>JAQFVV010012423.1:5582268-6208409 GCA_028023455.1 Epiperipatus broadwayi
TTTTTTCAAAATTATAATACTATATATCTACCATATTTATGCCATTTGTTCCAAATCTTCAAATGAATATCAAAAAATACATATTGTAGACAATTCTGCATATTTTTTAACACAAATCATGTATAGTGTAACTTATTTTAAACTTCTGCATTGAAAATAGCTATAATAAATTTTATAATGTCAAATGATAGACTTACTAAGAGAATGAAAAAATAATAATCTCTCAAGTATCAATGCATAAATTGGATTTTTTCCATTTAACGGAAGAGATAAAACGAAGTTGATTTAATGTTATATATATATAACAATATTTTTTTTCCTTCTTACTGTCTGAATTACTAACAAAAAAAGGTATTCTTTTCTTAGTGAAAAAAAAAACCTGATTTGGACACTGTCCTTCTTTTAAACAAAGATATTTAACATTTGACATTAAAATTTATTACATATAAATTTATTATATTGTAGATGTTTCAACAGGTAAAGAAATAAACAAAAAAAAAGAATAATGTAGAAATGGAAATGGTGGTGAACTAATAAATTGAGAAAGAGCTGTACTGCACATATTAAAGTGTTTGCTTGATCACTATTTCTCTCACACACAAAAAAAAAACTTACTATTCTTTTCATTCATTATTATCTTTAACAAATTATTTAATTTAAATTTCTAGTTCTTTTTTGCATTGCCTTATTTGTCAATCCTCTTTTTACATATTTAATTCTTTTATTATTAAACCAATGATCATACAATCATTTCTGGACAGTAAACAGTTTTGATTGCCCCTGCAATCTTCCCAGAACATTAATCCTCTTTAATCTTTTCCTTCTGTGAGGAAGGAAAGTGGAAGAAAAAGAATAAAGAGGATTAAAGTTCTGAGGAAGATTGCAGGGGCAATTGAAACTGTTAACTGTCAAGAAATGATTGTATGAGCATAGGTTTAATAATAAAGGAATTAAATATGTAAAAAGAGGATTCATTCATTATTCATATGATGAAAACTGATGATGATAAAATGCAATCATGATTCATCTTGAATTTACTTAACCATCTCTTATTTACAATATATGAATTGGTGTCACCATTTTCAATGGATCCTTTACTAAACTTTTCATATAGGCTCAATACCTTTGATACAATACATTACTACTTTTATCAGAACATTCTTTATGTTCATATTTTCCATTTCTAAATTTAATGCTTTTTCAGACATTACTATCTACTATGGATTTAACTTTAGCAATGTAAGGAACAAACTTAACACCTAATATAAACTGTTTTTTTTTTCTTTTCCAATTATTTCATGAAGTAAATATTTGTTTTTATTCAAATCCAACCAGCTTCAGCATATAACTTTATTTCTTTCAAAACTAATTCAACTATTTATATTCTATTACATAAATAATATATTTCACAGCTTAGGTTAGATTTAGAAGATTTTTTATTATCATTAACTTTGCATTTTGGACTATTTTACATGAAATTTTAATTTTTAAATTTATAGCAGCAACATAGTGAGCACAATGATTGCAATTGCAAAATAATAAAGTTCAAGAGATGGAGTGTGTGAGACAAAGTGAGTGAGAAATGAAAATGGTATATACTTTTTCGCTAAGTACAATAAACATGAAATTTATACATTTCTAATTTTTTTTATTTTTTCAAATCAGGATTATTGAATTCACAAATTTTGAGAAAGTCAATAAGTAAACTTTAATGAAGTTCCATGACTAGCAAATTTCTTATGGCACATGAAATAGAAGAAATAATTAAAAAAAAAATTAGTAATACTGGTAAGTTAATAACAATATGTATATATGAACATATAATTCTATAATTAAAACAACTTCTTTTCTTTTCAAAAACTTTATTTTATGTATATATATATATATATCCACTTATTTCCAACGTTTAGACTATCTTTACTCTATAGTCATTTTCAAGGATCTAGAAAAAAACATATTACATTATGAAAATGACTATAGAGTAAAGACAGTCGAAACGTTGGAAATAAGTGAATATATATATATATACATAAAATAAAGTTTTTGAAAAGAAAAGAAGTGGTTTTAATTATAGAATTATATGGCTATATGTACTGTATATTTTTGAAAAGAAAAAAAGGATTGAGTCGTGATTAGAAACAGAAGTATATGGATAAATATATGAAGTGATAGTAGTTATATTGTTGACATCAGCAAGACTACTCAGAAATGCATCAATTTCTCTTCAGTGGTAGGATAATTTTCAAATATGAAAAACTGTAATATATAAATGATTTTGGAAAAACATTAGTCATATTCAAAATTAAATCCAAGAGACCTTTTGTTTTTAGATACAATCGTGAATAATAAATTATGAGATATAGCCTGTCACTAATTAAAAAATAACAGATAGTTTGAAAAAATTTAAGTTATTGATATCATTCAGATTATAATATTAGGCAGCAAAATAATAGTAAAGATATTTTTCAAAAATCCCTAAATGGATAAATTGAGTTACAGAAATGACAATGTTGCTATAGTATATAAATATGTAAACTCACTTCTCTAACTAAAAATTGAAAATATTATTTCAGCAACTAATCACACTGTTAAATATACAAATCTTGATAAACAATTTAAAAGATAATAACAATTATTTATAACAATTAGGTTATGGAACTAGGTAAAAGAGAATTACAATATTGCCAATATTTAATATTCTCTCAATGCAATTTATCCTAGAATCTCAACATTTAGAATGACAATGTAACATTTAATGAATCCATAACATCATTAGGATTATTACATATTTGTATACAATGGATCAGTAACACAGTTATAATAAATAAAGCAGTATATTTTACATCATAAAAAAGCTTAATCTCTATAGAATGCAAGGATAAAATTAAAAGTAGCTGTTGCAGTTGAATCAGTTTCTGCTTCAGACTATTGTTAATGAAATTTTAGGGGATATAATAAACAATATTTTATTTTTTTCATATTTAATTAAGTGTAAAAATTGACTGAAACAGGGATCCAAAATAATTTAAATATTTGTGTAATAAACTAAAAAAAAAAAAATAGAAAGACATTATTTTAATAAAATTAACCTTAATACTTAATATAAATAAATAATTAACTATTTGCACAATAGTTTAATATTGATAAATAATTAAAAATATAACTATTTAAAATGATTAATAATTTAAAGTTATTATTAAAATTTAAAAGTTCTATCTATAGTTTTTTCTATTTTATTTTAGGCATATTAAAGTTTAAATATTGCTTTAATTTATTTTATATTTCCAGCATCAATTAATTGTTTATATAATAAAAAAAAAATTTAACAATTATATTATAGCATCTTATAAAAACTTTAATAATTTTTTAATTATAACAATTATTCTCTTATATCAATAAAAGATAATATGCAGATGTATTATAATTCTAAATACCTTAATAACAGAAGCTATTGTATATACAGAATAATGATCAATATTAACAAGCCGTCCATTTTGTAAAAAATGTATAAGCTTTTTCATGTTTCCTTGATGACCAGGAGCTCTGAAAACATCTTTCCTATAAGGCCCCTCTTTATTAATTTTTAAAATTAGCACCTTAAAAAAAAAAAAAAACAAATATAGCACTAAACATATGAACAGACAAGCAAATATGTCCACAAATATAATATTAAAAATATTAAAAATTATAATTGAAAAGAAATTAATAAAACATAAATATAGGATATGAACTTCAAATTTATCAAATCTTTTTGAGGATATTAATCATATAAAATCTAGACAACTTTTTGAGCAAATAAACTGTCATTTAGATGAAAATGAGATAATTAAATTTTGTTTTTTAATAACATTCATAAAGGAACAAACCTTCAGTCATGCACTTTTACAAATTTGCATGCATTTGCCCATGAGCATCAGTTTGAAAAGTGTAAGTGTACACTTATGTTTAGAGCTTATCTATATATCAGCCAACTTTTTCTCACTGTGCTGAAATCGGGGCTTTAATCTGTTGTGTGCCTGAATTATAAATTGTTAATTGAATTGTACAAATCTATTCATTCCTTCTTTAAATTACATAGTAGTTGATGCTATATAAATAATAAACTATTTATTACAAAAATAATATTTCAATAAAATCTGTTTCTTCATTTTTATATTGATAAATATATAATAAAATTTTATAACCTCAATACCACAAAAAATTAAATTCTTTGCAAAAGCATCTATATAAAAAAGTTATCTTACTTGCTGATTTAGAATACTGTTTTGAATTTTAATCCATGCTCAAAGTTTTGTTACACTATTATTAAGAAAAGATTTTAAAAACAAGAAAGATGGACAAAAGTGTCCTAGCTTATTAAATGTGCTACAATTTTAACACTTTAACTAGTTTTAAATGCAATGCCACATTCAAAATAATAAATACAGTATATATGTTAAATTGTTGGAGTTTCCTACCATTAGTTACAGACAAACTATAATTGAAAAGAACTTATTGTGCACTAATCTGCACAGATATCCAACAATGCTCAAACTAAGTGCATTGAATCAAACAGTACAAGGCTGCTCCTTTGACACATCTTATATTTGAAAAAGAGTCCTACAGTGATGTAAAACACCATCAAGATTATTGATTAGTGATAGAATTAAAATATCTAATAGCCATTAAATTTAAATGATTTTATTTTTTTTCATTCAAAAAATCAAACCCTCTAGGCTGGCTTACAAATCCAGGGCTGCATACAGTCTGCAGGTCATCATTTGGGCAGCTCTAGTTTAAGTAATCTCTAATAATAGTTTCATTCTGAAGTTTCATGAAATTTAACAGATAGACTCATGTTCAATCTTTAACTAATCAATTATCCAGCATCATTTTCAATCAATATAAAATTATGGGACATCATTTGAAATATCAATGATTGCCATAATATTTTGGTTCTAAATAAAATAATACATATTTTTTAAAATTAAAAAATACAAAAATTATAGTAAATAAATTAATATGCATTTATTATGGGAGAAAATGTTTCTTTTGTTTTTTTCTAGATAAGTAGTTTTAAAGCTCTAGGGTTGGTTAATAATCTATCTATTCAAGTTACTCATTTACTTCCTTTTTTTTTTCAATAATCAAATTACAATACTATGTCAATAATATTTAAAATTCTGGCAGACAGAACTACAAGAGAAGGGGGGGGGGGAATTACAACTGCTAACTTTTTAATATAGTGCTGTGGTTTAATTATTGCTTGTCTGCATATATGTTATTTACAGTATTTTTATTAATTACGGGATAAAGATGCAAACAAAATGCATTTATTATAATTAAATTAACAAAAATTTAATAGTTATTTAATATTTATTTTTTAAAAAATATATATACTAGTTTAAATATTGTAGTTTATAATAGTTACTGGATAGTATTAATAAAGATTTCAAAATAGCAAAGAACAATTCAATTATATTTGACTTTTCTATCAGCAATAATTGCTATTAGTATTATCTGGCATTTATCTAATCATGTATCACTTGTGTTTATATGGGAAGTTAAACCTACAATATATAATTTAAAATTAATATTTTAAATGTCTAAAATTTTATGATATATATAAAAAGACAGGAGATATATAATAACTTGATAAAAGTGTACAGTATTGATAATTTATTACTACATGGTATCTATTTTAACAAAATAGTAAAGCAATGCTTTGGAAATAAGAATGATGAAAATTCAATAATGGAACTATATTACCCCCCCCCCCCTTTCATGTCCAGAATATCTTTAAATAATGTTTTAAAAACAAATCATTAAATGAGAAGAAAGAATTTTACCGGTATATATAATTTCCATTAAAATGTTCCTATTTTGGTTACCATTTCCTCTAATTCTAATTTTTATATAATGGCTAAAAATGACCTTCATAGAAAAAAAAAATGCAACAAATACAAAGGTTTGTGTATTCGATTTTCAGATAATTAATACATGACCAAAAGAAAAGTTCTTTATTTACTGATTTGACAAATTTCACAAAGATTATGATCATTATTGGATAAAACTAGATATATTGCTAAATAATTCATATAAATCAACATTGTTGCTTTTGCAGTAGTAAAAACTTGAAGTTCGCATGTATCCTTTCAGTGCTTGAATGTCACTTGGCTTGAGTGACTTATATTGTTTTATAATTATTTTGTTTGTTTTTTTATATGAACTTCAGTGTAATTAATAATGCTATTTCATTTCTAATTCTTCTTCTTGAATTTCAGACATGAATTTTCTATCTTCTGTGACTATAACTTACAACATGCCTGCATTTACTGCCTTTGTATTTTTTTAAAAATATTTATTTAAAATTAATAAGACAATAACTAAGTATGTTGTCCAATGTATTTTTTTTTTTCCTATGTCATAGCATCGGCCGGAACGCGAACCCACAACCGTCTGCAACCAACTACTTGCTTGCATGGCAGCTGCGATACCTCTCGGCTAACAACGCAAGACGTCCAATGTATAATCATTACATAAGATGGGTCAAAAAAACCTTTATATATTTGAAAAAGTTATATCAACAATATGAAAATTAAATATGTACATATAAATGTCACTCAAAAAGGTTTTTCTTTCTCTCCCCCCCCCTTCCCGAAAAAGACAATTTTCATTTTGATAATTGTTATTCCTTTGAAAAAAACACAACTATCTAAACAACTTTTTAAAAAACAAAATTTATTATAAAATCAAAAACAAACAAAAAAAATCCATATAAATCTTTCTGGTTTGATCTCAATTTTGCCTAATATAAAAATGTACAAATTAGAAAACAAATCCTCACAGTGAAATGAATACAAACTACTAAATGAACAGCTGTTTTTCTCATTCACAAACATACAGCTACATTACTTATTTTTAAAATATATTTCTTTATATAAAACTACAAGTGAATATAAATTAAAAGTATAGATTTTAAATAAAGCATTAACATGTTTTCTATTTATTTAATAAACTATGATTTTTATCGGATACAAATAGAATTATTAATCCCTAAAAAGTAAACAATAAAATAGCATGTATATTAACACTCTACATTATATATTTGTAAGATTAAAATCTATTACTGTATACAATAAAATGATTGTATTTAAAAATATATATGTTTAATGTATGAATTTCTTTGAAATAAGATATTGACAACTTTCTTTTTAATCACACAATATTTATAGCATAAAATATTGTGCATACAATACACAATATCTAATAATTTTATAAAGTTTGCAAAATTGCATGGATGTAAAAAATACATATGTTATAGCTAAATGAATGAAATTCTGACAAAAAAAAATGGTACTTAACATACTTTTCAAATTTAGATATTGACAGAGCACCACCAAGTAATATCCAAATAATATGGTGCATAATTTAAAAAGCATCCATATAGTAAAATGGCATAAAACAGAGGAGCCCATTATTTCAAGGTGCTATTGATGCAAAGAATTGAAAAAATAATGTTTCTCTCTAAATGGTAAAATGGTGCCTCAAAACAGAAATATATATATTGCAAGTTTTAGACACCAATCAAAAGGTTATCACTTCAACTTTATATAAAAGCTTGACTGTCTGAATAAATATATTGTTATATAAAGCAGGTTTACTAATGTAATAACTTTTAAGATGTAGGATAGTGAACTACTATAAAACAATTTAACTGCAGCATGATTAAAGGTTTAAAAAAAAACATATACACTTAATCTAATCAACAATAATAAAGTAACATTAAAAAAAAATTATTTTATATATTAATTATGCAAAAAAATGTATACATTCAAAACATACAACACTGAGAATAGAGGTTGCAAGAAAAAATAGATAATTGCTTTTAATTAAAAGAAAATATTATGCATTAAATTTGGATGATTTTATTAGGAAAAAATACAGTAGTGCCACTCACTGCCAACCAGAGTAATCAATGGATGCCAGAAGGCTAGTGCATAAAATCCCCATCTAGTGACTATTCATCCAATATTCTGGCTTGTGACTTTCGTCAGTGAGGAGCTTTGGATCTGAGAGAACTGCACCTGAATCTTAGGATATAATGCAACCCTCCAGCCTTTATCTCAACTACAAAACTATGAGAATAAAATTGGAAAACACAATAATATTGTCAATTTAAGCTCAATGGCTTATATAGTCATATGGGTCTGAACCCAGGTCAGTACCCATACATTTTGGTGTTTTTTGGCTCTTTAACAACCATAGGCACCACTATTCTATTGGGCAGGATTAGTGTTAAACCACTAAATATCACATGATCACTATTTCCTATGCTAGCACATAACTGTTATTAAAACAGGCAAAACTCTCCATATAGTAGTGCCACTCAGTTCCAACCAGAGTAATTAATGGATGCCAGAAGGCTTGTGTATAAAATCCCCATTTATATCCCCAGACTAGTTTCTGGCTTGTGGCCTTCGTCAGTGATGAGATTTGGATCTGAGAGCACTGCAGCTAGATCTTGGAATCTAATGCAATCCTCCAGCAGCGACCTTTTATCTCTACTTAATTACAAAACTATGAGAATAAAATTGAAAACACAATATTTTCAATCTAAGCTCAATAGCTTATATAGTCATATGGGTCTGAATCCAGTTCAGTACCTATACATTTCGGTGTCTTTGGCTCTTTAACAATTATAACCATCACTATTTTATTAAGCAGGATTAGTATTAAACCACTAAACATCACATGATCACTATTTCCTATACTAGCACCTAACTGTTATTAAAACAGGCAAAACTCTCCATACAGGAGAGTCACTCAGTGCATTAATTTGATTCATTTTAAAAATGAATGTGTAAATAATACAGTTTATAGTCTTGATAAAATTATTATCTTCCTTTATTACATATATTTTTGTTACTGCATTCACAGTAGTAGGTGGCTTCTGGAGGGTTGCATTAGATCCTAAGATCTAGGTGCAGTACTCTCAGATCCAAAACTCACTGACAAAGGCCACAAGTCAAAAACTAGTCTGGGGATACTGCGTGAGTAGGTACTAGATAGGGATTTTATACACAAGCCTCCTGGCAACCATTGATTACTCTCGTTGGCACTAAGTGGCACTACTGTATGGAGAGCTTTGCCTGTTTTAATAAGTTATGTGCTAGCAAAGGAAATAGTTATCATGTGATGTTTAGTGGTTTAACACTAATCCTGCCTAATAGGATAGTAGTGGTTATGGTTGTTAAAAAGTCAAAGACACCAAAATGTATGGGTACTGAACTGGATTCAGACCCATATAACTATATAAGCTATTGAGCTTAGATTGAAAATATTATTGTTTTCAACTTTATTCACATAATTTTGTAGTTAAGTAGAGATAAAAGGTGGCTGCTGGAGAGTTGCATTAGATCCTAAGATCTAGGTGGTGCTCTCAGATCCAAAACTCCTCACTGATGAAGGCCTCAAACCAGAAACTAGTCTGGGAACATTGGATGAGTAGGCACTAGATGGGGATTTTATGCAAAAGCCTTCTGGAATCCATTGATTACTCTGGTTGGCACTGAGTAGCACTACTGTATGGAGAGTTTTGCCTGTATTAATAAGTTATGTGCTAGCATAGGAAATAGTTATTGTGTGATGTTTAATGGTTTAACACTAATCCTGCTTAATAGTATAGTGGTGGATATGGTTGTTAAAGAGCCAAAGATGAAAATGTATGGATACTGAACTGAGTTCAGACCCATATGACTATATAAGCTATTGAGCTTTGATTGAAAATATTGTGTTTTCAATTTTATTCTCATAGTTTTGTAGTTAAGTAGAGATAAAAGGTGGCTGCTGGAGGGTTGCATTAGATCCTAAGATCTAGGTGCAGTGCTCTCAGATCCAAAGCTCCTCACTGATGAAGGCCACAAGCCAGAAACTAGTCTGGGGATATTGGATGAGTAGGCACTATATGAGGATTTTATGCACAAGCCTTCTGGAATCTATTGATTACTCTGGTTAGCACTGAGTGGCATTACTCTATGGAGAGTTTTGCCTGTTTTATTCATAAATTAATTAAAAAATTATCTTTTAATAGGCTTATAAGCTTAATGGTTTCAATAATACAAACAAACATCGCATGAGGGCAATTTTCCTTTTTTATTATTTCTCTAATAGATGATTTATTCTTTTTGAACATATGGTCCTTGTTTGGACACAATTTTTTTTCCATTATAAATTGATAATTGTTGTTTAACCACTTATTAAATAAAGTATAAATTTTCTTAAATTATATTTAGAAACATTTTATCAAATTACTATTTTTACAACATAGTTAACACATAAACACACAAAAAACATAATTAATTAATAAAATTGCATTAGAATTAATGAGTGCTGCAAGATTTTAAAAAAATGCGGCTGACTTATTATTTGTGTATGAAGTCATTAAATTTATTAAATTTGACTTTTAATGTTTTTACTTTTTGTTGATTTACACTTTTTATTTATTGTATCTACTGAAATTTGAAATAAATTTCAATATGTGGTGTAATGTCAATTGTAAAAACTTTTTTTTTTATTTTAATAGTGAATATATTAATCTGGGGAGTATTGGAATATTGCTATGACAACAATAATATTGGAGAAAGAAATGTTTATTATTAATTCTAATAGAAAAATTTGTGAATTAACTTGATTCATTTTAAAAATGAATGATAAAGTTTATAGTCTTGATAAAATTATTATCTTCCTTTATTATATATATTTTTGTTACTGAATTCACAATAGTAGATTACAAATAATACACCTGAATGTTTAATGTCTCAAGTATGCTTGTTATATTATTTGTATAATGTTATATTGAAAAGATATGCTTAAAAATATATTTCCAGTATAGTATAGTAAGAATATAGTAAAAATTACTGTAGTTTGTGTTAAATTAAAAGAGTATTTATATTTTTCTAAAAATATGAATATTATCTATTATATGTCATAATTATAAAACATTTAATTTGTCATTATTATTGTGTAATAAGATTTGTATTTATTTGTTTTTAAAAGTATATGATTATTAAATGGATAGAAAGATGGGGTAAAAGCAATAGTATTCATCCATTAAGTGGACAAATTTATTGGGAATTTGTGAGAGGTGACAATGTGTTGAAGAATAAAAATAATTTGTCACATTTAAAAAAAACATCACCATATTTCTTTGCTTTAAAAATTGATATTATTTACTTTTCAATGATGAAATATAAATGCTAACAACATAAAAATGTACACAAAAATTGCATACACCTGTAGATATAATTTTATGAGCTGGATGAATTATTTATATACAAAATATAAATGGGCTCAATTTCCACTGCATCATCATGGATGAATTTAGGGTGTATTCACTTATAATATTTTATGAACCATATACCTGTTAAAAGAAAGGATATCTATATTACATTGTTGTGAATATAAACTAGTCTCTGTACACCTAGAACATCATATCAATCAAATATCTGCTAGATGGTAGAATAATTTGGATATTTAGAAAAAATCGAAACTAACAAAATGTACTTTGAATCTAATAGCTTTTTGTGATCTTTCTATTTTTCTAGAATAACAAAATAAATTGTGGTACAAAAAATAGACATTAAAACTATAATACTGTTTTGGAAATGTCACATTTGAGGACAATAAATCAGATTGCTTACTAATATATATTATTATTGCTTTTCTTGGTATATATAACTATAGTGTTTATCGATATAAACAGTAGTACAATTTAAGTTAAGTAGAGATTTATTTTAGATGCTTAAAATATAAGAATTATGATTTTCTAAATTTAAATGTATATTTTGTAGTTTAATAATTATGATTTTAATTTAAAAATATATCTCATTTGTTGGTTATAAATTAATTTCAAGTATTTAATTCAACTTTATTTTCTTGAAATAATGTGAATGAATGGATAGATTCATTTTTAATATATTTTTATTTCAATTAATATTTTTTTTATATACAAATTAATAAGTATATTTTCAAAAGTGCATATATGTATTACAACAAACACATTTGTGTTACATCACCTATTTGATATAAAAAAATTAATATCAATTGAGAATTTATTGCATAAGGCATAATCAAATCATAAGTACATATTTTAAATGTCTATGTTGTTTGCCATATATATATATAATTTTTATTTAATTTTTATCCATATGTTAATAAATATTGAATTAATTTAAAACAAATAAACTTGTTTTATTGTCATTCAATTCTACAATGCAAATTTATTTGTTAAGAGTATTTGGATGGGATATTATTCATGAATTGATTACAGCAAGTAATTCATTAGAAGCAGTTACAAAAAGTTCAAAAGTCCAACCACATGATGAATGAGAGGTTATAATTGCATATCATTTTCTTTATATTGAATTTAATGTTTATTATCTGCCAGGTATAGATTTTTATATAACAATAAATTAATTGATTTGACATTTTTAAATATTTAATAAGTAATTAAAGGCTTATTGCAATTATTTTGCTAGTAACAAGTAACAGTTATATTAAGATAGATATTATATATGAGTTGATCCAATGATTAATAAAGGTGCAAATATAATAATTATTGATGATGAGTAAAGATAATTGCAATTAGATGTTCACATATTTTATTTTAAACCATTATTGATTAAAATGAATATTATATTAAGTCAGTATACAGCCATAAAGATTCATCTTATTCAGTTATAGACCTGGTATTACTAATATATTTTACTTTGTTACAAATTATATTGATTTGCTTTATATTTAGAGTTTGTTGATATGGACCATAAATTCAGTTTAGATATAAAATTTTAATATTATTTAATTATAATAAACAATAAAATATAAGTATTTAATTGTATTATAATTAACTTAATTAATAAGATATTGATATCATTGGAATAGCATGGCTGAGTTAGCATTACTTTTATTTTATTTAGTTGTAATTGGAAATCAATTACTGACTTATATATATTTATTTAGATCTCATTGATATTTTAGATTTGTGGGGCAGATTAAATTATTATCTTGTCCATTCATGAACAATTTTGCTTAAGTATAAATATAAATTTAATTTATAGTATAAATTTATGTTATTATAAACAGTGTTTTGATTTATAAGGAGTATTAATGTTTATTTGTCTAATTCTTTGTCTTTATTTTTATTTTAAGTGGTTCATATAATAGACATAGATCGTTACTTATAAAATAATATTTGGTTTTATTGCTTTATCTTTAATCTATTGCAAATAAAACATATTTTTAGGATAGATTGAAAGTGATTTTACTTATTTTCTATTCATTTTAAATGCTATTTGAGTTTATGAGATTACAACAAATATTATCATCATTTTGATAAATTGTTATATTGTCATTCATTGATTGATTGATATTCACTTTAGTTTAATTTATTATTTTCATTCTCTCATAAATGATGCTACAATTCATGACAATAATTAAATTAGGATTGTTCTTCCTTGGTTCATATTTTTATTCTGTTACAAATGGTGATCAATAATTAGGTTTTAATCTAAGAATATAATATGATCCATATTTTTATTCTGTTGTAAATGTTGTCCAATCACAGATTGTACTATATTTTCATTCAGGTTATATTAAAGTTATCATTTCCCATTGTCATCATTTTACCTAGATTTTACTCATTTCTAGATTTCAACTTACTTCACATAGAGACTTAATATATATTTAAGTAATATATATATATATTTAAAGCAGTATATATTGATAAAATAAACATAACTACTTCACTATATACAAAATAAAAGACTAATTCCCCCATCCTTCCCCCCCCAAAAAAAAAAATTTGTTCATTCATTGCTATACACACAGCATGCTATGAGTCATGTATCATAGTAGTAATAATGTTCAAATGCATTATATTCTATGTCACATAGTCAGTGACTAAGATATGAGATAATAACTTTAATATAATATACAAGAGGTAAAGGGGTAACCATTTAATACACTAACATATACTAAATAACACAATCTGCAAACATCTGAGAATACAGGACCTTGCATATTAAGTTCACTTTTATCTTCATTCTGGATTTATTTTTGTATTAATTGAAGTCACAAATGTTGTAAATGATTTACACTAAATTGTCATAATTTGTCTAAATTAATACTCAACACTTTTACTGATTCATATTATTCATCTACAAATTTAATACCTTAACAAAAAATTATTTTTAGCATGGTTATAAGTAGGTGTTTTAACAATGCAATCAAATGTGGAACAAGTATAGTTTTTCTTTTTATAATTTTCTAAGAGATGATTCATTCTTTTTAGATATACAGCTCACATTTACATATAACTTTTTTTTTACCATAAATTGATAACTTTCATTTTATTATTTATTAAGGACAGCACATTTTTTTCTAAATTATGTTTAAATAAGCAAATATTTTATTTAGCGCCGTGCTTGCAATTATATTTCATTCCAATATCAGCCTTTCAAGCTAATTGAGCACACGCCTTTGAGAGTGTTAAATAAATGAATACTCTCTTCTTCATTCAAGATATAGCATTTATGCAGGAATAAACAGAATCCCTCTTATTCCTATGACTCAAATTCTTTTATATGAGCAAATCTGAATTTACTCACACTCTCTTCAGAAGTTCTTCAGATTTGCTCATATAAAAGAATTTGAGTCGTAGGAATAAGAGGGATTCTTTTTATTCCTGCATAAATGCTATATCTTGAATGACGAAGAGTATTCATTTATTTAACACTCTCAAAGGCGCGTGCTCAATTAGCTTGAAAGGCTGATATTGGAATGAAATAAATTATGTTTAGAAAATTTTTTATCAAACAAAAATTTTAAAATATGATTTGCTTTATATCAATAGTTTAGGTGAAAAAAACAGTTTAGAAAAAATAAATGGTGGTTTAAATGTACTTAACAGAAAAAAAAAATGGTTAATAAATTAAGTCATATTATAACTAATATTTAAGTCCTACAAGATGAAAAATTGCTCTGCTATCAAAACATTCATAAGAACTTGACTGTTTACAACTTTTTGGGATAGAATATAAATGAAGTAATGCATATTGTTACATCTCATATCACAATTTTACTGTATATACTGAAAAAATAAATTAAATTTATAGAAATTATTTTTGTATATGATATCAGATTTAATAAAACAAAGATTTTTATTTGTTATTCATATTATATCAGCTATAAATAGAACAGCAAATCAGAAGAGTTTTTGTTAACGTAAACTAGAAGTAAAATGTTGAAAGTAAAAATAGCCACAGATAAATATGCTAATGTTTTATGTGGAATACTTTCCTTACAGAATAAAATGCTAATAAATGCATAAATCATTTCAAAAATTGATGATGGATTAAAGAACTTAAATTGAACTCTAGTTCAGAATGCAATATAAAATATGTTAATAAAGTGATCAATAATTAAAACAGTGATTCTAATAATAATAATGATTTAAATCTTGTTTAGTTTGTAAGAGAGAATTTACATTTGTCTTGGATATTAAAAACTGCCTAGATAATCTAACTATCAAAACAATTTTCCAAAAAAAGAAATGTATTGCATAATTTATTTATTTTTTTTAAAAAAAAAGGTTTATTAGATACAATAGAAATCTTTACATGTAAATACATTAGATCATAAATACATTAACCAACAAATTTGATTATCGATAGAGTATAAATTATATGACAGCAAAATTAGCTCAAAGAACAAACATATATATATACATGTACAACACCAGCAACAGTAGCCATTTGAAAAGAGTATTATCATTGCAATTCCTTAGCTGCTTGTAACATGATTATTTTCTTGTTGGAATATTTGTTCAAGAGTGACTTCACAGACATCATTTCACATATTGGGAAAAACAACTTTATCTCATGTATCACGAAACAGGAGATCAGGTGACATCGCGCAGACTCTAGGCTTTGCCTGTAGAAGGAGCTTCAAGAATATGTCCAGCTTTGGTGTATATGTTCTAAAGATTATTTTACATCTTGTCAACCATACTGTGAATGTTAGAAAAATAGAGAGTCTAATATTTGCAAAAAGACCCTTCTTAATAGTGTTCTTCACTGAAAGTGCATCTCTGATGTCAAGTGTCACCTTATCAATAACAAAATGAATAATCTAAACTAACCTGAGCCTCTTTTGAAATATAACTGACTTCTGCAGATGTAATTCTATTCAAAATGAGAAATATCATCAGTTACACAAAACGTGTCAAGAAGTAACTTTTCATCCAATGAAAGTTTAATTGCTGCTTGTCAATTTGCATAATCATACTAATTAACTTGATTTAAATATTAAAAAAAAAAAACAAAGTTGACATAATATGTTAATATGTTTTGCAAATTACAATGATGAACACATTATAAGTTTTTTTTAACTAACATATATATATATATTTGAACTTTAAAAAAATTATTCAGAAGATAAATTTATATAAAATTTTAATCTTTCATTGTATTTGTAAACATAGATTTGATGGCTATGTGGATATGTGATTTCAAAATAAAGAACAAGTAATCTAAGAATAAAACGACAAAAAGCATTTAATGTAATAAAGAAATACGCCATAAAAAAAATTCTGTGCCATTACACTGTATAATTTAATGCAATTGTAAGACTTGAAGACTCAAAAGTTAATTCCCATTCAAGGAAAATAAAACAAAATCTCTGTGATGAATTGAATAGAACTTTTTGAGCAGCCTTTACTTTGATACTCAAATATCACATGATCTGAACAATTGACAATATCATTATTTATTTTTAGTGAGTGCAACATATTAGCAGTATATTTTTAAGAATTCAATTGTCTCTGTATAAAATTATGAGTTTCTAAATCACTGCATTCTTTATTTTTTTCCACATATTAACATATGTATGTGAAGAAAATGAAGTAGATCAAATTTGACAAGTATAAAATTTAAAAAAAAAAATGTCTAACAACTTAAAATAATAAGAGCTATGTTTTTTTGTTTTGTTTTTTTTCCAAAAACAGGTTATTTCATATACTCATATTTTTTTAAGTATTCACTGAATAATTACCTCACAAAATATGTTTATTTAAATTTTCCCAGATAACATCAATAACAATAATTGATAAAATCGCAATAAACTTAATTACTTAGGTTATTTAACTTCAAATTAGAAGATAACTGTAAATAGTTATTATTAATGTGATATTAAAAAAATTTGTATATTAGAAATACAGCTACAAAAAATAAAACTTAATTCCACGAAATAATAATATATTGACAGGATGGAAGCATAAAAGAGAAAAAATTACATCATTAATAGATACAATTTATTAAACTTTACAATTAGAATTCATGTTATATAAGATTTCAGATTTAATATGGTATGAAATGTATTAAATAATTGATGCAATTGTGGTAATTAATACGGTCCACATAGAGTCAATAGGCAAAAAAATTTTCAGCAGTTATTTGCTTGGATAAAAAAAAAAACATTTTGCAAAGTTTCAAATTAGATGCAATTATTTATTTTGGCAATGCTTATTTAAAAAATAAAAGCACATATATTATTGTTTAACAGTTTCTAAAATTTATGTTTAAATCACTGAACCCAATAATGCTCCCACCCATTAAAACTTTAACACATCTAACTCATATTATTAAAGCAATCTTGACCACTCTGCATCCTTGTATTTCTTACAACAATTTAAAGACTTTGTAATACAAGAATACTCATTATTAGCAAAGCATGTATAACAACATTAACCTCTTCTCTTTGTATCATCTGATTTTCTTGTTCTTTTTAACTATGTAAAATACCTTTTTGAACAAATCAAGTTTTGAAATGAAAGTAAACATTCTGTGTTTGCCTGAAGGTTTGTGATAATGGCATTTTAGTTGTACTTATATGTTGGACATTTGTATCATCTAACATTAAATATTGAATGCCTTTAAAAAAAAATGTAAACTTGATTTAATTGAAAAATTCAAATAGTTGTAAAAAATTTCCTAAAGACATTCAATTTTAAGTGTTAAATGATAGAAATAGTCCAACATATAAATACAGCTAAGATATTCAGTATTTATTTGTTTTAACAAATTCTCATCATGAAAGATTATCAATTACCAAAGAATCAAAGGAAGTGCAACAATTCTACTTAATTAGATAGAATATGATTGTTATCTGCTTCCATCTTTATTTCTTTTTTTTTACACATTCATGAGTTGGAAATTGATCAGAAATGATTATTTCTACATTAGCTATCTTTATTTGGATTATGAACTCAGGATAGAAATCTTGTCAAAAATAAGTTGTAAAATCTTACTTGCAATACCATAAAAAAATATGATGTTAGAATGTGATGCAAAATTATTTGCATTTTATTTTATAATAAAAGCAAATACTAAGAGAAAGTTTAAATCTAAGGGTAGAAACTTTTTGATGCTTGATTTAATAGAATCAAAAAAATAATATGAATATTAGAACAAATAGGATCGCATCACTGTCATAATAATAATTTATTTTATTATTTATTAAACAATATATATATAATAAAACAAAATAAAATAATTCCAAATAAGAAGAGACTTGTGTGAAGATTTATTCATAAGAGGCATCAAATAAAAGATAAGAATCAATATACATTAATCATAAACAAATCATACAGTGAATAAATTTATATAGATTAATAAAAAATAAAAAAAAACCCAGTAAATTATAAATACTTGAAATAGCTACCAAAATTAATTCCAAAAGAAAAAGAAAAAAGAATAATATATATTAACCATGTGCAATACATATAGATGTTAATATAATAAATAAAAAGTTACATGCAATACAATAATCAAAATTCAATAACCAAAGTTTCAAACATTTTTTTTTTTTAATATATGAAATGAAATAAACAAATTAATTAAACAATCTGACACCATTGTAATTAAATTGTATACAACTATCTTTCCAAATTAAAGTCTGGTAAACTTGGCTAAATGAGTATTAACATAGACTACTTTTATGATAAAAAAAGAATTATGATTATATATATATATCAATTATTATTCTATATATATTTAACTTAACAGACAATATGCAACAATTATTATAAATATCATGCATAGAAATCAATCCGAGTCTATCAAAATACTATGCATTGGATAATTTTGTAAGATACATAATATAGTTTATAAGCAGTGCAACTATTCAAAATAGAGCTATAAGATAATTGATTTTGATAACAAATAATGTAGATAGTTAATAACAAACCAATCTAAACAAAAATTCCTTTAAATAATAAAATAAATAATGAAGCTAGTATAATTGAGAATATAGATAAGCAATATGATTTGACCAAGATGATGAAGATAACAATAATTCAGTTTAATATTCATTATGTGCATTTCAACACTTCTGCTTTACCAGAAATATGTAAATTAATAACAAATACAATATTAACATTTTTAGTAATATTTTTTTGTACAGAAAAGTTAACCATATATTTTATCTAAACACTTTTATTCATGTTTAGCATGCTTTTGACTTTATTAGCAAAGAAATTAAGGAGCTATGAATATGATAAGTAATATATCGAAAGCATGCTAAGCATGAATAAAAGTGTTTAGATAAAATATATGGCTACCTTTTCTGTATATATGCCTGTACATTTATATTACTAATATTACAGTCACACAGAAAAGAGATATAAGTTTTTGGAATATTAATAATTACAAAATTATGTGTTACATATAAAAAAAAAAAACATTATATATATATCCCAGCAAATTATTTTCAATAAAAATTCTTTTTTGATATTAGCAATAAAACAATTTCAAAAAATATCAATATTAATAAATGTCTGGAATACATTTTTTGCAATCTATTAATAGAAGATTTGTTTAAGAATGAATTATTACTTTTATCAATATTAAATATTTATATTTCTCTAAACTAGTGAATAGACACTTTTAATTCTATTAGATTTACATCCATTAATATCAATTTCTCCATCAATTAAGTTTTTAATATTATTATGACTTTAAATATTCTTCTGATACTTAATACTGTTTCAACATTTAAATTTTCTATCTTCATTAAATTTTTTTTCCACATTATGAATTCTGGATTAAATGTAAACTAAATCCAAATTCCATATCAATAACTATAACATAACATCATCGAATAAAAAGAGAACAGAATATAAAAGGAAAAATCTCTTACATATTTCAATACACATCTTATCTGTTTATAAGCTTTATTTACAATAACTTTTATATGTGCATTAAAAATAAATTGTTTATTTTATAAAATATAATTCCTAAATCAGAAACAATCTCTATGTATATGGAATTTTTCTCAATCCTAAAATGATATATAGATATATTTTTTATTAGTAAAAGAAACAATACATGTTTTAGTTACATTTATCTTCATATTATTAAATTTGCACGAATCATTAAAATGTTCAATATCAAGTTTTTTTTCTTAATGTTTTGACCAATATCGCACATAATTTTTTTTAAAAATAATGGAGGCAATATTTCAGCATGAGGGGCGCCTATTATATTATTGAAATAAATAGACTAGTTTTGGTCATACACAGAAAAGAAGCTTTACTTATCAAACAATTTTCAAACCACATAACTGAGAATTAAATTTCAGTTTTTTAAATTTATAAATTTGCCTATTATGGTTACTATATCAATGTCTATGACACATCAAAATAGGCATCAAGATGTGTCTGCTTAGATAAAGTAGGTGTGATATAATCAGATAGCAACATTAAATTAATATCAACAGATTTATATGGTAAGAAACCATGCTGAACTGAAGTGATATTGTAAATGCATCTTTCATATAAATTCTAGAATATAACAAATTAGAAATGTATATGTTGCCAGAATCACACATTCCTTTTTTGTATATAGGTAGAATCTTAAATATTTTAAAATAATTGTGATGATGTATTTATTAATTGATAAGTTGCTGATAAACTGCAATGGAGCTAACAAAAAATCAGCAAAATCCCTATTAATAAAATTAGGAATATAATTTCAACTCATAGAAAATCTTAAGTTTCTAAACTACATAATCACTTCAATGTCAACTTTACTAAAATCTATACTTCAACAATTTTCATTATCTAACATAAAATCAAATAAAACAGTAAATGTATTCAAATATGCATTTGCAAAATAGTAAGACAGACTAGTCAAAAACCACTAATAATAATTATATCTGCAAATTTTATTGCCAGTAATTCTCAAAACATTTGAGATTTCTGTTTAAACCCATTTTCAACATTATTTACATTATTATAAAAGTCTTTCTTTATAAGATGACTTACTATAAGCATGCAAAATATTAAATTTCTTATATAATTCATTATCGTTATACAATCTATTATATTTATGTTCGCTACCCAAACCTTTATATAATTCTTTAGAGAGCCATTTAGAATATTTACTATTGTTACTAAAAAAAAACATCTAACTGGAATATATTCATCCAAACAATTTTATAAAATACCAATAAATTTATTAGTAGCCATATTTGAATTCACTTCTGTATAAATTATATTCCAATCAAAGCATCTTGATGCTTTACATAAACTAGAATAATCAACATGTTTATAATCTCTAAAATTAGTTTTAATAAACTTTCTATGTTCATAAAAATCATCTATCATAAAATCTAATAGTAAATGACATGAATCATGACATAATAAAAGCCTGATCTGCCACTTTACATTGCAAATTATTTTTAGTACTAAAAACAAGCAGTAATATTTTTATTTTAAAATTGATAACATTATCATGCTATATTAATTTAATTAAATCAGCAAAGTTTTTAATTCTATAAAGTTTGGCATTATTACCAACATTCTTGGTGTTATATAATTAATAATCAGCTACATTAAAATCAACAATTATAATATTATGTTTATAATTTACTAGAAACTTCAATCTTCAACAAATATTGATAAAATTCATATTATAACAAAGTAGATCATATAGTACTTATCAAAATATTCTTTTTATCTTTTAAACTTAATTCGATCCAACATGATTCTATAATACTTTCATTAATTAATATCTCAACATGTTTTACACATTTTTAATAATAATAAGACACTTCCACTTCTTGTTTTATTTGCATGTTTTATATCGCATTTTTGTATATTATATCTGTGATCAAATATATTTGCATCAATGTCATAATCATGTAATAATAATTTAATCTTAAAACCAATTATTTTAGTTTTAAGCCCAATATATTTTGATAATTTATTGACTGCTATTTATCACATAATGACTTTGCATTGCTATGTTACTTTCATCATCATCATCATCAATTGCAATTTTCACTGAGTTATCTTTCAGAGTTTGAAGAAGTTTATATGTGATTAGACAGCTA
The DNA here is from genome assembly GCA_028023455.1 of Epiperipatus broadwayi. NCBI lineage: Eukaryota > Metazoa > Onychophora > Udeonychophora > Euonychophora > Peripatidae > Epiperipatus > Epiperipatus broadwayi. The sequence goes on from JAQFVV010012423.1 coordinate 5,604,697, forward strand.
AGATAGAGATACTAAAAAATATTTAAATTTGAATATATTTAAAACTATTGTTATTTTACTTATTCTAAAGGTGGTCTTGGTAGAATTAAGAATATGGCTTTAGATATAAAATTGAATAGTTGTATTATACTTATTGTTCAAGGTTGTAAAAATCTTGGATTCCCAGCTGAAATTTTAAAATTAACACTAGCAGATAACTTCAGTCAGCCTATGCTAGATTGCAGAAACTACCCCACTTTTAAATTTCTTCCTAGTTATATAAAATGTTTACTTTTTAATGGTTTAATTTGTCTTTGTTTAATTCTTGTAACTTTGTCTATGACCCATACTTGAGCATTTCTAACCATTTGACTAAACAAAAAATTCAAAATGCATGTTTGAGATATAGTTATGGTTTGATTAAGTTCTCTCATGTAACACACTATTTTAAATTATGTAATTGGATTAAAATGGAACAGAGGCATAAACTGCATTTGTGTTGTACAGTTAATAAAATTCATAAACAAAATATTCCAGTATACATCAACATAAATTAACAGAGAAAAGTCATGTAATATAGACGTGGCAAGTTTTAAAAGCTGCACTTCTACTAAAAATATTAATACTTTTAATGAAGCAAGATTTTATAGTCAGGCTTTTAAAAAAAAGTTAAACATTTATTATTGGAGAAGTTGCTTTAAAAGGTGAATATATATATATATATTTTTATCCTGAACTGAATACGAAACATAATCAATTTAATAGACAACTGTATATTTAAATCAAAAATTTATTTCCATCAAATTGAAAAATTACAATCAAAAAATTTAAATTTAAAATTTAAATCAAAAATTAAATTTTTGATTTAAATATACAGTTGTCTATTAAATTGATTATGTTTCATATTCAGTTCAGGAGAAAGTATTTAAGAAAGACAACATAATGGTTTTAAAATAAATACCATCAAGTAATATATATATATTAAATTATTAATATTAAATTATTAATATATACTTTTGCTAATTTATTTATATTTTTTGTAAATATTTCTTGTGAATCATTTTGGTATGGTAAAAATTAAATTACGTATGTATACTTTTTACTATTTGGCAATAAAGATTATCTTTCTCACCTGTCTTGTCTATTTTTTTTTTTGACTCATAATATAACCCTCTTAGTTTTATTTGCATATTCAAAGAGGCAATTATTTTTATCTAGATATTTATTCACATAACTTAGGTAAACACTTTACATGATTTAATTAGTGGAAAGAGATGTGAAATCAATTAATAAGAAATATATTTTCAAAATTATTCATTAATTATCTCTAATAATATATGCATGCAATTTCTTCACACAAAAATATTTAAACCACTTCTACACTATTGCCATTACTATATTAATAGCAGCACTACTATAACACGATTACCATTTACTAATATTATTTCTATTATAATTTTTACTAATGAATACTATTATACCAATTACTAATGTTTTTACTATTACCATTACTACTACTATTACTAAGAACACTATTAATACTATTACTATTATTATTTATACAATTATCATTCAAAATATAGCTATTATTTTATTTACACTATTACTACTGTAACAATGACTATAACTTTTATTACTATTTCTCTAATTATTTATTTTACCGTTTTATAGATTTACTTTTACAATTACCTGATATAAGTTTTTTAATTCTTATTTTTACATAAAACTTAATTTTCATGTTTTTAAAGCTACATCTTTATTTGTTTTTATATATATGCACAGTATAGAAACATTCATACATTATAAGCATAATAATTTTCTTATATTGCAATCTAAATCAAACATTATTGAAATTATTTCTATGCCAATTTAGATATCCTACAGTTCCTATTCTGCATTCATCAACAAATTTTTTCATTATGCTATTTTTTTCAGAACAACCATAATCAACAAAGAAAGTTGTGTATTTACAATATTCACACAATAAAAATTTGCATTCATGATATTGCTTTACTAAACAAATACATAATTGAGGGACTTGAAAAACTTATTAAATTCATTAATTATTTAATTACTTTATATTTTATCCATTGCAATAACATTACTATTATTGCTACTATTACTATTATTCCTATTACCACCGTTATGACTCCTATTTTTATTATTACTATCATTACTTAGATTATTACTATCATAGTAACTACTACAGCTATTATTACTACAATAATTATGCATATTTATGCCACTACTACAATCATTTCTGCTGATACAGCTACTAACACTATTTTCCAAAGCGCATCCATTCATTAATATGATTTAATCCAGTAAGGCATTCAGAAATCTAACAATATTTCTATTAATTTTTGACTAAAGTTTTAAAAATATTGAATAAAATGTTTGAATATAGTTGGTTTGTAACTTTTATTTTATTGCGAATAAATTTGACTTTTATCAAAAAGTTTAATCATTTCAAAAATATATATACATAAATTAACTTTTAAAAAAATACTTTTTAAAATAATTTTTTTTTTTTTAATTTTTATAAATCTAAACTTTAATAAATAATTTGATAAAACTACTTTCATCCAGCACTGAATAACAGCTATAAAAGGATCTTATGGTATAATGACAATGTATCTGCTTGCAATATGTATGATTTAGGTTGGGTTCAGGTAAAAATTGAAATTTTTCTTAGATTTCACTCATGCTTAGAATTTTCTTTAAAATAGTTAATCGACAGTTAACCAACTAACTCAAACAATACTGGTCTGTAAACAGATACTAATTATTCTAACTAAAAAATTGTTCAAGCCCACATGATCCAGAAAGTGGCAAGCCTAATGAATATCTTCTTCACTATTCATCTATGGGTGGCAGGAGAGAGATTTTTTGCATTGCAATGGGTTACTATAAATGGTGTTTTCTTTATCCTTTTTTTTATATAAAAGCTAAACTACTAAAAGTAATCTATGGTTTTAAACTATATATGTATATGTGTATTAATTTAATAAAAGAAAATGCTAACTTGATAAAAAAATATTTTAAGATTATGTAACAAAGTATGAAAAATATTTTATATATTTCTGTTTTCTGCCCTTAGGTGTTTAGACAAATAGAATTAAAAATTGATTATTACTGATAATAATTTGTTTTTGCTTATTAACTTCTTAATACAATTACACTCTAATTATGTTGACTCATTCAATTATAGCTTGTGAAAGAAATGCAATTTTAATTATGGACAGTCAAAAAAAGAAAAAACATGGCTGGTCATCACTGCTTTAAATAAACAGAAACATGTTTTTTTTCTTTCTAAAGCTATTGCTTTACTAGACTGATCCATCAAAAAATCTATCATTATCTGATTTATAAGATCAGTTAATGGTATTTTAACCTTTCAACTGGCAAAAACATTTTCATTGTTCTCCCTTTTGGCATTTTTTTTTATCATTGAACATTTGATTTTAATATTAAACCTTTATTCTGCATTTGAATTTAATGAATTGGATTTAATTTGTTAGAAATATAAGATTACAAATAAAAACATCCTAAAACATCATATTTGAATTTTGCAAATATAGAAAAAATTAATAGTTACATATTAGACCCACTGTGATATGTCACACATGTATCAATCCACCGATAACTTTCATATCTTGTGATCTCATCAAACAACATGTTCACGGAAACTTCTGACAAACTTAAGTGATAAATTTTTAAAAACAGACCCCATGTGCATGTTATTTCACAACATTTTCACAAGATTTAGAAAGTTATCATGAGTCTGATATCTATATGAATTGTCATAACAGCTCTAATCTGTGATACTAATCCCTCAGACTAATATGTAAACCTGAAAAAGTACATTTTTAACAATACAAAAAGTATAAATTTGTATACAAAAATAATCTAGCATTCTGCCATCACAAACATCGCTCTCCCCACTGGAGAAATGTATGGCATTCTGTCATCATAAACATTGGAAGCAATTCCCAAATTTTATTTAAAATCACAAAATACTAATGTATATTAACTGGCAGGAGATTACAAAATGGACACTAAATCAAAATTAATATAAAAAAAAAAATTACATAAGCAAATATATATATATTCATTCATTTAAAATCAAAACATTCTTATCATCTGTATGTATAACAGGAATTGTCATGATGAAACAATTATGCCTCTCTGCAGAAGGCTTCCAAACATTATTATTTCATTTTAAGTGCATCCTCTTCAGTAGTGGGTAACAATTGTCAAATTTTAATCATACTACTTATAAATCAAAAATAATAAATATATTAACTACAAAATCAACAATAAAGCAAATCAAAAAGCAAAAAAAAAAAAATACTATACCTATTAACTATGGCAGAAAAGTACAAAATGGATAGATAAAAAAAAAAACAACCAACATCTATATCATAATTTACAAAATGGAGTTAAAGTATGTGTTTATGCGATATAAAGGGATCTTGATCAAGAAATGTGTCCAACTAAATATATTTTGTTATAAAAAAAGAAATTAGTAAACTTTTTTCAAAACCTAAAAAAAAAAAAAAATTAATAAACTTTTATTAAAACTGAATCAAAATGATGAACTGATTTTTTGTAATATCGACCAGAATGCAAACAAATGCTTCATCTTCTTTGTGCAGCCAGCAGATTTCCTCATTTTATACGCTTTATGAAGAAAAAAATTGGTAAACTTTTATTAAAATGGAATAAATGTGGTGGACTGATTATTAAATATTATCAAGAATGCAAACAAAAGCATCATCTTCTTTGTGCAGTCTCTGCCACATAAATTCCCATCAAATATAAATTTAGGTGTCAGCAGATCATATTTCCTTTGTTGTATAGATATTTCAGCAATAGGAATAAATTGTTGAGCCCACTTCCACATTTTGTTTGATTGCTTCCATGAGAGATGCCACTAGTTTATCCCCGATTGCCACAATGAGGCAAAATCCTACAATTACTTATTTTTATTTAGTATCATGATATGTTTTTATTAGTTTTGTGTACAAATGTATCACTTAAATTTATCAGAAGTCCTGGTATATATGTTATTTGATGAGATTACAAGGTTTATTTGATGGGATCGCAAGATTAGAAATTTATCGGTTTGAACAACATGTATATGAAATGTCACAATAGGTCTAATATGTAAGTGCCAAAAAATTATAATAAAAATAATATATAATGAAAACAATGAACTTTTTTTCTGGTTGAACAGTGTAAAGGTAAATCAGCTTATTCAGCAAAAAAAAAAAAAAGAAAGAAAATTAATAAAATCTGATTGAATTTTTGCTATCACAAATCTATCAAATTCTGTTCTAAAATTTAAAACTGAATTTACAATTTTTAAAATATTGGAATAGCATTATGATTAAATTTATTGACTTATGTTTTTAAAAAGAAACCCATTCAAATAAAATTAAATTGTAATAAAGTATACTTTTTTTAAAATAAGTATTATTCAAATATTGTATAAAAATAATCAACATTTATATAAACTATAAAAACAAGGCAATTTATTTGATCACTAACAACAAAAGAACTAAATGTGCAATTTACTCTCACAACTGCTCTAAATCAATCAACACTTGTAGGCATGATTTGGATCTTTTGAAGTTTATTTTGGCTGAAAACTTTTGTCCTCTTCAGATTTTTTTTTTTAGATAATAAATTAATTCAGTTTTTGCAAATAAATAAATGTAAAATCAACAAAACAACATTACAGGTAGCCACAGTAAAGTGAAGGAAAGTTAAAGATCCATCAATGTCCTCTCCAAAGATCTCCAAATAAAGAACTTTATTATTAATAGCAATGTTTAAAAAAAACTCCCGAGGATTGCTATAATAAAACTTCTAGAGAAAATAACTAAAATGAACATTTTTCCTCTCTAAATTAAGATTTATAGAATAAATTGACATACAATAAACTCTAAAATGGTAGACATATTAACTATGTGAAACTTAATTATCAGTTTAATCTCAAAAGCTTTTATTTATGAAAAATAATGTTTATATACTTATAACAGACAGAAAAAAAATTATGTTTTACATATTATCAACAGTCTGGGACCATTTGTATATTGATTTATCTTCTGATAAATAATAGTGTACTGATGTAGCTTTTTTATTCACCTATCAGCATTGATGCAAAATGAATCTATTATTTATCTTTTGATCTGGTATATTAAGTAACTTCCACGTTTCATTATACATGAATTTTGATGCAATGATAAAGCCTCTGTTTTTTTTTTACTTTCTTAATAATGTTCATGAAAAGACTGACTGGTTCAGGGACAGGCACTGTGAACAATAGCTTACATCTGACATTCCATATAGCATGTACAATAAAGATTGAAAGTCTAATAATAGGAAACTGTTTAGTTTGTAAGGCTTCCCTTATAGACATGATTTTGTAGTAATCCACCCTTAAGTTTTGGTATATGGCTAAATTTATTTTATTGAGCCCAGGGCATGAGTATATTATATGGTTGAATGACTCTTCTTGCCTTTTACATATTTGACGAAAAGGATCTATCTTATTGTAGAATCTTTTGAAATGAGGGAATTTATTTGTGGGCATGGCTTCTAAGTTTATTTTAATAATGAGATTAAAGTATTTAGGCTCAAGAGAAAGAAATTTAAAAATTGTTGTTAATTTGTAGTTGTGAAGCCAAAATTCGGAGCAATTGTGGGATAATTTGGATTAATTATACTGTATGCCTCCCAGATGGTAATTTTTGATTTTTATAATTTTTGATCTATAGTTAAATGCTGGTTAAGCATCCAGAGCAGTTGATCCAGCCAGCACATTTTACGAGGCGGAGAACAGTCTGTAGGTTGAATTGGTTCACTGAAAGTTATTGATTCATGTTTTTTCATCAGGTTAATAATTAATGTAAAAGATTTTTGAAAAAGAATTGCAGCAATGGATTGGAAGGACATCCCGTTGTATCTACGGTGTACTTGCATTTTGGACATGCTAATTGATGTGGTCCTGTCCTTTCAGAAAAGTTTGGAGCATAAGCTGTTAATCTTTTTGGAAAAGGCTTTTGAAATGGTAATGATCGGCAGATAGTATGCAATTCTCGACATGACTTTCATGTCGAGAAGTGCAACCTTTCCTTGTAATGACAAATATACTTTAGAGAGAGTTTGAATTATTTTAGAGGTAGAATCTATTAGAGTGTTTTGTATCTGTCTTGACATTGATGATTGAGAAAGGTAAATAGGGAAGCCCAGAAATTCTTGTGGCTTAGCGAAAAATCTTGAGGTTATTGTTTTTCCCCGAAGGAATTTTCCAAGACGAGGATTTCTTGGGGTTGAATTTAAGATGAGATGACAATGAGAAATTGTCTATTATTTGGTAGAGCTTTGGTAGGAAATTTTGGAATGGAAGAAAAACCAAGATAACATCCATTAACAGTAAAAATGTACATATTTTGTTTAAAAGCATTCTTCTAGGTATATGTAAAATAAAAACTTTAGGTATGAGACAGAACAACTGAATTTAAAATTTAATAATATTGACATAAAAAAAAATTCAAAATAAAAATCCTGTAAAAATGGCATATATATATATATAAATGCAAAAATTGTGTTATCAATTTAATTTGCTTACCTCTTTCTATCTTTAGTGGTAAAAATATAATACACATTTTTATTTACAAGTATTCTCATAGTTTATGTATAGTATAATAACTTTAAACATGAACAATAAAAACTGAATTTGAAATCTAATAATGTTGATGTTAAAAAAATAGAAAAAAGCACTTTTATTCACACAAATGCTTTAAAAAGTAAAAAAAAAAAAAACAATTTTTCTTCAGCTTTCACAAGTAAAAGTATGACACAGTCATATTTAGAAATAGAAATATTATGATCATTCTCAATTCAGGTTTTTAAAAAACCATTTAATAAACTTGTAACTAATATCCACTTTCTTATTTTGATGGCACTTCATTCATCAGATTAAAAAATGTTAGCAGTCATGAAAAGAGTCAGTATTAGTTCAAAATTATATTTCCAAAGAATCATTAAAATAAATGTGCAAATAAAGCCTACTTTCTTATATCCATGCCAATATAGTCAGATAAAAAATGAGCTTTTTTTTACTTGACAAATAAATTGGCATTAAAACAACAAAATGGGAAATGATTTTTGGGTAATCTGACTTATGAATATTTCACAAACATGATTGTTCCATGATTTTATTTGTGAAAGTTGAAATTTATTTATTTATTTTACTTTTTAATAAATAAATAAATAAAATGAATAAAAGCATTTTTTTTTTTTTAAATTATATTTTTTATTTTCTACTTTTTAGTTTTATATATGTAACAATGAATTATGAAAATCAATTTTCAAAGCATTCTTCAGTTTTAAATTAAAATGAGTGTCATAAGGTACCACTAGCATCAATGTTATATATAAATAAAAGTGTATTAAACAAAATTCAAAATAAAAGTCTAGTAAAAAATAATAGATATCTAAGTGATAAAAATAAGTTATCAATTTAATTTGTTTATCTTTTTCTATCCCTAGAAATGAAAATGTATATATTTTTATTTAAAAGTACTCTTCTACATCTGTATACTGATAATTTTAGACATAGGCTTCAAATACCAAATTTGAAAATATTGAAATAAAAAAAAAATCCAAAATAAAACCAGTAAAAATAGTGGATATCAAATGTTAAACAAATTTATCAATTTAATTCACTTATCCTTTTCTATCTAGTAATAAAAGTGTACAATATTTTCATTTAAAAGTATTTACCTAGTTGCATATAATGTAATAATTTTAATCTTAAACCATAAAAATTGAATTTAAAATTAATAATGTTGATTATTTTTGTGAAACAAATCAATAATCTAGTTAATAAAAATTTATTTCATGGCAATATTGGGCAAAATAAGAATTCTGTTATCTCTGAATTAATTAAGTCAATAAACAAGAGAACAAACTATATGGAATCAATTTTTGTTCCTGATATTGATAGTGTGCAATGGTGAAATGTAAAATAAGTTCATGCATTTGAAGGTATTACAATGTCTTATTTGAAGGATAATTTACATATATTTAATGATATATTACTTTTCATTATAAATAAAATTATCCTTCAAAATAAATTTCCTAACATATTAAAAGTTTACTATGATTGCACTCATTTATAAAAATGAAGTTGAAAATGACTTTAATAATCACAAACCTATAGCCATTCTTCCATCTATATCTAAAATAATTGAGAAATATTTATGTGACACTATCAAAGATTATTTATTTAAAATTTTTTTTCTCTAAATCATAAGAGTGCTATTATTCTTAGAGGACTTTGCTGATACTGAAAATAAAAAATATATTTATGTCATCTTTATGGATTTAAAAAAAAAACTTGATCTTATTGATTGTGAATTGCTTTTCTTGTGTGTAGAAAAATATGGAATTCATGGGAAAATTTTGGCCTTACTGAAAAACTACTTAAAGGATAAATATTAATTACTAAAATTAATGAAATGTTAAGTGGCAAATATAGAGTTCCTCAGGTTCTATTCTGAGTCCTTTGTTATTTTTAATCTATGTCAATGATATTGGTCAAATATTGTAATAAATTTTAGAAGATGCTTTCAAAAGTATATAAATTAACTATAATAAAATTGTTAATTGGTGTTCTACTAAATTATTATTAATAAGAGTAAAACAAAAATTGTGCTAATATCTTTACCTCATTCAAAAAGAGAAAGGTTTGATATTTTCATCCACCCCAACACTTATACTAATTCTCAGAATTTCCAAAGGTTTTGATATTTTCACTCATTCCAATACTTTTACTAACTCTCAGAATTTTCAGTGTATTACAATGAAAATTCTCTTTTTAAATGAAGTAAAGATATTAGCATATTTTTTTTTTTACTTTTACATATAGACTGAAGAGTTTGAAAAGATTAAATAGATTGGTGTTATTATTGATAATAGAATGTTATAGACAAATGATATTAATCAATTTTTACATTTCAGGCATTTTTATTTTACATTTTATAAATTATCTTTTTTCCTCCTATATAATATATTGATAATAATTTATAGGACATTATGTGAATTTGTTACAACATCGAATTACACAATATGGTTTTTCAAGTATATCAAATTTAAAATAGTTAAAGACATTTCAAAATAAGATTATTAGTCTAATACAGAACATATTACATATTGAAAATAAAAATAGTTATTTTCTTGATTTTGGAAAACTTTTACAGATTGTAATTATTTAGAGACATTATTTTAGTAATACATTTAGGACCTATGATATATCTAATTATAGTAGTTTCCTTACAAATAAATGTATCACTTCATTTAAACACAGAAATTAGATTAAAAAATATATATATTCCAAGAATATTTAATAAACTACCACATATAAAAAGTATAGAATTATTAAAAATCAGAACTAAAAAAATGTAGTTCATATTTTTAAAGTTTGTGATATTGATTTGTTTTATTTTATATTCTAATCACTATTTTCTAAACAGTATAAGAATATTACAAGAATAAAAAAAAGTATCTAATTTTTTTTAAATTTATGTTGTTGATTATGCTGTATCTTTTATTTTTATGTTATTCACTGTTGTTGTTGTTGCTGCTGCTGCTGCTGCCGCTGCTGTTGTTGTTGTTGTTATTATTATTATTATCATTGTAATCATCATTATTATTATCATCATCATCTTTATTATTGTGTATTCTTTTACTTATGATTATATCAATTATTTTTATGTAATGATTAAATATTTATAAAAAGTTATGAAAAGCATTTGTTTTACTTATTAGGTTTTCATATGTAATCAAAATAAATTTTAAAAAAAAATTCAAAATAAAATCCTGAAAAAATATAAAAATTTAAGCACTCAGCATGGAATCACTAAAGTAAATGCTGCTACCGCAAATAAAAAAATGTTACAAGCATTAGTCTGATAAAATAACATATGCATAAGACTTTTCATAGTGTTTAAACTTTATGTAAAACATCAGACAACATTAGGTTTGGTGAGCTTATTTGTACTTAGTTTTTCTTCAGCAATTTGTTCAATTTTACTATGAGCCAGAAAATTGTGTCAAAAAATTTTAAGTGCTAAAACTTAAAAAAAAAAGATAATTTCTAAAGGAGAAAACTATAAATTAGTTGGCAATTTAAATTCTAATTACAGTATAATAAATTAATAATCTATATCATTTTTTAAAAAATGGCAAATTAAAAATGAACAATTACCAAAAATAATTTTCTTTTAAGCAGTTTACATCGCAATATTACAAAACTAATGAAAAATCATGTGCTAATGTATACTAATCAATACTGAATGACAAGTGATAGAATATAAATAAAGCAATAATTTGTGAAATGTTTAAGTAATTGTTTGCAGAATTATTTTGCTATGTTATCTAATACTAATACTGTTTTTGTGAAGGAGGTAATTTCTAGTAACAAATGGTTTGAAATTCAGGAAAAAAACTGGAGTGCATTTCCATTATTACATTTCTATTATTTTTTACCTGCTTAAGTGTTTGTATTAGATGGTAATTTTGTTTTTGGCCATGGGCCTGAAACTGATTATTGCTAAAATCATATATTTCAATATAAGGCACAATGAACCAACAATATAACGAATGACATTCTGGAACCAATTATATCCAATGTACATAACTTTGATAATTTGGAATACAATGAAATAAATTCATAATATTAAATTTGTATCTCTTAATCTGAATTTATTGTGATTGATTTTAAGATTTTATTTAAAATGAATTTACCCAAGATAGAGATTTAAATATAAAGTATATCTATACATTTGCTAAAGTATCTGATACTTAGCTTATTCTCAAAATCCGCACTAAAAGCAGCAATTCACTTTATTTACTCTGCACCCAAGTCAATATAATTTTGAATGATTGATAAAGACTAGATGGCAGTGCCTTCCAAACTTTCAAACTAGTTTCTAGCTATTGGCCTATATCAATGCGAAGCTGAAGATTTGAGTTTCAAACATCCTAAGGTTTGAACCCAACTAGGATATAAATTTTAGTGACCATCAGTTGTATGCTATTTCTAAATACTTGGATGCTTTAATAATGGGTGGTATTGTATATATTATACTGTGGTTTTGTTTCAACTGCTGTTTTAAAGTTCAAATGTCACTCAAGATCTAAACCAACTGACTATAAAATGAATAAATATATAACTTTTAGTAAAACATCTGGATAAAGATTTTTAATAATAAATATTATGTATTTCAAGCATAGGCAAAAATTAACCTGATTATATTTCTGATGCAAGTTATCAAAAGATGATTCTGAAGCAAATCAGAGTGGATTCTGCTCTTAATATATATCACTGAATATTTTAATCCACAGCAGTGGCAGTTAGATCAATAGTTAAAAAAAAAAAAAAACCTAAGATTCCTAAATAAACTGTTAGAAAAAAAGAGATAAAAAAAAAAATATCTGGAGAAATTAATGAAATTGTTGTGTTTAAATTGCTTCCTTGGCACCTAAATGCCAAGCAAAGTTTAACCAAACTAATTATATAATAAATAAATATATTTCTTCCAGAAAAACCTCTGAATATGAAAGTCCTTTATAATAAAATATTGTGTATTTTTATTTATAACAAACAATATTTGATTGTTAAAGAAAATTCAGTGTTTGATATCAATAATTAAGTTATTAAACAATAGATCACAATAGTAAAAATTACCTATATTAACCTAATGAAATAATCCATAATGTTTGAAAACGACTCAGTAATCTTACTCTTAAAAAAAAAAAAAAATTAAATCATAAGTATTATTGTTTTTAGGAGAATGATGTAGTTGTCTAAGATATCATCTTAATTCAGTATTTACAAATCTAAAAATTACCAGATCAATCCACATGCTAAATTATAGATTTGACAGGCTAACATTTCTGAAGAAGAGAAAAAACAATATCATCTGAAGCATGGAAAAATTTAAAATTTGAATTTTTCTAAATTTAATTGATAAAAATGATAAATAATTATAAATAAATTAGGAAATTTTATTATTAAACAACTTACTCTATAACTAATATCTAAATATTATAAATCATCACATGATCACCATTTCTTATGCTTGCTTATAACTGTTGTTAAAACAGGCAAAACTCACTATAGCAAGCTAGAGTAATCAATGGATGCCAGAAGGCTTATGCATAAAATCCCCATTAGTACCTACTCATCCAATATCCCCAGACTAGTTTCTGGCTTGTGGCCTTCGTCAGTGAGGAGCCTTGGATCTGAGAGCACTGCACTTAGATCTTAGGATCTAATGCAACCCTCTAGCATCCATCTTTTATCTCCACTTAACTACAAAACTATGAGTCTCAAATTGAAAACACCTTAATATTTTCAATCCAAGTTCATTAGCTTATATAGGTCTGAATTCAGTTCAGTACCTATACATTTTGGTGTCTTTGGTTCTTTAATAATCATAGCCACCACTATAATTAACTTACTTAACTATTAATATAAATATTACTTTAATACTATACTTTATTAAACAATATACAGCATTTATTATAAATTTTGTAATCAAGAATAATTGATAATTAAACTTTGACTCCAATTTATTTGTCTCCAATGATATCAGATTACATATTTCTTGGTGGTCTTTGGTAGCATGAAAAATTAACATATGATCAACAGTATTTTAACTTATTAATAATTTTATTAATTTTTATTTATTACACTAACAATTGTTTAATATAAATTTATATATTATTTTTTTAGCATTTTAAATATATTTTGTAGTAAAATGTATTAAGAAAGCACTAATAGATGAATATATTTTATATTATATGCATTACATTAATTATTATTTTGTATTTTTTTTTTAATTTAAAGTGTAATTTTATAATACATTTATATTTAAGGATTTTACATTGTTTAAAATATTTTATATATAAATACTTTTTTTTTTTTGCAATATGAAGGGTTACCCCAAAAAAGGCAGATTTTGTAATACAAAAATTGTGTATTTATTTCTAGGTGTTACAAATTAAATCATTTTCAAAGTATTGTTCGTTTGATGCAATGCACCAATCTAAATATGTTTTCAACTTTTCAAAGTAGTCCTGAAACTTTTGCAAAATGATATCTTTTAGTATGTTCATTGTTTTTTTTTCTTCATTTCTTCCACATTTGCAAAATATTTTCCTTTGATGACTTTTTTCATTCAGAGAAATAAAAAGAAGACGGAGTGAGATTGGGTGAATATGAGAAGTGGATAAACAAGGTTATGCTGTTTTTGATTAAAAATTGCTTCATATTCAAGGCTTTGTGTGCTAGCACCTTGTCATAGTGAAGACATCACACTTCACTTTGCTACAACTCTGAATGCTTTTGTCTCACCATATTATACAAACATTTCAGAATTTATAGGTAAAACGCCTAACCATTATGAACAAAATCTGAGTGAACAATGTAATCTGCATTAAAAAAATCATCATTTTAATATTGAAGTTCAATTCGCTGTGTTTTTTGGAAATATGGTGAATTTGAATTCATCATTAAACCATTTGTAAACTTGTGTTTTTCCCAGAGCAACTTTCTTGTAAGCTTTTTCAAGAATAAGAACTGTTTCCGACTGTCATTTTCCCTAACAAAATCAAAATTTCACATTGTTCTAATATTTTAGCTATCACAAAAATTGACAAATAAATGAGACATACTTAACAAAAAAGCTTAGTACATGGCACCTTGACCTGACTCAATGACACTGGTTGATAGAATGATGCTAAAAGGTGAAAGCATATACCACAATAGACCCACCCATCAAAGAACGATTTCAAATTGTTTTGGTATCCTATCATAAATTATTTTTAATAATTCTGTAGTGCTACATATACTACATAAGACATTTAACCATATGTTACTTGCAAATGACATTCCAATAATTACTCTTTTTATTATTATTAATGAATCACATAATATACTTAATCTGCCAGTAACATAGATTAATAGTTTTTAATTAAGTCTAAATCACAAATATAATTTGAACACTACAAAATATATGGATTTACATTATTTTCAAAGAATCTCTGGAAACTAGCAAAAAAGTTAAAAATTCAGTAAAATGCTATACTAGAATATAGATATTGCAGTTATACAATGTCAAAAAAGTTTTAACAAAATTGTCCACTAATGCTTTGACAAATGAATATACGTATGTATAAACTTTTTTGGGTCATTCCTTGTATTAATTTTCAGCTAGAGAAATTATTCTGTCCAGTACACAAAGAATCATGTTTAATGTTTTTAAATTCTTCATCCATTGAAACAGAAAAACCCTTTATTGAATTAGATTGTTTCAGTGGATGAAGATTTTTTTGAAGAATTTAAAAACTTTAAGCACAATTTTTTGTGTGCTAGATGGAATAATTTGTCTATACTGAAAACTTATACATGGTACAACTGAAAAAAGTTTTATTTTCATCTTATAAGCATGAATCATTTTTGTTATTATATATATATCAAACTCAAAAGCTAAAAAGACTGGATAATATATCAATTTATGATTAAATCATAAGCCAAAATTAAATTACAAATCTACTATCTATGATCTCCCTGTCGGACAGACTTCTCAAGTGCAAAGTAACTTTCAATATAAAATAAATATATACTATTCTATCTTCTCATAATTCCAACTCATATTCTAATTTATCTTTAATATCACAAGAATTTATTATGTCAATAGCTTCAGAATCATAAATATTTATTACATTTTTTTTATTATTTTCAATAACCTTAGCCTGATCAAATATAATCTTATAACTTGTATTTCTTTTATGAATATATATGAAGAATTGATATATTTATTTTTTATTTTTATAAAATTTCACTTTTTCCTTTAAACTTAAACTACTATGTTTATATATAATTTCTTACAAAACAGCAATAATGTAAACAACTCTAGTCATAATACTGTTATTAATTTTCTCTTTTATATCATTCAATAAATTATTTTCTCCATGCTACTTTTTTATTACCAAACACATTATAATTCCTCCTTAAAACCTTATAAGACAATTTAAAAATAAAAAAATAAAATCCTATTTTTTAAAAAAATTAGCATAAGATTTTAGGGAGAAATCACAATATATTCAGTAATATATATATAGCATGGATTAAAGATGTCTCTTTAAATAATTTATTAAATAATAAAATAAAAAAAATTTGATAATACCATTTTTGGGACTGTTTATATTATTCCACATGCTCTCTCCAATTTTAAATTTTTCACAATCAAAACTGTCCTTAATGTTTTTTTAATTGTAGTTGGCAACAACTATAGTAAGGTGAGTGCAAAAATATCAGCACATTAATAGTTCAGAGAGTATTTTGTTGTGTACATGAAGTAAAGTGTTGAGAGAACATAGCATCAACTAGCACTTTTGATACATGCTTAATAAAAAGTTTTGTTCAATCTAAGCTTCAAATGTTGAACAGCTTTCTCAGTTATGCCATTATTCTCGAGATGATAAGATGGAGTAAGAATGGGTTGTATTCCTTTCCTTTAGATGTCTTACTGACTAGTTATGTTTTATCCATTTCAGAAACTGGATATAATCTTGGTCTTGTTTAGTCTACTTAACAATTACTGAATTATAAAGAAAAATAGAATTCACAATGTCTATATAATTTATCTTGCTAATGCCATATTGTCTTTCCATAGTGTCAGGTAGACATAATAAAGTGTCTGAGTATCTAATATGTTTTGCTGGCTTATATATTAGTTCACAATCATATCCTGAAAATATATTTGTCAAGCATAGATGCATTGACTTATATGTTGAGATTTTTGTTTTCATTAACAAATATTCCTAAAGTAGACAATGATCCATATGAATTTGAAATTTTCATCCATAAACATATTTGATGAAAATAACTGCCAACACTTCTTTGTTGATCTGGCAGTAGTTTTTTCAGCTGCCAACAATGTTCTCAAGGTGTAAATTATATAGCGTTTAATACACAACACAGATGGATAACAATGGCTCTAACACCATATTTTGAAGCATCCATATTAATAACAATATCCAGATCAGTATAGTATTGTATCAGAAGTTGATTTGAAGTTAAGATATCTTAATCTTAGACTTTTCAGAAAGCTAAATCTTGTTCCTTGGGCCATTTCCAATATTGTTTTTTTTTTAACAATTGATACAATGGTGATAGCAAATGAGACTTTTTTTTAAAGAAGGACTCATAATAATTTAACAGTCCTAAAAATGCTTATAACTCCTTTATATTTCTTGGTCTTGCAGCAATTTTTATTGCCTTCACCTTGTCTGGATTTGGATACTTTCTATTTTTATTTCATGTGTCCAAGAAATTATCTCATTTGTAGACCAGTTACACTTTGATGTATTTATCAAGCTCCTACTTTATCCAATTTTGAACAAGAAGCATTTACTCACCTTTCTAATTTCAGCTTACCAAAGTATCATTTAAATATGGAATAATGACACAATGCCATAAAAAAAAATCATCCATTTTTACTCAAAAAATATTTGGTACTACTGTAATTCCAAATGGAATTTATTACACTTATAAAGTCCCATAGGTGTAGCCAATAATAATAATTGTATTGTTCTTTCCATCATGAGAATTTGATGGAATGCAGCTTTGAAGTCGACTTTGGTGAAGCTTTTGCAATGAAACCAATATTTCACATACACTAGGAAACACTAGGAACTAAATAGGCACCTTTATTAATAAATTTATTCAACCTAATATGGAAGTCTCCACAGTCTAAGATTTCCATATGGTTTCATAATAATAAGTCTAGAATGAATTTTCTACCAGTGTTAGAATTTCATTTTGTACAATCTCATTGATAGTTTTTTTAATTTTCATTTTCAAAGCAAATGGAACTTTACATCATTAATGTCTACCAATCATGTTTTTCATTCTCTTAGTCTAAAAAACCCAATTGAACTCTTATGTTTATATAGATTCCTAAACAGCAAAATCAGTTCCAACCAAGTAACGAACTAAAATCATTGTTAATGAACAATGGGAAAAATTTGATCCTCAAATTCAGTTTGAACGGTACTGTTACTTCCCTATGCATATCAATTTTATTGCTCCTAACATCTGTCATGATAACATCCACTTTTGAAAGTTCTATTTCTTACAATAATTTCCACTGATTTTCAATCAATTTTATATATCAACAACATGCTTACACCAGTGTCCACCTCCCTTGTTGATTTTTGATCACAGAAGTTCACATCAAGCAGTATGTGGTCATTGTTGGTGTCATTAAACTTCATGTTATAATTATTACTCACCCTTGCTCCCCCAAATTTGTATTCTCATGTTTACTTAATTTTGACATTGTGTTCTTTACTGCAACAGACATCTCTTTTCTCACAAATAATGCACATTTAATTTTTGTCTGTTTTTACTTAAATAGCCACTTTTACCATAACACTTGTATGTTACAATGTACTTTATTCTACTGAGGGCGGGTGTATTTATATTTGTTTTCTATATTGAGAGATTTTAGCAGTTACTATGTTAATGTAAATTCCGATGCATTGTTAAGCATGGTTTCTTGCACAAAGATTTCTATAGCATGTTCATAACTGAGGTCAGATTCATTCAACATTATTTTTCTGAAATTTGAATTCAATATGCTATATAAAAGTTGGTTTAAAAACATATTATTAATTTCAGGACCGAAAGCACAATCCTTCACCAAATATTTTGCTTTTATGTTTGCAGTTTTTACTTAAATGGCCAATTTTACCATAACATTAGTACATTACAATGTACTTTATCCTACTGTGATCTGGAGTATTTGTATTTGTTTTCTGTACTAAGAGATTTTATCCAGCTGTTGCAATAATGTAAACTCTGAAGCATTGTTAAGCATGGTTTCTTGCACAACCCATTTCTCTATAGCATGTTTATAGTTAAGATCACGTTCAAACAACTATATTTTTCTGACATTTGAATCCAATATGCTGTGTAGAAGTTGGTTTATAAACATTATTAATTTCAGGGCCGAAATCACAATCCTGCACCAAATTCCTACCAATGCTATATCATAATTTACATATTTTTCATAAAGTAATTGTTTTTTGTTTCTTAGCCTCAATCATGTTACCTATTTTTTTACTAAGGCAATAAACCTAAAGCATGTGCATTTGAAAATGCAAAGGCAGGGACCTCTACAAGTCTTAACTACAAGCTTATGCATTGGAAGACCTGTAGAGGTCCCTACCTTTGCATTTTCAACTGCACATGCTTTAGGTTTATTGCCTTAGTAAATATTACTTACCTAATCAATGTGCATTAAATAAATTTATAGTTACTTATTTTGTTATTTTCAAAATGAAATATTAGTTTTTCAGTCAAATCATGTTATAGAAGTTCCTTAGGGATTTTAGGGACACAATTTATTTTCTGGTTGTACAATGTCTTATCCTGCAAACCGTAAGAGTGAGACATTTTCAGTCATTCCTCATCTATTTTTTTTATGAGCATGCAGCATTCCATTTGTTCTACATAATTTTCCCATGGGGGTCATTCTTTATGTCAAATGCTTTTATATTATTATATAATGATTCTATTATTCTTACTTTGGAAGTACATGATACGCAATTGCTATTACTCTTGCAAAAGAATGCTATTGGTGGCACAGATTATTGAATTGTTGATTTTGTCCATTCTGCTATGTCCTGAGGATATTAAATAGATAACAGTCAACAAGTTTAATAACAAAATTTATTTAACAATAATAAATATGAATAAATAAGAAATGAATACTTTGGAATTCCATAACTAATAAATTTAGTCTATTATTATTCTCTAGTTGTGTAATTAGCTTCTCACACACACAGGATAATATTATAAACAACATTATATGCTTTAATTACAATGCGTTTTACACACGTGCTTGTTACTGTTATATATATGTACATGTTTTTCAGAACAATTACACTTCTGGAAATTCAATATTTTATTTTAGTCAAAAATTTGTTATTAAAAGTAGACAGGTCATATTCTTTCCAAGTTTTCTTTGTGCTTACTTAACACACACACTCTTCATGCACTAATTTGCCATTTCTCTGCTAGTCCTAATTTCAGACTTGTTTTTTTTATTTTATGAGTCCATTATTTTGCATATAAAGAGCTAATTTATATAATAGTCTGTTTATTATACTTGCAAATTAATATTAACATATATGTAGATTTTTTTCTAGAATATATTAAAATAATTAATTCAAAAACAATATGAATATATTTACATAATTATGAATTCCATTTTATTTACAATCTATATAATATACACACAGATTCCAATTCTCTTACTATATCAAGTAAAATGTATATATTTCACATTTAAAAATCAAAATTTAACATATTACTTTTAGAAAATATGTTGATGAGTTTTGCTGATTTTTTTTTTTTTTTTATGGTTCTCAAGTAAACCTCTTTTTTAAGCATTTTACTTTATTACTATATAAGAAATGGGCTTTACTGATTATTATGCAGTCGTGAATATGTATTTCACTTAAGCCATATTAGAGCCCATAAACTAAATAATTCCTGTGGCTTATTATAAATCTTAATGTTTTTAACATGCATTTTAAATCTGCATAATATTACTTCCACCAATATTTATGGAACTAGTAAAAAAAATAATGTTTGTTTTGGAAAATTGCCTTATATCTCAATAACCATATAAATCTTAGAAGTGATTTTTTTTTCATTTATTATATATGCATAAAACCTATGAAAAAATTAATCATGAAATTTCATAACGGGAATTTTAAAAAATGATCAATTAAGCATCTTTTTTTTCATTTTGGGATATATTAGATACACTATTTATGGTGTATATATATATAAAGACATATAATATTTTTAAAATTATTACATTTTATTAACAATAGTAATATGTGAATATTAAATATATAT
Source organism: Epiperipatus broadwayi (assembly GCA_028023455.1). Classification (NCBI taxonomy): domain Eukaryota; kingdom Metazoa; phylum Onychophora; class Udeonychophora; order Euonychophora; family Peripatidae; genus Epiperipatus; species Epiperipatus broadwayi. Next base: position 5,625,692 of record JAQFVV010012423.1, read on the forward strand.
AAATAGTTGCACAGATTATAAAATTACTGTTAAATGATATAATGTAATATATGCAGAGGATCTATTAAAAAAGCAATTAACTTCAGCATAAATGAATTCATTAAAAATTCATCAAGTACAGATTCGATTTTTTAGATATATTAAAATTCATAATTTTAAAATAGTAATAGTAATAAACACAATAATGTATAAAATCATTATTTTAATGAGTTTACCTTTCTAAAAGTATATAATATTCATTAATGAAGAGTACAAGTTATCTTAATTATTCTTAGAGTGAATAAAACAGTAACAATGTTTATTACTATGTAATATTTTCCAAGCTTTAATAAATAAATGCTTATTGTTATTTAGATTTTGTTTTTGAATAAATTAATATTAAACAGAAATTTTTCATTTAATTTAATAACTGTAATTTCTTGGAAAATGTTTATGTAATTAACAATAATAAAGTAGAGAAATAAAACAGAGGTTAAGTAATGTACAATTTATTATTAAATAAAAAATGTATTTTATATAAACAAGAGAAAAATTATTATTTTATATACAACAGTCAGCAAAACCTATAATTTCAATAACCTATGGTTCACTAAATTAATATTACATGAAAAAATTAGAAATTTATATACTAATAAAAATTCTTAAAATCCATGCCTATATTGTTTGTTCATTTATAGCAGCCATTTTCTAAATCTTGCAAACTAATTAAATCATGTTCTTAAGTTCCTAGAGAAAGCATTGCATGTATTACAATATTTCTCTGATAGGCTTTAACATTTTTAAATTCATTTAGAATAGTCTCAAAGCACAAAATTAATGGTGATAATTCTGCAAAGGATGCCATTAAATGCTTCTTTTGAATGAGAGAACAAAAGAGCTTGATTTCATCTGAAATAAATAAAAATCCTATGCTGAAGTATTCTGGATATTCAGTAAGAAATCTTCCTTTCATGAAATTATCAAGATGTGCCCAGGGGATGCTAAGACTGCTTGTGATTTTGAAAGAGAGAAATTATTTTAAAGATAAATTGATTGATTTGACAAAAGTTAAACATATATTCATAGTAAATCATAAAAGGTCTTAAATTTTTTCGTAGAGGATAAACATAAGAAGAATGATTCTTTAAGCAACTATATAGTGATTCAAAAAAATGCCTCTTTTACAAAGGTTTTAGCAGAGAATTTACCGAAATGATAATATCAAGCCAATTACTTTCTTGTAAAGGAAAGTTGTATTAATTCAAAATAGAATATGAACTCCTAAAACCAAAGCACTTCACGACTTCTTTTAGACTTAATAAAAGTGTTAACATTGCACTTTGGTCTTACTTACTTTTATAAAGACATTTAACTGATCTGAGTCATGAGTAAATTAGGGCATGCTACTTTCACAATGCAAGTCTATTCAAATAAAGAAAAGTACCTAATCTAAAATACAACTCCTATATGTATTGATTCCAGCAATACAAAACAAATAAAGCTCAAAGCTAATGTTTCACAGTGTAGATCAGAATTATCAATTCTCTTTACAAGTGGTGAAAAAGAAAAATATTTTGTGATATTCTAAAGATATTCTACAAATAGCAAGAAATTGTGACAGATGATCTCACAAGCATTAAGATAAAAACAACAATGACTAAAGTTAATATTAACAAAATATGAGATGCAATATGTTCTGTCAGGTGATTAAATATGAGATTGATAGTTGAAGAATTGCAAAATTAATTGAGAAATTGTTAGGCTAATTTTAAATAAAGAATTGGGCATGAGAAAGATTTCTGTGAAGTTTGTGCCTCGGATGATGAAGATAAACACTATTGGTTTGATGTCACAATCGATCTTTCTTCAAATACACATTCTGAGAGTAATTACGGGTGATGAAACTTGGTGTTTCCAGTATGACCCAGTAACATAATGTCAAAGTATGCAATGGAAATCTCAGGCTCACTGTGCTCTAAAAAGACACATATGTCATATTCACAGTTTAAGACCATGCTAGTGTGTGTGTTTTTTTTTTTGATCACAAGGAAAATGTTATTTAAAAATACTTTAGAGATTTCAAGATTTTATTCTAAGAAAACAACCTGAACTGTGGCCTGAAAATGGATCATTCATCATAACAATGCGCCAATCCATAGTGTGCTCATTGTGAGAAACTTTTCAGCCAAAAAAATCAATTACACAACTAGACTATCCTGCCTATTGTCCTGACTTAACTCCCTGTGATTTTTGGTTATTTCCAAAATTAAAAAATATGCTGAAAAGAGAAATATTTTCTCTAGAACTGATATCCAACAGAATGTGAGACATCTCCTCAGCTGTATTCCTGAAATGAGTACCAGGAATGGGGAACACTGTTTTAATCAGTGACACTTCAATGTGTATATTTTATAAAGATGCATTCCTGAAATTAAATTTTACATCTCATATTTCTCTGAATTATAGATGAGAAGATATAAATATCAGTAATAGTATAGGTCTTGAGAGTATGTTTTTCAAATGATATTATACATGTTATCCATAGTTCATGCTATGGCTGGAAACTATAGTGATTTTGAATTTTTTAAAAGAAATTATTGCTGTAAACCAGAACATTATGAGAGAAAAGATAATTGTAAGTTATAATAGCATAATACTTTTCCCAACAGTAAAGAAATCTGCATTACATTAGAACTATTTTCTTTTATTTTTACAGTCAATGCACCAAAATTCATCTGGAGAAGCAAGTAAATATCTATTCACAGACTACCATTGGATAGTTAGCTGAGTTGGCTATGGATTTTCTATTTATTAAAAAAAATCCTAAGTATATTTTTAAAACAATTTCAAAGATTTATCTGGCCAGATTTGGTGAGCTGATATACTAATTGCTGTATTTTGAGACCTATATATAATAAATTAAGAAATATAAAACTGATATAAGAACTACTCAAACTGAGTGTGTTAGAATCCCCGGTGAATAAAAGATTATGTTTACATATTTACCAATAAAATTCAAGCTTCAATGATTGCATATTAGCTTCATTTGAAGAGAAACAGTCTTCATATTGGCAATATGGATTTTTTTTAAATACTATATACCCTTGTCAGTTTTATAAATACATTGTTAATTGATGAATTCTTCAAATATATACATAAAGTTGTAGAAGGTTTTACATCAATAATATGAATATATATCATTCTGCTCTATTTTCAAGGATTTTTTTTTTTTTTTACAGAAAAGAGGAAGTTACGCTCTTATGAATCAATATGCTTATACATACTGGATAAAAACTATACATGGCATCTTCATACAAAACATTATCTGACAGATATGAGCATCTATAAAAAAGGTAGACATTAGATAATTATATCACTGCATTATATACATTTTTATTCAGGAACTTAGCTTCTTCACTGATTGGCATATGATCATTTAAAATAGCTATGAATATGACTACCAGTTAGTTGAAAGCATGCTCGGCTCAACAGACTGGCTGTGAATATGATGTGAAAGCATTGAAAGTATACTCAGTAAGATAACTATTATTAAATTTTATATTTAAACTCTGTATGAATATTTTTTCACATTAATATATTATTAAAGTATTAAACAAGCTTTTTTTTAGTATACATGTTGCATGTATTTATTTTTTGAATTAAAATAGGTAACTAAAAATATTAAACTATATTATTTACATTATCACTTTATTAGATACTTTTTGTCATAGCCTATCATTTAATTGTATATATCGTTTACAGAATAAAAGTTTATTTCCGTAAAAGAAAAAATAGCACACCTATATAAACTCATGTTATTAAAATCAAGCTTATAATTATTATATATTTATTTATCATTTGTTAAATAGGAAGAAATAGTATTAAACTAGGTTATACACACACATTAATCTAATTTCTACATGAATAAATTTTAAGCAACAATAAATATAATTAACTTATAAATAATTACTAAATGCATCTTAATTACAGAAACAAAAGAATTGTTGAACTTACAATAATAAATATAAACAATTATAGTGCAATTAAAAGCATCTTTAGGTCAGATGTAAAAATATACAACCATTAATAAAATCTCATGTTTTTACAAAATAAATAGTAACACAAAAATGTAAAGCAATATCTTTGATGATAGTGATAAACCAGAGAATTCATTAAATGTAATATCTATTATAAAGAATATTGGAAACATCAATAAACATTTCAAGTAATTATAAATTTGAAATATACATGAATAACCAAAAACAACTATTGGCATAATAATAATTACATACATAGTCTTCTCTAAAAATAACATACCCTCACTCCATTCTGCTAAACTTCCTTCATGAAGTTTGATATACAGAGATTACTAGACATTTATGTACCAAAGATATTGCAATATCAGGAAAATATTAATGACCAAATTTCATTCAGGATTCAGAACCAATAGAATCAAAGCATCAATATGCCAAATTTTTTAGTTACTTGATATTTTAATTAATTATTTGAAGATCAATCACATTATTTATATAATAAGTATAAATAAATATTTACATCAGTAACTAACAAGGCTTAAAAATAATTACCAGATATAAATATAGCTGTAATGAATTAATGATTAAAGTAAAATCATACATTATCATTAGCTGACACGAGTAAAAGTTATAAATATATTTAATAACTTACCTGATCAAGCTTAACGGTAATACAGGGATCAATAATATGAAGCAATTTAAAATGTTGGAGATTAATATTAAATATCAATCTACATTAATTTGAGAGACTGCTCATATTAACTCATGTAAATAACCATAATGTAAAAAATATTTTATATTTTTAGAAAAGAAACAGAGAAAAATCTATGATTAGTACAAATAGAAAAGAGATAGTTGATTGAATTAGTGATGCATAGAAATTGAAGATACTATTCCATAAGAATGTAATAAAGAAAAGGATACATTTAATTCTATTTTTATTTATTTAAAAAAAAAAAGTCAAACAATATACTACTCAACTTAAACATTCGATTCAATAAAAGAACATGCTTATAATAGCTGAAAAAAATTAAGAGGGATTTGAACTTGACTTTCAAGCTCCTTTTGTATCATAAAAATTTTAGACTTCATCTGATTAAATGTGAAATTAAGAGATTTTATTAGAACTGTATTATTCATAAATTTTATCTCAGCATCCAATTATGCAATTAAGTACCAACAATCGCAAAACATACTTCATTTAAAGCCTAGCTAATTATTAATAATCAGGTATTTAATGATTAAAATTGAAATATCTACTAATAACAAAAAAGTATATATTTAGGTCATCTATTAATTTCATGACAAATAAAATCTACATAACTAGTTTGTACAGCTTAAAAATATCAAACTTATATACTGGATTTCAATTGGATAAAATATCAAAAAAAGTATGTATATTATTATTATTCATTTCCATGAAAGAAATGGTCTTCAAGATTTGAAAAAAGAGTCATCAATATTATGCCATTTTTATGAAAGATTTAAAAAGATTTTAAAGATGATTTTAAGTAATTAGGTATTAATGAAAAATTAACATGATATCACAGTCTTAAAAATAATTAAATCATTACAAATAATGCTGGTAATCAATATTTTGATTATTAATAGAAATATATGAAAATAAAAAGGAATATTTTTTTTAATCCTTTCACAAAATGTTTATTGGGAGAAGTGTTAAGGGAAAGGTCTAGAAACTGCCCCAAAAAATTATAAAATAGATGAGTTGACCTATTAGTCAGTAAAATGATTTGGCCGATCTCAGACATAAAAAGATCTGTAATTTTTCAATTGTATCTTAATATGTAACCATCATAGACATCATACATGTTATTATTTTTATTATCTTTTCAGCTAAGAATTCAAAACTTGTGAAATATCATTCAGTATATTATAAATTAAAATATCTCAAAATTTTCAAATTTAAGTATGACTGACATTTTTAATTATTTTAATAAAAATCAATATGTATTTGCCATGTTAGATTTATCAGAACCAGTTAAACCTTCAAATTATGCATGAAAGTGATAGTTACTACTAATAAACTTATATTTTTGTATATATATATATATTTAGAGTAATCATCTGTCCAAGCATCCAAATTAAAACTTAATGCAATATTTATATATGACATTTAAAGAAATTGACATTCTGAACTTGTTAGTTAGTATTTCATGTTGTAAGTTTTCCATTTGTATATGATGTGCTCTAGTAAAAAAGCGAGTGATTCATTCTCCAAACTGTCTACATTGTCATCTCTGAATTAATACAATGAAAAATCATAATTTGTTCTCTCTCCAAGCTGCCTACAGCATTATATGAAACAATGCATGTATTACAGTGATATAGTTTAGCTATTCGGCACAAAAAATAGTAATGTCTTAGGATGTATGAACCATGAGTCAAAATTTAAATGTAACAGTGCATTTCATATCTTTATAGAAAACTCACAATGGAATAGAGCACTAAAATTAAAATTTGTTATAAATTGGAGAAAATTGCTATTGAAATATTTGAAATGATTTTAACTATATATAGTAGTAAAGCCATAAATCATAAAAATGTTTTTAACTGGTTTGCACAATTCTATAATGGCAAAACCAGCAATGAAGATAGTCCATAGTCAGGTAATTGAAAACAACCAAAAGCATGGAAAACATTCAAAAAGTTGCCAAAATTCTTCAAGCTGATTGCTGTGTATTTGTTACACTTATTGAGAAACTCATTGGCATACTAAAAAGTATTATCCTTTAAACAAAAGATTTGAAAAAGTGGAAGATGTGTGCACTATGCAAACAACCATAATTATGGATCTGGAATTTTGTCAAACATTATAATTATTGATGAGACATAGTGTTTTCATTGTGAGTGATCAACCAGTCAGAATAAAGAAAAATCAAAAAATATGTGAATGCAAAGAAGCCAAATCAAAACATTGCTCTCTGTTTTTTTTATTTCTAAAAGCATTTTTTTACCATAACATATTCTTGAAGATCATATTTTAGATATTAATTACTATTTGAATTTTAAATAATTTTTTCACCAAAATTTTGTACAAGCAATATGCATACCACATGCAAAGCTCTTGGTCACTATTACATAATAATGCATTAGCCTACAATGCAAAGATTGCAATAAATTTTTTGACCAAAAAAAAAAGTATTCTTGTGCATGAATATCTGCCTTATTCTACTGATTTAGCTTCAGCTGACTTATTAATTTCCAGAAATTTGCTTCAAAGTTTTGGCAGACAATTCTGTGGAGGATTTCAAGAACAGTTTCAAACAGTTTACAACTCTTTCTAGTGGTGTACTGAGAATCAAAGAAAAACCTATTTTGAATAATCAATAATAAAAACAAAACATAAATAATCACTTATGTTTATTTCATATTAATCATCTTCATACAAGGATAAACAATTTGAAAAAGCGTATAAATATATTTATAGATGATTTAAAATGAAATATAGTGCTTCAAACATTAAAATTACAGCAATTAAGTGTACACAGGATACTGATTCTTAAATGATAGTGATTGATGAGTTGATGATGTGATATGTTTTTTTTTTTATTCTTGTACTTTTTATTCCTTCATTCTCCACAGATTATAACACCATTAGTAGGGCAACATATGTATAGTCTTTTTGATCAAATAATCATATATAAAGATATTTAAAAAAATACACTTACATTTGTTTTATTAATGCATATTCTATAAAATGTTAAATGCAATGTTATCTTTTATTCCCTCATAATAGCAGCAACTTTTTTGTTAATTTTTATGCAGTAAAAATAATAAGAAATTTGGCAATAAAATCTGCAACTAATAATTCAAATAACCAAAATATAGGGCTGTCAAACAAAACATTCTTACAACTTTCCTTATGAGTGTTACTAGAAAATGCATACTCTGAAAATGGTATGGGATTTACTAATAAAGTATGCACAAAGAATTCTACAAATAAACTATTTCATTTATACAAATTGCCAGTAAGTTCAAGTCTGTATGATGAATACTTAAAACTAATATGTAATTTTAAAAAATTGTAATACCCCTAGATTAAGTATATACATTACACTTGTATTTTAATAATAATACTTAAATATATAGAAAATAACATTGGCTAAGAACAACATTACATTTTAAATAAAATAAAAACAAGAGTAGCAGTTCTAATTTATAAAAACATGCTTTCATACACAAAATAAACTCACATGTCCTTATTTTGCATTATACAGAAAAAAATATATCTCAGCAGAGTTATAATGTAACTAAGCACATGATTAAATGCAAAAATAATTTGAAAATTTACTATTCGATGGATACAATGTTTTATTATGTTTAATCATTATATTTTATTGAAATTAAATTACTCACTACATATAATGATTGATCATGCCAATTTATAATATGAAGTTAACAAATTAGTGTCTAAATAATTTAAATGAATAGTTTGGCTTGAAATTTCTTAATTATCTCATCTTTTAGTTTTGGGATTAAAATCAAAAATGCAAATATATCTGAAAGTAACTAATTTTCCTGCAATATTAGACATGATAGAATTATATAGCATAAGAGACAGAAGATTTTCAATTAATATTATTAAATATCTTATAATAAATAAAAGTCATCCATAAAAATTGGATTAATCAAAACATGACAATCTTAGTTGTATTTATATATTAGACTATTTCCATCATCTAATATTAAGTATTGAATATCTTTAGAAAAATATAATCCCATAAGTCAACTTAGTGTGATTATACATAATATATGGAAACTACTAATCAACTTTGCTCTTAGAAAAAACTGGAAAAATCAGGAAGAACCTCATAGATAAGTATATGAAATTTCTAGAGTCTGTTTGACTGTCACTGATTAGGTCAGCAATACCTGAAGAAGAGAGGAGAACAATACCTCTCAAAATTTTATGCATACACTAACTTATGTGCTATTACTAACAGTTGAATGTAATTTGAAAATTTAAATAAAGTTAAAATTTATCTAAAGACATTAAATACTTAATATTAGATGATGGAAATAGTCCATTATATAAATACAACTAAAATACCATCATCGCAAACCTTCATGACAATCCTACTATATCCAAATTATTAGCTGATGAGATATCCCTTAAACGATGTTGTATATAATCTCATGCTAAGTGAAAAAAAAATAATTAAATCTTTTCTTAACAATTAACCAAATTTATTATTGACTAGATATATATAAGTACTGTTTTACATGCAATTTATACAAAATTATGATAAATATTTTCACAATACTGAAAAGCTAATGAATACTTAATTGGACAAATTCTTATAATTCTTAGACTTGCTTATAGAAATGCAGAAGCAAAACTTTGATTAGTATGATAATGAGAACTCTTAATATAAACAGATATATACATCCAATTTTAAATACTTTATCATTTTATAAATTGCCAAATTTTAAATCTTTTTTATACAGAAATTCCATAAACATCAGAGTATTAAAACATATTCCTGCTTTCTGTAAATGCGATTAAAATAAAAATACTATTTAAAAATAAATTACTAATTTAAACAGGAAATTAAGAATTAATCAAACTAATATCAAAAAAAATTATGAATGAATCATTAGTATAATATTAACACCACAAATTATAAAGAAATAGCTTTAGATAAATGCATGTGGGTTTTGTTTCATATATTCTTCATTTGTAGACCAAAAAACATTAATAAGAAAATAGATTTTACAAACAAATCCTGCATGACATAGAAAAAAAAAACATTAAAATTATGAAATTAAACATGTAGGTGACCATAATATAAAAAAAATTGTCAGATCACATTTTTAAAAAAGAAGAAAATTTAAGATAATTATGAATATAAAAGAAGTAATTGACAGAGTTGTTGATGAACAATAACTGATAGTAAATACTACAAATCTATAAATAAATAAAAACAACAACAGAATCACATTTTAAAAAAGAAAACGGAATATTTAAAATAATTATGAATATAAAAGATGTAATTGATAGTAGCTATTCCATAAAATTGCAATAAAAGATAAAATTAATTCTAGTTTTGTTTTAGCACTATCTACTATGGCAAACAAAAGCTAATTTCAGTTCTCACATTTTCACAATACATATGCCCATACAAAAAAAATCTTCCATATCAACCAAAATCTTCTACTAACTTTGAAATAATTACAAGAATAAAAATGGGGTACATATTATCCTAAACTGTAAAAAAAAAAAAAACAATAGAAAACTATAAGATAAATTTAAGTATAATATATTAACAATTTGCAGATGATATAAATGAAACAGTTGTCACAAATAATGAACTGTCGCAGTTTCATGTTTAAAACACTATGATTTATTTCATTTTACATTATTTAGTTGATATTCATATGTAAAATTATGCTAGGCTAATTATTACTACTAAATATGTATCCATTAAATTTAAACTTATTGTTATTAATGTCTGACATCTCAATGCAAGGCAATTATTTTTCTAAAATATTTCTAAAAGATTTTTCTCAAACCTTTTTTTTTTTTGTTAAATGCTTTTATTTAAGTTAGAAACTCTATTTGTTGATTGCTTTATATTTAGATAAATTTTGAAATTGAGATTTAATATGTTTCGATCATGTAAATTTGTTTGAAATTATGTACAAATATTAAAAATTCCAATTTAATCTGACAATGAAATATTTCTGGGTTATCAGGAAATTTATATAATCCAAAGCAGTTAACAAACCAAATTTCAAACATATTGATAGTGATTCAGTAAATGTATGAGAGTGGAATTTTTTAAAGAAAAAACTAAAAATAACAATTGTTTATGATAAATTCAAATATAATTTAAAAACAAATTTTAAATTTTCTTGATCGTAAAATCTTTTTTTAAAAATGCTTCTTTCATAATCAAATTTAGAATTCTTTTTTTTAATAAACTTTATTAATAAATAAAATAAAATACCCATTATAGAATAATAATTGTAATAAAAATAATAAAATATAACATAAGTATTTCTGCAGTTTATTGTAGTTATTTATTTATAAAGACTAACATATGAATGAGTGAATAAATTTAAGTTACACAACATTTGATACACTGAAAGGAGACCCTTTGATTCCTCTTGGAGGCCTTAAAGGGACCGAGCAAAGCAAATTCCTGATGTCCACTCCATATGTTCTTGTTGTTGCAACTGTTATTACTATGTGATTATTCATACAGTTATACGAACATGGATGGGCTGCTCACCAACACGCATTAGCCAGCATGGTGAGTTTAATGGCTTTTTAACTCCGAGTTTAAGAATAATTTTTCCAATATATACAATCATGACAGACAAAAAATAATCATGGCCCTTATTCCCAGGAGGCTGTAAAGTCACCAACCAGGGCAGCCGTTGGTGTTGAAGGCCGAGGGTCCTAAGAATCCCCTGATTGTGGACTCAGGCTGCCATCTGATGACGACTTTTTATTTAGGTACTTACAACTGCAGATTACATTCAAGTGAAGGAAGATTGCAAGAGTTATCAGAAGAACTGTCTTATATTAAATGAGACATTATTAGACTTTGTGAAGTTAGAAAAAAAGATGAAGAAACAATTGATTTAAAAAGTGGACATATACTCTAATATAAAGGCACAAATATTGGAAATACAAGTGGAGTAGGATTCATTATAAATAAAAAATGGAAGAATAACATTGTGGAGATTGATGGTGTATCGGACAGAGTGGCAAGATTAGTTTTACAACTTAATAGCAGATACCAAATGCAGATAATTCAGGTTTATGCCCCAACAAGTTCTCATAGTGATGAAGTAGTAGAAGATTTGTATATGGATATACAAAAGGCTTTTGATAAGAGTAAACAACATTTTAAAATTGTTATGGGAGACTTTAATGCTAGAATTGGTAAACAAATGAAAGATGAAAATGCTGTAGGTAATTTGGATTATGGTAATAGAAATGAGAGAGGACAGAGACTTGTGGAGTTTGCAGAAAAAAAAAACTTTATATTATGAATTCTTTTTTTGAAAAAAATGTTAAAAGGAAATGGACATGGAAGCATCCAAATGAAGGTACAGCAGAATTGGATTATATTTTGACTAACAGAAAATACATATTTCAAGATTGTAATGTTCTTAATAAATTTAAGACAGGAAGTGATCATCGATTAGTAAGATGTAAAATACATGTTAATGCAAAACTAGAGAGACAAAAATTATTAAGAAAAACAATATTTACAGTTGATATTCCGAATCTTCAGAAACATTCTAATGAATTTAAATTAGAACTTACAAATCAGTTTCAAGTATTATTCGATTTTGAACATGATTCAGATTTGAATGACATTAATAGGAAAATAAGTGATACACTTTTAAAAACTGCAATAAACATAGCTGGTAGAAAAAAGCAGTAATTGACCAATAAAATTTCTATTGAGACTAGAGAATTTATGAAGAAAAGAAGGAATATGAGGATATACAACAATGATACATTAAAAAAGATTGAATATCTCGAATTTTGTAAAATGGTGCGGAAAAGAATTGAAAATGATATAAGAAGGTATAATTGTGAACTAGCAAAGAAAGTCATAGAAGAGAATAAAAGTCTGAAGAGTGTAAAACAACATTTTGGTATTGGTAGGAAATTTATATCTGCAATAAGAAAAAAAGATGGCATTATTACTAAAAAGAGAGATGACATCATGAAATGTGTAGAAGACTTCTATCAAGAATTATATAGTAATAAAGAACAAGTGCCTCCTATACCTATTATATCTTCTGAATTGCCCAGAATTTTGAATGAGGAAGTAAGACATGCAAGTAAATTTATGAAGAAAGGGAAGGCTCCAGGTAATGATGGAATTATAATTGATATATTAAAAGAAGCAGGTGAAGAAATAGAAAAAAATTTACCAAAGTTATATACCATATGTCTAAATTTATAAAGATATACCAGATGATTGGAAAAAGGCAGTATTCATATTTAAAAAAGGTGATAAAGAAGATATTAGAAATTACAGACCTATCAGTCTTTTATCAGTTTTATACAAAAATTTTACTAAAATAATTACACCTCGTCTACAGAAAACACTGGATCTCCACCAACCACGAGAACAAGCTGGATTTAAAAGCGGCTTTAGTACAATAGATCATATCCAGGTATTGAGAGAAGTTATAGAAAAGACAAATGAATATGAGTTGCCATTATGCTTAGGATTTGTAGATTATGAAAAGGCATTTGATTCTATATACATTTCTTCAGTGATTAAAGCATTGGATCATCAAGGTGTAGATCCAGGGTATTGTCATATTTTAAAAAATATTTATAAAAATGCAACAGCAACAATTAGATTACATAATGATAGTAGGAAAATCAACATTGAAAAGGGTGTAAGACAGGGTGACTCCATATCTCCAAAACTTTTTACAGCAGTGCTGCAAGAAGTATTTTGTGGATTAAAATGGGAAGCTAAAGGAGTGAAAGTAAATGGAGATTATTTAAGTCATTTAGATTTTGCAGCTGATATAGTTGTTTTTGCAAATAATGCTTTAGAAGTACAGGAAATGTTGCAGGAGTTATCAGATGAAAGTAGGAAAGTAGGACCAAAGATAAATGTTAAAAAGACTAAAGTAATGTTTAACAGATTTTCTCAAAATATGAAAATAAAGATTGATTATGATGAGTTAGAAGAAGTTAACAGTCACAAATACCTTGGTCAGATTATTAATACAGATGGAAACATAATGGATGAAATTAATCATGGAATTAAACTTGGTTGGAGTGCTTTTGGTAGAAATAACTTGATACTAAAAGGAAATATGCCTATGTGTGGTACTAAAAGGTAATATGCCTATGTGTTTGAAAAGGAAGGTTTTTAATAAATGTGTTTTGCCAGTTCTTACTTATGGATCTGAGACTTGGACACTTAATAGAAAAAAAATACAGAGACTTCAGACCACTCAAAGAAGTATGGAGAAATGCATGTTGGAAATAACAAGAAGAGATCGAAAACGCAATATATGGGTAAGAGAACAAACAGGTGTTATTGACTTCAATGAAAAAATTAAGAGACTGGAGTGGAGTTGGACTGGACATATTGCTAGAAAAGATGATAATAGATGGACAATTGAAATTTTGAATTGGATTCCTAGAGATTGTAAAAAATCCAGAAAGAGACCACATGTGAGATGGTTGGATGAAATAAGAAAGTGTGCAGGCGTGATGTGGAGAAGAGAAGCTAAAGATAGGAAAAGATGGATTGAACTTGGAGAGACCTTCATCCTGCAGTGGACTGATAATGGTTGATGATGATATAAGAATACAGGCATCACAACTTGAGAGTAATATCTTGTGTAAGTGGATGTATACTTTATATACAATTTATATATTTCATATATAACTGCATCAAATGATAAGATTGTTTTCAACCCTAATAACATTGGAAATCAATGTTAACATAATGTAAAACTCAGAAAAGTATTATAATGCCAATTTTTTTTCATAATTTTTCTAGCTAAGAATTTTAAAATACTTATCCTATATATTATTACACAATTCTTTATTTTTTTAAAAACATTGAATATTTTTTTATCAATCATGATAGAATGGTGAGCTAGTCACATGATTCTAGGAATCAATTTTTAATATAAGAATTTTCTTTCAAATATTATGCAGTCTGTTTTTATTTTTCATTTTAATTAAAATTGGAGTATTATAAAAAAATTCCCAATATTAAAAAATTAAAAATACATATATAATAAAGAAATTTTATTTATTGTGCACTAAAAAGTAAAAAATAATTGCTTTCTTCAATCACAAAATTGAGATTTTTATATTTTACTCAAAATAAAACACTCAGGTCTAGAAGCTAATTAATTGAATCTCTCCTTTTTACAGCAAGGAATTGAATTATTTATTTTCTGAACATCTCATACTTTTTTTTTTCAAGTTAAATATAAAATCCAATTATGGTTGGGGAAAAAAATTATTCTTGACTTTTTAGTGTATAGTAAATAAGTGTTTATTATAAAATATTTAATATACATATATTATTTCCATAATAATGAAGCTTCCAAATTTTCTACTTTTATTTCTTTCAAAAAAATTTATCCCTGGCATTCAATTTAGAAAGGGTCTAATCTACTAATTATCATTTTTTCTGGCTTCCTATTTTGACTACAAAATTAAAAAGAAAATCTAAATAAGTTTAAGTGACATTAGAAAGGTTACAGACATAGAGATGAATTTTTGATTGTTAGAAACTAATGTATATTTGTTTTAATAATAAATACTGAAAATAAATAAAAATAAACTCTTTCACCTTAGATTCTTTATTAAAAGTGGTCAAAATACTTTTAAAAAATAATTATAACATACACCAAATCTTTTAAAAACTTGTTTTTTATTTTTTTGCCACCAAAATGAAATATATATTAAAATAGATTTCCAACATTTCGACTATTTCTTTATTTTTTTCTATAGACTTTTTCAAGGAACTAAAAATATATAAAAGGAGAGAAAAAAAAATCCATAAAAATTTTTAAAATAAAAATAAAAATCCTGTCACATATACATACTATTTTGGAAAATATATTCTTTACTTACTATGATTTCTTTTCCCAACAGCTTCCAACTTTACATTTTGCCTAAATAAACATTTTATTGTTACAAAATATAATTTTTTATTATCTTATCTTCAATTAACACATTTTTACATTCCTTTCTTGTTAAAAACAAAAACATTCTATTAAATTTCACAATTTTTTTTTTCTCTCTTCTCTTTTCCTTTACATTATAATATTCTATTCAGAACAGGATTTAACAAAAAGAAAGATTTGAAAAGGAAAGTTTATACATAAAGATGTTAAATCCTGTTCTGAATAGAATATTATAATGTAAAGGAAAAGAGAAGAGAGAGAAAAAAAAATGTTTTGTGAAATTTAATAGAATGTTTTTGTTTTTAACAAGAAAGGAATGTAAAAATGTGTTAATTGAAGATAAGATAATAAAAAACTATATTTTGTAACAATAAAATGTTTATTTAGGCAAAATGTAAAGTTGGAAGCTGTTGGGAAAAGAAATCATAGTAAGTAAAGAATATATTTTCCAAAATAATATGTATATGTGACAGGATTTTTATTTTTGTTTGTTTTAAAAATTTTTATGGATTTTTTTTTTTTTTCTCCTTTTTATATATTTTTAGTTCCTTGAAAAAGACTATAGAAAAAAATAAAGAAATAGTTGAAACGTTGGAAATCTATTTTAATATATATTTCATTTTGGTGGCAAAAAAATAAAAAACAAGTTTTTAAAAGATTTGGTGTATGTTATAATTATTTTTTAATAAATACTGGTTTATATAATCCATGCATTTTAAAAATTCAATTACGATAAAACTAGATTATTCAGATGATTATTGCTTGTAAACTGAATTACCTTCTAGAAATTCAGAACGCTCATTATAATTTACAGAGAACAAATGTAAAATATACAAAACTCATTTATAAAAAAATAGAGAGTAAAGTTTCTTAAATAAAATTTTAATAATTATCTTCTTCATGAGATAAAGATAAGTGATGGACTCGAAAATAAGACTAAATTCTTACCTTCATTTATTAAAAATAATTTTTTTGTTGAAGAAACATCGAAGACATTCTGTCATGAATAATGATACAGCCTGAGTAAGAGTGGAATTTAAATATAAGTGTTGAACACTGCTGAAAATTTCAAACTGAAGCTGAATTCAGTACTAAATACAACAAAGCAAATTAAAAAACATTTAACCAACTTCAAGATTAATTTAATTAACAAATTAATAATAATTAACAGATGATTGACATTAGTAAAAGCTGGCCATCATGCAAAATAAAGATAAATATTCTTCAGTAAAGCCAATTTTTTAAATAGGATTAAAAATTTCTCATTAAAAAAAAAAAAAATTTGCTTATAATAATCAGTACTGTACTAAAATAATTTTGTGCCAAGGGCAGACACTGTGAGTGATGTCTCTAAGTTTTTTTTTTTTTTAATTAATGTTTTTTTAATGATACAGAAAGTTAAGGAGTGATATAGGGTACATAAATAATTACTGAAAAGTATCATAAGGAGCGATACAAATAATCATCTTAAACATCACTGTTTTTACTAAGCAGAGAAAATGGGCAAAAAATCAGCATTTAAAGCAGTTATCAAAAACAAATAGTTATCTTTTGTGACTGAATTTTAAAAATACATACTATAAAATTTTAAATTAATCATCATCAAGTCAATGCCAAATTATTTCTGCTGCGTGCTATACGTAAGTGATAAAATAACTAAAATAATAAGCATATAAAAAAATGCTGGGATCAATATGCCAATTATTACTCCAAGCCATCTGATATCCTGAGTATTCACTATCAATAAACTAGTTCTTATTATCATAAAATCTATAAAGTAAAGTGAGTGAATTTTAATGGTGAACCATACCTTTGTACTATGTATATAATTCTAAAAATAATTACATAGATGTCTACATATAGACATATGTCATTTACCATTAATACAGAGTTAGCTTTGAAATAGAACTGATCCTGATGACTGTGAACAAGAGAATATATATAATAGTTAATTTATTGATTAATAGGAAAGTAAAAATGGTTCTCGTAAAATAGCTGCTAAATCCCATTCGATGGCGCACTTTTCACGCTAAAATTATAAAATATGATCATTCACGGGCCGTTAATTATAATCATTTTGATGTGTTTTTTGTAATGTGAAAATAAAAACAAAAAGAAAATCGTCTTTTTTAAATATCACTTAATTTTAAATATTATTTTTTATTAACGTATACAAATTAAATGATAATAATAAATGTAAAATAAAATAAACAAATTACAATTTGATTCGTCTTTTTTATTTTATTTTAAAAATATATTTATTGACATTATAAAATTGTACAGATGCATAATAAAAACATTTTGTTAATGTTGGCTCATCCATTGCTGGCGTTGGTCTGGAAAAAGTATGCAAGAGCCATTCTCCGCACTAGCAGGTTATAATATGAGCAAATACGTACTATGTTTTCTTTTTATTAGAAAATATCAATTTTCAATCGGAGATTTTTTCTATCGGAGATTTTTTCTATTGATGATTTTGTTTACCGCTAGTTTTTATTTCAAATAGAATGATAACTAAAAGTAAAACTTGTTACGTTTATGTTTAGGGTTAGGATTAGGGTTAGCTCTAGGGTTAGGATTAGGGTTAGTTTTAGGATTAGCTTTAGGGTTAGTTTTAGGGTTAGTTTTAGGGTTAGCTTTAGGGTTAGGTTTACGGTTAAAATAAAAAATATCAAAATCGTATTTTTGTAAATATTTTTTTTTACTAACATCTATAAAATAAATGATAACAATAAACGTAAACTACATTCAACAAAGAATAACAGTAGTCTGAGAAAAGAAAGAAACTAAAACTTTTTTAAACAACGACAAATATATATATAAAATGTTTATAATATATGCTTTTTATGACATTTAAAAAAACAGTGTACAATTAATTGTACTTTTCTTACTGGATATTTTTGTGTTAACGCTTTTCTTTTATTTCAAAAATATACACACTATACAATCTTAAAATGTCTCGTGGAATGTTACGAACAGTACGTTACTTGACTCGTTACCTAATTCCAAATAACTTTATTCATATATCTCGTCAACATTTACTACTTAAAACTTCAATACACTACGGTGTAAAAAGTCTGTTAATTATTACTTTACAAAATCTGAACATTTCAATACTTTAAAATAAAAAAAAATCCAATGAAAACAACATTTCCATCAAATTCAAAAAAACACACCCTCTCCCCAAGCCGTAATCATTTTATAAACTGTGCGAATTCGCAAAATGTATTTGCTGCTTAAAACATACATGCTGTACTGCGATGCGACATAGCGGCCTCTAATCTGTAGTACAACAAAAAAGTTGTATTATAGAAAATGCAGGTTCGAAGGTGTCGGCCGCGGAAACGGCATTTTTATGTGTTTTAGCGTGAAAACAGCGCCATCCAGTGGGATATATCTGCTCATCGACGACAACCGTAAAAATAATAACAACATAGTGAAAGATCTGATAAATATTCTATGACACAAACAGATCATTTTGATTTTGATTATTTATAAATATAAGAAATCATTTCCATAGATTGAAAAACAAAACTATTCATGTAACATGTTTAAATGGTAGTTTACAATATATAAATTGTCAATAATATAAAAGAAAAACATGTAAGTATGAATACATGTGCATATCTAATAATACAAAACCTTCTACATATTAATAAACCAATAAATATTCTATTTTAATTTATAATGATTAATTTTAGATATATGCGTACATGTACAGATAAACACATATTGTGCACATTATAAACCTATAAAAAAGAATACTTCATTTCTTAATAGTAAATTATTTAAATCAATATCATTCTATTTTAATAATATATAAATAGTTAAATGTGTATTTTAATATAAAAATTAAATATTTCTTTCTTAATATTAAATATTTCTTTCTTAACTTGCTTTTAAAATTATTTTTACCAATATTTTGATTTAAAATCTAGTTTCATCTGTCATTTTTCTAACTCTAGAATGTATTTTTTATGAATGACATAATAAAATTCTATGAAAATATACCAACAGTTTCTACCCTTTGGAAACTTTTAAACTTGAGTCTTTCATTAGTCAGCAACTTTTTATTTTCATCCAATAGAGATTCAATATTCTTTCTTTTAGACAATAAACAGAAATAGATTTTCATGAAATAATATATGAATATTAATATAATTTTACCCTGGAGAACAAATTCAATTGACACCAAAATGTCTCATAAATCAAAAATCTAGCATTAAAAAAATGCAGTTACAATGAGTTCCTATGGGGAAAAAATTAAGTATTAATCAATAAATAAATATTTTATTGAGCATATTATTAGCAAAAAAGAAGTACTAATCTATAGTTAAAGATGCTATAGGAAAATATTTCAATAACTATAATTTTTTTTTTAAAAACAAAAATTATAATTTCTTCATTGACTGTCATATTTCTTGAAATACAATTTGTTGAGTTAAATTAAAACATGTAGAAAAATCATAATACAATAAATATTTTAAAATTAATTTTTAACACACTTTATGTTCTGCTATCAAAGTTATTTACTTTTGTAATATCTAATCAATAAAACTTTGAATTTATTTGCAACACTTATTTTTTCTTCTTTAAAACAGTAGTTCACAAATGAATTTTATATAAAATTAAATAAAAATTAGTTTTAAAAATGTAATGTACCGTTGAATGTTTGTTTCTACTTTTTTGCATATACTGTATTTTGTCATACTTAAATCATCATTATCTAGAATACTGATTTAAAACTGAGCAAATAAATGATATTTTTAATTTATGTTTAATAACCTTTAATATTATAAATGTAATTATTAATTGCATAACGCAAGTATTATTTTTCTTTTCAAAATTTTTTAATAAAATAACTTATAATTTAATGACTAAAGATTTTGTGAATGTTAATGTATGTAAGAAAGTGCTCTGTTCAGTGGCACTCTGTTGCCTGCTGGATTGCAAATATAAATAACACAAATAATTGCTAATTAATGAGGCAGCTTGTCAAGTACATTTAAGTAACAAGAATTTATTTATAGTTATACGAAGATAATCAATCTTGTTTAATATATACATATATGACGATTATATACACATGCTATATAAATAACAATAAGGGCCTGAAAGTGTAACAAAATAATAATAAGATCAATACGACCTGTTTAGAGTTCCTAAGTTTACTTTTGAACATCCAGAGGTAAACTTCTCCGCAAGGCTAAGTGAAGGAGGTAACTGACTGGAGCACCTGAGAAAATGGCACATCTGCCTTTCAAGAGTTTCACTTAGTAAGTGTCCTGTCTTGTTCTATTCTAGCTCTATGTTCCTTTCTCATTGCTTTTTAGTGTAGACTCCTTTGATTGGATATCCGCTGTCAACGTGGCGGTCATCTCTTTAGTTGCACTATTCGATCTCTGATCAGATAACGCAATTACCATGGAATTGTCTGTTTTAAACAATGGCTTTGTTTACATTATCTAAATCCTTTGCTTGAATTCATCTAACTTTCTTGATAAGTTAGATTATAGTTTTTCCATTAATTAAATTATTTAATTAGTCTAATGCTTTTATAAAATATTGTGAATGCCATTGGCATCCACGCACATACATTTAGTTTACCGTTATATCATTTATAACATTTATTTTGTGTATATATAAATATACACACACAATTAGAAATCCATTTAGTTTTCAATTATAATTATTATTTGACTAATAATATGTATTCTGTGTATACATATACACACGCATTTAGCAGAAAGTAATGGATGTAAAATTGAACAGAGTAACATCTTCACTCTCTCAAAACAAGACGCTTCAGATTGGTCTATATAAATCAGAATTAGTTTAAAGATATGACGGCCACTCTTATCTCTATAAAATCTCTATCTTGTGTTTGAGTTTGAGAGTTTCTTCTGTACTCAACATAGCATTATTGAACTATTATAAAAGTAAGTAAGGCGCATATGTTAAAAAGGTGAAATCCTTTCTCTTTAATTATAATGATTATATTTTTAATTGCAACAAAATAACATTCATAAAAATTTGCATCCAAAATTAATTTAAATGAATATATTTTATCTAAGGTATATATTTTAAGATTTATTATTAATATATTTTGTTCCTGTATGTCAGGAGTGAGGAACTTTCGGCCTTTACCCAACTTTGGCCGTTGAAGACTTTCAATACAGCCCATGGAAATTTTCAAAAATTAATATAAAATAGTTCTATACAAAATTTCTGCTTAAACATGTGTGTAGTGAAAATAATGAATTGTGAGTTAAGCAAAATAAAATATTTATATTCTTAAGTATATCTTTTTCTCTTTCCAACCTTTATAATAGCTCTAATTAATTCTATTAGAGGTGAAATATTTCAAATAATTATCAATATTGTATGGTCTATCTGATTACAAAATTATGTTCCCAAAAATAAAATTAGAATTTTACTTTGTTTTATTATTATTATTTTGCCTTTTTTTTTCTTCATTTGGATGGTTGCAACAAATAAGAAAAAAAAATTAAAAAAATGACACAGAAAATTGTATTCAATAGAAATGGTCTCATAAAAAGTTCAAACAAATCTGAAAGTTCTGTGAAAGCAAGTTACATTATTTCAAAAAAAAAAAAAAATAGGAAACATTTTCTGAACAGGTGTTTGTAAATGACTGCTGCATCTTAATTGTTGTAAAATTAATCTTTCCAGAACATAAAAAGAAATTCAAAAATAAAAATATGTCACAAAGAATAGTTATAAGGCAAATTGGAAAAATCATCATTAAATGTGGAACAGTCATTAATAATAATAATGTTACTTTACTTTTAATTCACAAAAAATTACAACCTGCATTTAAAAAAAAGGAGTTGAAATTGGACTGTCAATTGAAAAGATTGCCTATCCCTAATTATTAGGGATACATTAATTTATTGCTTGATCAAAAATAGCAGGCTAATTTTTAAGTCGATAAAGACCTGCAAATGATATCCACATTGCTCTTGGCAAAACAAAGATTCCCCACCCCGGCTGTATGTGATCAAAGTATGTTGTTGATTATGTACTTCAATGAAACTGGCATTTTTATTTTTACTTCTGTAATTATTAACAATGAAAATCTTCTTTACTTTGGATGTGCCATAAATGAAAGCATTGTTTTTCAAGAATACTGGATAAAAATTAAGTAAATACATTAATAGTATGTTAATTCTAATCAAAACATAATATTGTATACTGTATAATGAATAAACAGAAAATAATAATCATTTAAATATACATATTGAATGTGAGCACTATCACAATACTAAGACTAAATAAAGCAAAATATCAAAGCTGTCTATTATTTAATTATGAATACAACAAACTATCACCAAGAATTAATTGAATAATCCCTAGGTCTGCCTTAACAAGACTTTAGCATTATTTCTTTTACATAATATAAACGCCTAAGTATAAAAATGTTTTCTTATGCTCACAAAAAATAATTTTACAGTATAAAAAGAATTCTTGATTTTGACTATCAATGTTATAAAATATATATATTAACAAATTTATCAGACCTTATAATATCTCTAGACTAATAAGCAATCGGTTCACTGAAACTCATTATATATTCTCAATGAAATAGCATACAGATCCAAAAAAGATCTCTCTCCCAAAAAAATTGTAAATTTCGTGTCTCTATGAAATTTTAAGGCTGATTACAATTAAATAAACTTATTATACATATAATGAATTTTTCAATCAAATACTTGATATTACATTTGCTATTGCATAATTTCACAAAATTCTTTACATTATAGATGGAAGATTTCAAATTACCTTTAAAACTATATTTTTTTTTTTTTAAAATGTATATAGGTTCAGTATTTAATAAATTTTAAAAAATAATTTGCTTCTATAGAAATTAAAACTAACGTGAATACTTTTATAAATTACACAATGAGTAAATAATATATAAATGTGTGTATGTATTTAACTATGAATTACTGCAATATTTAATTTTTAAAAAAAACCTTACCAGAAGAGGAGCAGGAATATCAATTTTGCATACTTGATCCAGAGGTACTCCAAATTTAACTCTAAAATATAAAAATGAAGATAATACATTTAATATTACTTTTTTAATTATTACAGAAACAGAAATGAAGAAAAAAAAATTCACTTACATATTAAATGGTGAATCGAATTCAATTTCTGATTTCATTATTTACTTAAACTTTCAGAAGCTTGGGGCTTCTTTATTTACTAATATACTTTCATAGTTGAAAAATTATTAACGTATTTATTTTTTATGATAATTCTAATACACTTTGTAGCAAAAAATTAATAAAAATTAAAGTGTATAAAATTTGCAAACTAAGAAAATAATCCAAATATTCACAAAATTAATAACTCACAAAATCTAGATATGATAAAAGATGTAAAGATATAATTACTATGTCAATAATAATAGTCAAGAGTTATTTTAAAAAAGGAAGTCATGAGGGGAGAGGGGAATGAGAGAAAACAGGTTTCAAAGATATTTCTCACAGTAATGCTAACAATAAAAATTCTTTAACATTTATAATAAAAATATCTTTAAAAATAATAAAACATTAATTGATTAAAATCAGTAAAGAAATGTGTGTAAATAAATAAATATTAATAAAACAATGTCTTGCAAAGTTTAATATTTTTCACCATTATTAAGTTGAAATATGACATAGTTTGTAGTTTTTTTAAAGTAAATTAAGCCTGACTACAGAGTTGTATAACCTAAGGCAAAGTTATCAGTATTTTTTTTTAATGCCAAAAGCAATTCCCTAAAGAAATACAATAATAAAATAATCGTTTTTACCAATTATTTAAAATAAAACATATATATACATACAATAATTTATTGTCATTACAACTATAAAGCTCTTTAGAATTTTAAATACCCAAGCTTATTCACTAATAATCAATTTGTATCATCAAGGCACATATACTGCTTAATAAATGGTTGTTTCAAATTCCTAGGTCTAACTATCAATATCAAACTTTCTACATTTCACATATTTATCACCATATATTTTAGATAGATAAACGCAATAAATGGGTAAGAGAACAAACAGGTGTTACTGACATTGGAGAAGAATTAAAGATTAGAGATGGGTTGAACTGGAAGACCATCCTGCCGTAGATAGATAATAGTTGACAATGATAATGATGATGCCTTTAGATAAATATATTAAAGATGATTATTAATCATTTATCACACTAAAGATTATCATATTATTCCTAGTCAAACTTTAAACTCAAAGATTAATAATAATAATAATAATTATTATTATTATTATTATTATTATTATTATTATTATTATTATTGTTGTTGTTGTTGTTGTTGTTGTTCTGTTTTACGGTGAAATAAATATAACTTTTGTAAATATTACTCCAGAAGTAGAGATATATATGTTAAATTTAAATTTGTATAAATAAAAATATTTAGAAATTCAAACTTTAATAATATGTATAATGGAAATAATTATAACATTTTGAAAGACAATAATAAGGTAATTGGGAAAGATAAGTACAGAGATAAAGAGGCATGTTTAATTAAATGAGAAACAGAGATTAAGAAGAACTGATAAGAAAACAGGCTGGACTATATAAAGTGTGTAGGAGAGGAGCATGCATCTTTCGTTGTTGTTTCCTGATTGAGATCAGAGCTAAGACATTTTATTTTGCTGATTAGTACCTATGAGGGAGAAGAAACCCAGATTATCAAATCTGACTAGGGTAAATATAATGGATCAACCTGATCTTTTATTATTTAATATGCCTTCAGGGCTCTATGTAGGGTTAAGTTAAACTGATGTAAACATTTAATTCAATTGACTGAATAAATCGTAATAGTTAGTAATTTTTGTATTGGTTGTTTATTTGCAAAACTAAGCTAATTCACTTTAGTAATTTATTGTATGTTGTTTGTCCCTGTTGTTCCTCTCATGGGCGGATACATTACAAATTTGGCGCAGTCAACAGCCGCATACGAACTATGTGTGGAGTGAGAAGGTATATATATAGAGTTTTCAAATGCAGCCGAGAATACTGAAGTTGTAAAATGTCGTTAGGACAAAGCAATTTTATGGAGTTTGGAATAGAAAACCCACAGGAATAGTCTTTATACATCATGCAGTTAGCGAATTTTTTTAAGCTAAACAGCATAACGGAAAATGACAAAAAAGTGTCCGCTCTATTGTGTTTTGTAGGGTGAAAGGTTATTGAAATTGTGAATAAATTGGGTGATGGGCAGATAACGGATGGAGTAAGTTTTGAAGAATTAATTAAAAAATCAACAGACTATTGTCCGAGGCCCTCCAAACACATTGCCAGATAAGCTCTCAGAAATCATAAACAGGCCAAAAAATAAAAGATTATAATATAGCTTTAAGGCAGCAAAAAATTGCGACTACGGAGATTTCGTGGAACAGACTTTACTAGACCAGTTTTTATCAGGAATGGCAGACGAAAGGCTATAACAAACATTATTAACTGAAGCTGATTTGTCATATGAACAGGCTATTAAAAGGAATTGCATACAAGGTAATAATAGAGCAAGCTTGCGCTTTTAGAAACAAAGCTGAAGAGACTAGTAAAATGGTAATATATAAAATTGAAAAAAATTACCAGTAAAGGACTGAAGAAAAGATATCAATAAAATGTTTCTGCTGCGGAAAACCGGGCATATAGCAAAGAAGTGCAAGTGGAAGAAAGAAAGCCGCTACAATTGCGGGGTGAAAGAACATTTAGCAGAAGTATGTAAAGAGCCTTAGAAAAATATATATACAAGAAAAAGGGGCATAGATATGAAGAAATAAATATTAAGAAAAATATAACAATGTCTATGCAAGACCAATTTATGGTAAAAGTAAAAATATGTAATAGTAAGCTAAATATGGAAGTTGATAGTGGGTCAGGTATATCGCTGCTATATATAAATGATTGGAAAGAAATATATAAAGTCAACACAAAAGTAAAAATACAGACTGTGGACATCAAAGTAAAGGATGTTAATGGGAATTCTATTAAAATGGGAAAAGTAGATGCTCCAGTAGTGTTTAGAGAGAAAGAATTGACACTGCCAGTCTATATAGTTGAAAAAAAAATAAGCCCGTTAATAGGGAGAGAATGGTTTAATCACCTGGAATACAATTTTCCATTGTAAAAATGATTTTGACAGAAAAAAATGGTAAATTTATACACAGACTTATTTATGCAAGATCTGAACTTAATTAAAACAAACCCGGAAGAAAAAAATTTAGCTGACAATGTAAAAACAGTAATGTGTAAGCCATATAAAATCCTGTGTGTGCAAAGGCAAAGGGTAGAAGACAAGTTAAAACATTTAGTAGCAAACGGTATATTAACCTCAGTAGAGGAGGTAGAATGGGCCATAACGATTGTGGTAATAACAAAACTGGATGAAGAAGTTAGATTGTGGGAGATTACCGAGTTACGGTTAACAAATGTTTGAATAAAGATGCATACCCGGTACCCAATGTACACGAAATACTAGCAAATTTGTTGAAGGCAAAATATTTTGCTAAATTAAACCTAAAGTCTGCATACCATCAGATTAAAGTTACAGAGAACATGGCAAAAATGTTAACATTATACCACGCCTTTTGGGCTATATAAATGCGATCAGTTGCCATTTGGAATTACGACAGCACCGAATATTTTTCAGGCAAAGTTAAACATGATATTGCAAGGAATTGAAGGGGTCTATTGCAAAGAATTGAAGGGGTGAGACCATATTATGACATATTAATAATAGCAACATCTAGTGGAAATTTAAAAAGTAGAGTTTTAAATGTGTGTGATAGATTGAATAGAGCAAGTGTAAAACTAAAACTAGAAAAATGTGTATGGAAAGCAAAAGAATTAAATTTTCTAGCCATACGATTTCAGATAAAGGGAAGTGCTTTGAATGACAAAGTTGAGCAGTAAAAAACGCAGTAAGACCTAAAAATGTAAAACAGTTGCAAACGTTTCTGAGTCTCGTAAATTTTTTCAAACCTTTCCTGAAAAATAAGGCAATGGTAGCAACTCCGTCATATGAATTACTACGTAAAGGACAAACATGGAGCTGGACAGAAACACATGAGAAAGCTTTCAAAAAAACTAAAGATCTATTAGTATCGGATAAACTGTTAGTTCATCCTGATAGTAATCAAGATATTAGAATCACTACAGATGCATCGGAATGGGGAGTAGGTGCAGTCCTAGCTCATCCGATAGAGATATAAGTGCCCTGTGGCATATGCATCCAGAACTTTGTCAAAGGCAGAAAGAAATTACAGCCAGATAGATAAAGAGGCACTGGCAATTATATTTGCGTGAAGAAATTCTACCAATTTATTTTTGGCCGAAAATTTGAGATAACAGATCATAAGCATTGCTGGGTATTTTCGGAAATGACCAGGCAACTCCAGAACATTTAAGTCTGTGTATGTTAAGATGTCGTAATGTATTGGGTTCATATGATTTTATATTGAAATACAAGAAGGTAAAGGAAATTACCCAAGCGGATGCTTTATCGAGATTACCAGATAACAAGGAGCTAATAGAGAGTGAAATTGAGGTGAATTATATTGATAACATGAATTCAAAGGTTGTAAATAGTGAAACTGTTAAGTGGTGGACTAACGAAGAAAAGGGTATCATATGTTGACAACCTGGATTAAGAAAGGCTGGCCCAAATGCAAAACCGAAAAACTTAGCAATAGAGTTTTGGGTGAATAGAGAACACTTATCGATATGTAGGGGATGCATAGTGATGGGGGACAGAGTTGTCATACCTCCGGTAGGTAGAGATAAGGTATTAAATTTACTTCACCAAGGTCCCCTGGGCATAATGCGTGCAAAAGCTTTAGCATGTAGTTATGTCTGGTGGCCTCAAATAAATAATATTGAAAAATTCTTAAAAAATGTTCACCATGTCAGTCAGAAGGCTCATTTCCAGCTAAACAGTATGTATCTTGGCCGAAAGCAGTTAAACCATGGGAATGTTGTAACGGTCAGATTCGTCTGATTCGTTAACATAGTGCAGAATTCAACCACCACACAGAACTGCAGCACCATCTAGGTAGCGAAGCCACCCATAGTACTGAGTTCGAACATAGTTTATCGGTTCCACAATACAATCTACGAAACAACGCATCTGATGCCACATTAGTAAATATTTCTTTAGGCACAGTGGTCATGGAGATGCACGAGATTCAAGACTTTATTTTCGAGTTAGCCAATAATAACATTAATATTAAACATATTTTACAGAATCGAGGAAATATTATATTCAATGGGTATCGAATAAATAAAGATGTAATGGCAGACGCATAGTTTGAAATAATTTATTTAAAACATTTTATACTAAATCATCTAATTAATAATATTTTATTATATTTAAAATCTCAGTAGCGGTATTTCTGATACTGTTATATTTTATAAAGATATATATTTATTTATTTAAAATATTTTATACCAAACCATTTAACCAATAATATTTTGTTACATTTAAAATCTTAGTAGCGGTATTTCCAATACTGTTATATTTCACAAAGATATACATTTATTTGGCTGACGTAATCTAGCTACCTAAATTCTTGAGGAAATATTTCAAGAGCATGCCTTCAGAGTTTATATCTTTGCAATGCAAGAGTCTAACATAGGATTAATAATCGTAGTGGCGGACACATATTAATTTAATTAAAGAAGATATTTATTAATTATTATGGACATACATTTATTTGAGAGTGAGTTATGTCACTAATGAAAAGACGGAGTTATATATTGAGCAATAAAGTTAATAATCAAAAACATGTGGTACATCTAGAAAGGCAATATGAGGGTGGCAGTATATTAAAACTGCGAAGCTGTGGATGAGTTTAGAACAACGGGCTGGTGTTTGCCGTAGGCCCAAATAGGTAAGGTGTCACATAAGCATAATTAGGGGCAAGTGGTTCATGCCACGATTACTTCCTAACTGCATGACGGTCGTCAAGCCCTATGGGAGCATTTATTTGTCCACTTGTGTAGGATGACTGGGATTAATTTAAATCCTAAAGAATCCGGAGTATCCAAGGCTTATAATAGGTCATCGTGTCTCTAAAATGTAACACATGTATAATGTACAGATTATTCTGCTAAGATTTAATATATTTTATAACTCGGCCCTACATCATCAACATTTAATAAAGATCGTTTTTGACTCTCAAAGAAATGCAATTTACAGAATTATTACTTAAAAACTTAATAAAATATAAAAGCAATGGGTAAGCTGGTTGAGTATTAATAACTAATATGTCAGCCATTTGCTAAGTAGTAGACCCCTGCATTACAATAAATGAAGCATTGAATGTGTGTCGATTTATATGAAAATATTAAGTAATTTATAGAAGTAAATATTAATGAGGATTTGCAGGACACGCATCCACTGTTTCAAGCAATCATGGATTTATATTTAGAAAATTATGGAGATTTCCGAACTGACCAGCCAACAGAAATATATTAATAGGTTGCTAGACAAGATGGCAACCGTCTTGATTAAAATTTATATTTAAATTTGACGACATCCGGTCGGAAATCTTATGAGCATGCTATAATTAGATAATGTAAAATTTAGAAATACGTACCCAAGAAAAGAGAGAATTAAGCAAGCAAGATTATTAAAGAAATGTACATAAGGAATTAATAATTAAATTCATAGTTTTACAAGTTATATAGAGAATGAGCTATAGCGTGATTATTAATTAGAGTACTCTAGGCCTTTGGGTTCAGGTGCCTGTTTTATAAGAAGTTTTCAGATTCAATAGCAAATAGTTCATGATTTCAGAAGTAGCAGTTCTTTCCAGCATTTAGATTATTCGTTGATTTTAACAGCAGCAGCAGTTTTCTGATTGTTTGGGCAGCAGATCTTGGTTGATATTATGGAGGGCACATGTGAAGGTTAGCGGCATACAATCAACCATCTCCACGGAGAATAGTCTGGGTGCTTTCTACTTGAACATACTGTGGTAGGTAAATTACTTTATGATTTTTGGAGACTCTCAACTGATCGAGAGCACAGCTAAAGTTTAATTCAAAGTTCTTAGAAAGTTCAAAATGTCCTCCTTTCTTGATCTTATCTTTTCACTTTTGTTATATTTTATTTTTGGATCCACTCATTTGCCCCGAGGATAATCAATACATTCTTGTAAGTTTAATTTATATAAAAAGCTGCATTTCTATTGTTCAAGTTTATTTTTACATTTACATTAAGATTTTAGGGAATTTTTCTTTTTAATTAATCTATTATCTCTCACCGACCGTTACTTTTAAAATTTCAAAGACAAAAGGGAATATATAATTATTTTTACTTTTACTTAACTTACAATCAGATTTCTAAAATTATTATTAAATATGAAATTTAAACACAGCAACAAATAACGAACTTTAAAATTTAAAATAAATTGTTAAAATTATATATTTTATATAATTAAAAGAGAAATTCAAACTATATAATTTATTTTTATTTATTGCTTTTAAATTTTTTATCGAAACATGTGTGTGTTTATGGTGGAATTTACATATATTGATACATTTTTAATATTGCTACACACATAATTCGATACCAAAAAAAGTTTAAATTTGGGTAGGAGAGGGTGGTGAGTGAGAGACGATAGAAAAGGTGAAACTTAAGATTCAAATGCCAATCTTACTGTTTCAACATTTACATATAGACCATGCAGGACCAATTGATGAAAAAACAATGCTCATTGTGACGGATGCATACTCGAAGTGGATAGAGTGCCACCTGATAAAAAATACAAGTGCACAGGAAACTATAAACTGTTTAAGGATATGTTATATACATGGATTTTCAGAAGTGATAATATCAGACAACGCCACAGGATTTGTAAGCAAAGAACTGAATACGTTTTTCGATAGTTGTGGAATCAAACGTGTATGCACCACTGTATCACCCTGAGTCAAACGGATTAGCAGAGACAAGTAAAGAAATGTTTAAAGAAGAATAAAAATGTGAATATACAACAAACTTTACGGGAATTTATGTTAAACCAGCATTCAACACCATCAATGGTGACCGGGGAAATCACCAGCAGTACTAATATGTGGGCAAAAGTTATGAATTAAGCTAGATATTTTGCATACCACTGCCCAAAAAATCATATGCAAAGAAACATCTAGAAAATTGTTTGGAATAGTTGATCCAATGTAGATAAGAGATGTTATTCATAAAGTGTGGGTAAAAGAAACAATTGAGAAAGTAATATCACAGCAAATATATGAAATTACAGGACATAATGGATTAAAATATAAATGACATGTGAATCACATACGTAAAAGTGAACCGTAAGAGATGTAGATGGATATGTTCGAGCAACTACAACCACAAGAAACGAGCAATAACACAGAGTAGGAATTACCAGAAGATAAAAAAGAGAGCGATTTTCAACATAAAGGAAAAGGAAAATCGCCTAGACCCATACACAATAAAAGAAAGCCTCTCCATTTAAACGATTGTTTGTGAGAAAACAATCTACTTCTGGAGTGAGGGGAGGAAGGGTTGTGTTTAACGGTGAAATAAATATAACTTCTTTAAGTATTACTCCAGAAGTAGATATATATGTTAAACTTAAATTTGTGTCAATAGAAATATTTAGAAATTCAAACTTTAATAATATGTATAATGGAAATAATTATAACATTTTGAAAGACAATAATAAAGTAATTGGAAAAGATAAGTACAGAGATAAAGAGGCATGTTTAATTACACGAGAAGCAGAGATTAAGAGGAACTGATAAGAAAACAGGCAGGACTATATAAACTGTGTAGGAGAGGAGCATGAGTCTTTTACTGTTGTTTCTTGATTGAGATCAGAGCTAAGACATTTTATTTTGCTTATCAGGACCTATGAAGGAGAAGAAACCCAGATTATCGGATCTGAAGGTTCAAAAGTCCGACTAGGGTAAATATAATGGATCCTCCTGATCTTTTATTATTTAGTACGCCTTCAGGGCTCTATGTAGGGTTAAGTTAAACTGATGTAAACATTTAATTCAATTGACTCAATAAAACTTAATAGTTAGTAATTTTTGTATTGGTTGTTTATTTGCGAAAGTAAGCTAAGTCACTTTGATAATTTATTGTAAGTTGTTTGTCCCTGTTGTTCCTCTCATGGGGCAGATACATCATCATCATCATCATCACCACCACCACCTCCATCATCATCATCATCATCATTATTATTATTATTATTATGATGATGGTGATGTTTCAATAAAGGCTTTAAAATTTAAAATTTAACATACAATGAGTAATATTAGGGTGAACATATATTAAGGAATTTAATGGTTACACTTTGCGGTTAGTAGACTATAACAATATAAAGAAAAAACAAAAATAACCAAAGAGTTCTAAAGTTTGATGAGCTTATTTAGTTTTGTCCACATGTCTTTTTGAATGTTAATTGTATGATAGTTTTTTTTGCAGCATTCACAACATTGATGGTTGCCTTAACATTGACCACGTTGCTGCATATAAGTGGGGGTTGATTATTATTCTATATTTTGAATGTGTAACATTATTATTATTATTATCATTATTATTATTGTTGTTGATGATGATGATGTTGTTGTTACTCATAAACACACAGCATCATTAATCTATTTCATCTTTTTTTTTCCATGTCTATTATATTTTTAAACATTTCATTTACTCCATTACATATTCTTGAAACATTAAACAAAAAAAAAAAACAATTAAAAAAGATAAATGATGCCCAAGATGCACTTTGTGCTGAACCAGATCTCTTCAGTTGGCTCAAATCATAGTATCTCATATATTTAATTCATCATTTGTTCAGTGTTTATCAATATTGTTACTGGCATTACAATTTGAACTATAAATGTCAAAACATTCATATCTAAATAAGAACTAATCAATAAAAGTAACCTTCAAAACAAACTAATAATAGTAGTCAAAATATTTGCTATATTTTGCTCTAAATCTCCCTGTATATTTCATATATGATGAATAATAGCTAATGCTTTGTTTATAATATAGTATATACTGCTCTAAAAGTATAATGATTTTCAACACAAACTCTTATAAAACACAGTTTTTACATGTATGCATATACAAATTAATATTATAGTATAAATAATTTAAAAAATAATAATAATGCAAATATAAATAACAAATTAACACAGGACACACACATTTATTTATAGAGTCCGTGTTCATTCACCTTCACCATAATGATATAATTTTGCCAAAACTAAAATAAATGTATATAAGGCTTTTAACTTAAATCCAGTTTATTATATAGTGGTGAAATATGGTTCACTATTGAAGTAAAATGAAAATCAATCGAAACATTTCATTTAAGTATGCATCTTAAAACTCTAAATTACAATGGTAAGATCATAAGAATAATAGCTATGTTCTTCAACTTGTTGATGTTATACTATTGAGCTTAGTTCTCTAAAGGTATATCTTTATATAATTAATATTAAGAGACACACTTTTACTACATTATAATAATAAACAGCCACTCAAAAATGAGTATGTCAAACAAGAAAAAGAAAACAGAGAAAAGATACTTAAAAACGAGTTTTGCTATCTATACAAATCAATCTGTGAACCACAAATATGTTCACATACAGAATATGCTAGTCTAATTTTCTGTTTACTTGTTAATTTATGATGTTATCTTTTAGTTTTCTCAATCAGAAAACCTTTCTGAATACTTCAACACCATGTCTAATTGTAGCTCTCCAATGTATTCTATTCTCTTCCATGTCTTCCCAATGGAAACAACTCATATTGTACTTCTTTAGAATGTCTTTCAGATAATCCTTATAATATAGACGACAGGATCTACCTCTTCTATGAAATCCATGTTAAGTTCACCACAAAACACCTGTTTAGAAGGTCTCCCATTTTTCATTCATTTGACATATCTAATCCAATCAAGGTGTGATTTTAGAATAGTAGACTTAGTAGTATCCCATCCTGCAATTGAAAAACATATTGATTTTATAATATTGCCATTGTATTTTTAAAATTTTGCAGTCTCCTTGAATGAAACTTCTCTAATGCCTTTACATTGTGTCATTACAGCATCCAAATTCCATATCTATACAATAAATTAGATAAAATAATTTTATATATGATTAATTTAGTTATTTCCCTATGATGAATTGCTCTATCTTTTAAGCAACACCAGTACATTGGAATCTGTGTTGGATCTCAACATCTAAATCCACTTTTCTACTTATAAAATAACCAAGATATTTCAGCTGGTTTACATTCTCATGTTGTTAAGTGTCCATGTTGAAAGTTGATGAGGACTTTTCTTCTGTCACTGGCTGATATAAAAAACATGTATGCATAATTTAGTTAAAATATATGGTATAGTAATAAAATAAAGTTGAAATTTAATTTAATCATTATTAGTTATCATCCATAATAAACATATGTTATACCAAATGAACTAATTTGTTACAACAAAAAAGTAATTAAATTTTTAATTGCCTAAAATAAATAAATAAAATGTGTACAAAGTTAAATAAAAATTATTTTATGTTATTGTTATATTAACTTTATAATAATTAATAATATTAACTATTATTGTTTTAAATGAAAATTTTATAACAAATCTTTTATTGGGTGAGTTACTATTGGTTGCCATTGTTAGATAATTAATTAGTTTTATGTAGAACTTTTCTGATATTTTTTTTTTCATTAAATTATTATTTTTAGCAAATTTCTTTTTGTTTAATAGTATATACAGTAAGAATCATGATATATGCTATATCAATCTTAAAAATTTCTGAAAAATTTTCTTGAATCACTTACTATTAAAGCAATTGCTTTTTTTTTTTTTGTAAGTTAATTAATTAATTGCCTTGCAATTATATAGGTAAACCTGCCATCTATTAAATATTACTCAGAAAAAGTGGAATTCAAGTAGAAAATGAAAAATTGAAAATTTATGTAAAACGTTTTATTATGAGATAGAAAATTTAAAAAATGTAATAGATCATAGAAAAAAAAACACTTTAAGAAACTATACAATAAAGAAAAAAATAAGTAAAAGGATTGTAATTTTTTGTAAGGAAAATAACATGGTAATAATAATTAAAGGTATTAAAACACAGAAAAGTATTTTCACACAGAAAACTTCAAGTGATAAAATAGATTTCACTAATATAACACATTAATTGAGAATAGATTTAGGAATGGTATGATGAATTTTTGCATAATTGAAATTTGACATTGATTCAGACACAATTTAATGACATAAATGAACCTAACTTTCTAATGAATTAAAAGAGTACTTAGTGGGGAAAAAAAATAACATACTAAATAAATAAATAAATGTAAATTATAGCTAAGATGAATGGCAATGTAAATTTAAATGAAAGAAAAAATTCAAAGAAAATTTAAAGATAATGTAGTTTAAGAAAGAGTAAACAAAAAAGTATTGGGTTAATAATAAAATTATCAAAAAAGTGGAAAGATGAAGAAAATGATTAATAATGAATTGAAATGTGAAGAAGTATAAAAACACAAAAAGCTAAAAAAAAAAAAAAAAATGTAATTTAAAGAAATATAATAAGATAAAAGATATTCTTTAATTTATAATAGAATAAAACACTTTGGATACAAAAAATAGGGTCTCAGGGATGAACAAACAACTGAATCAACAAATTTGAATTATTAATAGAGAAGTAAATCTATTGAAAAGATAGGAATAATATAATAGAAATAATTAATTCTCATTTGTGATTTTTAAAAAAGAAGATAAATATGAATAAAATAGATTGGTAATAATTAAGGACAAGAATGTAAAACCTATAAGTAAGGTGAAAACTGGAAAAAAAAAACAGGAAAAAGATTAAATTCTAGTTGGGGAATTGAGAGAATTAATTGATGTTTGAATTTCAATTATTAATGATGTGGGTAACCATTATGATTTTGATAGTTATAATTCTTTAAGAGAAAAGACCTAATGCAGTAAAGAATAAGAATTTTTAAATAATAAACTTAATCTCACAAGCAATAGACTAAAAGTATTAAATATATTTTTATAAATTATATAGATATCTCAAAACTATTGGGCTTTAACAAAAATAGAGGCATAAAATGATGAGGACTATTGTTGAGAAATAAATATACAGCAATATAAATATTTGTTTCAATATTGGTGAAAAAGTATCTAATAAGTTAAACAAAACAGAAACATATCTCATAAATTAAACAGAATTATTTTGGTGAATATTTTGAAGAAAATTTAACAAGTGAAAAAAGAAATGATTATTAAAGAATTTATATCTGAATCAAAAGTGTTATCTGCTACTTTATTCAATATTTGTTTAAGGGTATTGTTAAATCATTATAATTTTGTAATACTAATAATAATATTGCATAGATGGATTTATCATTGAGTACAGAAAAGTTTATTGTATCTGATTAGCTAGAAATAATGCAACACTTGAAATACTAATAATAAGCTTAATAAAATATTACAGAAAATTAAATTTAAAGCAATGATTGTAAATGAATGTAATAAACAACAGATTAAAATAATACATTTATTAGGCAAGAAGTAGTATGGGTTAGTGTTATTATGAGTGATGAAATAAAGACAGATATGAATGAAAAATGTAATAAACAAGCTTTTTAATCAGGGGAGAGACTTACTGTTTGACATACAGTTTTATGTGGAACTGAGATTGATACAATAAATAAAAAATTAATAGTTTTGATGAGTGAATTTGTAGAATATAAAAGTTGGAAGAATGAATTAGCATTGTTGAGATGTCAAAATAAGTAAATGAAAAAATATTTATTAAAAACTTACAGTGTAGAAGAGTAAATTGATTGTGCTGTGGAAAAAAAAATAATAAAGAATATTTTGAAAAGATCTATAAAAAAAACAAGAAAAAAAAACAAGAATATGTTGACTGAAGATCTAAAATATATTTATAATTGTTTAAAAATAAGGTAAACGGAAGAAAAATTTTGGAGAAATTGTCAAATTAATATATGAATTTATTTTTTGAAACATATTTAATGATGATATAAAAGATTTGTTGATTATATAATTATAACATACATTAATATTGTAATAGTATATTATTGAATACTAGACAAGACCATGAAGAATAGACATATTGATTATACAAGTACAAAGCAAAATTGAACTAACTGAATAGATGTAAAAGCTGTATAATTCTAATAAAATCTTTTACTGGAAAAATT
Source organism: Epiperipatus broadwayi (assembly GCA_028023455.1). Classification (NCBI taxonomy): domain Eukaryota; kingdom Metazoa; phylum Onychophora; class Udeonychophora; order Euonychophora; family Peripatidae; genus Epiperipatus; species Epiperipatus broadwayi. Next base: position 5,663,651 of record JAQFVV010012423.1, read on the forward strand.
ATGGAAATTTTGAAGTGAGAAAGTGGAAGATTTCATTAAAATAATACCTTTATCATATTAATTAGGCAATTATCATCAATTATCAATTCCTATAGGTTTTTCTCTTGAAGAATGGGAGTTATATATATATAAATGTTAATGAGGATGTATATGATAATAAAACCTTATAGCAATGGTAGTTAAAAAAATCAATTGTAGGAAAACATATAATAATGATTAGAATACATGCAGAAGTAACAAGCTTATCTATCAGAACAGTGTGTATAATAGTAATGGAAATATTGTATCTTGTAAAGAGAGATGTACAACTTCTTAAATAGGTTTTTGGATATGCATATACTTATAACAAATAATGGAAATACTGTATACTGTTCTTTACAGAGCTAAATTTTAAATAAATTTACAAATAGAGTATACAAAAAAAAAAAACCTTTATATACCTACATTATAATGCAATATTTCCTGGAATAACTTATGAATATTGGCTAATAAATTGGTCTTGAATAATGTGGATATCTATTACTTATCACTGTTCTATGGACATGTTTATATACACATATATTGACATTTCTTTTGATTTCATTAATTTTATTGTAATGATGTTATTAAGGGCAAAAGTAAACAATTTAGAGACTAGTGTACATCACCAACATTACATTATTACTTTCAGTTAGTTTTGATAATAATTAAGAAAAAAATTGTGTATGCTTATTTCTACAGATTTCATATAGTTTGTCCGGGTAGCACTCTTTGTAATTAGATTTTTCTTTTTTAATTAACTTGCTTTAATCCATTTTATTTTTCTCTTCAATTAAAACAATTTTTTATATTATTATATTTTCACTAATAAATATTTATTTATGAAAAAAATATTCATTATCTATCTCATAGAGACACTCAACCGAATCTTCTCTCCCCAAATAGCCTCACCATATCTCTCTCACTTCCTTTAAGTGTATATTTCCCAATTTCTTATGTCTTTTCATTACTCCTTTTCCCAAATATACTATCTCATTACCATTAGTTAAATTTAGAATAATAATTCCTTTCTATAAAATGCTTCAAACTTAATATAAGCAAATAGTGTTAAACTCTTAATTATACCTTTTTTTTTTTTTCAAATTTTCATCCCATCTACCAAATATATTCTTTATAGATATTATTTTAAATGTTTAATTTCATTAACATAACAATAATAAACTGTGCAATAATATATTAATTAAAAAAAGTATCAATAAAAACTTGTACTTTCAGGTTAAGTAAGTTATCATAATTGCTTTTTGGAATTTCATGAGGTATAAAAATACTAATGTATATACTTAAATGTTTACCTTTATCAATATAATAGCAATAAACAATATAGTAAAATATATTAATTTAAAAAATATATCCACAGAACTGTGTATTTTTTTTGGCTAAATATTTTATTTTCAAAACTTATACATTTTATTTATAGATTTTTTTCTTTGCCCATAAATATGTACTATGTGATTTTATCTAATGAGTAGTACATAGGTTAAAACAGTATCCATCATTCTTTTTCTCTGAACATCTATCTAAAAAAGTATTTATATGTTTTTCCTTCCCCAACAAAATAAAATATTATCAACAAAATATATATATAACAGATCTAATTGTAATCAATTCTATCAATTCTCTATGTAAATCATAAACAACATTATGGACTAAGAAACTCCTTTTCTCAAACATTTTACTATTTTCCTTCATAGAGACTGAGCCATTTAAGTGATAAATGTTCATACATTTTTTATAACTTTAATCAAAGTCCAACCATATCTTGGTTTTCCAAACTCTTCTATAATTTTTTTTTTATTAATACTTTACCACTTGCTTTTTCTATAAATAAAAAACTATCAACAATCATTTATTTAATTTCTGCATTTGTGTAATGCGTATTATTGTTTTTTGACAACTTATGTAAATATATTATTATTATTATTATTATTATTATTACTTCATGATTTTTTAATAAATATATATTGAACCAGATGGGAGTGTATCATTCTGAATATATAAATAAAAATTTTTTTATTAAATCTCGAACTCTTCAGCTGTACTTTTATTATCGCAGTACACTGGCCCTTCAAGTGGAGAAGTCAAATACAGAAGGTGGATGAGACCAATAGCATCTAAAACCAGACCGAGGTTATACAAGGTATCTCCTGTGGTCACATTTCCTGGCTATAGAACTTCTCGGCTACTAAATTCAAACCCTTGCCATCCAAAGCATTTCTATTTGTTTCCAAGTAAAACCTCAGGTGCAGCTAATCATAAGTTATAATTAGCATGCCTGGATGATGGGTAAACAATTTAGCACTTGATTGATCCCTAACTAGCTCTTTTATTTATTTGTAGGAAGACAAATTATACTAGATCATTTAATGCTTACATTTAACTAAAGACTGTCTATTAATGGCATAATTATTAAAGAGAACCGACCAAACAATAACTAGCAAACAAACAATTTATTTTAAAACACTAAGAATATTACAATAAGAAAAATTATAAATTTGTTTAAGTACACTTTTAGTAAAATACATGATAATAAAAAATAATACAATTAAACATTATAAATCTGCATACGCACATACACCTTGAAATATAAATTCACTACTCAAAGCAAAGCTTTGCATATATTCATTAAAATATATTACAAGATTAAATACACACGCATATACTAGGGTTTATTTTATATGATAATTATGGGAAGCACTTAAAGATTGCTATGGCTATCAAAGTCTAACAAAATCTCTTTTTCGAACACAATCAGTTCATGAATGGGAATAAGGAAATTTATAATTACCTAGGATTTTTGCACTTTATACTTCTGGGAATATGACTCCTCTCTTTCTTCTATTGTATTATTCACCAACTGGTTTGATTTTTGAAATTTCACTAATGGTTTTAGCACCTGGCTGACTTTCTGCATTTCTGAGATAGACATTCCTTGACTATTCAGATTATTATGTGGGCATGAGTTCTAGATGGAGGATTTCTGATAATCTGAAGGACTGGGACTGGAGACTAGCCATATACTCCAAAAACTATCAAGCACTACATGGTATTAGATGGTTATTCGAGAAATGTGAAGACACCTAATTGCATTCTGGGGATGCTAATGGCTTTTCCCATTTTCTCTAGCTCTTCCCCAGTAACAATATGAATATGCCGGCACATTACAGTTATAATTGTCTTAATCTTGATGATTAATATGTACGAAGAATAAAGAAGAATCATGAATCAAAAATCAAGAGTCAAGAATAATGATGTGTATTTTCAGTCCTTTTATATGATTCCTCTTTATTGTCTCTCTACTTATTACTCTGATCTAGTTTAATTAATTTATAAATTTTATTAATTAAATTCCCATTGTTTTAATCTGCATACTTGCGTAGATTAATCTGGCCTTTGGATATCGTCTTGAATGATTTTCCATTGTTTCCATTTACTGCCATTTATAGTTATTATTCCCTTTCTTCTGTTTATCGGCCAAGCAATCTTTAAGTGGATTTAAGTTTTGTACGTTTTCCTTTCACATTTTAATTCTATTTTCATTTTTACATACAAACGTTTTTTTTTCTTTAAGTTTGTAAAAAGAGAGAGAACTCTATTTTTTAACCTTCTACTGAGTTAAATCCCCCCCCCTACTCGCTCTTTAATTAGCAAAACTTTATTATAACAAGATGACGCAGCGCTTTGTCTTTTGGCGATCTGTGTTTCTTAAAAAAAAAAAACTTCAAATTTTGTAAATTATACTTCTCTTTCTTAAAACTTTTTCTAAATTATATTTCTATTTCTTAAAACTTTTACTTATTTCTTTTAACAAAATTTATTCCAATCATTTATTGATAACTCATTCCACAGTATTTTTATTTTTTTAAAATTGTTTTAAAATCTTTGGTATAATAGATATTATCAATTAAATATACCTTTTTTCCAATATGAACCTTAAGGTAGGGAATTTCATTTTTCAATAGTCAATTCTTCTTTAAGAACAACTGAATGGGTCAAAACATTGAAATTATAAAATAAAAAACAATTTAATAATTAAATAAAATTACTATATTTTATTTTTAAAAAAATATTTTTTATTAATAAATAAATGGGTTATGTCCTTCGTATATCAGTACACAAAATAAAATTTAAAGAGAAAGATATCTTTTTTTGCTTTTTAATGAGAAAGTAAATTAGGTATTGATTTGATTGGCTATCTACATTTAATTTCCTCTTCAATTGTTTTTTGCAAAACACTGTGTTGCCATCATGAAATAATTCTGGGATAACAAATCATTAAATTTAAGATTCAATGAACTTTATATACCTATAATTGAGATTCATGAAGAGTTAAAAAAATACACCTGAAAATAAAATGACAAAAATGAAACATTTTTCTGCATAATAAGAAATACTTTTTTTTTATTTTTAGAAATTAATTTATATATAAGCTTACTGTTCTTCATTAATATTATTAAAATGTTTCTATTTAAGTAGGAAATAAAAATATCATATTTGAAGTTGTTCATTTAAATTGTTTATTTTATTTTTTTTTAGTTTTTTAAAAATATGTAAAAATAAACTGCCTTGCATTCTTCACTTAGACCTTAGGTCATCTATGATGGGAGGACTTTAAGCAATTTTGCATTGTCCATCCTCACCAAACTGCTCAATCAGTACAAAGCGGCAATGGCTTTTTTTGGGAGGGAATTTTTGTGAAGTAAAAAAAAATAACAATTGGGTGGTGGGAAGCCAAAGAAATAAGCAATGTTTCATTTTAACCTTTATTAATTTGTTGTGGTTGTTGTTGATTCAAAACCAGCCAGTTCATTTTTATTTGGATTACTAGTTTGATTTGCAATTAGTATTGAATGAAACTGTCAATTCTTATTTTCCTAAAAGTCAACAACACTTTTACAACGGACCGTAATTATCCTCACCTCCCTTTACTTTTTAAAAAGCAAATAAGAAAGAGACTGAAAAATTTTAAAGGCAAAAAATAAAAATTCCAAACAAATCTGCCAATTACGAAGAAGTGATTGCTTAAAATTATACATAAATTAACTTGGAAAATTTAATATTAAGTAGTATAATGAAAAATCCATATCAATCTTCAAAACTTATAATTGTCCATATTTTTCTCCCTCTCTCTCACTCCCCTACTGACCTCCCATTTTCTCAAAAGCAAAAAAAAATTAAAAAAGTCAAATAATACTAAAAGTTGGAAAAAAAAGATCTATCAATGAAAAGTAATTAGAGATTTTAGATAACAACTTGAATTTATAAATTATGCAGTAGCAGTAGTAAGATAAATCTCTTTTGAAATTAAATTGAGAAGCTGCAAACCTCATGCACTTATTACTTATCTGGCAGACAATCAGATGTTACGATGGCTGTTTTGAATAGCGATCAAACCGTAAATACAAGACAGAGAATTTTACAAGACACGGGCAGTCCACCCTCTTCTTTACTTGTCTTTCTATATATCTAAGCCAGTCTGAAGTATTTAGATTTAAAAGTGTGAAACTTTAAATATCTTCACATTTAACTCACCAAGTCTAAATTACAAACATACAGCGCGAAATCCTACGATTTACTATGCAGCAGTTTTTAGATGTTATAACTTGCAGTAATTATGTAAATAATATTAATTTTATAAAGCTCAAACAGTATTGAAATTAAATTGAGAGGTTGCAAACCTCACGCGCTTATTACTTATGACAGCCAATCAGATGTTATGATGGCTATTTTGAATAGCGATCAAACTGTAAATACAAGACAGAATTTTACAAGAAAAGGACGGTCCACCCTTCACCCTCTTCTTTACTTGTCTTATCTTTCTATATATCTAAGCCAGTCTGAAGCCACCCTCTTCAGACTGGCTTAGATATATAGAAAGACAAGTAAAGAAGAGGATGGACCGTCCTTTTCTTGTAAAATTCTGTCTTGTATTTACAGTTTGATCGCTATCAGTAAAGAAGAGGGTGGACCGTCCTTTTCTTGTAAAATTCTGTCTTGTATTTACAGTTTGATCGCTATTCAAAATAGCCATCATAACATCTGATTGGCTGTCAGATAAGTAATAAGCACATGAGGTTTGCAGCCTCTCAATTTAATTTCAATACTGTTTGCGCTTTATAAAATAAATATTATTTATAAACCTCTTTTACAAATCCAATGTATTAATTAGTCATACCAGGATTGTTTCATGACATCAAAACTGTTTAAAGATTCAATTAAAGACAAAATTGAATGTAGTTGGCCAAGTAGATAAGTAGCGCACATTATTATTCAAATTACTTTTAAAAAAACAATTGTTCCCTTTTCTTAACTTTTTCTTTTAAACAAAAAAATCAAAGAACTATAATTAATTTGTAATATATTTCCAATTTTTGCATATAGATGAGATTTGTCACAAGTCCATTCATTTTATTAAATTCATTTTTAAGTTCAAAGAGAGAAAACATTTGTAATATGTTATAAATAAAGAAAACAGTAGTGAATTATTTGTTTATGGAATATTTAATTTATTTAATGCTAAAATAGATTAAAATATAAAAAAAATACTAGTTATAGGGTTCCAACTCAGAATAAATAAAAGAATGAATGTAAATGTAAATAAAATATTAAACAAATCATATATATATATATTTGTTTTAAAAATATTTTATTTGAATTGAAAGAAAAATAAAAATGATTATTTATTTTATCATATATTTATTTTTATTATGATTAAGAAAAAGAATTTCATGAGCAATTCCTTTTGTAAATACAATGGCATTGCCTAGTAAATATATAGAACTTCATTATCATATTGGTTAGATCATTTTTTTTAATATCTGATAAATTTAACATTTTATTAAGTTATTAGTGGACAATAATGATATTGTGATAGATTTCATTAAAGAAAGAACAAGGAGATATTCTCAAATGATATTTTTGATTCAATGAATGAATAACAATAGGTGAAATAAAATCATTTCTTCAAAGAATAAGTTTAAACGATGTGCTGGGAAAAAGAAAAAAAAATCTAGTAAAGGAAAATATCTGAAATTATCAATGGATAATACCTATGGAAATTTTTACCATAATTTTCACAGTTGGAATTTTGTAGAATACATGGAAAAGAAACTGTAGCTGAAAGACCCAAAAGCTGTTGGCTGGATTCATCAAAGAATGCTGGGTATAAAGACCAATAATAGAAGAAGCAACTAATAATTTTTAGGCATAATGAGTCTGTCAAGAAATTGGGAGTGGGCTATTTATATTGTAATAGTTGGCAAACTAGATGATAAACTATGAGACATTTTACCAAATACCAGTGGGTAAAGAGTTCTCCAAGTTGTTTATGATAACTATCTATTTGAGATTGTTTAATTACAATTATCTTCCATTTGGGATTAATGTGGTACCCAACATTTTTCAGGAAAATATATATATATATTGCTTAATAGATTAGGGGGAGTAATACATTACTTTGATAACATATTGATTACTGCTGACTCGAAAAACATCCTCACAGAGAGAGTAATTCAAGTATGTAATAATTTCATAGCATTTATTACAAATCAATTACTTCAAAATTTTCTTGACAGAAAGGCACACATGGCTCAACCATTGTACAACCTGTCGAAGAAACATCACTAATGGGAATGATCAATTTCTCAAGAGAATATTTTTGTTAAAACTATGTTAGCATCATATAAATTGTTAATGCATTATGATAACAATCTGAGCCATTCTAACACACACCATGTACAAAGGAAAAAGACCCATAGCATACATAAGCCAAATGTTGTCTAATGCAGAAAGAAATTACTCAGCTTGAAAAAGAGGCTTTGGCAATAGTTGTTGGTATTCAAAACCATCAGCATTTATATGACCATCATTTTACTCCTGTAATTGATCACAAACTATTGCTAGGTATACTGGAAAAAGTAAAACCTATACCAGAACCTCTCAGTCCACATAGGTTATGTTGGATCATTTTCCTTCCTGCTTATAACTGTGAATTATGCTATGAAAAAGATGGATTGATACAATATGCTGATGCACTATCATGAAGGCCAGACAAAATGGAAGTTAAAACAGTAAATGTGAAAATCGACTATATTGATAACACATTCAGGATTATTAAATAGTAAAATGGTAGAAGATTAGACAAGAAATGATCCAGGATACCAACTATTAACAAAGTTGATTAGTAAAGACTGGCCTTTTAAATAACTTCAAGTCTTGCCATTGTCATTTTGGAATGTTTGTAAAAAATCTATGTAGGCAAAAAATGCACATTAAAAAAAGATAAGTCACAGCAAAGTACTGACGATATTGCAAAATGGATATTTGGTAGTAATACATGCTAAAGCACTTGCTAGAAGCTACATCTAGTGACCTAAAGTTAAAGAAGATATCAAGACATGTATTAAAAAGTGCATGGCATGTCATCAAATACGCAATTATCCAAAAAAAAAAAAAATTCATGGCTTCAGACTATAAATCCATGGACAATATGTTTTATATTGACTATAAATCCATGGTGCAATGTGTTCATACTGACTGATTTAGTCCCTTTATGGGCCATATAACTTTAATACTCATTAATGCTTACTCCCATAGGATAGATTATTGTATCATAAAAACCACTGATGCAGACAAAATTGTTGACAAACTAGGTGAAATTTTTTCAGTGCACAGTTACCCAGAGATATTTGTTATAGATAATGGCTTTGGCTTTACTTTAAAAAAATTTGAAGAATATTTAAAAACCTGAATGTTAAGCACATGTGCTAACTGCTGTATCATCCTGAGTCCGACAGATTGGCAGAAAATATTGTCGATCAACTAAAGCTTGCTTAGAAAAAAAAAATGTCCACTTAACTGAAAAAAATAATTTATTGGATATTGTTATACCAGCATTCTATTCCCACAATAGCAAGTGGCAAATCTTCATCTGAATTGTTAATGAAAAAAAAATTGATAACCCCTTTATTTCCTAGAGATTTGCATATGAATTTAACAGCAGAATGCAAAACGTTAATGTTGGGGATAAAATATAGGTTATAGATGGTTTGCATAAAACTTGGTTTGAAGTAAAAATTGCTAACTTAATGTCAAAATATATTGTAGTTGTGATAACTGAAGATAATGTGATTAATAAAGACATAAATTACATACAACATAGAAATACTGGAAACTGGAAAAATCAAAACTCCAGCGAAATGAGCAGTAGTGAGTCAGCAGCCACAAAACAGAAAAAAAGACCAGTTGGAAACTGAATACTTGAACTTAATGAACTACTAGCAATAGCGGAAAACAACATAACACCAACAGAAGACAATAGAGTGCTAGGAGTGATAACAAAGAGAATGAGACAGCATATCAACAATAAAAATATATAGGAATGCCACGTGGCAACATTGCTGAGACTTCAAAGACAAAAAAAAATTCACCCAGGTATTTAAAAAACTATTTTTGTTAGAAACTATTCATGAAAATGGGGGGAAAATTATTATAACATGACTTCTAATTCTGTGCAGTGGGATGAAAAGTTATATAATTAAAACACTATAATTAATTAATTTTCTAAATTAATTAATCTTTTCTTCCCCTGTATGGTTAAAATTACTTCACAGAACAAAGAAATAAATAATATTAAGAAGTAATAAATAAAAAAGTAAATTAGTGATTCCTATTCTTTCTACCACTTCACTTCTGCTACTAATTTGCAAAGACTGTTTCGGACTTTTGGAATTGTATTCATAGCAAATCAGTGCAGGAACTAAAAAAATCACTCTCTGAAGGTCTCAATATGGATCTAGGATTATTTAACGGCCTCATTGGTCTATTATTATTTATATACGCCTTCAGATAGATAATTTATTAATACTCAAATTGTATATTAGTAATAATTTTATATCTATATTCTTTACTTATAGCAATTGCTTTACTAATATATATATATATTTCATTAAATGGTTGCTTATTAAATTTATCAAAGTGTTTGTCCTGAATTTGATTATTATTTCCACTGGGCTAGATAACATAAAAAGAAATGATGAAAGTACAATTAAAACATTGGAAGCACAAGTAAAATTGTGTTATAAATAAAAAACTGAAAATAATGTTATAAAAAATGGAAAAACAATATTATGAAGATTGATGATGTATAGATACAAAGGCAAGATTAATGATTCAAATTAATGGAAGATATTAAGTGCAGATAATTCTGGTTTAAGCCCCAATAAGTTTTTGTTGCAATGAAGAAGTTAAGGATTTTCATATAGATGTACAAAAGGATTTTGATTACACCAAACAACATCTTAAAGTTGTCATGGGAAACTTTAATGTTGGAATTGGTAAATAATTGAAAGATGAAAGTGCTGTAGGTAAATTTGGTTATGGTGATAAAAATAAGAGAGAACACTGACTTGAGGAGTTTTAGAAAAAAAAACTACAAATTCTAAATGGAAATTGACATGAAAGCATTCAAATGAAGGTATAACAGACTTGGATTATATTTTGATTAATAAAAGATATATAATTTGATGGTAATGCTCTTAGTAAATTCAACACAGAAAGTGAACATCAATTAGTAGACATAAAATATATTTCAAGAAAACTAGAGAGAAAAATTAAGAAAAACCAACATTTATAGTTGATATTTTTAATTTTCAAAACATTCTAATGAATTTTAATTACAATTTGCAAATTATTTTAAAATATTACTAGATTTAGAAGATGGTCAAGATTTGAATGAAGTTAATGGGAAGATAACTGATACATTATTAAGAACTACAACAAATATACCAAGTACAAAAAAACTGAATTTACCAGTAAATTTTCTGCTGAGACAAAGCAAAGTATAAAGAAAAGAAGGAATTATAAAAATTTATAAAAGTAATCCACTAAGAAGAATTGAATATCTAGAACTTTATAAAATCGTATGAAAAAATTTAGTATTGATATAACACAATGTAACTATAGATTTTAGGAGATTTTGAACATGATTCAGATTTGAATGAAATTAATATGAAAATAACTGATACATTTTTAAAAACTGCAACAAAAATTATGGTAGAAAAAAGCAGCAACAGACCAATAAAATTTATATGGAGACTAGAGAATTTATGAAGAAAAAAAGGAATATGAAGATATACAAAAATGATGCATTAAAAAGGATTGAATACCTCGAATTTTGTAAAATAGTACAGAAAAGAGTTCAAAATATAAGAAAGTATAACTATGAACTAGCAAGGAAAACTGTAGAAGAGAATAAAAGTCTCAAGAGTGTAAAACAACATTTTGATATTGGTAGGAAATTTATATCTGCAATAAGAAAAAAAGATGAAATTATTACTAAAAAGAGAGATGACATCATGAAATAGGTAAAAGACTTTTATCAAGAATTATATAGTAATAAAGAACAAGTACCTCCTATATATAATAAAATAATTTAATATATATTAAGCACAGAGTTCTTCTTTTTCAAAATAGTTCATAAATATCCAAAATAGAAATAAAACAAACTAACTCCTTCTTTTTAAAACTTGTTTTTTATATGACTATTACATGAAAAAAAAAAAAAAAATCCAATGTTTCGCCTATTTTATATAGTCTTTTTCAAGGTACACTAAAATAAAATATATATATATATAACAAATAACACATATTCCAAAAAAAAAATAATAATAATAAAAAAATAATAAAAAAATTAATAAATTACAAAATATATTCATAACCAAAAATTTACCTTATCTCACTCCCCTTTCCTATTACCAACAATCACAACTCAAAGAGAAACAATTTCTTTTTTTAAAAAAAAAAATCTCTATATATATCCTTTAAAACATTTAATTAAAAACCTATTATTTTATTTTCTGTTTATCTATTAACATCCTATTTAATTCTGGTTTTATCTCATTAATGATACACTTTCTTTTATCATCCTTTCATTATATGACTTAATATATTCCAAAGACTTTATATCAAAATTCCCATGCTGAAATTTATTCATGTGAATGTAAACAGCAGAATTTTTATCACCTAAATGCTGTTTTAATCTAGTTTTTAATTTATTCTTACTAGTCCCAACATATATCATTTCTACATTCTTTCTAAAACAATTCAAACATTTTATTAAATAAACTGAATTCATAATATCTAACCTATTATAGTCCCCATTATTATTAATTAAAAGATTTAAACTTGCTTTCTTTTTATAAACTGGACAAATTGAAACATTATATTTCCTATTAATCATTTTAACTAATTTCTTAACTTTAATAAATAAATCTTTAGATATATTAAAACCAACATAAATAATCTTTTCCCTATTCCTACTCCTATCTAATCCCATTCTATTTCTTATTTTATTTATAATTTTATTAGAAAACAAATGTTTAACTACATCCCTAGGATAATCATTCATAAAACATTCATTCCTAATAATATCAATCTCATTCCCAAACAAATTACTATTTGAACATAACTTAATTACCCTAATAATTTTATTATTCACAATATTAATTTTACTATGATTATCAATATCTGAAAACCAATTATTTGATAATCCAAAAAAATTTTTTTTTCTAAACACAGATGTTTCTATATTAACACTACCATTCCTATCATTTTTTTAAAAAATTCTAACATCCATATATTCAATAACATTAATATATTCTTTTTCCATAGTAAATTTTATTTTTTCAACTCTACCATTAATATAACTCAAAAAATTATCTGCATTTCTTTTATTACCATTGAAAACCATAAAATAGTCATCAACATATCTAACATAAAAAATTGGTTTAGTTCTATTATAATTAAAAAATTGCTCTTCAAACTTATACATATATATTCCTGCCAAAAAACCACTCAGACTCATACTTAAGCCCTCTTTTTGCTTATAAATTTCATCTCTGTATTTAAAAATAAGGTCCCTACAACAAATCACTAATATTTCATATAAAAGAAAATCCTCAATTTTTAATTTTACCCCTTTATCTTTATTATATAAATCCATAAAACAACAAATAGCAACCTCCGGATCAATGTTAGTATACATACTAACTATATCTAACTTTACAAAAATCAAATTTTTAAAAACCTTACCTTCTAAAAAAACTTTCAATTTACTAATAAACTGTATAGAATTATTAACACAATTTCTTTCAAATAATGTAATATATTTTTTAAAAATATTATTATACACCCACTTTGAAATTTTCTCGTAATAAGTATCACAACTACTAATAATTGGCCTCATTGGAATACCAAGCTTATGTATTTTAGGTAAACCATAGATTTTTGCACATTTTATATCCATTCTTTTTAATTTAAGCATGACTAATTTTTCCATACAACCTTTTTCATACAACACAGTTAACATATTATTAACCTTTTTATTCATTAACATACTTTCATCTTTATTAATTTTTAGAAAACATTCTTCCTTTAATAAATTTAACATTTTTGTATTATATTCACTCTTGTTTAAAATAACCATACTCGATGTTTTATATCTATTACATCTTCTGAATTACCCAGAATTTTAAATGAAGAAATTGACATGCAATTAAATGTATGATAAAAGGAAAGGTTCCAGGTAATGATGGAATAATAATTGATATATTAAAAGAAGCAGGAAAAGAAATATAATTTTTTTTAGCAAAATTATATACCAAATGTCTAAATGATAAAGATGTACCAGATGATTGGAAGACTGCAGTATTAATATTAATATTTAAAAAAGGTGATAAAGATATTAGAAATTACACACCTATCAGCCTTTTATAGTTTTATATAAAAATTTTACCAAGGTAATTACAACTCATCTACAGAGAACATTGGATTTCCAACCAAGAGAACAAGCTGGATTTAAAAGTGGTTTTAGTACAGTAGATCATATCCAGGTATTGAGAGAAGTTACGTGGACTGGGTTTGAATTCGGATTACTGGGTGTGATTAAGCATGGTGATTTTTACCGGTACATTATAGAAAGGACAAATGAATATGAGTTGCCATTATGCTTTGGATTTGTAGATTATGAAAAGGCATTTGATTCTATAAACATTTCTTCAGTGATTAAAGCATTGGCTCATCAAGGTATAGATAGATCCAGGATATTGTCATATTTTAAAGAATATTTATAAAAATGCAACAGCAACAATTAGATTACATAATGATACTAGGAAAGTCAACATTGAGAAGGGTGTAAGACAGGGTGACTTCATATCTCCAAAACTTTTTACAGCAGTGTTGCAAGAAATATTTTGTGGATTAAAATGGGAAGCTAAATAAGTGAAAGTAAGTAGTAAATGGATATTGTTTAAGACATTTAGATTTTGCAGATGATGTAGTTGTTTTTGCAAATAAGATGAAAGTAGGACAGTAGGACTAAAGATAAATGTTAAAAAGACTAAAGTAATGTTTAATGGATTTTCTCAAAATATGAAAATAGATTGATTATGATGAGTTACAAGAAGTTAATAGTTGCAAATACCTTACTCAGATTATTGATACAGATAGAAACATACTGGATAAAATTAATCATAGAATTAAACTTGGTTGGAGTGCTTTGGGTAGAAATAACTTGATACTAAAAGGAAATATGCCTATGTGTTTGAAAAGGAAGGTTTTTAATAAATGTGTTTTACCAGTTCTTATTTATGGATATGAGACTTGGACACTTAATAGAAGAACGATACAGAGACTTCAGACCACTCAAAGAAGTATGGAGAGATGCATGTTGGGAATAACAAGAAAAGATCAAAAACGCAATATATGGATAAGAAAACAAACAGGTGTTACTGACCTCATTAAAAAAATTAAAAGACTGAGGTGGAGTTGGGCTGGACATATTGCTAGAAGAGATGATAATAGATGGACAATTGAAATCTTAAAGAAGCTAAAGATCGGAGAAGATGGATGAACTTGGAGAGACCTCTACCCTGCAGTGGATTGATAATGGTTGATGATAATGATGATGAACTGTGAATTAGCAATGAAAGCTATATAAGAAAATAAATCTCAAAAATTAGAACATTTTGATATTGATAGAAAAATTATTTTAGTAATAAAAAAAAATAGAATTATAACTAAAAATAAAGATAACATCATGAAATGTATGAAAGAATTCTATAAATAATTATATAGCAATAAAGAACAAGAAAATATAGTATTTTCTTACAATTACTACATCTGAATTGCCCAGCATTCATTCAGTGAAGAAGGAAAAAATTCATGGCAATAATGGAATTATAATCGATATTTTAAAAGCAGATGAAGAAATAGAGAAATGTGTGGACAAAGTTATTACTAAATGCTTAAAAGATAAAGATGAACCAGATGATTGGAAGAATGCAGTAGAAATATTAATATTTACAAAAGATGATAAAAAAATATTAGATATTACAGATCTATTAGTCTTGTAGTAGTTCTATACTACATTTTTATCAAGATAAGTGCAACTCATCTATAGCAAACTTTGGATTTTAACCAATGAAGAGAACAATCTGGATTTAAAAGTAGTTTTAGCATAATGGATTGTATCCAAATATTGAGAGTTGTTTCTAAAAAAGATCAATGATTATGAATTGTCATTTGGTTCCATAAACATTTCTACAGTGATTAAAGCATTAGATCATAAAAATATAGACCCAGCATATTATCATATTCTGAAAAATATCTATCAAAATATACGGCAAAGATTAGACTAAACAATGGTCCAAGAAGTATTTTATGAATTAATATGGAAAGCTAAGAGAATTAAAATATATGGAGATTATTTAAGTCATCTAGATTTTGCAAATGATATGATTTTTTTGCAAATAATGTTTCAGAGCATGTTGAAAGAATTATCAGATGAAAGTAAAAAAGTAGGACTAAAAATAAATACATGTGTTCTAACAAGATTAAAAAATGTTCAATAGATTTTCTCAAAAGAATAAAATAAAAATTAATAATGATGAATTAGAGAAAGTTAACAACTACAAATACCTATGCCAGATTATTAAGACAAATGGAAACATAATGAATGAAATTAATGACAGAATTAAACTTAGATGGAGGGCTTTTGGTAAAAATGAATATTAAAAGAAAATATGCTATGTGTTTGAAAAGAAAGGGTTTTTAATAAATGTGTTTTAATAGTTCTTACTTATCAACTTAAAACTTGAACACTTGACAGAAGAGCAATAGAGACTTCAACCCTCTCAACAGAGTATGGAGAGATGTATGTTAGGAATAACGTGAAGGGATCAAAAATAAAATATATGGGTCAGAAAATAAACAAATGTTATTGACAATACTAAAGGAATTAATAGACTGAAATGGAGCTGGGCTGAACATACTATTTGAACAATTAACATCTTAAACTGTAATCTAAGAGATTGTAAAAGACCTAAAAAAAGACAGCACTTGAGCTGGATAAATGAAATAAATAAGTTTGTTGATGTGATGGAAAGGCTAGAAATTGGAGCTAACAGATTAAACTTGGAGAGATCATTGTGCAATTCATCAATAATGGTTTAAAATGATGATGATAATGATAAAATTATAAATAAAAATTTCATCTATTATGTGAAGCCTAATTTGAAATAAATTATCATAAATCATTAAAAATATATGTATTAAGTACAGCTAATTTTAGAGAATCCATTTACTTAAAAATAGCTGTTTGAACTTTACTCCATGCTTTTAATGTTGAACATTAAAAATATTTAATATATTTTGATATTATGTGAATTATTCCTACTTGTCATTAATAATTGTGAATCAATAATAAATGATAAGGAATGTGCATGATTACAAAATCTCTTCTAAATGGAACATTTGTGTAGAAAAATTGATTTTAATGTAATTATTTTAATCTATATTACATTTGACAAAGAGCAAATGCATGTAATAAATCTCTTGTTCTCAACATTTATATACTTAAAAAATTATTCATTGTTGTTTTAATAATCTCTGAAAAACCATACTAAACTAAGTAAACAAACTTGAAAATATAGTCATAGTTTTAATAAGATAGTAAAAAATGAGATGTCTATTGTATACTAAATAAAAATGGCAGTGTTTTTTTTATATTTTATGCATTGAATAGTTCATAAAGTATATTTATATATGTATGTTTGAATTTTGTTATATTATTTATGTAATTATAAGTTGCAATGAGACAAAAAAAGAATTAAATTGTAAAGACTGAATTAACTAATGAAAATCAATGTACAAGCCTGAAAAAATAAACATTATGCAATTCATCTCTTAAACAGAACTTCTCTACAATTGCCATTTAAATAGACATTTAATTAAAAAAATTTCATAAAATAAATTTTAAAAATCAAAATATATATTGCAATCTTACATTGATTCAGTCATAAATCTTCACATATATATATATAATCATTTTTATGAAGTAATAAAATGAAAAATACATTTTTAGATTAAGAAGCAACACTACCAGAGAAATTAATAATTTTTTTTAATTTAAACGATCAGTGGAAATAAGACAATTTAGGAAACTCATGGATTGTATTTTATATCTTTCACAGTGCCATTGTTTTACTAAACAAAAAAATGAAATGTCTATGAATAAAAAATTTGTTTTTCCGCATCCACAGTTGCAGAACACCTTTTATCAAAATAAAAATGATTATTTGTACATATAGCTAAATTCCATAAAAAGAGATATTTAAAGATATCACACACCTTATTATCCATAAGTGAAACATTAAAGATCTCATCCATCTATTATCCTTAAGTGTATCAAGTCTACCTTTAATGCCCTAAATCTTTGCAAGTTATTTTTTGCTTTCCTTAAAAGTGGAAATTATGTTGTCACATTAACAAATCTATATTTCAAAGCTAAATTTAATCTGTTAATCTGCTCAGCCCACTGTCATACTTCTGAAAGAACTTTACAGATGAGCATAAATTTGGCATATCAAATATAAGATTGCTTTTTAGAGTACTTTTTCATAATTATATAAAAAATATTCTTCATTTATCAATTATATTTGGACTTTATAATTAGCATGCCAGACCTTCACTTAATTTTCAAATTTTTTTACCACAATATTACTTGAAATGTTTATTCAATTTACTTGAACATATTATCTCCTCCAAAAAAAACAATATCTTATTTCCAGAATTCAAGATCAATATATTGTGCTGGTCAAAATCGTGTATTCATTCAACAAGACCAGTAATCCAAGCAAAAGTACCTTGAATCCAACCATACCCAAGATACAGATGTCAGGGGAATGGTGAATCCTAACCTATTTGCCTGAACTATTGCCTCTCTGACTAATGGATAACGTTTGTGATGACAATAGCAGTCCTTGATTTTATTCCGTCCGAGCTGGAGGTCATGGTTCACAAAGAGACTCAAACTAATAACGGGTTTATATAAGAAATTAATGATTTAGTGAATTGCAGAACAGTACAGATGTGATTGGATATCGATTACTAATGGTTTGAACCGTAATAATTATAATTCTTTCTGGCAACATTACAAAGAAGTGAATTTAAATCGAAGAAATATTATAAATAGAGTGATTAACCTTAGAGATTTGGAGTGATGACAAACTAAGCTAATTTAAAATACTAATATTATAGGAATTTATTAAAGAATTGGTTATTGTTATACAAAATAATTCGAGTTATGTTTATACAACTAGGTTATTATATTTCCTGAATTTGCTTTGATGCGGCTTTGATAACAATGTAAAAATTTGTTAATTGGCCTGCCAAGAACCAATCAGCAATAAAATATTAGCCCTCTTTAAAAGATTATAAATAAATCTATTTTATATATAAATATAGATAGATAGATAACAAGATATGAAAGAAGTGCATTTATAACACTATTACACTTAAATCAGTTGTCTATACTGAGTGTGGAAAGCAAGGTAGTTCATTTTAAATAAATTAGATAATTATATTTAACTAATTAACGGGATTGGTTTGTGAAAGACGTGCCATCACGACAAAGAGCATTTCATGTTGGTAAATAAATAATATATATATATATAAAATGATGAAGGCAGTATGCTATTATAGATTACAACAAAAGAATAAATGAGGTCGGTTACAAACCTCTAGGTGGTTTTGCTAAAAGAATATACAGGTAGATGAGAAATGCTGGCCCTCCGGCCAAAACATGTCTGAATAATAATAATAGATTTGATGTGCTGGACTTTCCATACACATCTTAATGGCAATGACCGAAAAAAGGATCCCTTGGTATGAACTATGTCTACTTTGAGGGAGTGTGAAAGATTGGACTGGTCATATTTAAACTTCCGAAGATCCTGAGGAGTAAGTAGCAAAGCAAAATAATAATAATAAATGAATGGTTGTAGCTATAAATATATAATGCATTAGACGAAAATAATAACTTAAATCCTGATTAAAATAAGCGGCTCCCTGACATAATAGAAAGTTCCCAGAAACCTTAGGCCATTACTATATGGATCATAAATTATAATATAAAAGGAAAAGCAAGAATTAAAGCTAAAACATAAATTGCTTTCCACACTTTCAAATATTTCATGTATTAGTAAGTTATTACATAGTTTATCATTGAAGATTACAAAACAAATCAGTCTTTTAATTAACATAAACAGACAGCGCATTAAATATCAAACTCACTTCTGGTGAAGTTTGACAATATACAGCATAATAAATTATACATCATAATTTTACTATTTTACTGATACAAATGAAAATATATACGTGTAAAATATATAGTTAGTAGGTGATATGAAAACGCTATGATAGCTGTGCTTTAAAATGATTCTTTTAAGACATTTGTTTTATAGAAATCATGATAGATTTTACTTAAACTAATTTAATAAAATTCTTTATTCTTTCAGAAAAATTTACAAGGGCAATTTTAAATTGGAGGTAATAATAAGATACCTAACTTTTAAAATAATTTCAATCATTTAAAATAAATTTATAATATAAAAGGTACAAAACTAAATGAGCTTTTCTATTAATTAATTTAAGGGAAATAAGTCTCCTGTAATGATTTTTAAAAGAAAATAAGAGGGAGAGGGTTTAAAGTTAGTTGCTCGCCGAGTTTTATACTTGGCTATTTCTATAAGTCAATATTATAAATAAACCAGCAAAAAATAAGATAAATTTGCCGCATCAAAATAAGGTGAGATTTTTATAAGAACTAATATTTTTAAATTTAAGAAAAATTTCAAAAGACGCATTTTAAAATTAAGTTGTATAAACATTACAGATATATATAATATAAATTAATATTGATTTAGAAAACAAGTAAAATAGAATCAGTGGCTTGCGGCAAATTGGACGTTACCTCAGAATCAATCGGTAGACATTCCATGACTTGAAAAGGCAGTTATACAGTCAGATCATTTAGCAGGCTTCCTTGACACAGTACAGTCTCCGGCTAGATGTTGAGAGCACTGGATGGCATTGATGAGCTGGTGGAACAAAGCTTCGGAAAGCAACAGCCAATCTTTTCATCCCATCATTTCTTTAGTCATGATGTATTATAAATCTAAAGTACTCTCTTCTGTGAACTGTTCTTCCAATAATAAAAACTGTTCTTTAATCCAAATTTTCCACTATTTATCTGATCTGGCCTTATCTATAGGATTCAATCTACAGTGAAAACTGCCAATGGCAATTGCTCTAAATGGCTCTCTGAGGTTGGTGCCTGCTTGGAGGGAAATCTATCATCCTGCATTAAACATGCCCCAAGGGTTCATTTGCTAATTAAAAGAAAACAGCAACAAGCATATTAAGTTTATCAATCATTGTATTAACAAAGCCTATTTAATTAAGATTTAGATTAACAAAAATATAAATTTTATTCAGAAAAATTTTAGGAATTTGGTACAATGACTTTCAAATTTAATATTTGACATAAACTTAAACAGAAATTTACAAAATATTTCTTACAAATATTACATTGTTTACATAATTGATCCTTTAATGTACATTTATCAAAAGATAAATATAAAATGTTACCAACTGATTAATTTAAGAAAAATGAACTTTAATAAAAGAATTTAAAATATTAGTAACATTTTATAGATATCTAGGATTCAATTATATATCAATGCCAATTTAATAAAATAAACATAATATACAGTTTTACAAATATTATAAAATAAATAAACTATTATAAAAGGTTAGTTAATCATAAAATACAAATTAATTAGATAAAAGATTATAATATTGATTATAAATATATTACCACCTATTATGAGGTGGGTGTCAGTTAATATAAAAGTTTTGGGTTCAAACCCATACTAGTGCTGATGACATTGGCACTAGGTGAAGCAGAAATATGTACTATATTTCCAGCTTCAATATATATATACCACATAATCATATCTGAGAAAATACTTATCTATTCTAAATATGGTCATACTGTACTTCACTTTGACTTTCCTATTTTCAAGCTTGCAATACCAACCTAGATTTTTTTGAAGTTTTTCTATTGTATAATTTATTTGCTATTCTACATACTTTACTGACTATGTGGACAATTCATTATATATTTCTATTTGATAATAATAAAAAATATATCTAAAAAAAAAATCATGACTAATTTACATTCTATACATTACTGAAATTTTTGCCTACAGCCATGATACTAAAGGTTTGACAATCAGCTATATTCATAAGTAGTATGATCCTTCAATTTTTTTCTTGAAATTATTTTCTCAAATGTATAACTTGTTAATTTTAAAAATATTAACAAATGTATTTTAAATTGAATGTTAATTATAAAAAAATTGCATACATTTTTTAATAAATTCCACTCACAACATAATGTCTAAATGTTAACATGTGGAGGCAACCAAATAATACATAGCTAAAATTATCATTATTTTTTTCACATTCATTCGCATGTTGTGATTTTTTTAACATTTCTTTTTTGCTTTATCATTTTTGGAAATATGATTAAAGTTTGGAATCTTTCATTGACAGAACAAGATACAGTGAAATACTTTCAAAATTACAGGATAGTGCCTGCCCAAAAAGTGTGTGATAATGAGCACAATACACTTTATGTACTAAAAGACAATGGCGGTATCGGGTGCAAACATGATCTAAGTGCCTATCTGTTTGGAAAGGAATATGGTCAGAAGATTCCAAAATACTATTTGTGAATGCACTGAGATTAGTTTGCAGATAGTGTAGTAAATTTACATTTAAAAAAAAAATTATTATAACTCTTTGGACTTTTGTGTTTCTTTTATTTATCATTTTAATAAATAAAAAAAGTAAATATTGAATATGATAATTTAGACTCAACTATATTATTTACACTATGTGTTGGAAGCCCTGAAAATGGATTATTTAAAGCAAAAGGACTGGCAAACTTCTGGCAGGCATACTACAAAAGTACCTACTTTTTTTTTCTACATCAATTCTGATATTATTCACCTATTTCATTAGCTTTTCTCAAAACTACTATCCATTACCATAAGTGTTTACTTCTGAGGCATATACTTTGTTCAAACATTGCAAATTTTAAAATCAAAAAAATATGTATATTTTCTCTATATATTATAAAACAAGATGCAATTCCTTTTACAAATGAATATATACATTTATTTAACAATATACCTAAGTTGAATTTTTTATTGTAAATATCATATTATTGTTAAATATATATAAATATATTACTATGAAACTGCCCACGATCTAGGCTCTGACATTCTATTGCATATATAACTAACATAATTTGTGCTTTATTGCTTGAGAGTTCATAAAATATTCAAACATCGGAAATGCCAATCCTAAAATCAATTCTCAGACCCCATATTCCAGAGTTTGATATTTTATCACAGTGTTAAATCACATAGGGATATGTTTTAATTCTACTGAAAAAAAAAATCCGAAGATAGTAAAAACTGTCTTGACTGTAATGTCTACTTTTATTAATTGCTTCGTACTAATATAGTAAAAACTGTCTTAACTGTAATGTCTAATTTTATTAATTGCTTCATACTAATTATTGTTATTAATAACAATACCCAGAAATATATTTGCAATACAGCATTATTAACAAATATATCCATTTTGAAAAAAGCAAGTGGGAGGACAATTTTTAATAATTTATCAACAAAGATAACATAAACAAAAAAAAAAAAAAAGTCTAACAAAATGTAATTTTCAATAGTAATTGAGAAAATTTTTGATCATGTTATCCCGAAATAAATATTTCTAAAATATAATTTAACTAATGGTATTTAAGCACTTGGTTTATCAACTTTTTCTCCTATTATATATTTCAACCTATATTCATATGTATTTTGCCACAAATTTTGGACATACTTTTTGGTATTACTTTCAATCATTACTTTATTTTTAAAATCATTTGAGAATATCTCATAATTACAAATTAAAACAAATTTATGAATTAAATTTATTTTTCTAAAAAATAAGGGTGTAGTTGTGTTAAGTATAATATTATAAATGCTACATGAATTCCAAGTAATTTTTATTTATATTTTACCTTTTTTAATACCAATCACTCCAAAAATACTAATTAGTCCTTTAATAAAATACTTTCTTAAACTTATTTCTATTAACTATAACTATGTCTTTTGGCTAAAGAAACCTGTTAAACAATAATATAGTTAATAAAATTGATTTACAAGCTTATCTTGAAATAAATTTTTACAAATTCTTAAATATAATTTAGAAAACTAATATCACCTAAAAATCAAAGATGCTTATCTTGAAATAAATTTTAAAAATTCTTAAATATAATTTAGAAAACTAATATCATCTAAAAGTTAAAAATGACATACACAATTATCATTTTTCTTGAGGACAACTTTTTTTTTTTTTACTTCCAGACCAAAATAAAAAAACTATTTAAAGAATCATCATCATAATATTCAAAAAATAAAAATAGTTAGCTACTACAGATAATAACATCCCCCCCCCCCTACTTACTACATATATCTAACATAGATTTATTTCTCTTTGATTTATTAGTAAATTTTTAATTAGATATATGTCAGAGTTATAAATTTGATTATTAAAAGAGATAAAAGTTTTATACAATTCTTTTAGTTTTTAAAATATTAATATTGTTAATATATGAAAAAAAAGTCAAAATAGTAACCCAAACAATGGAGACACATGAAGACAATGAAATTTGTATACATTAAAATTAAAGACTAATACAAAACTTGAGATGTTATTTACAATAAATATGAATTTTGAATTTCAAGAAATGTATTTTATTGATACAAGTGAATTTTAACTATTAAGTGGAAAAGTATTTAAGTTACTCACTCATTAAAATTTTATAATAAAATTGATAATTAAAGTATTAATTTTGTTTGTTGAAGAATCTCTTACCTATATATTGAAGTGGAAAAATCTGTAGTACATACTTTGCTTCATTGTCTGGTGATATTAGAAACCTTAAAAATAGGGTTTAAATCCGTTTTGTATATTTATTTTGTCATCAGGGAATGTAGGCGCACACATATACACGTATGATTTCCACCCTGTTTTATTAAAACGGTTATATTTAACCATTTCTATTATTATTAAATTTAATTAGATTTTATTTCTGAAATCTTAAATTCCCTTCATTACAGATAATTATGTATGTGCATATATATATTACAGATATGGAAACTAATATTATTTATGTAATAAATAATGTCTAAAAAATTTATATATTATTTGTTTTATAATCAATGTAAAGCTAAGGCAATACCAGAGAAAGTTCTGAAAAGTAATTATTGTAATTTAAAATGTTATAAGACAAAAGAACGTACATTAATTGATGTAAAAATGTCATTCTTATTTAATTATTTCAAAAATTTGCAAATTAATGGAAATTATATCTTTTAAATCTATTTCAATTCAAAAATAAATTTGAGCAATACTTTCTAGAACTTATCTGTTTTACATCTTTCGACTATAAAAAATGAACAATAGCAGCTAAAATCAAGCTAGGTAATGCATATCCGGTCGCCTCAAGTAAAGAACTTTCTGGAAGGTTTGGCGTCATGTAAATAATGCCAAATTTCGAGCATAAAGGAGAAGAACAGAAGTTCTAGTCACATTGCTAAATGAATACACATCACTTGATTTTTGAAAAATGACTGCTGAGTAGAGGGAAGTTCACCTCCCCCAATCTTTTAGATCATCCTCATGCTGCCTCTCTGCCATGCCATCACCGCTTGAAAACTGCCTTATCTGAACTATGAAAGGACATTTGAAAGATGCTTACCATTATTTTATTCGCACTTAGTATTGCTGACCATGCTTTCCATATTTAGATTTCATGTGTCAATCCAAATGGCCATCGAATCAGCAGAAGGTAATCCATTTATGCCGCTAAATGAACTCTTTATATTACTCATTCTATTTTAATCTTTATTTATAATCATAATGCAACATCTATCTATTTAATAGCTTAATATAATTTCAGTTATCATAATTGTATTGATCTAAATGATTCTCTCTCTTTAAAATTTATAAATCTCTTTCTGTAAAACATTAGCACAAAATTAAGAATCTTTAACCTATCATTACCTCATAAATTTCACACTATAATTATATCTGTTATTTTCACGCGGCAAACTTATTTTAGTCTTATTTTAAACTATGTACTTTATATTGAGTTAATTTTAATATGCTAATGACTCAATCTAGAGAACCTATATCATTTTAGCTACCATCCCGATATTATGGGATGCTTAAATACTTAAACGTAAAATTTCTTACTAAACGAAAGATTTGCTCGATTGAATATTTAAATATTATATGTGTTTAATGGCGGACTATTAAACGATCATATTGGATATTATAAAATGTATTTCCTCTTGGTTTAAAACATATTTCCTCTCTGTTTAACGCTATTGATTTTAAATATATTTTATGTTTTTTAAATAACTTTTGATGACCATTTCATTTTAATAATTAATCATTTGCTTATCATGCCATCGGGCATTATACTTTGTTTTGTGATCTATTTATGCATTTGAATATACTTGGGCTTGTTAAATAGAGGAAATAATATTCTCCACTCTTTTGTTTTGACATTCTAATTAGCCAAGGACATACCTTTCTAATGGTTAATATTTCGTCAGGGTGTTATGCATGAGATTATTAATTTATTTAGCGATTTTAGTTAATATATCAGAGTCATTAAAGATCTGAGCCATATTTCGCGTTGCTTACTCATGATACCATTAAAAAATCTTGTATCTTGCTTAGTCATGCTTATTCTCCAGAGTTCCTGGATTTATATTCACCATATAACTTGTTCCAGAATGAGGTTTGGTAGCACCGATCCCAGGACAATGTTAGGTTGTTGAGGCTCTGCATGGCATATGGCATCCTTACCAATCATCCCTCCAAACCCTGCCCTATCATTGGAACAGGCGAATTCTTATACTTATAACTAAATGATGAAGCTTCTCAGTCCAAAGACGGACTTGAATTCCTTTCTAATGCTATCATTGTAGTCAGCACTGAAACTTCTCTTTATTATTTGTACGCACCGTGTTATCTCTATAAGTTGTCACACAGTGATTTTTATAAACCATTCTTTTGATTAGTATTAATATTTTAGAAATATCATAGTAAAGCTTATTTAAGCTACCCACCCTCTCATTTGAACAAGTTTAAATTCGCTTATGTAGAATAGAGTTGTTAAACTAAACTGAAGTCATCTATGCAAATAAATGCTGATTCATGTCAGATGATTAATATAATTTTTACATTGTTAATTAAATAAATTCTCTTATGTGTTAAGATACTTAAATATTGTATCATAATTGGGTTGTAAGCCTTCATTTGAAGGTTATCTTATAAATAATGTCTCTTCTACGTACCCAGAAATTAATGATCATCATTCTCTGTTTAATCTGTCATAGCGTTAACAGTCTTTTAATCTTTAAAATTTCATTTATAATTTCCATTAGCATATTAAGCCGCAATTCCATAACATACATTAACTATCACTTATATATGTAAATTATCACTTGCATATTCTCTCATGCCAGTCAATCAATATCTGTAATGTATTAAAAATCATGTCATCTGTTTATACCAAATTAGTAATCGCTGAAATCTGTCTTATGTTAATTTATTATCCTATGTAAATAAACTTCTTATTTATGTTCATTAAATTGTTATATGTCAATAATTATTTATGTGTTTATATCTTTTCATAGAATCTCATTCATTCATTATTTTAATAATAGTATTTAGAAGTCATAACCGATTACTATAAATGATATCTTGGTGTTATGCTCTGTCCTTGCTCATCATAGATGGATGCTATATTATGATTCCTGCATCTGTCTAAGTTGGATTTATGATTCCTGCGTCTGTCTAAGTTGGATTTGATAGTCTTTGTTTGAAATAATTTCTCTGTAGATCTCATGTTTCTCTGCTGTGTCTACAGGACTGGAATAAATAAAATTCATCTGTTATCATCAGAAATGTTATTCATAATGTTATAATTTTAGAGAAGGGTAAACAAGGCAGAATCCATGAATGCTCCTGACCTGTGTAACTCAGGCATGAATGGATTCAGGGAACTTTTGCTTAGATTCTAAATTTTGTTAGATGAACATACAATTCTCACTGGCACAATATATATATATTAATGTTAAGAGCTCTGACATGCATTACTTAAGAAAAGTATAGAGAGTGAAAATTTGTTTTGATTGATTCTTTTAAGATTTCAAAAAAGATGCTAAAAAAATCCCCTTTTGGAGTTGTGAATAAGAACATTTAAATGTTCTTTATTAGTTTATTATACATTATATAATAGCCAAATTTATAATTGCTAACTTTGATTTTTATAAATTCCACAGACTTTTTCAAGAGAACCCACTCATTCATCCTCTTTTTCATATGTTCCAAGTTCCAACTTACTCAACAATAAATAAGAATAAGTCTGAATCTTATTTCACTTGACTTATTTCAGACATATAAAAAATAAAACACAAATTACTATTAAATTTTATTTTCTTTTTAGATAACAAGCACAGACACAAAAATAGATATATATAGTAAGTTATGGCAGAGATGTACAACAAATTTTAAATATTATGCTGACTCAGTAATTGTAAATGTTGTAACTATAATTATAAAATTATCACATTTTACACATGGTAAATAAGATAAAAAGATAAATCTTTTTTTAAAAGGGTCCATTGCAGGGCAAAAATTTCTCCAATTGTTTCTTATAAAGAAACAGTAAAAGAAAAGGCATTAATCATAACGCTTGACAATTTCTGGGCAGTATGAGGAGACATGTTTACATCATTTTAAACCTCTATAAAAACTATATATTCATTTATCAACCATTAATGAATGATTAAGGAGGTTGGTGTAAAATTACTGACTGAAATGAAAATTAGAAATTTTAAAAAATTTCAGATTTGCCACATGGATTGAATCACAGGTCATAGGGCATAACTAGAAACACTATCATTGTAGAAACTTTTTAAATGCCATTTGCATGCAGGTTCTATTTATTGGATAAATCACCATATATATATCAAACTATAGATAATAAGCTATATGATAAATATATATATTTTTCTATAAAAAAAATTAACTATAAAACAAGAAAAAAATGTAACATATATGTTTGAAACATCAAAGTTTTTAGAAAATTAACCTGAAATTAATATATTTTTTTTTGTAAATAGACAATGATTGAAAAATAAATAACATTTAAAACAATTTATTTAAAAAAACAAGCCTTTAGCAAAAAATTTGATTAGCAATGAGAGCAAATATCATAATAAATTGCAAAAAACAAGAAGAACTGAAATCAAAAAGTCATTGACCTCAATAAATTCATAATTTAACTTTGTTGAAAAAGTGCACAAAGGCAAAAACTTCCATTTAATGAAACTATAATAGTGATGACTATTATCTATTTTCATCTGCGTCAATGGTGATGCTATAACATTAGAATTCATGACAATGTTTGCCCATATGTGAATTGTCATTGTTAAAAACAGGCAAAACTCTCCATACGGTAGTGCCACTCAGTGCAAGCCAGAATAATCAGTAGATGCCAGAAGGCTTGTGCATAAAATCCCTACCTAGTGCCTACTTATCCAACATCCCCAGACTAGTTTCTAGCTTGTGGCTTTCGTCACTGAGGGGCATTGGATCTGAGAGCACTGCACTTAGATCGTGATGTTTAGTGGTTTGTCATTGTTAAATGCTTTTAAATACTTTTGAAATTTTGAAAAAAAAAATGTAAGACACTTCTCATGAACTTTCCAATCATATCTTGCTCATACATGTTGAAAAATTTCTCAACAAGACAAGAATCAAGATTTTTTGCTCATAACACTTTTCAAAGAATTTGATACTTTTTTGAATATTAAAAATATGTGTTTTTTTAATGATTGTGGATTGGTTTGATTTATGAATAGATTATCAAGTTTGTTTTTAAAATATAAGTGCTCTGGATTTATTACCATGGATTAATTTAAATTTGTTTTGAAAATAAATTATTTTATTTTTGTAAAACTTTTCATGTATAACATTAACAATGAAGATTGGTATACTTTACATTTTTTGCTTATTGAAAATATTTGTTGATGTTTTTTTAAAAAAAAAAAAATCTTCAAGTCCAAAAATAACTAAGTAAAAATGAATCTTTATTGAAGAACTGCAAACTAAGTTTATATGTTTTAGATCAATAATCAAATTCTAAATTGGAGACATTTTGCACAGCTTGTGATATTAGTTTCATTGCAAATAAAGACAAATATGATCTGGAATAACATTTATCATCAAAATAAAAAAAATATTTTCTTCATAAAGGGGTTAGTTCCAAATATGTTTATGATATTTTTTATAAAGAAATTTTCATCTCTGGATCATAAAATGTCAACTATTAAAAGAACAACTTTTCATGCTTTAAAACATCATTACAGTTGAATCTCTGCCACTTGCACAAACAAATTGTTAGTGTTTGATGGTATGAAAGAAGCTATATCAGGTTTCATATAGAAAAACAAAAATTATGTATCATAAATAATGTCATCATTTTTTATTGAGCAGAAAATACATTGCAAACCTTATTTCAAATATTGCTTATATCAATTTCAACTGATAGAAATATTGTAGCCACCTGCGACCGTGGCAACCACCACTACCTTCGCTACTCCTTGCTTGACGATTCCTCCTTTTTTTTTTTTTGTTGGCACCCGCTGTGTTCTTCCGTCCGGGGATTACATGATGTTCTGTGACGATAATTTCTAACACCTATACACGTACGCTTTATTTATTTTATACATAGATTCGAATCGAATCCCAGTAATAGGCGCCAGGAGAACTTTTAGAAGAGTCCGCCACGTATGTGCATAAGCCCACTCAATTATATCACAAAACATGCCCGTGCCTCGCTCCAGTCGGAAACATGAAACGAACACAGCCACAATTACCCTTCACACTACCTCCGTTATTATAATCATAGAAAGGCCCGCCCTACATCCCACAGAACAAATTAATCCAACTTAACTTTAGTCAAAAACAACATCACGACATAAGCATAAAATCAATAAAATCCCACCCCCAAAATATCAACTACATTCATTTTCATACAAACAAATTTACGCTAAAGCATTCATTCCGATATATATAAATTTATGTTGAAATTCCAAGCAATTAAATAACAAAAAAAAATTAGCTACATAAATATTTATTTAATCTGTTTAATAATGATTAACGCAGGTATGTGATCGGCAAGCCGAGACAATTAACGGTAAACTTCAAATTACTTTGCACATATTATTTCAGACTGTTGATCAGTCGGCAAATTTATTAGGTAAAAAAAAAATCTCGAACTGTTCATAAATGATTAATATTAATTATACTGTTTTAGATTAATGTCTTTCTAATAGTTCAGGATATAAAAGTTATTTCTTTAAGTGCACAATTGAATATAACAAATTTTACGATAGCTACCTGTGAAATGTAGAACGACTGTAATGGGATCCTGAGCGAAGATTATTCTTTAATGATGTATTCCGGCGATTTGCGCGGTCTCCAAGCGAGCGTGGTCCTAATATGAGGTTCTCCGGTGGTATGAGCATCTTGATGGCAATCAGCTGGACTGGACGCGGAGGTCCGGCGGTCAAGCCGCGAATTCTATATTCAGCAACGCATGGCAGTTAGATTCATAACGTCTAATAAAAATCAAGTCTCTTAAAAATCTCTCAAAAGAAGAGCACAAACTGTTCTTCTCTTAATTAAAGTTCGGCCTTTTTGATCTTTGCCTTCACGCCCTCACACCTTGAATTTTTCTCCTCCAATCAATCCCATGCACCTGTGAGTCCCTTTATTTGATAAGTCCATCGCGTGTCAGCTCAACTCCGAGATTTCTGGGATTGTTGACATTAGTTTGGAATTTAACCGTTTTTCTTAGGTATTGTTTCTCTGGGGACAGAAATCTGAGTCGTACAATAGCGGTGTACACTTTCTCACACCTCTGTTTCTAATTTTGGCTTGTTTTATCTCGGCGTACCAGCACATATCCTGCCTATTGTTTCAATTTCTAATTTTACATTTACTAATTACGTTTGTACAAATTAATCTGAGATTGCTTGGAATTTCAGAACATATTGCTAATTAATTTAAATTATTTTATAAAAGTTAAACTTGCATTCAATCATTCTTCTTTAATTGATCAAAAATAAACAACAAAAAAAACTACAACGACGGATTATAGATTTATTCTTAGCACACACACACAAAATAATAAAATAACAACAATTTTTTACTCTTTTTTATTCAATAAATCTGACAGGTACTCTTATATAGCTGCGATCGGCTTTTAGAAACGGCTGTTCTTCGCTTATTATTAAAGCAAGACCGCTTTTATAAAAGTTTTGTCCCTGTCAGTTATTTCGTCAATTGATTATAGTTGAATATACCCCCATACGCCTGGGTTTGAATACCATGTAACGCTATTCCGTTACATATCTCCCCGCCCGGTGTAGAGTAAAATCCGATGTTGCGGGTTTTAGCTCTGAGGAGCGAAGTTATTCGGCCCTCTTCAGTGCCCTGGCATTGAATGTTCCCTTCCCTTAATCATTTTTTTTTTTCTTTTTGTGCAGCGTCCAACGAATCGCCCCCACGTCCTCCTTTCCTTTGTGCGATACGGGTCCCATTATGGCGGCTTTCCCGTCCGTTCGTCTGCGGCTCCGCCTTCCCTTAAAATTTGGATCCGGTGCTCTGCAGTCAGACTTCCCTTTACAACGACTATTAACGGAGAAAAGACAATAAAACTATTTGGTAATCTAGGGTCTGTCACGATTGACGACAATGGCCAATTGGTTCCGTGCATCCCTGACAGGAGGTATGGGGATGGACCTTTCCGAAGTCCCGATACAGAACATGATCGATCTCGATCTACGATTTTGGAAAGTCTGGACCGCCCAGCAATAACAACGTTTGGGAAGTGAGCTAGCACGAACTCTAACGAAATGTTTTACATGATTCTCCGCACTTAGGTTGGGCCCGTCATGTGCCAGCCGTCTCCCGGACTTACAAGGTACTCTCAGGTCGACCCACCAACACGTTGGCTCTATAGGCTATAGGCTGCTTTGCGAGCGTTTGATCTGTTTGTTTTTCTATGTTATACCCCAGGCTGGGGTTGGTCATCCCCCCTTTTCCCTCCGTTTTTTTTTTTTCCTTTCCAATATCATATTCCGATTCTTGTCATAGGTCATACCCGGTTCGTGGCATCTATTTCCCATTCGAATTCCCTTTAACATTTGTCCTTCTGATATCCCTAGTCGTAAACTAATTTTCCCTCCGTCCTATGGGTTAGTATCGGTCCGGTGGTACTCGTTTTCTGGGTTGTTCATTCTTGTACCCCTCCATCGTCCCTCCTGTTCCCTCTTCTAGTTCAAATTTTGCGACCATTTCCCCCATTTCATGGATCCCTTTGCAATCGCTTCCCAGCATCATGTGTCTGAGGGTGGTCGGCATATTGTCTTATTATGGAGATGATCTGCATCTCTGTCATAGGGTACGCAGGCAATTGTTGAAGGCTCGCCACCTGCCTATAATAAAATTGAGTGGCCGTCTCATTAGGCCTTCCCCCATATTTCTCCCGGGTGATTCGAAAATACGTCCCTCCTGGCGTGCCGTGTTCCAGAAACACCGTAAGACTTCTTCCTTGTACTCCTCATATGACCGGGGTTTAAACTCCAGCGTCCTCCACCAGTCTCTCGCTGGGCCCTGTAGGTAGCCGCTGGCAATATTTACTCGGTCAGGTTCTCTCTCCGTAGGTTCTCGAAACAGATTCCTGACGCTTTCGAGGTGGTCCATCGGGTTTTCGTTCATCCCGGCCCGGAATATCTCTATCTTCATCTGTCTCTCCGCCCATACATGACTTGTGTCCCGTGGCGACATCTGCCTTTCCCATCTCTTCTCCATCTCTTCCATCCTTCTACTCATATTCCCATGCCCCAGGTCTGCTTCAATCCTTTGGATCCTCTGTCCCCACTCTCCCATTGTCTCACGGACTTCGTCCTGGTGTTGTCTAATTTCATGACACACCTCCTCCGTCTGCCTGATGGCTTCCTTCATCACATCTTGACGTCTCTCGCCCTTTCCTATGTCATCCGTTAGGACCTCAACCTTCTTTAGCTCACTCAGGTCTGCCTTCGTCCTATCCGTCTCCATCGCATTCTGATTTATCTCTTCCTTAACTTGGGTTAAACTACTCTCTTCCCCTTTGTTCTCTTCTGGCTTCCTTTCCTTTCCCCCGAGTAGTTGCCTTATCTCCTCTTTAAACTCTTCCCTCTCTCTTCTCCGCTCTTCTCTATCTTCCCTCATTTCGGCCATCATTTGCGTCATCATTCTTATTAAGATTTTAATATCCCCTTCCTTCTGCGTGTCCTGTTTTTTAAATTGGATGGGACTCTCTCCCGTCTGTTCCCACATGCTTTCATTTGTATTGTCTTCCATTGTTTAATATTTAGTTTATCTTTGGCTATAATAATCCACGACTCGTCACCTACTACTCCGCGGGTCCCCCTGACTGTCTTATCCTATCCTTCGATGCTCATTGCCCTTCAAAATTCCCACAGCTCCTATCCTTCCTTCAATTTGGTTCCTCACGCTCAGATTATCCCAGGTCCCACTGTTCCCTTCATTTATATACGGTAGCCCTCGGTTATATGTACGGTTATACTTTACTTAACTTTTATATATATATATTTTTTTTTTTTTGTGGTCATCTACATATCCGTGTTGTTTATACGCAACGTCCCTTTTATTTTTTAAGTAACACGAAAACTAACAAGATCCCAGATACAGTTCGTTCCCTTTTCAAGAATACACTAATATTAAAATTATTTTCCTTTCCTTTTTTTTTTTTCGATTAAAATTATTTGCAGTTGTCTTATTAGTATAGAAATTAATTTACGTTGCTTCCTTTGATACACGATATTTCCTCCACGGAATCCCGCTATTCCACAGCTTTCTACAAATATCAGTTATATCCGGCCGCTTGATTATTTTGTTAATACTACAAGAACTAAATCCCCTTCCCACTCTCTCAAGCAATATTTAATAGTTTTTTTTTTTTTTTCACGATCATTCCGAAAATTTTCCCCCTGCTTTAGTAGACAATTTGTTCCGTTATTTCGAGCGCCCTCTTTTTAGATTTGCTTTCGTTGTTATTAACGTCAGCTGTACTCACGTCGGTTCTGCCCTTTGAAACGACAGTTTCGCCGCACGTTGATGCGCCAAATGTAACCACCCGCGACCGTGGCAACCACCACTACCTTCGCTACTCCTTGCTTGACGATTCCTCCTTTTTTTTTTTTTGTTGGCACCCGCTGTGTTCTTCCGTCCGGGGATTACATGATGTTCTGTGACGATAATTTCTAACACCTATACACGTACGCTTTATTTATTTTATACATAGATTCGAATCGAATCCCAGTAATAGGCGCCAGGAGAACTTTTAGAAGAGTCCGCCACGTATGTACATAAGCCCACTCAATTATATCACAAAACATGCCCGTGCCTCGCTCCAGTCGGAAACATGAAACGAACACAGCCACAATTACCCTTCACACTACCTCCGTTATTATAATCATAGAAAGGCCCGCCCTACATCCCACAGAACAAATTAATCCAACTTAACTTTAGTCAAAAACAACATCACGACATAAGCATAAAATCAATAAAATCCCACCCCCAAAATATCAACTACATTCATTTTCATACAAACAAATTTACGCTAAAGCATTCATTCCGATATATATAAATTTATGTTGAAATTCCAAGCAATTAAATAACAAAAAAAAATTAGCTACATAAATATTTATTTAATCTGTTTAATAATGATTAACGCAGGTATGTGATCGGCAAGCCGAGACAATTAACGGTAAACTTCAAATTACTTTGCACATATTATTTCAGACTGTTGATCAGTCGGCAAATTGATTAGGTAAAAAAAAATCTCGAACTGTTCATAAATGATTAATATTAATTATACTGTTTTAGATTAATGTCTTTCTAATAGTTCAGGATATAAAAGTTATTTCTTTAAGTGCACAATTGAATATAACAAATTTTACGATAGCTACCTGTGAAATGTAGAACGACTGTAATGGGATCCTGAGCGAAGATTATTCTTTAATGATGTATTCCGGCGATTTGCGCGGTCTCCAAGCGAGCGTGGTCCTAATATGAGGTTCTCCGGTGGTATGAGCATCTTGATGGCAATCAGCTGGACTGGACGCGGAGGTCCGGCGGTCAAGCCGCGAATTCTATATTCAGCAACGCATGGCAGTTAGATTCATAACGTCTAATAAAAATCAAGTCTCTTAAAAATCTCTCAAAAGAAGAGCACAAACTGTCCTCTGAAAACGCTGTTCGGCCTTTTTGATCTTTGCCTTCACGCCCTCACACCTTGAATTTTTCTCCTCCAATCAATCCCATGCACCTGTGAGTCCCTTTATTTGATAAGTCCATCGCGTGTCAGCTCAACTCTGAGATTTCTGGGATTGTTGACATTAGTTTGGAATTTAACCGTTTTTCTTAGGTATTGTTTCTCTGGGGACAGAAATCTGAGTCGTACAATAGCGGTGTACACTTTCTCACACCTCTGTTTCTAATTTTGGCTTGTTTTATCTCAGCGTACCAGCACATATCCTGCCTATTGTTTCAATTTCTAATTTTACATTTACTAATTACGTTTGTACAAATTAATCTGAGATTGCTTGGAATTTCAGAACATATTGCTAATTAATTTAAATTATTTTATAAAAGTTAAACTTGCATTCAATCATTCTTCTTTAATTGATCAAAAATAAACAACAAAAAAAACTACAACGACGGATTATAGATTTATTCTTAGCACACAAACACAAAATAATAAAATAACAATTTTTTACTCTTTTTTTTCAATAAATCTGACAGGTACTCTTATATAGCTGCGATCGGCTTTTAGAAACGGCTGTTCTTCGCTTATTATTAAAGCAAGACCGCTTTTATAAAAGTTTTGTCCCTGTCAGTTATTTCATCAAATGATTATAGTTGAATATACCCCCATACGCCTGGGTTTGAATACCATGTAACGCTATTCCGTTACAATATTTATGGTGCAATCAAAATATTTCAAGTTCTCGTTCAGTTTTTTAACAAAAATAATAGTATAATGACAAAAATGATTGATTTATTTTCTTGTCATTAAAATAGTAGAGACAACAAGTGAACATTTAAAGAGATGTTTAAAAAAAACACAATAATGTAGAAAAATTGATTGTTTTTTCTGCATACAACTATAATACTAATGTTGAAGGATTTTTTTAATGATAGAAGAAAAACAACGTACTTAACAATCTAAAAATAAAATTTGAAAAAGATTTAATAGACATTAGTTGTTGCATTCCTATTGTTCATAAATCTGCAAAACAAGAATATGATTTGATGACAATAGATTTAGAGTCAATAATTTTAAAATTTTATAATTTTTTTTCCTATTTGACAGAACAAATCTTTCAAAAAAATTGGGAATTTTGCATTGTTAAACCATTTAAAAATGCATTGGCTATTACTTGAAAGTTTGTCCTGCTTAAAAAGCATACTTTTTTAGCACTCAGCATTTTTCCCTTTATTTTAAAATTATTTTTTGAAGATACTTTGATATATATTTTTCATGAAAAAACATATCAAACAAAATTATGACTCAAAAGTAATACTTACAACATCAAAGTTAAATCTATTTTATCAGAAAATAAAGAAAATGTATGTAAAATAAAATACAGATATTCAATTTAAATTGCATAAATTTCTATTAAAAAAATCATATAAATATTTGAAGTTATGGGCTAATTAAATATTAAATTTTAATAGATTTACTTGGATAAAATTAATCAGATTTCCAACGTGTGAAAAAGTTGTCAATTTAATATTTTAAGCTTCTAAAAACATCATTCTAGATAATGCAAATGCTTTGCCCAATTTTGTAAGTTAAAAGATATTTGTAGAAAAAATTTTAATATAGAAAATTTTAAAAATTTGATTTCCTATCTCATTTATGATAAAATATTTTAAAATAAATATAAATCAATACACCAAACTGCTTTTAAATCTTGTCTTGATATGACTATTATAAAAATATAACCAACCACCAATGTTTCGACTATTTTACAATATAGTTTTTATCAAGGAAACATTGGTGGTTGGTTATATTTTTATAATAGTCATATAAAAACAAGATTTAAAAAGAAGTTTGGTGTATTGATTTATATTTATAATTATTGAAAGTTACGTAATATTTTTAAAAAGAAAAAATATATAGATGATATTTTAAATAATTTAAAACAAATATTGCTGAGTTTCATTCTGAATTATTAAACTGAGTTTTTTTGTAAATACCAGATCAAAATATCAATGAATTATTAAACTGATTTTTCTGTAAATACCAGATCAAAATATCAATGAGAAACAATATTTTCCATGAATAGTGAATAATGAGGATATTTTGAGTATAGTTTATATTTATAAAAACATTTCATGTAGAGAATTTTATAAAGAAGTAAAAGAAAAGTAGAAACTTTTAAACCAAATTAGCAGTGTAGATAAATATAACAAAAAAAAAAAGATAATGAAGATGATTAAATTAATTTTTTTGGGTGCAATTTGTATTGTAAATGCAATTTTTATACTCCTATTATTTATATATTTAATTGTTTATAAAAATAGAAATATTTTTCAAATTCTCTCTTTTTAATACCTGATTACAATATTCAATACTGCATCATTCATATAATAAAAAATAATCATTTTTCTCAAAAAAAGGTAAAATATTTGGAATTAAGGACATTTCATTCTCATGTAACAGCCATTATAATTTACTATATTTCTAATGAAATGCAGTTAAAATTATATAAAACTATTAAGAAAAATGAAAAATATATTTTAAGAATGTTTAATAGCATGACTAAGCTAACAAATATATTTCTCTTCGTAATAAAAATAAAAATATGGGTATTATTCCATCAAAAATATAATCTTCTAATTTTGTAAAAAAAAAAAAACTAATAAAAAAAATGTCAATGAATGTCTTATTTTTATAAAATGTGATGGTACAACTGCTGTAAAACAGCCCCCAAATAAATTCCTTGAAATTATTATACAGCATATTTTAAATTGTCTAGAACTAGGTGTTTGTGATAACATAAAAGAAATTACAAGAATTAATAATTTTTAAATATTTATTAACAAAACAGAAATTTAAAAAATCGCAGGGAAATAAAAAATCAGCTTAAGGAATGGAACAAACTAAGTGAAATCATTTAAATGTGTTATATTACCCTTTTTTTCAACTTCAAAAGATGAGATTCTTATTTAAAAAATCAAGCTTTAAAGATGTGCAGCACTCCAAACTTTTTATTCAAAACCTATTTTAGACAAGAAGCTTTAGAAGAACAAAGTGAGAAGATTGCCAAATTAAATATTGAATTTTGTTTAATAATCTTAAAAAATCATTTATTGTATACAATAAATAATAAAAGACAAAAATTCTATTCTTGTACTATAATAGAAAGATCAATTCCCATTAATTTACAGAGTAACAGCTAAATATATATATATATATAAGATTTTAATTAGGAAATAATTGTGAAATTTTTAGGAACTATAGATTGTATACAATGACCAACTGAACACAAAACCAATATCTACATATTTTTTAAAAATATTTTTTTTTACTGAATATATGTCTAGCAATGAATCTAATGGTAAATGTAATAAAAGATTTTTATTTCCTAAAAAATGTATTACTTCAAAAAACAATAACAAATTAATTTTTTATTTAAACAAAGAAAACTTCATTTGGTTAAATTTAATTTATTCTCATATGTTACTTCCCAGCTTGTTTTTGCACAGTGTACAAACATAAACTCATAAAGAGAATTCTACTGCATTATGGACACATTAAAAATAATTTTCAAAATTAAAAGTAATTAAATCAAGAAAATGAACTATATAAATAAGCCAATTTAAATATGCAAAATAATATAGCTGAGTTTTATTCTATATATAGATAAATAAATTCAAATAGATTACTTTCTGGGTTTTAAATATTAATGTAATTTTGTAAAATATATACTATTTTTATGAACTATATGTAATTACAGAAAAAAAATTCACTATATAGTGTGATATACATACACATCTTCACTTTACTTTCTATGATTTATAAATTTCTAAATAAAAAAAACAATTCAAGTTCAAATGTTTAATAAAAATATGATTATGTTTTTGAATAAATGTAGATTAAATAAATCATTTATTTATTAAAAATATTAAAAAAAATATTTTGTTAAACTATCAATGAAAATAATGATTTATTAAAATTAGAAGAAATCTTGTGTTCAAAAAAGTTTTTAAAAATCTAATTGTGTTGTTTGTGTTACTATAGAGACAAAAACGATTTGCAGAAGGAGTATACATACTGTCTTTCCTTTAAATGTTTTGTAGTTTTATCATTATCTCATCTTATAAATAAGTTTTGGATTAGCAATAAACAAAATGGGTTGTGAGTAGAAAGCCTAGAAAAGAAAAGGGCATGGGTCCTCTTCATTTAGTGTCTTTGATTTAACCCTTTGAGACCGAAAACCGCTTGTTTACGCATTAAAAAAAGTTTACAATTTCGACCGCAATAGCGTGCAAACCGTATACGTCACAGTCACGCTTTTTTTTTCTTTCTCTCCGCCATTTTTCTATCTTTTTGTACGTCTAAAAATTTTTTCTGTGCGATGAAAATTAGATTTTTTATAGCAATTTTTGTAAAGTACATTATTAAAATTTTGTAATTTTTTTTATCTTTCTAGATTTTATCAACCGATAAAAAAAATATACGGTGAAAACAATTATTTTCACCGCTAAACGTAATTACGTTTATAACGAACTTTTCTGTTGATGTGTTTGATTTTGAGGTTTCGTATTCCCCATTACCTGTAAGTATTCAACATTCATCATCATCATCTCCCACTAATATATAATAATTGCTTGTAATTCCTTTGGGTTATTTATTTTATTTTATTTACTGTTTTTATACATTTCATTGTAGATAAGTTTTTATTCATTTTATAGCATACTTTGCTATTATGGTTTGCTATATAATAATGCATAATTTAACTCACTCTTACCCTCATGATATTCCAATAATGTAGTAATTATTTTTTACATGCATAACTTAGAATTTACTACGTTTTTATTCATTTCATTGTATATAACTTTTTATTCATTTTATAGCATACTTTGCAGATAACTTTTTATTCATTTGATAGCATACTTTGCTATTATGGTTTGCTATGTAATAATGCATAATTTAGCTCACTCTTACCCTCATGATATTCCAATAATGTAGTAATTATTTTTTACATGCATAACTTAGAATTTACTACGTTTTTATTCATTTCATTGTAGATAACTTTTTATTCATTTTATAGCATACTTTGCTATTATGGTTTGCTATGTAATAATGCATAATTTAGCTCACTCTTACCCTCATGATATTCCAATAATGTAGTAATTATTTTTTACATGCATAACTTAGAATTTACTACGTTTTTATTCATTTCATTGTAGATAACTTATTATTCATTTTATAGCATACTTTGCAGATAACTTTTTATTTATTTGATAGCATACTTTGCTATTATGGTTTGCTATGTAATAATGCATAATTTAGCTCACCCTTACCAGTTGCTCCACATCATCATCATCAGTTATTTTGAAATTGATTTTGCTCATGCATTTATATTTTCAACAATTTGCAAACTGTCTTCAAACTAGCCACTCTGTTCTGTGAAACTAACAAGGTGAAAAAAATAAATACCTCACAATGCTGAATCAACAGTCATCATCATCTCCCACTCATATATAATAATTGCTTGTAATTCCTTTTGATTATTTATTTTATTTTATTTACTATGTTGTTATTCATTTTATTTTAGAAACAAATTTTTAAATTATTTATTTGCATATTTGGCAATTATGATCTGCCATGAAATAATGCATAATTTATCTCGCCCACCCCTGATTTTTCAATAATATAGTCATTATTTTTTACCCCCATAACTTAGAATTTACTAAAGTTATTACTGTTATTTTTTTTTTGATCCTCACTAAAACCTTGCATTTCTAATAGATATCCCACATAGAGGGCCTAGAAAAACAACTGCTTGCAAAAATAGAACACATAGAGTGTCAAGCAGAAAAAAGAAATTGAAATGGTCACCTTTTGCCACATTACACCAACAATCTGTAACTCAGGTAGGTCATGTTATATATTATTTTTTTCTGCATTTTATGACGAATGTGATGAAGCTGTCTATGAAATTGTC
Organism: Epiperipatus broadwayi; assembly: GCA_028023455.1. Taxonomy (NCBI): domain Eukaryota; kingdom Metazoa; phylum Onychophora; class Udeonychophora; order Euonychophora; family Peripatidae; genus Epiperipatus; species Epiperipatus broadwayi. The sequence goes on from JAQFVV010012423.1 coordinate 5,705,557, forward strand.
ATTTTAGGCTATATCTTTCAAAATTGAGAGTTTGTGAACCAATGTAAAAATAAAGATATATAAAATGTGAAAAATCTCCTTTCTTTAATTATTTTTTTGTGGTAATGACTATTTTATCAGCTTCATTACATTCTTTCATATTTGCACTTTCTAAAAATGTATATATATTTGTTATTTATTGTAATAAATTAGACATTTCATTTAAAATTGTATGTCCTGTAAGTTTTTCTGTGAATTCAAAATGGCCGTTCAGGTCACAATATGCTGCCATTGAATTTAAGTCTGCAAAATTTATTTATATTGTAAATGTAACAAAAAAAATAACTTTACAACACTTAAAGATTAAAATGCCTATGGAAATCTACATATATGTATGCTATCACAAAGATGTCAAAGAAAATGCTGCATTATAAAAAAATTGAAGTTTTATATCTATTAATATTAATAGATGCTTTTAGAAAATCTTACTTATTAATAACAATTGCAATTATAATGATAGCATTTATAAATGTTTATAAAATCTTCTAAAATTAAGTGTTAATCATAATGCAATCTGGTTTGTCATCCAATAATTTAGATAATTTATAATCAAGTAGAGTAAAAGATAAATTACAAAAATATTATTTGCATAAATTAATTTAAAATTAAATAACTTAATAAAAAAAATATTACTTCATTATTATATTTTTTATAATATTAAACTTTGCCCGTATATTTTTTTAATTTACTTGTATGAAAGGAATTTATAGTTAACCTTTATCGACTATATGTATTGACAATTTTAATTTTAAAACATGTCACATTTAATTATATTATAGTGAGGGTGAGCTATAAATAAATTATAAATGCACATTATAGGATGTTAATTGCTGTTATAAATTATTATTTGTTCTCATCACTACATATAAATTGATGTTTATCTTAATAAATTCGTTATTAACAATAGGTGTTTTAATTTATTACTGCATGAACCATTGTATATTTTATCTTACCCTATAGTATACTCCAGGTCAGGGGTCCCCAACCCTATGCCTGCGGGCACCATGGCGCCCGCAGACCATTTTATGTGTGCCCGCCGCTATCCAAACACTATAAAAAATTATTTATCTGATACAAATAAATTTAATTTTTAAAATTTCTTATAAATTATTGTATTATATTGTAATCAAATTGTAGGGCATACTATACTTTTACAGCGTAAAAATATAAACATTAATTATATAATAAAATTTTATTTTTGAAATAAATATTTATAAACAAAGCAAAGCAAAACTCCATATAGTAGTATGTGCTAGTATTGGAGATGTGATGCTTGCAGAAATAAATAATTTTTTGTACATTATGTGTATTATTAACAATATCCAACTATAAATTTACATTGAAAAAATAAATGGTGCCTGCCACCTGGTTGGTATTATAGAATGTGCTCTTAAGTGCAAAAAGGTTGGGGACCCCTGCTCCAGGTGATATTTCACTATACAGTATTTTTTCTTAACCAGTCAAGAGCATGCATATGGATTCATTGGCACTCTTTATAAATTTATGAGTCCATTATACATGTAGATATGAATTACTATAAAACCACTTGTGATCAATTTATTTACTCATATTTTAAAGTGCTTGAGTATGACCTTTTACTCAACATAATTAGATTGTTCAAATATGTAATATATAAGTGGAAAAAAAACATTTGGTTTATAATTATATTTATTCCAGATAGTTACTCAAATATGTAATGCATTTACTTTGCAGCTCAACTAGCACTGCTAAGTTATAATATTTTCAGTATATTTGGGGTTACCTAATCTGAGGGCATTTACTGATAATCAGTTCCATTCATGATATTAGTTCTTTTTCATGATGAGAAGTATGTTATTTTATACTATCATTTATAAATCTTATTCATTACAAGAATAGTTTCCATTACATTTGGCTCATCCAACAAGGAAATATTACTATTAATAAAACAAGGATGGTGCATTAGAATTGTTTATTTTACCATTAGAATAAAATAGTTTTTCATTTACAATAGACTTTATTGTCCTTATTTATCATTAGATTTTATTTTCATTTACAATAGATTCTCAGGCTATTTTTGCATTGAGTTTTATATAAACCAAATTTAATTAATTTTTCAGATTAAATATTTATTTCCAACATCATTTTATAAATCATATATTTTTTCGTTAATGATTTTATAAGGATATTTCTAATGAAACATTTTAATGTTTGTATTAAAAGAAAATAATATGTATATGTATAAATGGAAAAATATAAATTCTCAAAAATTTTCGGTTTAATAAAAAATCTGAATTAGTAATCTATTTTTTAAAAAATATATTACTTGTTTCAGTTTTAAGTTCCTTGTTAAAAAAAGAAAATATATTGTCAATTTTTCTTTTAAAGTATATTCAATTTTCACCGATTCTAAGGTCAACCCAGCACTACTTATCAAAGAAGTTTTGTTTTTCTTACCTTATTGTTTAAAACATTTGTTTGACTAATTCCATCATCTAATGAAAATGATAAACACTTTTAGACAAATCTTATGCATACTTTTCCAAATATATTCAGCTGTTAGTAATGACATGAAGATTAATTAACAAACACTATAAAAAAATATAAAGATTCCAAACAGAAGATAAATTCACTAGAGACTTTATTAAGTTTTTCAATTCTATAACTGTATGCACAAATTTGATAGACATTAATCATGTTTCAAGATTTGTGTTTGACCACAGTTCCACAGATCTATTTCTGATGTAGATAAGTAATAATTAGGAAAATCAAACTCATTCAGTTTATATCAGAAAACAACCATGTTTTATACCAAATTCTTTGGTTGTTTGAAGGGATTTGAATATTCAGAAAATGGGATCTTAATCTGTGATGTGTCATAAGTTATGTAATTATATCTTCATCAATAAGAAGAATGATCTTCTTAATAAATTTTTAAATATTTCTGTTGCCTCCAGATGTCTAATAGGAAGAATATGATAAAAAATGGAAAGCCACTGGTACACTTAAAGTGTGCTAATTTCTCATATTTTATTGCAAGTTATAAATGTGAAGATGGGCACTTTTTTACCAAGCATGAACATAATATTCATCAGTAGAAGCTAAAAAAAATGTCTTTAGGGATTTGCATTACAATCAAGTAGTGCCAATCAGCTTTTCAAGGTTATTTCTTAAAATTATTTTAAATTTAACCTTTGATAGTCAATAAAAATCAATTAGGCTATGATATAAGCTTAATAGCATAGGGAAGGATTGTATTTCTGTCTACTATAATATTCAAATTACACAGTGTTTTCTTGTTGTGCAGATGAAAAATTGAGCATAGTGTGTTTATGAGATTAAAAATAAAATGCAAATCGAAAATTCTATTTTTGAAAGATCACTCATGAATTATATTACATAAATTAAGTAAGGGAATTGAATCCTGTAGAAGATTATTCTGTAAAAAAATTTATCTAATATGATTATCATTTAGTGTCAATTAAATTTTTCTACTGGAGATCATTTTATCAAGTAAATTAATGGTTTCCTTACATTTGAGGATTTTAAGAAACTATTAGGAAAAAGATCACTTTTCCAAACAATATATGAGATTTAATAATTTATATTAGTCATTCATTACTCTAGAGATTATCCACTTAATGAATAATATTTCTGTAATTTCCACTACAACACTCTCACACAACATATGGACTGGTTCTATCCTCTTTTAACATCTTATGGAGTTTCCGATGGAGTGGTGTAATTATAAACATATGACCAAGGACATGTGAAAAAGATGAATTATCACACAAGATGCACATTTCATGCTGAACAGCCCTCATGAATTGGCCCAGACCATAATATTTTACACATATCTTTATCATTGTTCAGTATATATAAATAGGCAATGACTACAATTTAATTGATGTATCACACTTATAGCCCTCACAACTTTGACACAAACTATTTAATGAAAGTATTTTATTAGTCATTCATTTGACTAGAGATTATCCATTTAATGAATAATATTTCTGTAGTGTAATTTTCAATACATCACTTTCACACAAGATAAGGACTGATTTCTATCCACTTTTAACACCTTGGTGTAATCATAAACATATGACCCAAGATATCTAAAAAAGATGCATGATATCCAAGATACACATTTCATGCTGAGGCAGCATTCATCAATTGACCCAGATCACACTACAGAAATATTATTCATAAAATGGATAATCTTAAATCTAATGAATGACTAATAAAAATTATTAATATATTTCCATGAAGTGGTTTTGTCACAGAGTTATAAGGACAATAAGTTTGACACTTATCAATTAAGCTGTAGTACTTGGCTATCTATATATATACTGAACAACAATAAAAATGTGTAAAATATTGTGATCTGAGCCAACTCATGAGTGCTGGCTCAGCACAAAATATGTATTTTGGGGACCATACATCTTTTTGACATCTGATAACATTCCTTCAAAAGGTATTAAAAGCAGATAGAAACCAGTTCCTACCTTGTGTGAAAGTTGTGTAATGAAAATTACACTACATAAATATCTGTCATTAAATATATGAGATTTGATCAATAAAAATAGTGACAGTTTTTAATTATTTTAAAGACCCTTCAATGTGAGTTATTAAAGATATAACTTGTTTGCAATAGTTTGCTTTTTCATGACTAAATCCAGTCTTTTGAAAGTAGATGAACTTTGATTATTGACAGAGTACTTGTTAAAATAATTCTTTCAAACATTATGCGGAGAATATGTAAAAAATAATGTGCAATTTGAATCATTGTTAGATTTATGAAGTTTTAAGACTTAAGAGGCTTGCTTTCACGCTAAATTTTCTGAATAGTTTCTGCATTAATAATACTACTGAATAATTTTTCCAACTAAGCCTTGGTTTAAGCCTCAATTTTTTTAGAAAACTTTAAGTATGTTGTCTGCTACTGTAATCTTTCATCCCATGACAGTAAAATGTAAGTTCTCAAATTTACTAATATCTATAGATTTTATTAGTTGAGATTAAAGAAACACTGAAAAAGAAGCTTGTATTTCTGCTCAAATGAATCTTTTTCTATCTCTTTCAATTTTAAATTTTGATATCTGATATATAAAATTGGCAATATCTTTAGTAATGATTAGGATTCTTTGTGAGTTGCTTTTACAATAACTAAGCTTAATCAGATCTTTCAACTAGATCTAGTAAAGTTTGCTTTTCCATAATCTCTCTACATTTCTTTTCTATTATCTTTTCGAGATTCTATAAATTTGACAATTATCAGTAGCCATTGTTTTGAGTTTCTATCATAAGAAGGAATGGGTAAAATTTCATTATTTCATTTACAATAAATTCCATATTGAAAAAGTATGGTTTTCAAGCAAGGAAATATGAAATTGAAACTATAAAAATAAATTGGTGAAATAATAAATAAATTTAAGCAATGCTATTTTGTTAGGTGATTGGAACTATTACTTATAACAAAAGTTTACTTTCAGTCAAAGAACAATATCTAGGACTTAATTTTAATTACAGCAAATATCCAGATGACTATAACCTGAAGTTCAATTTCCAATGAAACTTGTACATGTTTTCAAGTTATTTGGGAGCTTCTAAGCAAGCTTATAATTTTTTTTCTAGCTAGCCAACCTACAATCAACTCATTTAGTCACCCAATGATTGATAGATAAATGAATAATTGATATTTAGTTAGTCTTAGCTAGATATAAATCTCAAGTTAATCTATATTGGTGAGGCCTGACCAAAAAACAAAAATTATTCTGATAATGCAGAATTTTCTAATCGTCAGTTAAGTACACTTATGAGTGGTGAATTATGATTATCCTTTATTGTAAATTTTGCAGACTTTATTATCGATTTATGGTAGTAATAATTTTATATCTATATGAACTTAAAATAGTGCAAAATTTTTAAGTGACCCCTTATATAATTTCTTGGGCCTTGCAATAAATCAGAAATTAAGTTTCATTGCTTCAAAAAATTATTGTGATTACTAAAAATTTGTCTTGATTTCATATTACTGACATAATAATAAATATATATGCGGGTGGAAGAACATCCCAATAATATATGATATAGCTGTGGCCCATTGAAAATAATGAAACAAAAATTGGACCGGAGTAATAATGAACTCAAGAATTTTACATCTATCACTATTTTCACATCAGTTGTGATATTTAATCTTAAAATTACTCCAAAATTCACAATCTACGTTCTTTGCCTAAGCGCAAACATAACGTTCAAATCAGTACTTTAAAAAAAAAAAAATCTAAGGTAGCACTAATAAAATATGGAAAAGTCAAATTACAGTGTTACTATATACAATTAAAACTGAAAATTGATTAAAATAATACAATAACAAAACATTTTATTACACTCAAAAAATATTATTATATTAAGGAAAAATAACTTAAAATTATTCAATCTAACTTTAGTACAAAAGGCGGAAATACTTTTATCATTGGAAATTATGTCACTTTTTTTTTTATAACTAAAAGGTTAATTCTTTCATTCATAATTTCCACGAAAGGCATGATCTGAATGGGAATACAAGCAAAGACACTTAAAAACTTCGTCCCTAATATGTTTAAACTGTATCACTATACTTTAATATTTACAAAATAAATGGAAAATGATATAATTAAACCGATAAATTATTATTAAAAAAATAAAAATGCTGAATATTTAAGTCTTCATTTTATTTCTGTTTCATCATAATTCTATATTCAGCCATAAATAGGTTGCCTTCATGTTGTAAAAAGATTTAATTCAAATTCGGCGGCCTTAAAATTTACAAAGTTTTTAACAAATAGACATGAGTCGATTTCTTTTTTTTTTTTTAATGTCGAAATAAAGTTTCAAATACTATGAACATCATTATAAACGATTGTTTTGAAAAACAAAATAATTTTAACTAATGAAAACATATTACTAATTGCATTCCGATAATGTATAACATTTGGAAAATTGATCCCATGAGGCGTTTAACCTCAATGTTCATAACAATGAAAGCTTCTAGGAAAACGTTGAAGCAGACGATCAAGTAACATTTGTTTAAATGAAGGAAAAAGCAACAGCATGAACAATAATGTTTTTTTCTTGGTTTTACAAAAAGAAATATAGAATATTAAAAGGTTATGGACAAACTTTCGAGATAATTAACAAAATAATTAATTTTACTCAATACTTACTTCTCCAATCGTCGAGGATATGGGACATTTGAATGGCCACACGATGTGACAACGCTTCTCATATTGGCAGCACTGCGATGCATTCTGCGTGCCCATGCAGCCATGGAAGAAAAGGAGACAAGTCCTTTCTCATCGACCAGATACAATCAACACCTACATCCCCAATATGGAATTTTTTTGAAGCCGCGAAATATATCAGATCATTAACGACGTTGTGTCAAATAGTCTATAACTGTTGTCAAAACAAAGCCATTCGGCAATAACCTAGTTCACTGATAGAGCATGACGTCATCCCGTCCACGGAGAAACTCGACCAAGCTTTCATTGATTATGTATTGCAAACATGTTCCGATATGTATCCATAAGTTACGACTCCCCTAATAGATTTATTGGAATTCGAACGTTTAACAAAAGCTTTGTTTTGGCGCATATGTAAGCGCTACATCTTCAACAAGAAGCAATCAATGTACATGTCCACCATAGCTAAGCTTAAGTTCCAAGTTTTTACCGATTGCAGCTCTAAAACGTTACAAGTCAAGGCGAATGATTGCACGATTCTGAAGCATCACCTTGTCTTAAATGTTTGTGAATAATCTCAGATGATAGATTTTTAAAAAGCATTGTGCAAATTTGATTTAGCACTATCAAAATCCTTGATTTACAATAAAATTCTAAGTCCGCAATACATTTGACCTAGACATACAAGCAGGAAAAAGAGACCTAGTTGAGGGCGCCACCTAAGTCTAAAAAAAATAATATCAATGAAATTTACTATATTTGTAAAACGGTTCTTTCAAAGCTGAAAAGTATTATTTTACAGTTTACATTAATATTTGTTAGTTTCCATATAATGTGCATTTGTGTAATTATATATTATGCATTTTAGATTAAGCAAAATTGAATATTGTACATATGTGTGTATTTGCATATGCTTTTTATAAATTGAATATTATATATGTGTGTATCTGCTTATATATTTTATATATGTGTACAATTAAACTATTGTTTGAGTTAATTATCTATAATTAACTTAGCTTAAGTATATTATACAATACTGAAAAATTCAAAACATCGGAAATGCGAAACTACTAAGTTATTAAATTTGATAGATTTTCTCTAATAATAATTTCTAAAAAAAAAATGATAAGAATGGAGTTTTTAAGTTTTTTTTTTTATAAAAAAAAAAAAAAAAACATTCCCCAGACGAAGAATAGTTTTTTTTTTTTGTTTTTTTTTTTTAAATCAAAACTGCTGGTTGGAATGTAATTAAAGTATCAAATATGAAAATTTATAAAGATTTGGTTTTAGAATTAAGGTAGATTTTGTTATTGTTTTCAAAAGTTCAAATCATGCGTTCTATCGACCAATAAATAAGACATGTATGAACAAGTGTTTCTTGATTTTGTTCTAAACTAAAAATAAATAGTATAATATCAAACAAATTCTCTCGTATAAAAATAGCATTTAATAACGCTGTCTATTAATTTACAAACTGGAAAGGAATGTATAATATTTAAATAAATAAAAAAATAACTTGAGAGGATTAAATTGTTTTCCCAAAAACAGAGATTAACTAATGCAGTTACAGATTAATCTGATAAAAATATAATTCTCCAGAGAATAGGAAATCAAAAAAAGTATAGTTTTAAAAAAAGAGAGAAAAAATTAAATAATTCAAGAGAAACCGAAATCTAGAAGAAGCATCGGCGCGCGATGAGATTAGAAAGAGAAAGCTTTTTTTTTTTTTTAATTTAAATAATTATTTATAAAATTAGTAGTAATAAATTAATGTATTTAAAAGTTAAATCGCATCCTTTTTATTTTTACATAATTTTGGATTATTTTATACGTTTCACAGTAATTTTTAAGGAAATTGATTAGTAAAAATGGAGTTGACATTAATACTGATTTTGATAGACGCACTTGTCCTGTAACAATTCCAACAAGATTTTAAATTCTCTTCGGCGCCGAAAAGAATCTTTTTATTGATTCTAAGATAGAACATATAATCAAGATTAAGGTGCAAAGTATTACTATTGAGGAAAGGTTACATTTAAATCTGTAGCATTTATATAATCAATAAGTACTTTTAAAATTATTTGAATTATAAATGCCTATTAATTCATTTCTTAAAGTTTAAAAATTAAAATATCTAATATAAATACGCTTTAAATTTCCGAAAACATCTTCAGAGAATTTTGTTCAATAATTTTCTAACGATTTCGGATTAATTAATTTGAGAAAAAAATTAATTTGGTAAATCTTTTAAAATGCTCATCTATTTGTATGAAAAGATTATTAAAAATCTTCCTGCAGTTTGAATCATATTTCTTTACTGAGACATTTTTTTCCATTGTAATACGTAGATATTTCGTTTAATCTATTCTAGTTACTTTCGAACTGATAACGTATACGAGTAATTGTTATGTTAAATTCGTCTATTTTTAATACCATATTTAATGTCATTAGTTTAACTACAATTGAAATTGTTTAAATATGACGTCACCACTTAATGTGTTAATCCTCTCCGCATCATTTATCGGAGTTTTCTAAAACTGTTTCAAAAATTGTAATTAAATTCTATTTGCATTCAAAAAAAAAAAGTAATCTCGTTACCTTTGCAAATAGTAATCTTTTAACTAATTTATGTAAAACTCCGTAAATATGAAATTTCAGGACCCAAAGGTTTTTTTTTATTAGTGAATTTTTTAGATTTCAGAAGTAAATCTTTTTCTTATTATAAATCCAAACTCTGCTAAAAATTCAAACGAACAATAATTTTAGTATCTATAGTTTATATGTTTTGAATTACTTTTTGTATATTGGAAATTTATTATTATCTACAGTACCACATTTTAAAACATTGCTTGATTCTATATAGCTAATTAAAACAATAAATCAGAACAATACATTGTAATTTTGTGCAGATAATAGTTTTTTACAATAAAAGTATTTGATTGCATCACATGGCAACATGCCATTCAGTAACAAATTCTTTTTTCTCACCACATGTGTGTCATCTAGTGTAAGTTTTAGTAATCAGTAGATGGCAGTTGGTAATGCTTATCAAACCTCTATCTAGTGCTATCCTATTCAATATCTTCAGATTAGTCTCTAGCTTACAGCTTTCATCAGTGAAGAGCTGTTAGATCTTGGAGCACTGCATCTGGATTTTTTGGTCTAATGCACCTTTTTTCTAGCAGCCCAAATTGAAAAATATGTTTATATAAACTCAGTATCCATATATTATGGTGACCTTAGTTTTTTTATTAGTATAATTACATTATTCCTTGGTTAGGATTGGTATAAAATCAATAATACTTCACATCATTCCTGCTTACATTATGCTATTCAGTAGCAAATTCTTATTTTCTCATCAAATTTTTGCTATCTGCTATGTTAGTAATCAATAGATACCAGATAGTAGTGTTTATTAAATCCCTATCAAGTAAAAGATGGCTGCTGGAGGAAAGATAAATTAGATGCAAAAGTTCCACTGCAATGCTCCTAAATACAAAAGCTCCTCATTAATGAAAACCATAAGGTAAAAATTAGTCTGGAGATACTGTTAAGGATGAAAGTGGATAAAGATTTAGTAAACACTATCATCTAAGCATCTATTGATTATTAAAGCTTATATTGATATAAGCAAGAGTCATGTGATGTATTACTGATTTTATAAAAATCATGGCCAAGGAATAAAGATGACCATAGCAATTATAAACTAAAGTCATTATAATACATGGATGCTGAACTGGTTTTCCAATTTACATAACTATACAAGTAAATTGACAGAATTGAAAACATTAACATATTTTTCAATTTGGGCTATTAGTTTGATAGTAAAACAATAAAAGATAACTTCTAGAGTTATGGTGTATTAGATCAAAAACACCTTACTGATGAAAGTCATAAACTAGAAATTAGTCTGAAGATATTGCATAACACAGACCTTGATAGGGATTTCATAACACTATACCATCTGAAATATTTTGGTTATAAAAGATTTCACTAGGTAGTGAAAATGTGAGAAAATATATATATTTTGATTCTGTGCATTACTGTCTGAAGCAATGGGAAATGCTTAGATATTAAAAGTTATATCATTTTATCTTATATGCAATTAATTTTGCTTTATTTTTTTTATTAGTTTAAATAGAATGCATGTTTACCAAAGTGGATTATGTTCTTTGTTATAAATTGTTCATCTCCCCCCCCCCCCCATTTAAATAGTACCTAAGCACATTTGGAATTAAAATATCCCTGCAGTCAGTAGGTTCATCAAGTCATCATCATTTTTAACCATCACCAATTCATTTCAGGATGAAGATATTTCAAAGTTCAATCCATCTTCTCTGATCTCTAGCCTCTCTTCTCTACGTTAACCCCACACACTTTGTTATTTCATCCATCCATCTTACATGGTATCTCTTTCTACATATTTTACAATTTCTTGGAATCCAGTTTAAGATTTTAACTGGCTATCTATTATCATATCTTCTTGCAATATATCCAGTCCAATTCCACTTTCATCTCTTAATTCTTTCAATGATGTAATACTTGTTTGTTCTTTCATCCATTATTTCATTTTCGAACTCTTCTTGCTACTCCTAACATGCATCGCTCCATTCTCGATTGATTGATCTGAAGTCTCTGTATTACTCTTCTGTTAAGTGTCAAAGTCTCAGATCCATAAATAAGAATTTATAAATCACATTTCTGTTAAGTGTCAAAGTCTCAGATCCATAAATAAGAATTTATAAAACACATTTAATAAAACCTTTCTTTTTAAACACATAGACATATTTCCTTTTAATATTAAATTATTTCTACCAAAAGCCTCCAACCAAGTGATATCACAAATAACAAACTAAAGTATTTTTAATTTCAACATAAATATAATTAAAAGGAACATTTTCCACAGAATGTATTTATTTATTCTGCATTCAATTTAAAAATCATAAAAATATGCTTGCAGAATATAGATGATTTTCTAATAGTTCATAATTATTTAATAAGTGCAAAGTATCAGCATAATTCAATCTGTTGCAAGAATTATCATCTTTTTTATGATTATGTAATTCTAATTCAGGTATAGTATTTTTGAGTGCCATATTAGCATAATTAAATGTTCCAATTTTTTTATATTTTTTTAATCTTTTCATTGTGAATTGAAATATTTAAATCTGTTTGTGTTTTTATATCTCAGTCAATATAAACCAAAGCAAATATTTAATTGAAATCATTATCATTAAATGATTTAATGATGTCTCGTGTTTTAGACTTTAAAAAAATTATTTAAATCACCAAAACTAGTTGAATTCTGTACAATTTTTCAGTTAGACAAAAGAATTTGCCTTTTTTCTTCCTTTACGGAAATATTGAGTGAATGTTGCAATTTTTTATTTAAATTTATCACTTCTAATTTTATTCTTCCTGTCTTTATTAATGTTTCTTTCGCTATAAAATTCAGAGATCTAAATAATTTCATAAATAAGGACTCAATTATGCAACACTTTTTAATAGATTATTCATTTCAAAATTATAATGACTCTAAATATAGATATATTCTATATATATATACACACGCACACACACAATGTGAAGATTGAAATATTCTTATCTTGTCGATGTATAATAATATTAATAAAAATAGTTTTAATACTATTTTAAATGGCAATAGCAAATTTACTATCATTCATTCAGGTGGAGAAACAACTGTTCCCATACTCTCTTGACCTTTAGTAAATTATCCAGTATCCCTATTCATTATAATAAGAAATAAGCAATTGGAGAGTGTACAATACCATATGTCATGTGCATGAACAAGAGGTTCAGGTACCACAGAAGTGAGCCTCAAGAGGGTGCTTATCTGGCAATTTCACCAGCTATCTTGAATTTTAACTTGGCATTGTGAATTATCAAATCCTGCAATGAGAAATAACTCTATATGCATCCCCAAATGTGACCATGTCTGAAAAGAGACATGAAATGTTGCTGTTTGTGACTGTCAGACAGCAGCAACATGAAATAGCCCAGAAATGTTGATAACATCATTGTTTTTGTAATATATTAATAACAATATACTTATTTATCTCTTGAAAAAACTTCCTGTACCCCCAAGGGGTATGGGTACCCCAGATTGGAAACCTTTGGTGTAAGCTATTACCAAAATCTTTGAACTACATGCAGTAGCAGGTCTTTATACTGTATTACCTTATGGAGTTAATATAAAATTATTCCCACTGAGACAAAAGTATAATATAAACTATAACCAAAATCTTTGTTGTATTTTCTCACCATAATGATGTAATATTTTAACAATAGAAGCTTGATTTAAAAATTCTTTCTACTAGCACTTATGCATGTGATAAAGTTATGCCAGTATGACAAAATATCAGATCATGGCATCCTAAAAACAACAATTATGCAAATTTTAATGACAATTACAAAATAAATGCTTGATTTTAACATTTATATGATTAAATAAACAAATGTTTGTTTGTTTTTTGTCATTTTTTAATGAAAAAATAAATATAAAAATATTATTTAAAAAAATATTTCATTATTAAGGGAGGGGGTGCTTCTTTTGTTTTGTATGGTTATCACTGGCTAAAAAATACTTGGAACTAGTATATTAGTGAACTACTGAAGATGAATTATGCAGTTCTCTGTTTTACCTTCAAGTCTGGTTACCTAAATTTTCTGAAATCAGACTTGATTTTTATACACGTCATCCTTAATAGTGTTTGATATTCATATATGTTCATCATATATAACATGATATTATACTTATTTTTTGTAACTTGTTCTGTAAATGATTGCATATTAAAATATTGTTAAACATTATTTATGTTGTTTATTTGTTTCTTTAAAATAAGTTTCTCACCATTGTGAAAATCTCTAAAACATTGCTTAATGCAAACACTTAGTGGCTGGACATAGCAAATTGATATAGTCACAAAAAGATAATAAATAGATAACAAAGTCCATTTGTAGACTAATTTATATAGGAGATTCCTTAAAACTTAGCTCAGGAAGAGCAGTCTTACAGATTTAATTTGAAACTAAAGCAAATTAATATGCTGACAAAAAAATTAAGTTACAAACAAATATGGTTCCAGGTTTAGAGAGAGAAAAAGTAAGAATGTCATTGATAGTACAAAGTATGTGACCATAATTTTGAGGCCATTGATTTCAATGAATGGGAAATATGATTGTCTTATATAAAAATTTTCTCAGAAACAAAATAGATGATAACAAAATTAAAATTACTACTTTAAAGGGTTTGTTGACTCTAAAGATATTCAAATTGCAAATAGACTTTGCAAATCAAATGTTCTTGAAATTTGTCTAAATGAATATGTCATTATAAAATTTCAATTCAAGGTCTTCATAGCATATTGCCTATCTACATTTCAAGAAAAAAGAGATAATCACAAATTATGATGTAGTTCTTCATTATGTTTATATAATAAATATTTGGAAAAGAACTACTTAAACAACTCTTGATAGATATGAATGATGATAATCTTTGTTAACAATTAGTGGGAAATCTCAAAATAGTAATGCAACCATCCAAAAAAATTTTAAATCTTAAATACATTAAAGAAAACACTGACAACCATTAAAACTATTTTTTTTTTGCACAGACAAATTTAAAAGAAAACAAATTTATAAACAAAATACATAGAAATCATATAATGAAATCCAATAATTTTCATTGTTGGCAGGTTAGCCATTTAATCACAAATTGTACTTGGATGAAATAAACTTGCAAAGTATAGATCAAGGGAATAACTAACAAAAGTTTTCCAAGAATAAAAAAATGATAAGAAAGCTAAGACAGATTGTTTTAAAAAAATTAATAGGAGTAAATCTGATATAAAACCTATAGACACTTTCATTTGAAAAAAACAATCTTAGAACTTTAGATAAGAATGTGTCAGTCAATGTTAATAGTAGGCTACCATAATTAATAAAAGATTTTGTTCAATCAAGAAGTAGATATTCTAACTTCTGTAGTATAGAGAGTTATTGCTATTTTCTAAAATAGAAATATATCATTGTTTTTTATAAAAATAGCATTTAATATTATTTGTTAAATTATAATCTAGAAAGAAATGTATTTATTAAAAGAACATTAAAAAAACTAGACTTTGAGAATTTTTTAGTTGCAGTTCATAAATAATTTTTGATTACTCTGATGTAGCTGTAATACTCCAGAGAATCAAAAACGAAAAAAGTAAAATTTAAAAAAAGAGAGACAGAGAGAAAAATAGACCAGAAGACAACTGGACTCACATGCTATTAGACTAAGAAGATTAACCATGTAAATCTCTATATTGCCTGGTAAATATTGTTGTACAAAGCTTCAAAAATTAGACTACATATTTATGTGTATTATCCTGATGTTTTATATAACCTTTTAAGCTAATACTAATATATAATTAGTGTATGTAACTCATACTATCTTGTATTTAGCCATTGTATACTACTCAGTACTTATTCATTATATATTAGTATATAGTGACAATTTAAATTGCTATTGAAGCAATACCATAAGCTGCTTAGCTGTTAATGTAAACTTTCAGTAAAATACTGTTATTTAATAACAAATGTAGATTCAAATTGTTTTTAATCAATATCTGAATTAGTACTCTGTAAAAAAAACAATCTTTTATATTCCAGAGACCAATCACATATAATATGATGGCAGACCAAGGTATAAAAATAAAAGATATCTAAAAAATATAAATAAATATATCCCATAGATTCTGCTCTCCATAGAACATGCTAAAGTCATTAAGACATTATCATTTTGATAAGCCTTCAGACTAATTAGGTAATATTGCTACTCTAAATCTTGTTTATTATTTTATTGTTTGTAATAAAGCAGTTTTACAATTAAAGATTTGTTGTTTCTCTACATATTTAGAAACTAAATTTATCCAGTACAGATAAATTTCTACATTTTATAATCGAACGTCACAGTATATACTACCAATACTTTATATGAATTTAGTTTCCATTCATAGCACTATTTGAGAAATAAAAATCCTTCTAAAAATATTTATTTCTATTAAGTCATATCTTTCTATAATGTTAATTTCATCATTTCTGCATCTTAATGATGTAAAGTTAATGATATAACCCATAAATATAGCAGTGCTCAAATGAATTGTACTAAGTTCTTAAATTACCACCAATAATTATCAAGATGTTATCAGTTGAGTTAGTTATATTATCTTCTTTTTTAGTAGCATCAATCTACTTTTCAAACATACAGACAATATTTTTGACATTGTTTGCTATAGTAAATCATTTTAATCTTGAAATAAATTATTATAAAGCTTTTGAAGTAAAGTTTGCTACTGTAGATAGAGTGATGGAATAAATTATTTAGAATAAATAAATAATTCAATGGTTTATTGCTTAAAAGTTTATAAGAAATTTGAGCACAAGAGGCATTGGATGGAACCATGACCTCTATATCTTGAGCTCCAGAATTCAGCATTGTGAACTTTTTAATTTTTGCATTTTTAATATGCCCTTTTAGATTAGAAATCACTAAGACTTGATACCAATTTTTTTCTCAAATTTTTATTTTATAGTTTCAAAAATACTTTACTCTGGCTAAAACCACCAATAAAAATTGTGTCACTGTCTTCTCTAGCTGGCACATTACATGATAACTTATTTGGATAAGCAGACATGTTTGGACTCAAAGTATATTTAGGTTTTATGATAATTAAGAAATCACTTCAAAGAAAATGCAATTTTGCAATAGTTCTTATATTTTTATTTTTCATGTTTTCCAAGCTCTTAGCCATTTACTTGTAAAAGTTGTTGTATTTGTGTATTGATAAACTGGTATAAAATACTTTTAGTCTTTAATTTCTTTTAGAGATAAGAAAAAGTAGACAAAAAAAAAAAACTATTTCAAAGCTGAAGATTATTTTATTAAAAAAAATTACAAATTTTATAAGATAAATATGCTGTAAACAAGAGTTTGCTATTAACTGATCTTTTGATTTTTTTTTTTTTGTGTCTTTAAAACTATCAGGGCAAATTCTTAATATCCATTTCATTGGATTTATTAATTTTATTTGATTGATCGTATGATAAGCACATGTAAATTGAATACTCAGTATTGCAAATCATCCAGTAGAATTAGTTTTCTAATTTTATTTTTGACTTTAACATCAAGAGAAAAACACTTTTTTTTTTTGGCTGTTTGATAATTTTTAACCAGACATTGATTCATTTTATTTGAAGGCATGTATAAATGCTTTTTTTATTTATTAATTTTTACAATCATAAGAGACAAAGCTAAATTGTAGCCCTTATTTTTAGGAAATTGTGATTTATTAACCAAGAAACAATGATGACTGAAGATAAAGGTTCCTCCTAATAATAGTCTTTATTGCCTTCCGTTAGGACGTTTTTATTTAGCTACTTCCATTTGTAAAGTGGGTTTCTAATAAAGAAAAACAGCATGAATTAGAAAAAGAACTAGCTAATGTTAAATGAGAAAGAGTTTGAAAAATTAGAGGGAGGGAAAAATAAAAAGACAATTTATTTGTGTAATTGATAAATATTTTAGTATAAAAATGTATGGAAAAAATAGTATATCTGGCAACATGGGAAATTTTAGTTAATCAACTTAATGCAAAATGGGTAAATAAGGTTTATGTGTTAAAAAGTTATTGTGCTGAAGTAGATTTTTATATATGTATTGAAAAAAATGATCAGACTACACCGTTTTTCAATTCTAGCATTAGATTCTCCTAGTGACAATTTTAAAATAGTATTTGAAGATGAAAGTGTTGAAGATAAACTTGAATTTGAAGACAGAAATTGATAAAGGTAAAAGATTTGTGAAATTTTTACACAAAAAAGCTTTCATCGTAAAATTCTTTTTTGAAAATAATAGCAAGTGCAAAAAGACATAAAAGCACTCAAATAAAGTTTTAGGACAATTGGATTATATTTGCATTAACAGGGAGTCAGATTGACCTTGGGTCAACATGGGTGAGACAAGAATCTTGGCCTCAGGAGGGCCTTTGAGCATTCCATTATCAGATTTTCAATTGGATGGACAGTTAAAGAGTTGGAGTGTGGAGTAGATTGAAGTCTGTCCATTAAAGTATGAAGATTGGCTATCTTAATATATATCTGAGCACATATAGCATATATATGTAAAGATGGTAATCTGGACCAACTGGTGATTGCTGGTTTAGCATGAAATACATATATTGGTGATTATTTATCTTTTCAACATATATGTGTTCAAGTGTATCAGTGTTATGAGATAGAATGGAGAGTGATGGGTCATGTGAATGTCTGTGCTCTTATACCCTATATATTACATATATAGACACAGGTATATAATAAGCCTGTGTTTCAGTTATTATAAAGTATTATTTTAACATTATAAAATATTTAATAGATTCAACATAGGAAGTGATTATCAATTACGAGATGTAAGATATATTTTAAGATATAATTAGAAGAACAAAAGCTAATAAAAAAGACTATTAATAATTAATCCATCTAATCTTTAGAAATATGCTAAATTTAAATTATATATCATTTACAAATATATAAAATTTTAAAGATAAATAAGATTTGAATAAAATCAATAATGAAAGTACTCTACATAGATAGGTAATACAAAAACATCAGTTCGCAAGTAAATATGAAAATATTTTTAAATTATCAATTTAAAATAATTGAATATCTGGAATTCAATAAAATAATATTATGAAAAAGAATTAATGAAGACATATAGAAATAAATATAATTGTGAACTGGTAAAGAAAAGTAAAATCTCAGAATCATAAAACATCTTGATAATAGAAATAAGATTACTTTCGTGATAAGAAAAAAATATGATACTATTACTATAAAAAAATGGTCGTGAATTGTGTAAAAGAATTATACAAATAAAAGTGGAATAATAAGAACAAGAAAAAAGAGTAGAATTTGTCGATGTCTTTTGAAATTCCATTTAGTTTAGATGAAATAAGATTTGCTATTCAATCTATGAAAAATGGAAAAGCTTCAGAAAATTGATAAATATATGCATTTCTATTTATCATTGTCTTAGGCAGAATAGTCTAATTAATTAGCAGATTGTCTTAAATTAATTAATCAATTCTTATGCTATATTATCAACAGACCATCAACATCTAAAATAAAAGAAGAATAAATATAATTTGAAATGAATTTTCCTAACAGATGAATGTATTTCAAAAAGCATAAATAAAGTTTGAATATGTCTAACATATTACAACTGAACCAGATGATGGAAATAGTCAAGCATATAACTATAAGTAAAATGTTATCATCATAAACCTTTAAACATAAATAATATAAAGTTTTAAAAGAAGAAATTGTAAGAAATTAAAAAATTATTGGCAAAACTATATACCAAATGTATAGATTATTAAGATAAACTGAATGATTGGAGGAATATAGTAGTGATTGTGAGGGTAAGAAAAGTATTAGAAAATAAGACCTAGGAAAAGATAAACTTGCAAAACTGAATGTCACAGCGACTCTACTAAATTTAATTAATAATATCAATAAAAAAATCTTACTATCAAAAGAAAACAGTATTTATATAACTAGAAGTAAATCAAACCAATTTTAATTATACAATTTTATTGTTCTTAAAGATATTCACTCCTTGTTTATTAATGCGTTTAATATATATCTAGTTAGCCTTTATTGAAAGGTGGACTGGAAGCAAATATGTTAAGTTAAAGAAAGGTACTTAATGTTATTTCATTTTATATGCTTCTGTTTAAGTGCACTGCCCTAGTGCTTAAATTACCCCATCATTCATTATGTTAAATAAATTTATTTTCTATTGCATATTAAGTAATAAAATTTTGTTTGATGGATTACACAGAACCAGATTTTTTAATTTTTTATGGCTATTAGTTTTCTGACATTTTATATAATATCTTTATTAGAACCACAATAACTCATTTTTTGAGAGAACTTCAGATTTAAACTAATCAATAAAATGTATATAAAATAGAAAGACAAGTGTTATTATAAGCATTTCGAGTATTTCAACCTTTGTAAAATCAAGGATGAGCTATGGATATTGTCAAATTTTGAATGCAACAACATTGATTAAACAGCATGTTTATACTAAAGAGATTGCTTTTGATAAAAGTGTGTGATTGATTCCATATCTCAATAGTTTGAGAATTAAAATGGAAAATTAAAAATAAATCAAAATAAATGGAATCTAAATCATGTACAATTGTTTTTGTAAATAAAGTTTAAGAGTTTCAAGAAATGTTATAAGGATTGTCAGATAAAAGAAAGAAATTACAATTAAAAATATAACATTTAAAGGGCTAAAGTAATATTTAATATAGATAATAATTAATTAGAAGCCAAAACATTACAAATATATTGGTCATATTATTAATACAATTATAAACTTAATAGAGTTAATCATTGAATCTTGGTAGCTTATGTGCTTGAAAAGAAAGTTTTTTAAAAATATATTTTATGAATATTTAATAAATGATTTGAAATTTGACCATTTAATAGAAAATCAATATTGAAAATTTATATTATAGAGTAAAATATGAAAAATATAGTAAGCAAAATTTGAAAACGAAATACAAACAAACAGGTATCACTAATCTCATTAAAAAAATTAAAATGCTGAAAATGGGAGTTAGGCTGGACATGTAATTAAAAAAAATGACAGTATATGAATAACTCAAATATTAAACTGGATTAAGGACTTAGAAAGTGACTGTGCATGAGATGAATGATTGAGATAAAAAGGTTTACTGGAGAGATGTGGAAAAGTGAAATTATGAATTAGAGAATTGCTTAAATTTAGAAATTTTTTTATTCTGCAATAGAATGACCATGATTGAAAATTATATATGTATATAATTATAGGGGATTTGAACCCATACATTCAAGCTCCCTTCAGCTATCCAATCTATCTCATGCAATCAATACACATGATTACACATATGTGAAAAAGATCAATAATCTCCAATATACATATTTCATGCTGAATCAGCATTCATCAGTTGTTCCAGATCATCATCTTCCACACACATATATAATCATTGCTCAGTTTATATAATGATAGTAAATCTTCAAACTTTAATGGACTGGCTTAAATCTGCTCCACCATCCAATTCTTCAGCCTTTTATACCACTGAAAATCTGATGATGGAATATCCAAATTCCTTGATGGTGTCAATATTGTTGTCATGCCCACATTGTCCTAAAGTTATTCTGACTTCTCATGTATAGGACCTTGTTTATTTAAATACATAAAAGAGGTATGGAAAGGATACAGACTGAATATGTAATATTTAAATATAGGTATACTTTATATCCCTGGAGTTTAGATGTAATTATAGAGAATTTGAACCCATACATTCAAGCTCCCTTCATCTGACCAATCTATCTCATACAACCGATACATATAACCACATACATGTGAAAAAGATAAATGATTTCCATTATAGGTATTTTAAACTGAGCACTGTTTACATATATGTTTAAAAGATGATGATATGGAGCAACTGATGAGTGCTAATTTAGCAAGAAATACATATATGAGATCATTTATCTCTTTCACATGTGTGTAATCCTGTGCATTGGTTGTATGAGATAGATTGGATACCTGAAAGGAGCTTGAATGTATGGATTCAAAATTCCTATAATTACATCTAAACTCCAGGGATATAAAATATATCTGATTATTTATATATATATATTGATAATTAGTTTTAACATTTGTTTTTTTTTTTCACATAAAGAAATGAAGATATCAGAGAAATGTATGTTTAAGTTAGCATTCTTCAGCTATTTAAAATATGAAAATGTTGAAGTAGTTTTTAGCTATATTTAAACTTATTGTGTCAATGTAGAGGTTGATTATATCTTAATAATAAAGTAATTGAAGGTAATCAACAGCTAAAAATATATTAGAAGTAGTGGTATAGAAATAAATTTGTTAAACTAGGTAGATTAGTAAACTGTTATTACTATAAAATTGTCAGGAAATTTTATAATAATGAGACAAACAACATGTTCAGTTGTAAATATTTTGTATATGATAAAGTAATTATATTATCATTATATTTATATTATGTGGATTTTTTTTTTATTATCATTCAAATAGCTTCAATTGCTTACAATATTATAGTTTCCTGACTTGATGACTTAAGTCAAAATAAGTTATTAATGTAAATCGTTATGGGGGGGGGGTGAGTAGTGAATGAAGATAGTGCAATCAGAGAAAAGTAAATCAAATGAATTATTGTCATATCACACTTTCAAATCGAAATACTTATGACTGGCTTAGATATATAGAAAGAAAAGTAGAGAGAAGGGTGGCCGCCCTTTTCTCGTAAGTTCTTTGTCATGTGTTTATGATTTGGTTGTCATTCAGACTGCTATCATAACATCTGATTGGCTGTCAGTTAAGTGTTATAATGAGCACAATGAGATTTTCTAGTATTTCAATTTAATTTCATATTCACAATAAAAAATATATTTTTGATATTTTTCTTTAGCAAAACTACTTTTCATGCATATTAAAATTTGATTTGAAAAACTTAGGATTGAACTCAACTAACGTATCTTTTAAGTTTTATATAAACTTAATGGCATTCAATGTATTGTGAGGAATAAGAAGAAATATAGCTGGCAGTAGAATGTCTAGAGACTGATCATTACTATAGATATATTGAAATAGTTGTCAGAGAGGTATTATACAGAGCCTTTCATAATCTTAAGGAAAATTTAAAAAAATAGAACAGGTCAATTGATTCCAATTAAGCAAAACAAACAGCTTAGATATTTAAGAAAATAAACTATGAGCAATTGTAAATGTAAATGCTTATTAACATAATTATTAAACAGGAAAAACTCACTATACTTATTGCCACAAACAGCAAGCTAGAGTAATTTATGGATGTTAGAAGGCTTGTGCATAAAATCCCCATCTAGTGCCTACTCATCCAATATCCCCAGACTAGTTTCTGGTTTGTGGCCTTTGTCAGTGAGGAGCCTTGGATCTGAGATGGTTGCATTAGATCCTAAGATCTAGGTGCAGTGCTCTCAGATCCAATGCTGCTCACTGATGAAGGCCACAAGCCAGAAACTAGTCTGGGGATATTGGATGAGTAGGCACTAGATGGGTATTTTATGCACAAGCCTTCTGGCATTCATTGATTACTCTAGCTTGCTGTGTGTGGTATACGTATAATGAATTTTGCCTGTTTTAATAGCAGTTAGAAGCAAGCATAAAGAAATGGTGATCATGTGATGCTTATTAACATATAGATTTAAACATTTAGAAACAAAAATAAAATTTATCGAAATAAGACAGAAGCGAATATAGTACAGATTATACAATAAAATCTTTGTAATTCATTAAAATACATATATTCTAAATTATTGATTTTAACTAACATGAATAAATATGTTTTTTCTAAAGATATGTTTGTACATGCTTTCACATACTAACTTCAAAATTATTCTACATTTACAGAATAAATTTCTAATTAAAACTTTAATAAAATAAAATTTATTTAAAATGATTAAACTTTGCTGGTGATGTAAATAAAGGTAAATTTCTAATTTTAAAAATGAAAATAAGGTAACTGCAAATAAAATTATATTTTAAGTTTTAAAATATTTATTTATGTACTATACTATTATCAAATAATTTTCTTCCTTTTAAAATAAAAATATTTAAGCTAATACATTCTCAGTGTTGAAAACTAATATTTTTGAGAAACAACAATAGACTTCCTAGAGAAAAAAATCTATCCATTTTTTGAAGTGAGTACATCAAGGAAGAGAAGTTTCACATCAATTTCTGTTTTCATTGTGAATTTAATGTGATTATTGATATTTCTTATGTACCAAAAAAATTCTTATCACTTATTTTTACTGTTTGCTGTTGTATTTTTGTAAAAATTGCATACTGATAACTGAAAAAGTAAATTAAAGAATTAACATAATGTTGATCGATAAAATTCCAAGAAATATTTGCTGATTGCAAATATTTTTAGATAAGAGACTTTACCTTATTGGAGAAAGTAATTAATTGTTGCAGTTATCAGAAAGCTATAAAAAGTATGTAACAAGTGCGTGCATCCATTTTGAGTGCATCTTCAGTTGACTTTCCTGTTCAATTCCAGTATAGGAGAAATGTAGTGTCAGTGCTTCAGTTAATGTCCAGTGCTCAGTAGAAATGTAGTTTGTGGCATAGATGAAGAGGACCACAGAGATTGGGAGACTGTAGATTGAGGAAACCATCTGGATAGCAGCTAAATGAATAGTTGAGTTTCCAGCAATTTTCAAATGGAGTTACTGGTGGACTGTTGCAGAGATGGAAGCTGTAAGGAGATTATAGTCAGTAGCAGTGCTATACTATGATGTGTTCATGTACAGCTAAATGACTGGGGCCAAGGTGTGCATAAACCTATCCCACTGTAAACTGCTTTGTAGTAGCCAGGCTGAAAGTACATTGTTGGAATGGAACATTTGTGAATTGTTGAGATTGTGTTGTTGCAGACTATTCTCTATTCTGATTACTTAAAATATTGTGAGTCTTTTATTGTATATATTCATTTGCTGGCCACCCAGTCATACTTGCGGACATAGCAAATTATTAGCACAGTCACATTTTGAACCTGTGAGTAGCAAATAGATTTTGCATTACAACAAGCTTAGCCATAGTCAGGAAAAACTGGTGAAAATGGAAATCCCAGTTAGTAAAATGTTAATAACAGAAGTGAATGGCTAAAGTATTCGCTGCAAGTCTACATGATGTAACATTGGTGAAAGTTTGAAAATAAATGCTTGCACAGTCATCATCAGAAGTTGAGTCCCCCCATGCTTTCATAATCACCACTGAACCTGTAATTGGCAAAGAGGTTCAGCAGCAGTTTTGAATTGAATACTTCTGAGCTTAAATAACAGGAAATTAAAACAAAACACCAAGGAATCACAACAAGGGTTTTTCTGAAGTGGGAGAAGGTGTTGTATTTTGTAAAAATTTCATACAAGTTTGTGCAGTCCAGAAAAACTAGAATTTATTTGAGAGATTGTTTTTAGATCGTGTACTGATAACAAAAATTTAATTAAAGAATTAACGTAATGGCAATCAATAAAATTCCAAAAAATATTTGCTGATTGCAAATATTTCTAAATAAGAGACTTTATCTTATTGGAAAAGGTAATTAATTGTTGCAGTTATCAGAAAGCTATAAAAAGTATGTAACAAGTACATGAAGCCATTTTGAGTGCATCTCCAGTTGACTTTCCTGTTCATTTCCAGTATAGGAGAGATCTAGGGTTAGTGATTTAGTTAATGTCCAATGCTCAGTGGAAATGTAGTTCATGGGCATATCTGAATAGGCCCACAGAAATTGGGAGACTGTAGCCTGAGGAAACCATCTGGATACCAGCTAAATAAAGAGTTGAGTTTCCAGCAGTTTTCAAATGGAGTTACTGGTGGGCTGTTGCAGAGACAGAAGCTGAAAGAATCTTATAGTCTATCACAATGCTATACTATGATGTATTCATGTACAGCTAAACTGGACTGGGGCCAAGGTGTGCGTAAACCTAGCCCACTGTGAACTGCTTTGTAGCAGCCAGCCTGAAAGTGCATCATTGGAATGGAACATTTGTGAACTGTAAAGGTTGTGTTGTTGCAGACTATTTACCATTCTGATTATTTAAAATATTGTGACTTTTATTATATATATTCATTTGCTGGCCAACCAGTCATACTTGTGGACAGACAACTAACAGGTCATTTATGTATTGAGCCCAATAAAAGATGCTGATTTAAAGTACTCTTACTCCATATTATGGATATTGATCGCAATATAGATTTTTTAAATACCAGAATCCTATCTATATGTGACACTCATCATGAAAGAAAAGTCAGTATGCATAAGAAACCAGACTGTATCAATAAACATTGATACATGTAAATCCCTTTCTAATTGAAAAAAAAAAAATTAATCCACATTAATTGATATATCAGCTAATCTTATATTGATTTTTTCCATCTATTATATTTTTCTCAGTTTCATATTTTAAACAATTCTAATTTGTTTTTATTCAATGAATCTTTAATATTATATGTTGTTTCTTGCAATGCTGTTATAATAACTTTTAAAGTAACATTCATTACCCTGTTGATGGCATGTTAGATCCCACTAAGCAATATATGGCTGTCTTTTATATTTGTTGCTTATGATAATCCTAATTTAAAATATCCATGTATAGTATGATTGTGCCTATACATAATTTTTATTTAGAAAAGTTTTTAAAAAATGCATGCATAAGGATGACCACTACAATATACATTAACTTTTCAAAATTAAATGTGTACTATAAAATTGAGCTGATACATACGTTTTATTTAAAAAATGTTATCCACAACACATATGGGATGTTTTCCAGTACAATATTGTGTATAAATAAATCATGGTATAATATTTATTTCCTCAAAATTAAATAATAACTAAATTGTAGAGGTACTTTAAATTACTGATATGCAATCATTTTCAACTTTATACAGTTAATAGTGATTATATATCAGTAATTAAAAAATCATCTGCAATTGTTAATATTTAATGTTGAAAAGATGTTACTATGATTTATTTATTAGTTGCATATATTACTATTTACATATATATTAATAACAATTACTCATAAACAAGTACAATTATCTTAACTTCAGGAAAAAAAAAAGAAACATTAAAAAAAAAAAAAAATTAAAACTGAGTTTTACAATGACTATGAATTTATCTTTGAAACACAAATATATCTTTTGTATTTTTATATTGGACTATTTCCACCATCTAATATGAGTATTGAATGTTTTTAAAAAAATTTAACTTTATTTAAATATTCCAAATATATTCAACTGTTAGCAATAGCACATCAAACAGATTAGTATATGCACAACGTTTCAAGAGGTATTATTTTTCCCTCTTCTTCAGATGTTTCTGGCATGACAAATGACAGTACTAGCATGGGATTTGAACTAGATTCTTTAGATTCTTGAATATTGAATTTTAACGTAATGCTCTAACCAACTGAGTCATTCTGCCTAAAGTAAATCAGTAGAAATTTCATATACTTATCAGAGGTTCCTACTGGTTTCTTCACTTTTTATTAAGAGCAAAGTTGTTTAGTGATTTCCATACATTATGTTTAGTCACACTAGGTTAGCTTATGGGATTGTTTACCATTGTCATGTGAGCAGCTTCTTTAAATTTTCTTCTTTGTATATTTTCTTCTTTATACAATATTTTTGTATTTTCCCAAATGAACATAATGTTTATTGGCACATATATGGTCTGCTACCTTATACACATCTGTTTTCTCTCTTTTAATCATCAGTTTGTGTTCTTGCAAGCTTTTCAATGGGACAACTGGTCTCAACAATATATGTTCTTCCACATTTACATGGTATTTCACAGATGCAGTTTTTCTTTTCAGCATTTCAAGTTTAGGCTTTGTAGATTGCAAGAACACAAACTGATGATTAGAAGAGAAAAAAACAGATATATCTAAGGTAACAGATCATGTATGTGCCAATGAACATATGTTCAACTGGGAAAATACAATAATATTGGATAGAGAAGAAAAGGTACAAAGAAGAAAATTTAAATAAGCTGCTCACATGATAGTGGCAAATAATCCCATAAGTTAACATAGTGTGACTATACATAATATTATGGAAACCACTAATCAACTTTACTCTTAGGAAGAAGTGAAGAAATCAGGAGTAACCTCATTGATAAGTATATGAAATTTCTACTGATTGCTGCTTTTGACTGGATGGTTCAATTGATTAGAGTGTTACCAAAAAATTTAATACTCAAGAATTTAATGTCCAGTTTCAAATCCCATGCTCATACTATCACTAGTCAACACCTGAAGAAGAGAGGAGAATAATACCTCTCTAAACACTGTGTATATATTAATCTGTTTGATGTGCTATTATTAACAGTTGAATGTATTTGGAATATTTAAATAAAGTTAAATTATTCTAAAAACATTTAATACTCATATTAGATAATGGAAATAGTCCGATATAAAAATACAACTAGAACACCATCATCACAAACCTTTAGGAAAACACAAATATATCCTATATATGACTTGATTATATTTAATCTATTTATTTATCATCTTGTGTATTATTTTTGGTCACTTCTGAAGTTTACTGATTATTATGAAAAACTTTAATGCCTTGCCTAATTGTAGCTTTCCAATATCATCTATCCTTTTTAATATCCTTCCAGTGAAAAAAATCGATATTATGCCTTTTTAGAGTTTTTTTAAGTAAATGAGATCTGATTGTCCAATAAAATCATGTTTAAATTCATTTTCATCATTTTTTTTTATTTTTTTTTAGAAAATATGCTTTCTTCATCCATTTTACATTCCAACACCAATGAAAATATTCCCTTACAATTGTAATAGCAATGCTAGTTGGTCGTGTGATCTTACTGTCATATTTTCAGAATATTGAAGGGTATCCTTAAATGAAATTTTGTCAGTATATTTATTTATTGCAGTGGATATTTAAGCTAAGACATGATATGATAAATATTGCTAGATGCAGGTAATTTATTTGAATTATTTATATTATAATAAAAAATATGCTTTTTAAACTTGTTCAATTTTAGCACATTAGAATATTAATGCCTTTCAGCTTCCAAGTTTGCTTTTCTTTCTTAAAGAAACTACTAAAGATTTAAAATAATCCACACTCTAGAGTTGATATAAACATCCAAACTGACTAAATACAGTGAGTTTATTTTTAACATTAATAATAAAATAAATTAATTACTAGATGTATTCAAAACATTAAGAATACTTTTAAATAATATATTGAATAGATAAGAAGAGCATAATCATTAATATACTGTAAATTTAAGAACCAGTAAAATAAAATTATTATTCTGTTTTTTAGCTTGTAAAATGAAAACACTATTATCAAACTTATATTGCATTTTGATAATTATGAAGTTATGTTTAAATAAATTTAAAAATCCGTTTTAACAAGAAGAAAGGAAATGCAACTAGAACACATCCTTATCCCAAAACAGTTTCATTTTAAATACTTCACAATTTTCTTGATCATTCATAATCTATTTTACATGTCATGATGCTGTAGATGTAAAATATAAATAAATTTGTATCACGTAACCAATTATTTTCAAATATACTCATAAACTTCTGAAACATCTTAACTAAATGATAAAAGTAATATAAATGACATTTTTGTTCATGAGAATTTTTTTGTGTTTTTGATAATAAACTTTTAGAAATAATATTTTTTGATTTTCTAAAACCACGTTCAATCTTTGGTGTATATATATGTATGTGTAAATAAAAATTATTCTACACTCATAAAGCGTGATAAACAGAGCACAAAAACATTAATTATAAACAACAATTAGCCAAGCGCTTTCTGTACTGTATACCAGCATCATAGCGACATACTGTAACTGAACGGTTAATATTCCAGTGCATGCTTAGTGAAACACTAGTGTTACGCTGATTAATAACGTTTATATTATTTATTTTTTATATATGTGTAAATAATAAATAATTTATAACGTATGCAACAGAACATGAAGTAACTGATGCTTCCAATGAGTTATATAACATAAATTTCTCCAAAGGCAGATGATACCACTAAATGTTAAAGGGCAAGTTTTTTTATATTACACAATTTATTGAAGCTTTAGTTATTTCCTGTTTAGTTTTATATAAACTAAATTATTTATTATTTATATATATATATTAAAAACTGAGTTTTTATTTTATATTTAGAGATTGTTGAAACTAAAGTTTGACTTAATCATCTGTGCATTTGAATGCTGATTCTTATCATTTGTATATATATAAAGGCTATTTGATCTTACTTGATAATGATGAATAAATTTACTAATTTGATTATGCATAAATAATAATGTATAGACAGTTGGGCTATAATAATGTCTTTTATAAATTTATGCAGTTTTTATTTTTTAAAATAAAATGTACTAATTTTCTTGCAATTATGATAGATAAGATTAAACATAAATAAATAATTGTTGTTCTCTTTTTCTTTTCATTTGTTTGCTTATATTTGTAACCTTGTTTGTAAACAGAGTTTGATTTTAAGCCCTTAGAGATGATTACTTCTGATTATATTGAATTCATTAAACTCTTTTATTTTTAAAATTTTATATAATACATTTGCAAACAAAAATCAAGTAAACGTTTTTTATTAAACAATTTTGAAAGAAAATTTTAAAAAATTACTATTAGTTAAAATAGTCGGAGTTGAGAATTGGTTATAGTTAGAGTTTTGTTATTGTTAATATAAGATTATGAAGAGTGTAAAAAATGAGTAATAGGTTCATGAAAACAAATTTTGCAGTTCAACATTTTTGTTCTATATATTAGAGACTTGACGTCAGAAATAGTTCAACATATAATTACAAGTAGACTATTGAAATCTTAGGTATTTGATGTAAATAGATTGTTAAATATTTGGCTAAACAACCTTTAAGAATCAATTGTAAAAATTATCTTCTCTGCTTTTGCTATATATATATATAATTTTAAAAAAAAATATCCCGATTTAAATTAGAAGTTTCAATAAAATCACATGATGAATTATTAATGAAGGAAGTTGCTGGAATATCAGTTAGAAATCCATCACTAAATTATTTTAAAAAGAAATAGAAAAAAAGGAAATACTATAAATGGATATATCACAGAATTCAAGTTTAAAATTTTTAATTGGCCAGTGTAACTAATGAATAATTTAGTCTATTTTCTATTAAATAATTTATTTAATGTAAGTTACAAATTTCTTACTATGTTTTCCTAAATAGTTACTCCATAAATATTCAAATATCAACAGCTAGGATCATTTAATTTATCATTATTTAAATTTTTAAATAATAATCTAATAATTAAACTAATTATATTCACATTTATATTTGAATTGTGTCATTATTCTTTGTTAATATTCTTATAATAGTTTCAATTCTTAAGAAATGTTTATAATTTATTAGTATTTATAAGACAAAGAGTTGTGTATTCATTGTTATTATTTTATTAGTTTATTAATTAATATTATTTTTATTTCATTTGAAATAATTTTCTGAGCTCCAAAATCTTAAATACACTAATGATTACTACGGTATTATATTTCTACACGGAGTTTAGCTAACAGTGATATTATTACTAGGAAGTTGCATGTACATGTGTATGGCTAGTTTCTGTGATATCCTAAAAAACATGATACTATTTCCATATTGTAAAATAAAATAAAATTGGGGATAATATTTATAAAAGACAGGCCATCAACTTCAAAATAATTAAAGATATGATCCAAATTTTTCATTTGAGAAAATTGATTGTTAATGTGATATATAATTTAGTTATAACATTGTATTCACACAAATCTCAGCTATCCATATCATTAAAAATCTAAGGATGAAATGCTCAGAGCCCTTGATGATGCAAATGTTGCCTTTAAGTCAATCTGACCCCTCACACATAGGACCTTAATATGTCTATTTAATTATACAGAAGGAGGGATATGCACAATACAGGTTCTAATATATATATATATTGTCTATACTAAACTTAATGTAATTATAAAGGATTTAAACTCAGACTTTCAAACTCCTCACAGCTATCTAATCCATCTTATACAACCGATACACATGACCACATACATATAAAAAAGATAAATGATATCCAATAGGCATATTTTGTGCTGAACCAGCACTCATCAGTTAGTCCAGAGCAACAATCTCTCACATATTGATACAATCACTGCTCAATTTCTCAACTCTCCAACTCTTCAGCAATCCATATCATTGAAAATCTCAGGGTGAAATGTTCAAAGCCCTTGATGATGGATGGCTGAAAAGTTGGAGAGTGGAGAAGATTGAAGCTTGTCCATTAAAGTTTGAAAATTTTCTATCTTAATATAAACCGAGCAGTGATTGTATATATGTGTGGGAGATGGTGATCTGGACTAATTGATGAGTGCTGGCTCAGTATGAAATACATACATTGGAGATCATTTATCTTTTTAACATGTATGTGGTCATGTTTATCAGTTGTATAAGATGGATTGGATAGCTGTAGGGGGTTGAAATTCTTAGTTTGTCCTTTACAATTACATTAATTTTAATATAGTAATATACATATATTTGATATACATGTATTTGAATATTACATATTCTACTTGTATTATGCTCATCCTTTTTCTATATAATTAGATGGATGTATTAAGGTTCTATGTGTGAGGAGTCAGATTGACTTAAGGACAACATGGGTATGACAATAATATTGGCATCATCAAGAGCTTTGAGCATTTCATCCTCAGATTTTCAATGATATGGGTGGCTTAAGAGTTGGAGAATGAAGAAGATTGAAGTTTGTCCATTAAAATTTGAACATTTGTTATTTCCATTTAAACTGAGCAGTGATTGTATATATATATATATGGAAAATGGTGATCTGGACCAACTGATGAGTGCTGCTTCAGTACAAAATACATATATTGAAGATCATTTATCTTTTTCACATGTATGTGACCAAGTGTATCAATTGTATAAGTGGATTGGATAGTTGTGGGGAATTTGAAAGTCTGACTTTAACTTCTTTATGATTACATTAAGTTTAGTATAGACAATATATATATATTGTTAAAAGGAGATAGCGTTGACAACAGTTTGAAATTGTTGATTGTTATTGATATTGGAATTGCCTACGTGTTGACTGGTTTCTAATGTTATATAAAAAGAATTCTAATATTCTTATGTATAAATGGTGAATTCATAGTATTATTTCCAGGAGCTTTCATGTAATATATATATATTGTAACGATCCGGAGAAAGCGACTTAACGTAATCTGCACTACGAGGCGCCATCTAGGCATTTGAACCTAGAAAAATTTATAAAGTAGGCAGATACGTAAGTCAAAAAAAAAAAAAAATTTTTTTTAAATATTTTGGTTCCGGTCGTTAGCCCATGTCACTAGCTCAGTGGAATAGCAGAGATTAAATAATATAATATCTTATCTAATTATATTTCAATATTAAAAAAAATAAATAAAATAAGCCACTGCCAGTAATTAACATACAAACATTTATTTATGCACATATATATAAGATTTAAAATTATTTTAGTATTAGTTTTACATTTTAACATTTAACATTATTTTTAACTTTGATTTTTGACTTTAATTTACATTTAATTACTATTATATTCTAATTTTACATTTTAATTAAGTTCGCACAGATAAATTTATGAAAGCTTGTTTATAATGTTGAATATAGATTGGTTACATAGATTTCACGGTCAAAAACATTTCAAAAGAAACATAAACGATCAAAATACAAAATTATTGATTACTGACAATTGCGGAGGGAAATTTATATGTAACCCAATAGTATCCACCATAAGATACTTGCATTGTCACCAATAACTTAAAAGACATCCGAATAAATACATTTTAGATACTCACCGTAAGGTATCATTATTTATCGAATGTCTATATATTTTGATCAAATATGAAAACCCAAAACATACTTAACCGATAACCAATCCATGCAAGCATCTATAAACAACTTAAATTTAATGCATTTTATTTAGGGTCGAGTATGAATAGACCACATAAATTTGCTTTTGAAAATAAACATTCTATCCCTATTTAACCTTAGGCTAAAATTCGTAGTCAAACCGGCATCAATTCATCTGATATATCGATGTATTCAATGTAATAAAATACGGCAGCACAAAAGGTTA
This sequence comes from Epiperipatus broadwayi, assembly GCA_028023455.1. NCBI lineage: Eukaryota > Metazoa > Onychophora > Udeonychophora > Euonychophora > Peripatidae > Epiperipatus > Epiperipatus broadwayi. Next base: position 5,739,651 of record JAQFVV010012423.1, read on the forward strand.
AGAGAAGAAATTGCCTCTTATGAGATAGGAATATTACATCTATCTGCAAAGAAGAGCAATAAAACAAAAAACTCCATAGAAAGGAACTGCGGTATCCGACTTATAATTCCTTCCATAGGCAAACGGAAGTGTGCGGCGTATGAAGCGATTCTGCCCGTAGCGAATCAATATTACATCTACTAATCACACCAATATATCCAATCCATTGACCCAATTTAACCACGAAACAAATAACCTAAGATTACCCTCCCCTAATATAACTTTACAAATCTATACAGCCATTCACGCCCGACTTAAGTTTAACATTTATATAATTAATTTAACGAAAAACAAAAAAAAAATCATGATAAAAACTTAAAGAATAAAAAATAAATAAATGGAAATGATTTTACATAAATAAGAAAAAAAATACATCAAATAACACTATTAATAAAGAATTTAGTTTGGTCAGATAGGATTCTATTTGTAACAATTAAATTACTAGGAAAGTTTAAAATTTAAAGTTCTTAGTGTTTTCAAATCAATATTGTTCGTTATATCTATCTTAGAAAGTTCTTACGGTTTTAGAAATGTTCATCTTTTACAATTGCTTGCTGTTTGAAATCCAGCATTAAATTTCCCGATGATCCTGTGGTCCTCTGAATATAAGAAAAGCGATGTTTCATTTTTCCATTTTATAACAACTGAAGGGATTGAACGTGCGTCCTTCAATCTCTTCTCCCGCACCTCCGCACTAACATCTATCTGTCACATCGTAATAATCATAACAACTCACTGATTAATAATTTCCAAATTTTCCTTTTATACGTATTCGAAGAATTGACTTGGCATTATGTCATCGATGTGATGATCCTTTCGCTGAGGTCCGATTTCCCGATGGATTTCTTTCATTGGCTATTTGTTTCTATTGTTTTCCTATCTGACCGATGTTTTTACATTTAAATGCCCAAGGCTGGTTTACATTTGACTAATTAAATTTATCATTTCCATTTCTGATTAATTAACCTGTTTTCCAAATCAAAGATATATTTAAAGATAAATTTAAAGATATAATTTTATTTCCAAATCTTTTTAAAATTTAGTTTTAAAATACTTTTTCTTTAATAAAGTTTTATTTTAATAATTTTTCATTATCTGTGCGATTTAATATATAAGAGTTTAAGATGATATTTAATTTCAATTTTTAATTCTTAAAGAAAATTTTTAAATGCGAACTTTTTAATTTACTTTCATGTTAATAAATAAATAAAAAAACAATGTAACGAACGTCTGTGCTCATTACAATATATATATATTGCTAAATCATCTTCATATGTAAAATGTGTTATTATATTTTTCTATTTAAAAATAATCATAAACTATAAAGACAAACCACTATTTTTTTATTATTTTTGAATAATAAAAAAATATGCACAACAGTTAATGTTTAAACCAAATTACATGGAAATCTTCAGAAATTTGGATGTATGAATAATCTTCAAGCAGTATTATAAGAAAGGCAATGAGCAGTACAGTCAATGATAATTTGTATAGTAGATATATTTTTAAGCTAATATTCACAATGATTTTATTCATGGTCAGTGAAAAAATGTGCAAACAACCTTTCATCTTTCAGAAATGAAATTTTGACTCATCTCTATCAGCAATGGTATATTAAGGTAACATTTGTACTTTTTTATCTGATTATGTTTAAAACTATTTTGAAAGTGATATATATATATATCACCTTATTCTTACTTTTCATTGCTTTCTTATGATTTAAAGACTAATCAACATCATTTAAATTTAATTATCAAAATGGTCTATGGGATTTCCCAAAAAGATAATTATTGCTGTAAATATTTGGTACTAGTATCATCAACAGTACAGTATATTAAACTGTTTGAGGCTAGCAACAGCAACACCAATGCCATGTACCATCAATGATACTAGTACCAAACATTTTTTCCCATTCAAAAGAATAAAGAAATACAATAGTTTGTGATTGTACTTTTAGTTTATAATTTCATATTAATATTATAACTATTTTAAAATATATTTCTGTAACATTTATTTTTACATTGCAAACTGATGAAGTGTATTTAGAATAATTGAAATATTTCAAACTAAGACAAATGCATTCGTTAAAAAAAAAAAAATTGGCATAGAGAAAAGGTCTTTCCGGAATACCTTCATAAATAAGCTATAAAGAAGTACGTTTTTGCCATTTTCCTTTTTACTTTATTCTTTAATCCTTAAATAGGAACAGCTAAATACATATTTACTATGCAATTAAACCACTAAACATCACATAATCACCATCTCTATACTACTGTGTGGAGAGTTTTGCCTTTGTTTACTATGCAATTGTTGGATTAATTTCATTAAAAATTAGCTAAATTAAAGAAAAATTAAACTTTAAAAAATTATCTACTACTTAAAAAAATTCCCCAAATTCCGTTGCTGCAAGCAGATGAGCTAATTATTATATCGAATCTATTCTCAACTTATTTTCACAAAGAGTAAAAAAAAAAAACGAAAAAGATAATGCATCATTCATAACTTACATTTTTATTAATTATATAAGTGTAGACATTTTAACTACTGATGTCTTTATTTATTTGATTGAAAAGATGTGAATTGATTTCACATATATAAACCAATATAAGTTCTCTATTAAGGATAGATCTAGTAAACAATTGGTAGAGTTGATCATTATTGATTAATTTTCTGGCATTTATGCAGAATTCCAATGTATATTTACGTACAATAATTTATTACTTCTTTTACTTTTAACATATTGTTCATGTATATGTTAAACATTTAGGAGAGGAAAAAACTGCGAACCATTAATGAAAGTATGGGTGCGAAATATTATTACTTTCTCTGTTGCTAGGAAACAAAGAGAATATTTCTAGGAAAGTGCTTTTATTGCACTCCTATTAGCTCAATAAAAAAATCAATTCCTCCGACATTTTATAAAAAAGGGATTGTAGAAAAGAGAGCGAAGGGGCTCATTACCAGCTTTTTTAATATTGATTTTTTTAGGTTTTATTTTTTGTGCTTTTATTTCATAACTCATTATTTTAAAAATATGTTTTAATGAATTTGACTCGAAGTGCATTTTTTTGTGTGGGTTCTAAGAATGTATAACATGTATTTATTTATTGTATTAGAGATAAAACGTATGGAAAAAAAAAAAATTTTTTTATAAACTCTTTCTGTTTTATTATCCATGCTAAAAATTCAATAAACTACTTAATTTGATCAATTAAATGATTGACATATTTAAGGTTTATGCATTTGTAGTTACTTTACGTCTTTAATTGATTAATTAATTTTTCATACTAATTTTTGTGAAAATGAAATTTTTTGAAAATACTATTTTTTTTTTGCTTTAAATATCTTTACATCAAAATAGATATTTTCTTTTGTTTTATGAAATAAAATATTTATTGTTAATAATAGCTTATTTAACAATTTTTATTTTTATTTACTCAGATATCATATAACTAACAAAATAAAAATCTTTGAAATCTGACTATGTTAATGGGAAAAGTTATTGATTGACTTTACCATTAATTAAATAGCAAAAATTACTAATGATACTTAAATGTAACCAAAATTTTGTTTACTATTCTAAAAGCAATATTTAACTATAAAAACATTTTTTTTTTTTTAGATATTTTAAACCCAAGATAAGAAATTAATACTGTACGTGAATTTATCATTACAATTGAATTTTTATTTATTAATAGAATGTTGAGAATTTAACCTCAATAAACTCTTTCAAATGATAAAGCTTTTTAAATCGGATTATGAATACAATGCGGCTGACCAATGAAATAATAATAAACTAAACAAACAGCTGAGATTCATCTGAAGGAAGATAACAGAGTTACGGAATCATGAATCACATTCAAAGCAGTGATTCATAAATCTGAAACTACTCTGATAATAATGTATGTTATACATTGTTTATTATATTCAGTCAGGATCAGGAAACTTCCATTAAGGAAGAGAATCTGGCTGTAAATTCGCGGTACATTTGGAGGTAGAGCCAAGCAACAATGGATATTGTATGGCTTGCTCCATATTTGCTTAAAAATAAGTGAAGCGCGTTCTGTCGTGGAAAAGCCGCAACTCCTGAATGCAAAGCAAGCTATCACGATGCAACTAGAAATATTAGGTACATCTAGAAGGGCATCTAAAGTTCCTAGCTTCAGTAGTTATACGGCAACTAGACCTTATATCTAGCCAACGGTATTAGGCGAACAGTATATCAGCATTTTATGTAAATGTATATTGTATATAATTTCTTAATGAAATATTTAACCGTATTGTGCGGGTCTGTGTTTATTACGATTGGATATACATACATTTTATAATAATGTATTGTGTATTTGATTATTTTTAATCTTTATAAACGTTTTTGTTTATATTATATTAATATTTCAGCAATTTATTCAGATAATTTGAATTGCATATAATACTGCAAAATTCCCATATTATCATTCATAAATCAGTTATAATTTGTATCACATTTTAAAAATAAATATTTATTTATCATCATATTCTACATTTATTATATATACTTCACATTATATCAATTGCTGGGGATTGTTAGAAATACTTTAACATTAGATTGACAAAGTATTACTGCTATGCTAGCAAAACTTTGCAGTTAATTAAACCAGAAATCTAAAATGAACTGAGACAAAAACTGGAATGTTAATTTACCGAGAACAATAAAAAATTCATTGTATAATTATATTTGTAAGACGTAAATAAATAAAATCCATTTAAATAGATTTTAATGTTTGTCTCAGTTTTATTTGCATTTAAATCAGTTTTATTTTATAGTATTTTATTTTTTAAATAATAACTTGAAAGATTCTATGAAGACTATAAATTCAACAAACTGATTAAGACCATTGTGTAAATGTCTGAGGTTTCTCAATAGCTTGTTGTCTAAGTTAATATTTCAAAAACATCAACTGAGTATAATAATAAGTTTCTGATCATTTATTGCTCTCTCTAGGAGTAAATTGAGTAGGGTTTGTCATTTAATTCTGGGTAGTTTTTAATAAATAAAATAAAAAATACACAAATATCAATAGATTCTCCAAATAGTTTTTATCTCAATACAGCATTTTGATTCAGTTGCTTTCTTTTCTATTTGTATGCTTCTTTTCTTTTCTATTTGTATGCTTCTTTTCAGGAAACCAATTACACTTCTTTATGATATTATAAATATATTTTGATTTTGTGGCAAACTTAACAACTAACTGTTGCATGCAACCATCTAGTCCTATTTTTAACATTAACTTACTGACTAGAAAAACAATATTAAAAAAAAAAAAAATCAGAAAGTGGTTGTGGATTCTACCTTTTTATCATTGAGTCTTTTAGATATATGTGAAGAGTGGAGACAAGTACAACTAATGTTAACTTAGTCAATGTTCTTTTTTCAGATTTTTTTGCAGCTTCTGACTTATTTTTATTAATAAACATATAATTTTAAAATAAACAAGCTAAATGAAGATTTCATATCCTTTATTCTCAAATTGTACATAAAATCAAATACTAAAATTCTTCCTGCCCATCTCTTTACTATGGTAAATCTGAGGCCAGTGCTTTCAGATCCAAGGCTCCTCACTGACGAAGGCCATAAGTCAGAAACTAGTTTGGGGATATTGGATGAGTAGGTACTAGATAGTTTTATGCACAAGCCTTTTGGCATCCATTGATTACTCTGTCTTGCTTTGAGTGGCACTACTGTACGAAGAGAGTTTTGCCTGTTTTAACAACAGTTATGAGGAAGCATGAGAAATAGTGATCATGTGATGTTTTAAGGTTTAATTAAAATTTTCATATAAACAAATTAACATCCCAAACAAATAAGTTTACACTTTAGTGGAATTAATTTAAAGTTATAATTATTTTTTCAATGTAGACCTTTGTTTTTTTTTTTAAAAATAAATTAATTAATAATATAATACTAATCAAAGAATACACTAAACTTTATTAATTAAAAGTTTAATCAAATTTCAAATTAAAATGGAACATCTTTTGTCCAATACTTAATAAATAGCTTAAAATATGACTTAATATACTGTATATTATTTCTCTGTATTGTTTAATTATTTGTAATGTACCAATATTATGTTTTTTGTTAGTTAATTGATTACTAAATTTTTAATACTATAAAAAAGAGAAAATTACTTTATTAATATTTTACCCCCCCCCCCAGTGATTCTTTGGTATGATATGATAAATTTATAAGTTTTAAAAAAGATTATATTTGTGATGATCTCCTAAAAAAAATTGTCCACACTACACATATATAAGTTATATTATATTATAGATAATTCAATGAACTTATAATGCTGTGATTTTTGATTTTTGAGTTTTAACAATTTTTCTAAATATTTACATTATTTATTTATTTTGTAGAAAGAAAAAAAAATGGATAGGCATTTTTGCTAGCATTCAGAATTATTAAAACATATTTAAAGAAAGGTTCAGTTATGTACAGATTTAAATTTAACATTATAATAAAATATTATTTTGATTCAAAGCTATTTTTAATTATTTATAAAAAAGTATATTTTTCTTATCATTTTTATTATATTTCCAAATAATTATATATAAAATATATACTTTTATTCATGGAGTTTATATATATGCATATAAGTAATTTGATACATTTTAGTTGATGATTGTTTTTATTTTCCCATCTTTTTTATATGTTATTATTATAATAAATCCTTAAAAATAAATTATTAATAATTAATGTTATTTTTTAAGAAAAAAAGATCTCTAAATGTATCAAAAAAGATTAGGATCAGAGATTATGTTAGATGAGAGTAGGCTTTCCATTTTCAGAAAAAAACAAAATCCCATGTATATATATTTATAAATCATTTTAATAGTTTTAGAATAGAATGTGCTTAGAATATTTAAAAACTTTTAATTTTAAAGCTAATGTACCAAAATACACAATTTATGAATATATTTAAAAAGTTTTCATTTTTATTTTTGTTTAACACTTATTATTAATCATGTCTTACTTTTATTGTTTGCTATGGTATTATTGTTTTATATATCATTTAATATTTTTTATTATGTATTAAATAGTTCTTGTAAAAATTGCATCTTGAACAAATACAAAAAAAAAATCAATATGGCATTTTAGCAAAGAAACAAGTTAAGAATTGGTATAAAAGTCAAGCAAAATGATTCAAATGTCAAGCATTAAAAATTAAGTATTTCAAGGTAAACACACCAATACTGCAAATAAAAAAAAAAAGATGATTATTATGAAACAGCTATAAAATTTCTTAAAACATAAGAAACTTTGGAATGTTTTAAATTTACACATATACAATATGCATCTGTCCTCAGAATAAAATTAGAAACATGAAAAGAATTGTGATAATATGTTGGACTATTTCCATCATCTACCATTAAATGTTGAATGTATAGAAAATGTTAAACTTTATTTAAATTTTCAGATACAAATAACTTGTTAGTAATAATACAAATAGATAACACAGGTTATTAATTACACAATATTTTGAGTACATTATTCTCCACTCCTTTTCAGGTGTTGCTGGCCTGTTATTACTAATAAGTTGTTTGTATTTGAAAATTTTGAATAAAGTTTAAAATTTTCTATACAGTCAACATTTAATGATATATGCTGGAAACAGTCCAAATCTAATACACCATCATCACAAACCTTCAGGTGAAAAGAATTGTATTTGTTTATTTTATTTCTTTATAATGATTCAACCTTAGACACCAGGAATAAAAATGTAAATATTTTTTTAAAATTATATGGTTCAATATGATTCTATTTTATCTTTTAATATTAACTTTTTTAATATCTGATGTATTTTTAACTATATGATCTATTTAAATATGTATTGAATAGATTATTACTGTTTAAAAAATGTTATATTTTATGACATTAAAATAGTGAATGAATATACTTCAAATATTAGTGATAATATAGATTCCCTTAAAATATATAATAAATAGTATTCAGTTTAGATTAGTGAATTTGTCATAGAGTTTGGAATGTATTGATTCTATATCAAGGTGTAATTAAAATAGAACACTGGTATCAATTGTATTAAATAAGAGGAAACATAAAATTCTTTTAAATAGATAGGTCTCATTATTTAATAAAATTGATTTAAACTAAGGATAAAGGTTATCTTATGAAACCATTATAAGCATACATATGCCAAAAATTAATTTGGCATATATTTTAAAATTAACAGCAGGTGTTTACTTAATATTTAAAATTAATTTATAATTTTATTCATTTATGAATATCAATTTAATTAGAAGGGATTTGAACCCAGACATTTAAGTTTCTTTCAGATATTCACTCCATCTTATACAATTGACATACATGTATGTGGTCGTGTGTATTGGGTGTATAAGATGAAGTATATGACTAAAAGAAGCTTAAAACTCTGAGTTCAAATCCCCTCTAATTATATCTAGCTTAAGTATATATACTATATTTATATTTGAATATCAATTTAGAAATAATATAATGGCAATACATTCCAATGGTATTAATTAAAAATGTAAGATATTATATATAAATATAAGTGAAGCTGAGTCATGTGAGTATCTTTTAGGAGAATTGGCAGGTTAGGCTAAATAATATATGATTTTTAAGAACAGCTAAAAAAATATTTAATATCATGATTATGTGAGTAGTTCATGTTTATTATTAAGGCAAATTTTGTAATAATATTTCAGTTATTTGAAACTAATGATAATGTCTTAAATTATAAGTACTTGTAATTATATTTAGTAAATGTTAAGATCAGCTTAAGTTTTAATAATGATTTGCATCCCAATAGTATCAATTGTGCCTTGTTAATATTTGGATTCAATTCTGTATGTTTCCCCAATACTGTGTGCAGTTTGAGAAATGATCAAAATAACCACAGAATTGTAATTATATATATCATATGATTAAATATATTTTTTGCTCATTACATTCTTATAAAATAAAAACAATTGTTATAATAGTATCATATTTCCAGAAATCAGGTTTCAAACAAAAGTACAATTGAGGGTGATATATTTCTTTTCATATGCAAATAAAGATGATAATAATAATAATAATAACAACAACAACAACAACAACAACAACAATAATAATAATAATAATAATAATAATAATAATAATAATAATAATAATAATAATAATAATAATAATAATAATAATAATAATAATAATAATAATAATAATAATAATAATAATAATAATAATAATAATAATAATAATAATAATAATAATAATAATAATAATAATAATAATAATAATAATAATAATAATAATAATAATAATAATAATAATAATAATAATAATGCTTAAGTCTATATAATATATTATTTATGTTTTTTCATGTATTGTAGACATTTTTCCCTGTCCATGTGATGATTTCTTAATAAAGTGTATTAGATAATTTTTGCTATGTGTAGTTAACATGTTTTGCATCACAAATCTTAAGAAAAGATAAATATTTAAAGATGGGCAGATGTTATTCTATTATAAAAATAAGAAAGTGAACTACATTTAACTGATGAAGAAGTTATATGATTAATTATAGTCTTTAATCCTTTTTGTCAATGCAACTGTATGTGCAACAATATAATTCTCCAAATTAGCTTTTTAGCTCATACTTCATCAGCACCGTTACCTCTCTGTTCCAGTAAAGCCCGTTCTGATGCTCGTAATTCGTGATGAAGTGATTTCAATTAAAGTTGAACAAATTCTCAGTTATCTCAAAGTAAATAAGTTTTCTAATAAATATTAAAGTTATGCCCTAAAATATGTATCTTGCTCTTCGTGAAGGGATTTGCGAATGTGAAAATAAATCTCACATTCTGTCATATAAAATTAGAGTAATAATTTCCTTTACAACTGAATACCTTTATCTGCCTTTAGTTTCTTGTTAGGGGCATAGACATATAATTCCAAAATATTGTGTAATACTCATTAGCATATAATAAGGACCGCCACTCTTATTATAATTATAAACTTTGTTTAAGGACTAGTATTAATTAATGTAATCATCATTTAAAATTCAAACAAGACCATTACTATTATTATTAAAATATTTTATTAACACCCTTGGTTTCTTAAGTCTTTATTCAATAATTATTTAATGTTAAGGCTCGCTGTCTGTGTTGGCAACCCAAACACATACATATGATTCGATTTAAAATTATCTTAGTTAATTTATTATCCGATATTATTGTCAGTTCAGGGGTCTCTAATCTTCACCAACCATTGATCTAGTTTCTTGGTGCATAGCACTGTGTCATCGATTTAGATTTCTACTAATCTGAGCTGGTGAGTTTGAATCCAACTTGCAGTTTATGTAGTGGCTTTTTCATCTGGTACATGGTTATGTTTTTGGCGGCCAATATGGGGCTTCAATTTATAAACCCCACACACCCTGTAGATAGTAATTATGGTTTTAGTTACTTAGTCAATTGAGATCTTGATAAATTAAATGTTTCTGTAGAGAGTGATATTTTAAAGAGTGTTGCATATATTTAAGAGAAAAGTTATGTGATTTATAATGCATAACTGAAATGATTTAATAAATTGATATGTCATTTTGTAATTTTCTTTCTTATAAATAAATGTTTTCAAGATTATTTTTTTAAATGTTCTTCAGTAAAAGATTCATTAGTTAAAATAATTATTCAAAAAAAAGTAATAAGATAGAATATATATATAAATTAATTATACATGCACTATATCAGTATATATATATATATTATATGTTTGTGTTATACGCGTTCGTGACAGTAAGAAAATTATCATTAGAAAAATAGTAAGAGTCTACAGATTAAAGCAAGGGGTAAAATTAGATGAAATATTTGTCTGTGTCAAAATTAATTATATGTATCTCAGTATATATATTAAAAATATCCAATATGATATCATGTTAAAAGTTTTAAATTTCAAAGTATTGCTTGCTGCACATATATTTAATGTTCACTTCGTATTCTTAGTAGCCTCAAAGCAGGTGAAGACCTTCAAACTGGGAATTATATGTCAAGCGGTCTGATGCAGTGTGACAACATGCTTTAATGACAATAATTTCTAGAGTAACCTCAAAGCAGGTGAAGACCTTTTGTGTACACCAAGCAGCCAGATGCAGTTGGCAAAATGCTTAAATGGTTCACATGCTTTCATGCTAGCAAGATTAAAAATGATATCAACAAATAAAAGTCTTGTGTAATATTAGTTTTGACATTTTTTTGTTTGTGTGTGAAAGCCTCATGCTTAGTGAAAATGATAATTGATCTCCTATATTTAAACTCGGGTCAGGAATGTGTCAGTTGTTAATAAATAATAAATATTTCATCAATCGAATTGTTTTATCAAAAACTAAGTCAATCATATGTGGTTTGGGGGTCAATGGTTTATTTCACATGCCCTATTGATCTCATTTTGCTAACTGGCGCCCATATAAATAAATTTGTCAGCAAGTTTGATTGTCAGCACAGTAGTGGATCAGTTGTCTAAATAATAAAAACGAAATGTGTCCAATATATCACTAATTATTTGTATAGTTGTTTTTTTTTCAGATATGGAAGAACAGTTGAACAGAAGGAAAGTGAGTAATATTTGTTTTTTCTATCTTCAATAGCTTTTAAAAAAAATACATGTCTCATTCAAAGAATTAATAAAAAGAGCTAACCAAGAAAATGTAGGTGAACTAAAATTAAACTAAAAAAGGCAGATTACATAGATTGGGGACATAATATGCAGCAGCTAATGAATATAGGGACAATGGGACCAGTAGTCAGAGACCTAATTAAATGTACTAAAGAAAAAAAATTATTTAAGTATACAGAGAAAGAGTGCCTTAAGTTTGTGATTTGCATTGTTTATTTATATTATTTACTTATTTTCAAAAATGGAAAGAGAGCAATTAGATAAAGTATTGACTGATGATAGTGATGCCCCTTCAACCACCTCCAGTGAATGAGAGATCACTTTTAAAAATCGGGTCAATAGGAAAGAACGCAACCATCAAAGCAGGAAGACAGCTAAAGATGATCACGATGATCGAGAGACTTTGCATACGATCCTCAGACAAATGAGAGAAGACAGGAAGTTGATGCTGATAATGATGGAAAGTATTCTAAGGCTGGAAAAAAAATGAGGCATCCAAACCAACCCAAAAACAAAGATTGTAAAGCATCATACAGCAATAGACACTTACAAGGCTCTAAGAAGAGATGAAGATGATAAGACCACACCAAAAGAAGTTGTGTATAGTAAAGAAGATGACAGTGGAGAAGATGAGTCAAATCAAGAAACGGTTGAAGAAGCTGATATAAATACAGAAAGGGAAAAAGAAGATGTTCAGACCACTAGTAAAATAAAACCAAAAGTAGAAATGGGACGGATGATGAATCCTCAACTTAGTATGAAGAATTTACAGATGCCATTCCCTGAATCCTTGATACAGACTCAAATTTTCAAAGGAGACCCAGGAGAGAACCCCATCGCTCATCTAGATAAGGACCCACCCCTCTTTATTTTGTTTAAAAAATCAATTTTTTATTGCCCCCCCCCAAACCAACCAACTTTTTTATTCAATAATCCACATAAATAAAAATTGACAATTCAGAAAATCATAAACTTCAATTTTAAAACTCCCGGCGGGGGGGGTTAAAGAATTTTTTTGTGTGCATTCAGTTGCAGAAAAGGCCATAGAATTACTGACAGCAATAGACTATGGGAACTTCCCACCAACAAGAAAGAACCAAAACTATGACCACCATCAAAAGTTCAACTCATATGGGCCACCTGATCCAGGGAAACAATAGGACAACCATTTGAATGAAGAGACTGATATATATATATATACAAACGACCGACTGACACGACCATAGGGAAAATGAGACTTGATTAACGGACCTATTTATTATAAGCTAGATAATATTAAAAAAAAAATGATCGCAATGAAACATGTATAAGTTTGTACTTTGTACAGATGATATTATTCATGCTCATGCTGTTCTCCCAGAGTCTACCAACTAGTCGAATACACTTATGCGACCGTATCACGTATAAGTAAAGAAATTTTTTTTCATTGTTTTTTTTTGAAGTGAAAAGAAATGAAGCAGTCAAATCTGACTTCGATTCTAGCTTCATGACATCTAGCCATAAGCCCACTTCAAACCCTAGTACTAACCTTAAATTTCCGATGCAATGGGGCTTTATACTTTCAATCCATGCTAATTTCCATAAAGAAAAACTTATTTCATAAATGTGTATTAAAATTAACTAGTTTCAGATTTAAATTGATCAATTCTATTAATAAACTCATGATAGAATTATTCATGAATTTATATATATTATAACTGTGTGGATTGTGCATATATATTTGTAAATATTTAAATATATATAATTGTTCAAAAGTTTCATTGCATCAGGAATGTTTGATTTTATTTTTAAATAATTTGTTAAATTTTTAATGATTAAAAGCTACATTCTTTCGATAAGCTTTCAGATTCTCCCTTTCCAAAACAATGGGTTAAGTTTTATTAATTAAAAAAAGATAAGTATTTAAAATGTAAGGATTTCCTAATTAAAATCATTTTTCTGATTTTAAGAATTCATTTTCTAATTAGAAAATGAATTCAAGTTAATGAGTTTGAAAGCCTTATTGAAGGAATGTAAATTTTGTAACATTGATAATGAAAGAAGCGCTAGCCCGAAGGCATCAAATACAGTATATATAGCTCTGAAAAGTTTGGAGGAAGAGAAGCCATCTTTGTTGTAGAGAAGTGCCAGTAAATTCTATGTGTATAAAAATCATAAATTTAAATAGTGTTTTTATCATGGTGAAGGCTAAAATGTCAGGAATCTGGCTACTGTGCCTGAAGTTCCCTAAAAATCTTCAATGAAGCTGCTAAATCCTTTCCAGACCAATCATGCTGATAAAATCATGAAAATCCGTTAAAATACTGTTCAAGTAATCGATCAAATGCATGCCTATGTTTTACCAACCCGGACGTGTAAGCTAAGGAACCAGCCCTGGAAGAAATAAGTAATATATTTCCATAATCAACCTTAAACTTTCTGGCCAGTTTCCGAACTTTACTTTACACTCCCTTTTAGAGCTCTTTTTATTGTTTAATGTAATAATCTTTATAAAACCTTTTATTTATGCTATTGTAAATTATATCGTAATTCTCTCAACTTCTAGTCTTTAAATTTAACTTTCCTTTCTCATGATGGTGGTTCATTTATTTTATTATATATATTTATTAAGTAATTTATTAATGTTGTTATTTTTAATTATATGCCAATAATCCTTCGATTCAATGATCTCCTTTGTTTCCTTTGCTTTATGCAAATAATATAATATTAAATCTAATAGTAATTCTCACCCATTAGAACTAAATTTATATGTTCTATTAATCATTGAGTCGAAAGAAATTATTAAATGTTTACTATTTTTATAATTGGCAAATAATAAATTATTAGCTCCATTTGTAATCTATGCCCCAGCTATTTTCTCATGTTTACCAATATGTATTTATTCATATATATAATGTTAAAATATTTTTTGCAAAAGGGCTGATAAAGGAATCAAATATATTCTAATTCAAATTTCAGTTACTTGCTATTTAGATTCAGGAAGGGCAAGATATTTGGGGCATGATTAATATAATTTTATAATGTGTTAAAATAGTTTTAGTTAAAAGCTCATTTTACTTTAATTAATTTGATCAAGTCATCACATATAGCATTCTATAATTGGGTTTTATTTTTCAAATGGTGACTATCAAGTCATCATCTTCAACATTGCTGGCATAGGGCTATCGTTCATTTCACAGGCTTGTCGGTGGTGATATTTCTGATATTTTAATTAATTTGGTGTTCCAAATATAAAAAGAGCAGGGGAAAAAGTGCTTTCTTCCTCTATAATTAAAATATCAGAAATATCACCACCGACAAGCCTGCTAAATGAACGATAGCCCTACACCAGCAATGTTGAAGATGATGACTTGATAGTCACTGTTTGAAAAATAAAACCCAATTATAGAATGCTCTCCATGATGACTTGATCAAATTAATTAAAGTAAAATGAGCTTTTAACTAAAACTATTTTAACGCATTATAAAATTATATTAATCATGCCCCAAATATCGTGCCCTTCCTGAATCTAAATAGCAAGAAACTGAAATTTGAATTAGAATATATTTGATTCCTTTATCAGCCCTTTTGCAAAAATATTTTAACATTATATATATGAATAAATACATATTGGTAAACACAAGAAAATAGCTGGTGCATAGATTAGAAATGGAGCTAATAATTTATTATTAGCCAATTATAAAAATAGTAAACATTTAATAATTTCTTTCGACTCGATGATTAATAGAACATATAAATTTAGTTCTAATGGATGAGAATTACTATTAGATTTAATATTATATTATTTGCATAAAGCAAAGGAAACAAATGAGATCATTGAATCGAAGGATTATTGGCATATAATTAAAAATAACAACATTAATAAATTACTTAATAAATATATATAATAAAATAAATGAACCACCATCATGAGAAAGGAAAGTTAAATTTAAAGACTAGAAGTTGAGAGAATTACGATATAATTTACAATAGCATAAATAAAAGGTTTTATAAAGATTATTACATTAAAGAATAAAAAGAGCTCTAAAAGGGAGTGTAAAGTAGAGTTCGGAAACTGGCCAGAAAGTTTAAGGTTCATTATGGAAATATATTACCTATTTCTTCCAGGGCTTGTTTCTTAGCTTACACGTCTGGGTTGGTAAAACATAGGCATGCATTTAATCAATTACTTGAACAGTATTTTAATGGATTTTCATGATTTTAGCAGCATGATTGGTCCAGAAAGGATTTAGCAGCTTCATTGAAGATTTTCAGGGAACTTCAGGCACAGTAGCCAGATTCCTGATGTTTTAGCCCTTCACCATGATAGAAACACTATTTAAATTTATGAATTTTATACGCATAGAGTTTACTGGCACTTCTCCACAACAAAGATGTCTTCTCTTTCTCCAAACTTTTCAGAGCTATATATACTGTATTTGATGCCTTTGGGCTAGCGCTTCTTTCATTATCAATGTTACAAAATTTACTGGTTGTTTTTAGATACATTCCTTCGATAAGGCTTTCAAACTCATTAATTAGAAAATGAATTCTTAAAATCAGAAAAATGATTTTAATTAGGAATTCCTTACATTTTAAATACTTATCTTTTTTTAATTAATAAAACTTTACCAATTTTTTTGGAAAGAGAGAATCTGAAAGCTTATCGAAAGAATGTAGCTTTTAATCATTAAAAATTTAATAAATTATTTAAAAATAAAATCAAATATTCCTGACGCAATAAAACTTTTGAACAATTATATATATTTAAATATTTACAAATATATACGCACAAACCACGCAGTTATAATATATATAAATTCATGAATAATTCTATCATGAGTTTATTAATAGAATTGATCAATTTAAATCTGAAACTAGTTAATTTTAATACACATTTATGAAATACGTTTTTCTTTATGGAAATTAGCATAGATTGAACATATAAAACCCCATTGCATCAGAAATTTAAGGTTAGTACTAGGGTTTGAAGTGGGCTTATGGCTAGATGTCATGAAGCTAGGATCGAACTCAGATTCGACTGCTTCAATATATATTCGTGAATTTAGGCTGCTACAAGACCATATTATTCTGAATTTAATAACTTTTGTTGAAGTTAAGTGGAAGTACATTCAGTGCAATTTATTTTATATTTGAGATAGTCAATATTTGCCTAATAGTATTTTGAATTATTAAATGAATAATACTATATATCATATAATATATATGACCACATTACTTTTAGTGTACAACTAATAGCAACATAAGCTGCATACAATATAATAAATATTAATTTAAATGAAATAATAAGAAATCAAACATAATAATACTAAGAAGAACAGAAGCTAAGAAATTTAAATTATTTATGAAGAAAAAAAATGTTTACAATTAAATGATTAACTATTTAAAAGAAAAATCAGATTATGTAATCATTATTCAACATTAACAAAAGAAGCCAAATGACCAACTATATTGGGTACAACTTTATATAATATGTATTTAATCAAAACATAATATATCTATTATAATCAAACTTAGTTCTTTTTTTTTTTCACAAATAGAAGTCATATTAGTAATCCTCGCATAGTCTTATGTCACCCTAATTTGGTTAGGATTCATAGCAAATGTATTCATAATTAAGGAAAGGATACACTTGATGAAGAATGAACAAAATATTGCTATCTGAACATTAACGAGTGTCTTGAGGAAAAAAAATGCAAGAATGTCTTTGCAGTTGAATGTTTATAATTATTTCCATAATGTACTAATTTTATATGATTTAATAATAATAAATCATGATTAAGATAATTAGAAATGTATTGAACTTAATACATAACTTCTCAGTTCTATATGAATTTAATGACAATTGTACTTATATGTTGGACTATTTCCATTCATCATCATCATCAACCATTATCAATCCACTGCAAGATGAAGGTCTCTCCAAGTTCAATCTATCTTCTCCAATCTTTAGCTTTTCTTCTCCACATCACCTCTGCACTCTTTCTTATTTCATCCATACATCTCACATGTGGTCTCTTTCTGGGTTTTTACAACTATTTCCATTATCTAACATTAAATACTGAATGTCTTTAGAAAAAAAAATTATTTAAAATTTTGCAATTATATTCAACTGTCAATAATTGCATACAGGTTAGTATATAAACAACATTTTGAGTTGTATTTTTTTTTCTTTCTTTTCCAGGTATTACTGGCCTGAAACAACAATTTGAGTAGTATTCTTCTTTTTTTCTTTTCCAGGTATTACTGACCTGAGCAATGACAATACTAGAATAGAAATCAAACCTGGATTTCTAATTGAGTTATTCTGCCACTCAATTAGTTAGAGTGTTATTTTAAAATTCATTATTCAAGAATATAAATGTCCCGGTTCAATTCCCATATTAGTATTGCCAATTGTCAGACCAGCAACACTTGAAGAAGAAAGGAGAATAATACCACTCAAAATATTGTTCATATACTAACCTGTGTGCAATTCCTAATATTTGAATGTAATTAGAAATTTAAAGAATGTTTTCTAAAAATTTCTAAAGACTTTCAATATTTATCATTAGATGATAAAAATAGTCCAACATATAATTACAACTAAAATGGCATCATCACAAATCTTCAGGCAAACATTAATAACACTTAATTGAAGAAGAGAAGAATGAAAATATCCCCACAACTAGAATTGGTTTCTATACACATTTGAATGGTAAAGACATTAAATATCAACTTTCAGATTATCACTCACTTAAAACAAAAAACTTTGTTATATTAAACAGATCATGTATCTATCAGAATAATAGATAGTTATTAGATCAGTGGCTCTCAACCTTCCTAATGTTGTGATCCTTTAATACAGTTCCCTATGTTGTGATAACCCCAACTTTTAATTTTGCTAGTTATGAATTGGAAATAGTTTGTTCAACCCTCAAAAGGGTCATGACCCACAGGTTGAGAACTGCTGCTGTATTAGATAATACTAGGTGAAATATTATTTCAGTAAATAAATTATGTATCCATTTAAATGAATAACAAATATATTTATTTATAATGGAATTGTTTAATCTTATATAGAAATAAGCAAAATAAATCACAATATTTGATTATATCTCTTAGTGCATGGTGCTGTATTAATATGCAGTTGATCATCCATAGATTGAACCTTTATAAAATGATTAGCAGTGAAAAAGAAAGCTGTCAAAAATATAGTATGAAATTCAACATCAAAGTCAAATACTTTTTCCATTATAAATAATATTATGGCAAGAAAAATAAAATTACTAATTTCTCTTCATTAAATACAAATTGATTATAAAAAAAAACAGAGTGATTTATAAAATTTACACTCTTAGCTCTTATAAAAATAAATTATAACTATAACAAACTTTATATAATGATAAATATATATTATTGTATTATCAAACAATAATAAAGTCAGCTATACTTATATCTAGCAGTTATAAAAAAATAAACATATACTATATTAAACATGCCAACATAAAATTGCCAATAACTGTAAAATAATAGTATTTATATACACAGAATACTTATTCAATATATTTATGGATTTCTAGTCTAAAAATAACAATATTGACATCAAAGTTACAAATTAAATATTATAATGAAGGACTAAAAGTGATTGATAATTTTAATCTTCTTAAATTGTTAATCAATAATCAAATAGTCAAGAGATTGTTTGTAGACTAACATTGAGAGAAATTTAAATAAAAAACTTGGAAAAGATTTTTAGAATTAGCAGGTCAACTTTAAAACCAAAGATCAGAATTATTCGAGCTATCACATATTTCCTATAAGTTTTATAGTTGTTAAAATTGGACAAAGAAAGAATATGAATAAAGTACTGAAGCTTTTGAATTATGGGGCATTGAGGACTTTTGAGAATTCTATGGAAAACAAGAAATGCAAACATGATGGCACTTGATTAAATTAGATCTGAAGTATCACTTGAAGCACAAATGTCCAGGTTGTAATTTATTATCTATTTGAGCTATGAAATGATTAATTTATCAGGAAATGTATAGAATTTGTAAAGATTGGTGATGAATAAAAGAATATTACTAGCAATAAAATGGATTGATTCATTGTCACAATAATAAATGTACATTTAGGCAGCAAGCAGAATTATTCAATGATAAGTTATTCTAGACAATTGCTATTTATAATTATTTCCAGGAATTAAAACCAACTTAATAATGCTTAACAATAATTTTAATTCATCAAAAATTCTAGATGTATCTTCTATGAATTTTGTTATGTCATTCATAAAAGATATGTTTTAGAATTAGAAAGATATAATAAAACATGTATTTTAATCAGATGAAAATCTAAGTTTTTGATCAAATTAATATATTCATATTTTCTATTATTATGTTGCGAAAATAATTTGGTTTATAGGTTAAAGAAAATTAAGAATTAAAAACTGAAATATTTTTAATATTATTATATACACAGTGTGTGCAGTTACTTACATGCATATATATATATATATCAAATGTTACTCACCATGCAAATGTTTATTTGTCTGCATTTAGAGGTCATTTTTCTTTTTCTTTATAATCTAATGCTAAGTGCACTTTCAGTAAAGTTGACCAATCATAGCTCCCTTAAATCAATTATTCTTGATACTTTATTTATACTGTAAATGAGCATGCATTTTTATTTTAATTACTCTATTTAAATATTCCATTTTTTAGATAATTGTACATTGATTTCTCTTTTGTTTATTACATTTCTATGGTCTATAATAAACCATGCTTGCTTCATACACACTATATTGACTGTCTATGGGCCAAAGCTAAGACCAAATTGTTCATCATGGTACCAAAAACAGACATATTTTTGATTGCTTTTAGCATGCCTATATAAGTAAGTATTTGTAATGTACTAATCTGATTAAGATATTAGCATATGATTATCCAACAAATGAAAAATTTAAATGGTATAATTAAAAATGCATACATAATTACAGTATAAATAAAGCAGAAACAATGATTAATTTAAAAGAGCTATGTTTATGGTAAACTACACCAAAAGTGCACTTAGCATTGGGTTATGAAGAAGAAGCAAATCACTTTGATGCATAGGTGAACAAACATTTGCAAATTTAAATTACAAATACAAATGAAGAAGAAAAACTAACATTTATAGATTAAAATAGAATATTTATTGGTTATGAATTATTGGAATATTTTGTATTTTTGACAAGCATGTGCATGCATACATATGTGTGTTAATTACAAATTCATATATTTATAAATTACAATTTTTAAAATGTTATAATTTTGTTTTGTTTTTCAATCTGTAGAAATATTATTTGATGTTTATAAAATAGTCTATAAGACTTTTTATTTTTTATTATTTTTATTTCTAATTAAATAATAAATTAATTAAATATTATTTTAAGATATTTCAGTCAAGTTATTTAATACTAGAAGGTATTGAATATTATATGTTTTCTCTTATTAACAGTCACTAGGTCCTTGAAATCCCCAAGCCAGCTTCATGATAATAGTATATGAAATATATGTGGTTTTTGCATATATATATATATAATTATTCTCTTTATAATTATTTAGATGGTACTTACTCTGTGACAGTTTTAATTAATTTCATTGGCAGTAAACTTTAAACATTAAATTTAATATTAAGTCATAATTATTTATCAGAACATAATAAATTTGACTTTATTTGATAGATATTTTTGTTTAGAAACAAAGTAAATTTTTTGATGAAATTGTAATATGATCAAAATCATTCAATTGTCAGGAAGAATTCGATTTTTTCAGAAATAAATGAAATCTGCTTTATTTGGCATTCAATTTATATTTTAACAAATTTCAGTATTACTAACAGGCAGTCACTGCTTATGCCTTAACAAGCAACTGTCCCTGCAATTTGATTTATTCAAGTCATATAACATTAAGTTAGAGACTATCAAGGAACAATAAAAAACAATCAAGATAGGATTTAAAATTGTTGCTGAATTTTAAGATATCCTGACAACTATAGATTTTTTTTTGTTTTGGGATTAAAATATTAATTACCAATATTTTAAAATAAGTTAGCGACTTCTCTCAATATGTGCCAAACTTATGCTCATGTGAATTGCTTTGGAAAAAGCATTATGAATGTTCATAAACTGGGTTCTGTAGATATCTGTACAATTTTATTTTGAATTATTTAGATGGTCCTAAGAGAATAAAAGTCATCTTTAAAGTCCACACAATTTACTTATATGTTTTATAATGATAATAACTAATTTAGTGATATGCAGTTTACTCATAGTACCAGGTGGTCCTGCACTTTGGTGATGATCACCATTAGGATAATCCAGCATTTTTTATATATGTTTAACTTTATAATTATTTTAGGACTTATGTATGTGCATGCAGCTAAAATATTGGTGGTTGTTTTTATAATGTTATGTTCTAAATTTGGTTTTTGGTAGATGATGATTAGACTAAAATTTTATGGCAATGCCTCTTTTAATTAAATCCAGCCACCAAAGATGTTTGTTGATTAAATTATTGCTAATACTCTATTATGATGATAAATTATTTGATGATGATATTTTCTGGGATTCTATATCTGATTTGATTGTATTGACTTCTGATATGCTCATTCATTGTATTTATATGTATTTATTGATAGTTATTTGCATCACCACTTATTATTCCTTTTTTTTTCTAGATACACTTACATTAATAAAATATAATTGTAAATCATTAAACATGTATATTAAATATGACCTAATATTTTCATTAACGAATCGATTATTCCATAAGATAAAATAAATGAAGCGCAACAAGAATGTACCATTTGAAAAAAAAAAAACGAAATTAAAATTACTCCAGGGAACGTAACCTCCTCATAAAAAGGTAAATTAAAAAACAATTGAAAGAAACTAACGGACCAGTGAAGCAAATACTTCAAAGGAGAAAAAAATATGTTTACATGATCGCAGAAAATGTGAAAGGGCTTATGACTACATTTGTAGGTCCACCTAGATTGAATTATATATGCACAATTAACAGCTAATAATATATATATAATAAAACATTTTATATTACATTTTATGTCTTATACATATATTGTTTATTACTGGTTTAAAATAATTTTATGGGTGATCGTTTATCCGGACTATTATATATATAGTCAATTTATTGATTTGAAATAAAAATATGTTTAATTTATGTTACTCTAAGATTTTTATTAGTTTTAATGTATGTAGCGTTCGGTTCTCTTTGCCTGCGATTGCGGCTTTGACTAAATAATAACATTCTTAATAAAACTAGTAATGAAAAAAAAAAACAGCTTCAATTTAACTATTATGAGATTTTCTTCCTCTCTTGTTTATTTTTTTAATAAACAGATTAACATTTTAATAATACATGCATTGTAAAAATATTCGGCTTTAAGTGTAATTAAATTTAAATATTTTATTAATATTTAAAATGTCAAATAAATAATTGACCGTGGCAAGCCATTACATTTCAATGGATAACAAAAGAGTATTGAGTATCACAAAAATACATTTAATATGACAAATTTAATAAATTGACAACTTAAAAGTTTGTTCTTTGAAATTAAGATATTAATTTTAAAATTTTGATATCTGTCTAAGTGTCAAATATAAGTGACAGTTAAAATAAAGAATTATTAGCCTGGATGTCTGTCAAAAATAATTCAAGTTTTGTTGTTGAAGCGCTTATAATTTTTGATTAATATTTTATTTGTGCCTATATTTTTATTGTAAGACACAATAATAACTGTACGATTAATAATATATTTTTTTGGCAAAAAATAATAATTATTAGTATATAAGAAGTCTAGTTAATAATAATGTTTAGGTTTAGGTGTAGCTAGCTATTGAATTGAATTTGCATGAAAAGCAATGATCCTGCAGGCATTTTTAATAGTTAAACAGGTGACAAAGTATATAATAAATCATGTGACATGTTAGCACTTTAATGACATTGAAGCACAAATTTTATTCGGTAATTAAATTGAAAATTAAAAACAAATGTGCTACTCAACAGAGAATGTTACCATATCACAGTATTAAACTAAGATGGCAAAACAAATGGTTAGTTGCTTGGGAAATCATGTGATACTTGAGGACTGGAAGTGGAAAGTTTATTTTCAATGGAGAAACCTTTACATTTTGCCCCCACCATTCTATCACTGCATTAATAATCTTCATGCATTTAACTGATTATGAATATTTGCAATGTTTATTTTGTATTACTATACATATAATAAATAAATGATTTTATAATGTGTTAGTAGCTTATATACATATTCTGACCACGATCTGAATTTTGAATCTTGGTCAACTAAAATTGAAAAAAAATTCTTAAAAAAATCCTGTATCTAAATGATATATCATCACGGTTAAGATTTTTTATATATATAACTCGCCTGAGGCCAATCCACCTAACATCAGTAAAACAAAAATTAAAAAAAAAACATTAACATTGTCTTCACCAGCAATTGAAAAACTTGATAAGAAATAACTTTTTCATAGTTTGTCTGCAGGAGATTTCAGAGAGGTTTTTATCTTGCAGTTGTATATGATAAATTTGTCTTTTACATACATATGTTAAAATTGATGAGTATTCAAAATCTACTATTTTGGTGAACTGTTTATTATCAAAAATATTCTACCAAATATAAAAAAAGATTAACATAAATTAATATATGTACTCACATGACAATATTTACATTCCTACATATAAAAAGTATGAGCTGAATGAATATGCATTATCCATCGCATCTATGGATTGTTCATAATCTTTCTAACATTGCTTAACTGTAGTGATCAACGAGTATTGGTGTGTTCAACATAGTATGACCATAGTCTTAATCATTAGGAGACTTTTAAAATCAAACATTATATTGTTGTTCTTATAATCCATAATCTGCAACAAATGGTTCTGAGTTTTGATATGACTATCAAAATCTGAGAATGGTAGTGAACTATAAATAGTAAATGTTTTTAATATATCAGATATTTTTAACATATATATATATAAATGCACACACACAATATTGTAGGTTTAAAAAAGAGGGTAGATATAATCATGCCTCACTTGGAAAATGGAATATAACAGAACACACATGAATAAAACATAAAATAAATAAATAAATACATTCATAAATTTTTTGTAACCAAAAGAAATAGTTATAATCTGAATTGCAGATGACTAATTTCTTTCCAAACTTTTCAATAAAAACTATCCCACTAAAAGAATTAAATGACATGGAATGGATGGACAAATGATAATGATATATAAACTTTTGAAATTATCTTAACTATAATTTCATATGCCCAAATAAAAACCACATCATTCTCAAATTATATATCTTAGAAAACTAACTTATTAGTAGCATATCTCCATCAGTCATTGTAGGAGTCATGTGATGATAACCATATCTATTTACAGTTTAATAGAAGAATGTCACCTACAACTTAGATTATAAAACCATGATCCACCACATAGTCAAACCATATAATTTGAAGCATTATTTTTCATAATCTTGCATTATTTATGATTATGTGGGAGATGATGATCTGGACCAACTGATGAGTCCTGGTTCTGCATGAAATATGTATATTGGAGATCATTTATCTTTTTTGCAATTATGTGGCTATGTGTGTTGGTTGTATATGATAGAGTGGATGACTAAAGGATCTTGAAAGTCTAAGTTCAAATCCCTGCATGTATTTAAATTTTACATATGCCAATTTGAAACTTAATATCTGATTCTCACACATATTGCATTACGTTATATAACTCAAACACTGTATAGAATTAAAAATAAAGAAATAGAAAAGTATTTAAACATTATCAAAACAAATAATTTAATAAAAGTTTGATTATAATATGCTACAAAATAAGCATTTACGCTGTATAAATCAAATAATAATCTTGTTGTTCAGATTAACTTTAAAATAATAATTCTAATATTAACATATACATATTATATATTTTATTTCTCCTATGACTAACATTAGTTTAAAATAATATACATAAAATTTCTTACACTTATAAAAAAGATTAGTTTATATTGGCATGGTTTTTTAAATATATTTATATAATAAATTGTTTTTCTTTTCACCAATAAAAATTGTAATTATACATATGCGATTTTATGCAGAATGGGCACACTCAAATTTTCTCCTCTTTTCTATCCTAAAATTGAAATGCAAATTTCTAATTCCACAAATACAAATATGTATTTTGTGAAAAAAAGAAAGTATTGCATTTTGTATTTTAATAAATACTGAATATTAAACCATAAAATATACAATAAAGTAAATAATAATGATAATAATAATTGTAGTAATATTAAAAACTTTTTAATTTAAGTAAAGTTTGTAATAAATAAATTATAAACTGGGATAAACAAATAAATATGAATATTGTTATCTATAGGTTTTTTTTTGTTTGAATTAAAGTAGAACTTTCATACATTTGCATATGACTTTATGAAACTTGAAGACTAGTTCAACCTCTTAGTGTGTTCTCTCTTGTAATAATCAGAATTGTATATTCACTCAACAAAACCCAGAGTTCAAGCCAAATATACTAAACTTGATTGAAATGGGACACAGAATCCCATGTCAGACCAAGCTCCAACCTATGTAACTGTGTTCCATGATTTAATATTCTATGAACAATGCTTTCTATGATACATTTAAGTTCTATTTAACCTGGGCCCTGATAAACTTGGAGAAACTTGAGATTCTAATTAAATGTAATTACACTATAAAATTCATGAATAGACTTGAGAAATGAATGACAAAATAATTTTAATAAACTAACTGGTAAAATAAATGTCCTAAATATCACACATCATAAATTTCGCTTTAACTAATGGGTTTAATTCGATTGGAGTATGATAAGAAAAATAATGGAGACAAGGTAAAGTTAAAGAAGTTTATTACAATTGATAATGATTAACACCGTATATTATAGATTACATTAAGCTGATGATCAAAGTATTATTAGTTTATCACCATCACACATTATGCAGATAGACAGGTTTAATCAATTATTATATACAGTGTCAAGGATTTAATTCATGTAAATCTAACAACTTTCATATTTTATAAGTAATTAATATCTATGATATTGTAATGTGCCAAATGATTTTCAACTCCCTTACACTGGTTTGCCAAAAGACCAAGGTTTATGTGTAATAACCTGAGACATATATTACAGTGTTAATATTGCTGATTATCTAAGACAAGCAATTAATATTTGGACATAATTATCAATTCTAAAAGTTATGTAAATCATAATTTGTTCCATCAGAACTCCTGATGTTCTTGGGTTCACTCACATATATGTGATTTTAACATTTTTTAAGTTATTAAATTTAATTAATTATTCATTAAATTTACAAAGCTATTACTTCATTCTATACATAATACCTAGATATCTGATGTTAATATACAAATACATATATGTGACTATACAGATATCTCAATAGACCTTTCTTGGATACTTTTATAGTTTGAACTTGGGTACAGAGACATGCATGTGACCCAGAGTCAATTCCCAGAGGTAATGCTGGTGAAACAAATATAGCATGGCAAAAAAAAAAAGATTTTACATAATATACAGAACAATGCAATAATCTACAACAGTAAATATAACAATGGATCCAGAGCCAAATACCAAATAATAGCCAGAGAAATTGCCTAGTTAACAAATTTAACATCATTTAAGATAATTATTAGCATGGCACTGTATTACAGAACAATTATTTACCTAGTGTTTTAACTCTTCATTCCTATCTAATGGCTACTCATCCACTTCACATTTCCTACATGCCAGCATTATTATTAGTTTGATCATTACTTGTGGATTATTAGTATGGTAATTCAAGCTATATTTGTATGCAGACATTAGTATTCCTGTGATGTGTGTTAGATATTTTCTTATCATGGCTCATGAGATTTTACCCATAAATGGTTTAAGATCTATTTACTATCTATATTGCATCAGGAGGCAAATCCACAAATGGTTTGAGGCTTCCTGCATAATAGGTTCCTATCAGGGTGCCATTGTCATCCAACACACAAGTATTATTATCACAATTTCTTTTAATAATATATGGTCCCTTATACAATGGAAAGTCTATTTTGTATACTCAAAGATTTTTATTTTTGGTTTGTGGAGTTCAAACCCATAAACAGTCTCCTACTCAAAAGATGTGCGATCACCTTCCTTTTCTCCTCCCAGCCATTCGTTCTAAATTAGTCCTTGTATCATGTATATCCCTTTCTCTGATAATGGCTACATTTCCAAATGGGAGAGGAGTTTTAATAATGGTTTGTCATGGCCTACCTTAGTGCAAGAATGAGAGAGTAAAATCTGTAAGACTCATTTTAAAATATTATTAATATGTTTAAGAATGTATTTGGTCTGATTAACCCAATCCCTATGATTGGTTCCCAAATGGGTCCTGTATAGCCTGTTAATTTTCCTCATGATCTATTTACATGGATTGGATTGGGATTCATTATAGATGTTAATGGATGTTTGATGTTTTGATGCTCCAACTATATCATCCACTCCCTCAATGTGAATGCCCACCCACAGTTGGATAGTATGGTGTGCAGTTTACTTATAGTAGGAAATTGTTGCTCTTGCAAAACCCTGATGGTACAGCTTGATACACTTTAACATATTTGGAAAACCAATTGTAAGTGACCAATAGATAATCAGTAAGGTGGCAATGGACTATAATGATTGATCACAAGTACTTCATTTGGATTTGATTGAATTATAGGCAAGACAGGACCCCTGTAAGATTTTTTACATGATTTATCCCTAGCACAAATGCTGAATCTGTTAAGTATATTCAAGATATCAGCATGTATGTTGGGCCAATGAAATTGTCATTTAATGGTCTCCTCAGATTTCTGAGATCGATAATGTACCACAAGGCAGTGCATATAATTAATCAACTGTCTTCTCAAGTTTGGAGACACCAGAATTTTATACAAATCATCTTCATGTCTGACCCATTTCTGTAGTAACCCATTCTGAATTTGAAAATATTTTCTTCATTCATCTATACTTCCATATATAGTCCTTTTCTCTTATTTTAGTGCATCAATTATATTTTTTTCTTTAGGGTATTTTTCTTGCCAATATTGCAAGTTTTGTAAATCAATCTCAATGGAGTTATCTATTGTGTTAATCATTATAGTCAAGGATCTATCTGTCACTACAGGGTTACAGGACTTAATTTCTACTGGGTGTCAACTAAGGATATCAGTCACTATATTTTATTGACCAGGGCAATATATTATTTTATAATCAAACTTCTGCAATGTCAGACTCCATCAAATATTGAGGCAATCATTATTAAGGTAACTTTTATTTAAACTCCAAGTAGTGATGATCAGTGATGATTATTTCCTTTGACCCAATCAGAAACTGTCTAAACTTATTGCACACCCATACAATTGCTAGAGTGTCTTGTTCTGTGACTGTATTGTTTGATTCTTTTCCTTTTAAAGTGCAGCTGCTGAAATAAAGTACTTTATGTTGTCTCTCCTGGTTGATTTGGAATAATACAATCCCTAGACTTCTTTTACTACTAATGTTCTGAAGTCTTTGTTGATGGTTACCCATTTCTCTAGCGATAAGACTAATTCCTATTTTGTTCTTAGAATCTATATAATCACATAATGTCCTTACCATAGATATTTATTCTTTCTGCCTTACTATCCCCTTTAATAGGTTTATGTACTGTCTGCATTTGCCCTATAGGATTTGTGTTCTCTCCCTTGGCATTTTGCTTTCTTTGTTTTGCTTTCTCTATTTTTTCCTTTATGGATGGATGCTGACCATCATCTCCATTTTTTCCTGGTTGGCAACATTATTGTCATTTTCTTTTAATTTATACATACCTCTCATTTCTTCCTGTGTCACTTGTAAATCTCT
The DNA here is from genome assembly GCA_028023455.1 of Epiperipatus broadwayi. Lineage (NCBI taxonomy): Eukaryota > Metazoa > Onychophora > Udeonychophora > Euonychophora > Peripatidae > Epiperipatus > Epiperipatus broadwayi. The sequence goes on from JAQFVV010012423.1 coordinate 5,769,336, forward strand.
AATAACTTCTTCCTGCTCCTTTGCTTTCTGATCTTGTTTTTCACTTTCTCCTTCTAGTTTTTTTCTACAATTTGTTTAATTTCTTTTATTATGACTTTTAATATCATTTCCTGCCCTTCTACATTATTCCTAGTTATTTCAAATTCATCTTTCAATGTCTGTATGGCTTTGATGGTCTCTCTGAAATGTTCCCTCAGAAGCCCTATTAATTTATGGCTTATTTCCTCACAACTTTTCTGAGAATCTGATTTTATTTCTTCCAGATTTCTCTGTAGTATTTCTTCCTTCTTTTGTTCTCTAGCTTCTATGAGTCTTGCTTCCATTAGCAAAATATTATTTTGGTTTCTAGCCTCCATCACTATGGTTGTTCTTTTCATCATTTCTTGCAAGGCTACAATCAAATCCTCACTATCTCCCCTTATTTCTCTTACTGACTCTTCTTCATGGAGTAATCTAGGTGACTCCTTAAAGTATACTGAACTTTCAATTGATACATCCTCTACACATAGGCTTGCATTTTCTCTTTCCTCTACCTCTTCTTCTATACTATTATCCATGGTACTATTACTAATCCTAGCTTCCCTTCCCATTTTTCTTATTATTTTTTTTTTGTTTTTTTAAATAGGAAGGTTTTAAAGAAATTACTTATTAAATTATTTAATACAGCAATGTGCTATCCTCCTACACCATTCTATGGCCATTTCCAATTATTCCATTCTATGAACCCACTGGTTTATGTATCCCATCCTATCCATTCTCTGTTACCCCTAACTATTCTTCCTTGCTACATATGAATAAAATCAAATGATAATCATAATATAAAAGAAAATAAACAAAACTTTACCTACAGTGCCTTGTTCTTTCACTTTTTGTTGAGTGCTTCCCACTTCCTGTAAAATTTACTAGCTTCAGGATTATACTCGTTTTCTCCATACCATAGTCATTTTATTTTACCAGATATACAAACAATGATCCAATTTTACCATCTCCACTACCCTGAATTCAACCACAATTCCAAACATTAATACCTTAAATATTGGGTATCTTCTTTTTAAATTTCTCTACTCCTGATAGCAAAATTTATACTGAAAATGACTTATGTCCTATTCAAGCCATCTCCAGGCACTATGTCATCAGTAATAAGGCCATTACACATAGTACCATATAAAACATTGCATTAACCCACAATATCAGAACAGTTACATCCAAATTTCATATAATGTGGACCCATTTTACTTTTAACACCACATGTTATAGTATCAGAATTGAAAAATTTTACTTAAGCACCATGTGCAATCTATTATACAAATCCACATATACATAACCCTAGAAAATTGCATGTAAAACTCAGGGAAGTATGGATATGTGCTATGATAGCTTCACATTTACACACCAGAATAAGAGAGAAAAAACCCTATGTAATGGTCAGAATTGTATATTCACTCAACAAAATCCAGAGTTCAAGCCAAATGTATTAAACCTGATTGAGATGAAATATGAAGTACCATGTGGGACCAAGCTCCAACTTATGTGATTGTGCTCCATGTTTTAATGTCCTACAAACAATGTGTTCCTATGATGTACTTAAGCTCTATTTAACCCAGACCCAAATGAACAGGAAAAGCATGAGATTCTATTAAATTTAATTACACTATAAGGATCATGAATCGACTTGAAAAATAAATAACAAAATAATTTTAATAGATAAACTAGTAAAATAAATGTCATAAATATTACATATCATAAATTTCATTTTAATTGAATGGATTTAATTGGAATGGAGTACAGTAAGAAAGATAATGGAGGTCAGATAAAGATACACAAATTTATAACAATTAATAATGGTTAACATCAGACATTATAGATTACATTAAGCTGATGATTAAAGTATTGTTAATTTAATGCCATCACATGTTATACAATTACACAAGTTTAATCAATTATTATATACAGTATCAAGGAATTAATTCAGGTAAATCTAATTACCTTTGTGCTTTATAGATTACATTAAGCTGATGATTAAAGTATTGTTAATTTAATGCCATCACATGTTATACAATTACACAAGTTTAATCAATTATTATATACAGTGTCAAGGAATTAATTCATGTAAATCTAATTACCTTTGTGCTTTATAAGTGACTGATATCTATGACAATGTAATGTGCCAAATGATTTTCAACTTCCTTAATGTCGTTTGCCAAAAGACCAAGGTTTATATGTAATAACCAGAGACATATATTACATATTATAGCATTAATATTGCTGACCATCTAAGACAAGTAATTAATATTTGGACATAATTATCAACTCTAAAAGATATGTAAACCATGATTTGTTCCACCAGAACTCCTGATGTTCTTGGGTAAATTAATGAATAATATAATACAAAGAATGGTATGGGTTAAGTTAGCATTACATATGATTCACCATGCACAAATTAAACTAAATTTATCAGGGGTTTGGCAGGGATGATAAGAACCTACATCCACATATAAGATGCATAGTTCATTTGAATTGAGAAGTTTGTTAATGAACTAATTAATCTGGAGTATACATGGATGTTCAAATATTGGATAAGCTACTCCAACATACTGGGAGTTTACCTCAGTTACTTATTTGGTGCTCATATCCAAACAATTAAATCTATAGGTGCTTCTACTGTCAAACATTATGCGGGCAACTGACATAATTAGGCCAGTATTTGCCATTTACCCATAGAGAATAGCAAAGTAGAAATATATATATCATCCAAGTCCACATCTGTCATGTACAAACATAATATAAGATTTCCAACATAGTTAATTATGTCTGCATTTGAAATAATCAATGAATATCTGCATTGCCAATCTCCCAAAACAAGCATTGGGAAGCTAATGCAATAATAAAATGGACTAATTTAAGGGAGATTCTAACTCAAGTTCAACAAATAGTTTGATCAACATCATTACTCATTATTTAGTAATGGCTACCTGAATTTCAAGGAATATTATACTATATCTCTACAGTTAGAATTAAATTTATTTGTTCAAATAATCTTCATAGATTATACCTTACAACATAAGGTTGGCCTATAACCAGAATAATTACTTATTATGAAACAAATTGAACTTTGAATCACATAACAATACAAACATTATAATGATGGCAAAGTGATTAAAGATTATAACCAAGCAATATAAATTTGCAATAGTGAGTAGGATTTAAATAACTAAACATTATTCTATAATTACTAGATCAAACATAGAATTAGTAATATCTCACACTGTAAACTTAAAATATTTAATATGCTCACTATTTCGAGTGGCATTTGGCACATTATAACTAACATGAACTAGTAAGAAATTTTAATACCTAGAAACTTATAAAGACAGTAATAAATACCATCACTAGCACAAAAATAAAGATTAATTACAATTTAGTAGGCTGAGCACAAGTTCACAATTTCAGAGTTTAAACAAAATTAAGGGTTTTACAGAGATGAAAATTTAATTTGAATCTTCATGCAGGCTTATAGAATAGCTATAGCTCTAGAATTAGATCTCCTAAAGTTTATTTTAGCACTCTTTGTGGTGACAGTAGGAATTTTATCTTTGATTAATCTATGCAAGCACTTCAGTTGTTTTTATCAATTCTTGGCTATGGGTAAAGTAGCAATTATTCTCCATAGGATTGGCAGTGTATCATTCTGTGCAGGTGACATCAGCATGGCAAGTTCTTTATGGGACTTCTTCCATTATTGTAACAGCTTGATGTTTTTAGTATGCAGTATGGAGACAGAGATTATCATTCCCAGGCTTGGAGTACAATAACTCCCACTTCTCTTACTCAGATACTTTACAGATCAAACTTGTGAGGATTTTGTTAAACAGTATTTACAAAATTTAAAATTTCCTTTTTACATAGAAAAGATAAATTATATATACATGCCTCCAATTAACTTATATATTTTTAGGATAATTTTACTTTACAGCAAAATAAGTCATTAGCACACCATGCTGTATGATTTTAGAAATAAAATATCTTCCTAGCTTCTGTTTAATTTTCAGCAGGATGTTAGCAAGAATTTACTCTTTGTTTTTACAAGGTTTTAGAAAATGTTATTTAAACTTTCCAAATATGAACAACTTGTTAGTAATAACACACAAATAGACAATACAGGTTAGTAATTACACAATGTTTTGAGTAGTAGTATTCTCCACTCTTCGTCAGGTGTTGCTGGTCTATATGCATTACTCCAAAAGCATCGCAGGTATTTCAGTGATTCAGAAAAAAGTTTGTATTTCAGCAAGATTCCTCACCTGTATGGACTGCCTAAATCCATAAAGACAATGTTCCATTAAGACCTTATGTAATCAATGTGGTTTAAATAAATTTATAATTATAACTTTAAATTATTGTAATAAATTTCTAACTATAAGATCTTTCCATTGACTTGTTGTAAATTGAAAGATTTCATGAGTATTAATGTGTAATAAGAAATGTGAACTTAATCAGTGAAGTATTGAATAGCTTCATGCTTTCAGATCTAACCACTTCAGCTTCACCTATTTATATAGAAAGTAGGTTGAAGTAAAGAGGGTTTCCCTCTTTAATTCCAAAACATAAGCATGTGGTCAAGACCTATAGAGGTCCCTACTATCACATTTTAACATCCACATTCTTGAGGTTACAGCCTTAGTAAATATTAATTAAGACCTATTGTTAGTTCTAGAAATTCACCATGTCAAAATTTGTCAAGATTTCTTCTCGAAGTTCTTAGTCCATTGGTGTACAAGACACAGTCTTTCATCAGGGATTCTAAGCACTTTGTAGAATTAGTCAGGAACATGAAAATGGAAAGAACTGACATATTGGTAAGCTTTGATATGGAAAGTCTGTTTACAAATGTATCATGTGATGAGGCATTGTCTATTGTAAGAAAAAGATTATATAACAATGAAATTATTAACATTCTGTATAACAACAACATACTTTCAATATAACTCAGAACTCTTTCAACAAAATCAAGGGATGGAAAAACTTGATACCACAGCCATAAATACAACTCCATATACACCTAAAGTGTGGCTTCAATATGTTGATGATACATCTGTGGTATGGCCACATGGTGAGGTAAAATTACAGTCATTCTGGATGCACATTAACAACATATGTCCTACAATTAAATTCACAATGGAATCAGAACAAGAAAAAACATTAGAATTTTTGGATGTTCTTGTGACAAGACTCCCTTAGGGCAAAGTAAAAACAATAGCATATAAAAAACCAACACATGCTAGCAAGTACCTGACATATACATCTAATCATACAAGAAGCACTATACAAAGGATTGTATTATCACTATGGAACAGAGCAAAGGAGATTTGTTCAGAAACCAGTGATTTGGAAAAAAAAGATTCACATAGAACAAATGCTTGTAAAGAATGGTTATCCATCAGCAGTCATTAGGAAAACGTTCAATAGATGACACAAAAAGACACCAAAAGAGAAAACAATTATTAGTATAATAGTGTATCCATACATACCAGGAATGATGGACAAATTAAAGAAAATCTGCAGTCAATATAACATTAGAACTGTTTTCCAAATCCATACCACACTGCAAGGAATGCTTACTTCTACTAATCCTAAATTGGAAATGGGGAAGAACAAAATATGCATCTATGAAATATTATGTGAATGTGGAAGGAAATAAACCTTGGCAAGACCTATTGCCCTGTTGAACAGCATTTGAAAGAGCACAAACTAATGATTAAAAGAGAAAAAACAGATGTGTCTACCATAGCAGATTATGTATGTACTAATGACCATATGCTTAAGTGGGTAAATACAAAGATATTGGATAAAGAGGAAAAAATGCATAGAAGAAAATTCAAGGAAGCTGCTCATATGACAATGATAAATAATTCTATAAGTCAACCCAGTGTGGCAATACACAATGTATGGAAGCCTCTAATTAATCTTGCTCTTAGGAAAAAATAAAAAAACTAATTAGCCTTGTTAAAAAAAAAATTGAAGGACTCAGAAGGATTTGAACCAACCCTCATATATAAATAGATCAAATTTCTACTGTATGATGCCTTTGACAGAATAGCTCAGTTGGTAGAGTATTTGCCTTAAATTCTATATTCAAAAATCTAAAGGGCGAGTTCAACTTCTAAGCAAATATTGTCACTGTGCATATAGACCAGCAACACCTGAAGAAGAGTGGATAATAAAACTCCTTGAAATGTTGTGTAATTATTAACCTGTATTGTCTATTTGTGTGTTATTACTAACAAGTTGTTTGTATTTGGAAAGTTTAAATAAAGTTTAAAATTTTCTATACATTCAACATTCACTCATAAATGATGGAAATAGTCTAACATATCACATCTTATAATATGCGATCATTACAAACCTTCAGACAAATTTACTATGGCAATTCCTCCTTTATCTTACTATTCAATCTATTTATACATTTAAAAAATAATAATTCTATTAAACCCCATCTTTTTAGTTTTTGAATTTGATAAGCAACCTTTTCTTTTAAACTTACAATTTTAGTAAAATAATTTACAAAGTTGATTAAGTGTTTATTTTTGAGATGGAATACGTTTTAACAAATAACTATTATTTTAAAACCTTTTTAAATGTCAATTTAACACACTTTCGTCAAACAGATTTTTGATCCCTTTTATAAACTATTTTAGAAATCAATTTTAAAAACTATAATAAATCACAAAATAACAAAATACATCCTATACATATCATGATGATATTTATGATTTACTCACAAATATGCGATTTTAACATTTTTTTGAGTTATTAAATTAAGTTAATTATAAATTAAATTTACAAAGCTATTACTTCAATCTATACACAATAATTAGATATTTGACACTAATGTAAAAATATGTATGTGTGACTATACAGACATCTCAATAGACTTTTCTTGGGGCACTTTTAAGGTTTGAACTTGTGTACAGAGACTTGCATGTGACCCACAGACGATTCCCGGAGATAATTCCAGTGAAATAAATATGGCATGGCAAATACTCTGTTTCACTCTAGACTATTCTATTTCTTTCAAATATCTATTTTCTGATGAATTATTCTTACATTTCCAATTTCTTCTTCTTTAAGGTTTCTTCTTTAGGGAACCGTTATAATTTTATTTTTACCACAATATGTTCAGGTTTGGCAGTTATAAAAGAGACAGGAAGATTCATAAACTTGAGACAACACTTCAGAAAGTTAGTCAGGCAGTAACTCGATAGAATTGTGCAACAAATATTATAATTAAGGAATATAACTGCTCATTTATAGCAATGTAGAAAAATTATATTAACAGGTGACCATAATCTTTGTGTACATTTTTATGTTGGTAACATTTATGTCTCATTCTTGAAAAGTAATTAACATCCATTTCTAAAACAAAGAAATATTTTGATAGTTTTTTAAATAATAAGAATTAATTTTCGTTCTTTCAATAAATTGCCATCTCCTACAAATTCCTGATAAACCTGCAGTTAATGGGTGAATACTACTGCTTTCATCCCATCATTCATACCATTCAATAATCATATACTTTTAAAAACAAATAAATTTAAAAAAATCATATGAAAAAACTTAGATTCACTTCTACTGAAGCCAAGATAAAGAAAGAATGAGTTTAAACTGTTTAGTTCTATTTATAAACTTTTTAAATTAATGTCAGAGGCACTATAGCAACATCCCATATTAAATGTTTGGTCAATTCCAGCCAACATCTTATAAATAAACATCTTATTATATAAAATAAGGAAATTGAAAATAAATATTTTATAATTTATTACACATAACATATAATATTTACATTTTAAAATGCAAATAGTATTCTTTTACTCCTTTCATACTACAATGAAAATATACTTTTTACACATGTTGTTGCTTCACTTCTGTTTCTTCTAATATCTTTTGTTCTTCATCTTATTATTGTTTTAATGTAGAAAAATAGATTTGACTATTTGGTCTTTTATTTTTATCAAGTTTTACTCACATTCTACATTTCTCAATAAATTTAGTTCATCATTTTCTTCTTGTTTTAATTCATTAGTTTTTTGTTCTAATACATATGGTTTGTACAGATCCTCTATAATTTTGTGTTATACATTAACATGAATCTTATATATTTTGGATCATTCTTTTTTTTTTCATTTTCTATTTTTTCCAAAATGTTGAACATCTACACCATATATAACAGTGGTAATATTGTCACATTCTTTTTAGGTATTGTTTCTGATAATGTTGCAGTCTTGTCTTTAGATATTAAGATTTTCTTTACTTTGCAATAACCTCATTATTTTCGATATACTTATAACTGGATTGACCACCAACTGTCCTGCATTATCCCTTCATTCATTTTTTATTCACAACTTCAGCTTTGTTTATATTTTTTTTAGAATTACAATATATAATATATAGAAAAAATATTATCTAATCAACCATGCTATTCATCTAACTCAAACAAGTGGGTGCTTACAATATTAATTTATATGAAGCCTTGTCATACGTGGCCCAAAATTTTATGAATAAACACAAATTTACAAAAAGTAACTCACAATGAAATGGATGTAAAATTATATAAAAATATCATTTTATGTAGGGAATAAAAGAATGGATTAATCATTATGATATATAAAGAGATAACACATTATTCAAACAAATAACAATATAATAGTTCTTTACAAATGATTATAATTATCAGACAAAATGTACTTATTTTCCTTAAATAGGTAATTTCTTCAATTTTTTTATTTCACACACATCGTGGAAAAGAATAAAATGTCAAAGGTTTATTTTACAATTAAATTTTATAATACCACTTTTTTTATGATTGAGCATATTTTCTGCAGAGTAAATCCCTGGCCTATGATACATCCAGAATATAATCATATGCATGGCCAACATTCACAAATATTATACATTTATTTATATTGCAAGCTTAATAGCATATTCACACACATTTACATAATATGCAATAATTATAACTAATACATCTTTCTTATAATGATTATTCTAAGGAATGGCCACTTGAAGTCTGAATCCTGATTTAACAATAGCACAAAATAATTAATTGAGGTGGTTCTTTGAATCTGGCCCTGATTTATTAATAATAACTCGTTAATTAAGTGAGATGTTTTTCTGGACATGAAGTAGAAAATTAAAGAACAAAACCATGAATAAATTCATCATATAGATACTGTGTAGAATAACAATTTAACAGTGATTTAATAATTTCATGAACATAATAAATTGTAATGTTTATAAAATTTAATTGAAAGCATGGACTCAGTTGCATTTCTAATATAAATATTTAATTTAAAATACCACTAACTATATTATATTACATATATTTTTCTTTCTTTTTTTCACTTGGATGCTTTAACAACATGTATACTCACTTCTATACTCATTTGTTTAAAATGAATATTAAATCATTTGTTATTTATCTGACAATTTCACATTAAATAAAACTTCTTTTTTAAATGTTAACAAATCATAATATATATATATATTATAATGATCTGGAATAAGCCTTCAACGTATCTGCACTACAAGGCTCCATCTAGGCATTTGAACCTAGAAAAATTTATAAAGTAGGCAGATACGTAAGTCAAAAACAAAATTTTATTTTATATATTTTGATATCTGGTCGTTAGCCCATAGTCACTAGCTCAGTGGAACAGCAGAGATTTATATTTTATATTAAATTCCTATCTAAGATATATAAAAAAAAGAATAAAATAAGCAACTGCCAGTAATTATACACACAAACATTTATTTAAGCACATATATATATATAAAATTTAACATTATTATTTTAGTATGTTTACTTTAACATTTCACATTATTTTTAACTTTTATTTTAGATTTTAATTTACATTTTAATTTTTATACTATTATAAGTTCGCACAGATGGGTTTATAAAAGCTTGTTTTATAATGTTGAGCATAGATCGGTTACATAGATTACACAGTCAAAAACATTTAAAAATAAACATAAACGATCAAAATATAAAATCATTGGTGGAATTGCAGAGGGAAATTTATAAGAAACCCAATAGCATTCATTGTAAGATGCCACATTGGCACCAATAACTTAGAAGACATCTGAATAAATACATTTTAGATACTCACCATAAGGTATCATTATTTACTGAATGTCTATATATTTTGATCAAATATGAAAACCAAAAACATAATTGACCGATAACAAATCCATGCAACGTCCATACCCAACTTAAATTTAATGCATTTTTATTTAGAGTGTTGAGTATGAATAGACTACATAGATTTGCATTTGAAAGAAAATATTCTATCCTTATTTAACGTTAGGCCAAAAGTTCGCAGTCAAACCAACGTCAATTCATCTGATATATCGATGCATTCAATGTAATATGAAATACGGCAGCACAAAAGATTAAAAGAATAAATTGCCTCTCATCAGATAGGAATACTACATCTATCTGACAAGAAGACCAATAAAAAAAACGCCATAGGAAAGGACAGCGGACTTCGACTTATTATCCCTTCCATAGGCAAATGGTTGTGTGTGGCATATAAAGTGATTCTGCCCATAGCGAATCTCGTACTACATCTACTAATTACACCAATATATCCAATCCATTGACCTAATTTAACTATGAAACAAATAACCTAAGGTTACCTTCCCCTAATATAACTTTACAAATCTATATAGCCATTCATGCTGACTTAAGTTTAACATTTATATAATATTAAATTAGCGAAAAACAAAAAATCATAAATAAAACTTAAAAGAACAAAAAAAAAAAATGGAAATGTTTTTTTTTTTAAAAAAAAAAAAAAAATACATCAAATAAAATTATAACTAATTAATAAATAATTTAGTTTGGTCAGATAGGAAATACTATTGCGATAATTTCTGAAAGGTTTAGAATTTAGAGTTTGTTTTGAAAATGTTCATAAAGTTTTTACGATTTTTAAAATGTCCAGTTTTATCCATGGCTTGCCATTTGAACGTGAATTCCCACACTGTCCTAAATAGATTGGTATTAAATGTTGGCCATTTTATTTATTCATCCGGTGGTTTTTTATTTTAGCTGGTCCTCAATGTAGAAAATGATGTTTCATTTTTTTTCTTTAACAACTGAAGGAATTGAAAGTGTGTGTTTCAATCCCTTCACCTCCGACTCTCCACTAACACATATCTGTCCACTCGTAATAACTAACTAATAATTTTCAACCTTTTCCTTTTATATTAATTTTAAGGATTCAATTGACATTACATCATCGATGATGATGATTCTTCCATTGAGGTCCAATTTCCCCGATGGATTTCTTTCATTGGCCATTCTTTTCCTATTGTTTTTCCTCTCCTATCTGACCATTGCTTATACATTTGAAATGCCCAAGGGCTAGCTTACTAATTAAAATAATCATTTCCATTTTACAAAAGATTAATTAATTTATATACATTCTTGAAGATATATTTTTATCTTCAATTAAATCTTTTTAAGTTTTTGCTTTTAAAATACTTTTTCTATTTTTAATAATTTTTTATTTTAATAATTTTGTTTTATCTGTGCGATTATATATATATATATATGCGAGTTTAAGATGATTTTTTTAATTTTCAATTTTTAATTCTTAAAAAAGAAGTTTTTATTTGTGAACTTTTATTTTTTTCATGTTTAATAATAAAATAACAATGTAACGTCATCTGTGCCCATTACAATATATATATATAATAAATACGAGATGAAGCTAATTTTCTTTTATACATTTTTATTTTACTTTAGTTGCTATAAATCTCAAATAACTTATTTTTAAAAAAAAAAACGTTTACATCCTGATTTAAACAATCAATAACATAAAATATAGTTTGTTAGTATTAAATATAAATTAAAATAAAGGTTAAATAGTTATATTTTAGAGTAACAATTTAAACATATTTTTTTTGTTTTAACCTCAGTTGCTTTAAAGCTCAACTAACTTTTTCACAAAAAAACTTTCTATATTTAGCAATCCTTACAACTCAGAACCAACTTACAAGTATGGGAAATATACCATGGCTGAGAGTAAAATAAAGGAGGAATTATTCATTTTTATGTATATATTTGGGAATAAAATCACAATGCTATTTGTTGAAAAATAGTGAAAATAATGTAAGATTAGGAACAGATCAGCAAAATTTGAAGCAGATAAAATGAGGATGTTATATTAATACTTTTATATCATGACTCAAATAGAACAAATGTAAGCATGAATTGTTTTAGAAGCTTATGTCTTTCAAAGTGTCTGTTAAATTCTTAATTTTAGATGGAAGTCTTGTTTGCAATTAAAACTGTTTGTGAAAGTATAAATTTCAAAAACTCAAATGTACATGTTATGCAATTTTTGTGAGAAATAATTACCTTTTTATACAGTATTTATTTACTAGTCCATACATACATACATATATATATATAGTGAATTAAATATTTTCATGGATTATTATTACAATAAAGAATAGAAATGAGGAGATTACATCCCTGTAAACAGAGATAATTTTTAACCTTTGATGTTGCCAAGAAATGATCAATTACTACAAATTGACAATCCATAAGTCAAACAAGTTTTTTCATTAATCTATAATAGCTTTTTTATTGGAATTTTTTGTTGAAGTAAAAGAGATTATCTTTTACTTCAAACCCAAGTTCTTATATGGATTTAAACTTAAAAAGTTATTTTTACAAATGCAATAAAGTGAAAGAATAACTTCTTTCTTGATATTTGGAAAATAATATATATATATATAACCATTAAAAACAGTCAACACTTAGACAATCCCAATATAGATAACATTCAACAATCTCAAATTGTTGTCAAGGCAACCTCCCTTTAACAATAAAGGTGGAATCCCATTTTTATTTATAGTTTCATATATTTATAGACACTAAAGATTGCATCTTACCCACAGAGATTGAAATTATTGATATAAAGAAGTTTAAATAAACCTCTTTAAACTGATAAATATAACCTGCTGTGAATGCAGAATAATAAATAGTCAATTGTAACATTACAAATTGCAATTACAATTTTCAAATTGCACCCAAATTATTACTTAAATAATAAGTATAATAATGTTCAAAGCTAAATGGGTTTAAGTAACCATTAGAAAAACACTTAGACAATTCCAATATACATAACAGTCAACAATCTCAAACTATTGTCAAGGTAACCTCCCATTAACAATAAAGATAGAATCTCATCTTTATTTATAGTTCCATATATTTATGTAGACACTAAAGATTGCAACTTGACCACAGAGATTGAAATTCTTAATACATATAATTGATATATATATATATGACTATAGATGGCGTTATACCAAAAACACCTTCAAGCGTTTGTTTACATAAACATCAGAGTGTATTTCACTATCTCTAACTTAATTTCCACCTTCATATCATGATTTCAAGCTATTTGCTATCGTCAGTGAAGGACAGGATTAAGAAACTAGATCTAAAACACAAACTCTGAGCGTTTAAGAAACAATTTCTATTCAGCTTGCAAGCGTGAATCTTTTAGACACGTAATGTCTTCAAACTCAGCATAGCATGCCAGATAGCTACATGGGTCTGATATCAGTTCAGCATCACCACATAGTAGAAGCCTCTGCAATATATATCATTGCAAGAAAGACCTCAAAGGTACATTTATGAAAAACAAAAAACACAAGTTAAAAATTTGCATACGCTTGTATTTATGACTATAGATGGCGTTATACCAAAAACACCTTCAAGCGTTTGTTTACATAAATGTCAGAGCGTATTTCACTATCTCTAACTTAATTTCCACCTTCATATCATGATTTCAAGCTATTTGCTATCGTCAGTGAAGGACAGGATTAAGAAACTAGATCTAAAACACAAACTCTGAGCGTTTAAGAAACAATTTCTATTCAGCTTGCAAGCGTGAATCTTTTAGACACATAATGTCTTCAAACTCAGCATAGTTTGTGTTTTAGATCTAGTTTCTTAATCCTGTCCTTCACTGATGATAGCAAATAGCTTGAAATCATGATATAAAGGTGGAAATTAAGTTAGAGATAGTGAAATACGCTCTGACGTTTATGTAAACAAACGCTTGAAGGTGTTTTTGGTATAACACCATCTATAGTATAAATACAAGCGTATGCAAGTTTTTAACTTGTGTTTTTTGTTTTTCATATATATATAACATGTAAATACATGTATATTGTGTATAGAGCATTTATCTTTTTAACATGAATGTAGTCAGGGGGCATCAGCTGTATAAGATAGATTGGATAGATGTAGGGGGTTGTTTGAAAGCTTGAGTTCAAATCTTTTATCAGTATATACATATATTGTAATGGTATATAATATGCCATTACATTAATTTAAAATTAAAATTTAAAGTTTGTAAATAAAAACAAACTTAACTTAAAAACTGAAAATTAAAAGTTGTTTAATGTATATATAAATCACACAGATGGACAACTTTAAAAACTATTTTAAAAATAAAACTATTTGAAAGTATTTTTTTTTTGTAAAAAAAAAAAAAAAAAGTAAAGTTTGATATTTTTTAAAATAGAAGAAAATGATTTCTATCATGTTTAATCTTAGAAAAATGAAAGTGGTTGTTTTTTTTTTAATTAAATGATTGTTTTAAAGCAAACTAGCCCTTGGGGCACTTAAAATAATTTAAAAGGTCAGATAAGAGAATAAAAAGAATTAGCTTGGCCAATGGAAGCAACAAGCCACAGCACGGACCAAAAACGAGACTCTAGGATTAGTGATGTCTTGCTTGTTGAATCTGAAGATTTGCTGATAAGAGGCTAATAAAAATATAAAAGGAAAAATAATTGTTCATGATGTAGGAATCTGCAATAGATTTAATTTCTTGACAACCAGCTGAGGTCTCTCTGACAGTTATGGACCAAAAGGAATGGCAAGTAATGGTTCATTAAAAAAAGGATAATTTACTAAGTGTTCATGAAGATGATAGGGTTGTGCAGTTTTTATGAATAAAAAATGCCTTATAGTATAGTGGAATACTTTTGTATTTTGATTTTAATATTAAATGTTATTCTATTTTATACTTTTATTTCATTAAATATTTTAATATTTTATATATTATTTGAATTTTCATTGATTGCAACTATTATTTTGATTGGGAGTTGAGACTGAGCATTTCATGCAATAATTCATATATTATTTTATACATTCTTCGCATCACTTCTTTTGTTGGTTTGTATTATTAAGTTATATTGAGAATTAAATACTTTATCAATTATTTTGATAATGAAATATTATTTTTAATAAGAAAATACATAATATTATATTGAATCATTTGTATAATGACTTTTTTGTTAAATTTTCTATTATATTATATATATTTGGTTACCTAAACTTGTGCTGAGGCTCCAATCTCAAGATTTATAATTTTAGCAAGAGTGTTGTTAAATCTAGAGGATTGTGGCATTGTTCAATTTTCAATAATTTTTAAGATTTAGGAATTTTTGCTAGGTTAAAATTGCTTGAGGTAGTGATGACAAGAATAATTTGTATCTGACAAGTGGGTATAAAAGCATTGATTACTTACTCATAATTTAAGCATAGATATGATGAAAGTATGCTAAATATTACTGCAAAGAAATGCAGTCAATGTGGTTCAGAAAACATAAATACTCTGTAGTAGAGTAAATACTCAATATGCAGAGAAAATACAAGAAATACAGAGTAGAGCACCCAACACAGAGACACACAAGAGTATGTTGAAAGTAGTAGATAACACATCAGAGAAGATGGAGATTATAGAGGTATATCATGGTCTGTGCTGAACAAACTGATAATTGGTAAAACATATTAGAAGTTTCAGTCTAGATGTGAAGAAGTTCAGTCAGACATTGCATTGCAGAGCTAGACAAGTCTATCTCAACACTGAAGAGTATTAAGATAACACATAGCTATAAGTCTTTATATTATATGTGTGCATATATGTTATAACATGTGGATAGTGTTTAACCTTAGATGAAGTTTGATGAGATGACAGCAGAAGTGAACAGGAGAGGAAACAAATCAAGTGCAATAATGTGTGAAACAGTCACCAAGAGCCAGAATTACCTCTAGCAGAATGCACTATTATGTAAAATTAATATAAATAAAATGTAGCAATAAAATGCAATCAATGTGGTTCAGAGAGTGTAGTAGAGTGAATATTCAAAATACATGAGAACACAAGAGAATACAGAGCAATACAGATTCAGAACATTAAACATAGATATGCATGATGGTATGTAGTAATGGATACTATAGGAGCATAGAACACCCTACCTATGGTCTTCAAGCTGACCATCAGTGAGGCATATTAGAAGAGTCAGACTAGAGGCAGAAACTAGAAACATGTAGTCATATATGACCTCATCTCAACACTGAAGAGTAGAAGAGTATTAAGGTTACACATAGCATTAATTGTTTACATTACAAATTCATATATATATATATATATATATATATATATATATATATATATATATATATTAAGATTAGCAGTCTGCATTCAACCTTATTCATAGCTGATGAGATGCCCTCAGAAGTGAATAAAAATGGACAAGAATCAAATACAGCACAATATGAAGAAGTTTTCATGAGCAAGCATTACCTATAGTAGAACTTGCTATTGTATGGAAAAAATATAAATAAATATATATAATTTGTATTATGAATTATATAGATTAAAAGCAAAACACACAGAAGTGCCATGACTTGATAAGAATACAGGAGAAATAAAAAGATTACATTCCTAGGAATGATCTATATAAAAATTACAGATAATACTATCAGCCTTTAAACAACATTATATCAATTTTGGATAAAAAAAAAACCAAACTAAGTAAGATATATTACACAGAGATTAAAAAGTATAGCTCTATAAGAACCTGTGATATATATACATATCAGTGTGCATATAATATTATGCTAATTTATTTATAAAAATTTATATTTCTTTTAGTTAAAAAAAAAAAAAGCTAAATTTGTCATATAATTTATGATTTATAACTTTTTAAATTTATTTTAGTTTCAAAAATAACTTTATTAATGAAAAATAATTGATTATCTAAGAATATGTGAATACATTGTCTTTCTTGGTAAGAAGTTCTAACATCCTAATTGAGAATCTGTGATGGATCTAAAGTTTAATCCCCTGGAGAATCTCTAATGGAAATGCTAGTATCAAATTCTGTGTGTGATTGTTTATGTCTTAGGTGATTTTTGATATTTGAAAGAGATTCCATGTCTCATTATAGAGGAATTTTGAAGACAGGATAAGGTCTTTACTTTTCAACTTATAACTCTGATTTTTTCTTCTCTACCAAAGAATATAAACTTTCTTTTGCAAACTTTTGGAGAAATGCACTTTTTTTCTCTCTCATTGTATGAAGAGAATGATAAAGCAGGTGTTTGTTTGTGAGAATGGCAGCTGCTAATTTATTTTTTTTAATTCCCTCAGTAAATTAATTTGACCACGCTATGTACAGAATAAAATACACTTGATAATATGATTATATTCTTAAAATAATGAAAATTTATGAATATTTTAAACCCAGTTTTTTTGTGGGGGGGGGGGGGAGGTGCTATGAAAAAAATGAATATCTCTGCAAAATGAATCTATTCGGGTTTTGTTTTTGGTTATGGTAGCATGTGTAAAAGGTCTATGACATATTAATATTACATGTATTATTAATGAAATTGTTGTTATTATTAAAAAAATATAATATCTTAATTTCCCTTTTTGCACGTGCGTGCATTTTATTTTCGTGATAGATATTTGTTTAGTTAAGGATGCTAACTTTTGTATGTTCTAAGTATTTAGGTCTTGTGATTATCTTGCAACCAAAAATAATATCATGGAAGAAATATTATCTTTAGAAAAGTTCAAATATATATGTGTAAAATTGCACTCCACTTATGTTAAATAAATTTTATTCTATTTAGGTACAAAGAAATATATTTTTATTAGCTGATCTTAGACCAGCGATGGCAAACCTGTGGCACGCATGACATGGCAGAGATCGAATTTTTTACTGGCATGCGAACTATTTATATATCATAATTTTTTTCCAACATTTTTGTGTTGCTAAAGTCTGTACTAATAAAAATTTACTGTAAACTAAAGGTAAAATAAATAAATATAATATATTAGAATTCAATTTACAATTGAACTCTGATTAGAAGCAATAAATTATATTTTAAGTCAAATAAAGTGGACCTGGTATACTGTGGTATCATATTCTATAAATCTCTCAAATGATTCCAATAAAACTAGAAAGTAAACTCAGTAAAATATTTTATATCTCTTTTTAAGCACCCACCAACTATCCACACTATCTCATACAACTGATACAAATTATCACACACATGTAGAAAAGATAAATAATAACCAATATCTGTATTTCATGCTAAACCAGCACTCGGTTCAGCATGAAATATATATATTGGTGATTATTTATCTTTTCTATGTGTGTGTGATCATGTGTATCAGTTGTATGAGATAGTGTGGATAGTTGGTGGGAGTTTAAAAATCTGAGTTCAAATTCCCTATATTTACAATTAAAGCTCCAGATTTGTGGAGAGTGCCTGGTTTTCAAATACTTATAGCTCTTTGAAATTAAAGTGAAAGGCTGAAACCTTCTCACATGCACTTTAAGAATGCTTATATGACAGCCAATCAGATGCAATGCTGACTGTATAGAGAACTCTCAAGTCCAACACAAGACAGATTTTTTTTGGGGAAAGGTGGTTCCACTTGATGTAAATTTCTTCAAATCTAAAGTAGAAGTAATCAAATGGTTTTCTGTCCTAATCTTTTTTCACCTAAATCTGTTGACATCATTCATTTTTTAATGCAAATCAAAATCACAAATAAAAAACGAAATGCATAATCAATGCCATCAAATGATGTTTTTTTTTTTACTTGATACTTGAAGTTTTGCTGTAAAAGTGAAATGATAAATCTTCGATTTATAAAATTATTAAAGCTCATTTAAATTTACTTTTGAATAAATTTTTTACCATGCTAGTAATGTGACTAGCAAAAATAAAAAATAAAAATTATCAAGAGTACTGAGCACACATCTACCTCATTCTAACTTTTAGGCATACATATCAAGCATGAAGTGATTGTACCACCTCAGGGTGAGATCTCAATAATAATTTTAATAGAAACATGCATTTTATAATTTAATTTATATTAATACATTATAAATCAAACAATATATTGAATCATAGTTGATTATTTTGCTACCATGCCAATGGATGTCAAAAGGTTAAATGCTGTATACCTTTGAATGATGATGAGTAATTCTCATCTTTACACACCACTACCAAACAGAGAAAATTCCCAACTGGAAGGATATACAACCCATTACATAACATATGCTACCTTTCTAAGACCCGATAAAGTCATATCCCATTATGCTATGCTCAGCCCTCTTACCTCAGGTTATATAAACAGAAATTTAAAGCCACTCTCAGACATATATTTACTTTATTATATTTTTAGGAAATGAAAGAAAATAAATATAACACTCGACAATAAAATAAGTTATAAAATATTTATTACACACATCAATTAACATTTCTTAAACTCTATTATCACACCATCAATTGCACAAATAAAATAAAAAAAGATACAATTTAATCCATTTCCCTTAATTCATAAAAATGTTTAGATGAAGTGGTCTGAGTTCTATACCCATGTGTATATATTAGGCAATATAAAAAGTAATATGAGATTATTAAATATTCGGTCATACATGTATGCATTCATTCCACAGTTTAATATTGTTTTAAAATTGTGTATTAACATACACTTAAACATATGAAAAAACCAAGCAAAACCATCATTTTATGCACTTTGTCTTGGCTTAATTTACATGTATTTGACTGATTTGAACATAAATATGATATGATGTAAGATGCACATACCTGTCTTATAGTTTAATACATTTTAAAATAACTGTGGGAGAATGACTAACTTAAAGAATCCTGCACTTAGCAGATAAATGATCTTAACATATATGCACTACTGAAATAATAAATTAGATCTGTGGCATAATTATATTTTTATCATGTTATGGATATATAACATAAACATATAAGTAGGATTTAAGAAGATAATATCAAAAGATTAAAAAAAATTTTACCTTCCAGTGTCTTGAGACTTCATCTGAACTTGGGGTCTCTGAATATTCTATACACATCTGTTTACTAGGGCAGCAAGGACTTCTTTCTTCCACTCTGCTGGTTTGGTGATCTTCATTATCGACATCTGCTAGATCTGGGTGGCTACATTTCAATAGCTTGGATGGAGTTGGGCAGGTGCACTGCTGCAGGCTTCTACCCCATAATCATCTTGCTGGTTGATGTAGAAATGGTCTTCATCTTGATTTTGTTAATGCTGAGGGAATTAGATGAACATGGCTATTTACTTTATTAGAAATGAATGAAGTAGAGACTTGGCTCTATGTTCTTTCTTAACAGTTCATGTCTTCTTTTAAATTGCAGCCTGAATATGAGGTGAGTACTGCATAAAACTGGAAATGACAGGAGCTCTTTAGTACTGCAAGATTTTGGCAATCTCACTCTCCTCCGTACAGACTGTAGCTATCACAATTCAATTATTAGGTCAATACTTCATAGCAGTGCTATTCTGCATAAATAACTTCTGCATTAATCTGAAGTCAGAAAATATTTGCAGTGACTAAAATGTGAGGATAGTCATCCTGCAATAATCATGCAATATCTTCTGGAAAGCTTAGATCACTCTCAGAATCTTTCTGGTTCTATCTCTGAAGAATCAAAGAATATATCTGTGAGAACTTGGCATAACATCTCTGCAAGAACTCTAATATAACACTAACTCTAACTAATGTCCAGCATGAACAGTATATATAGCACCTCCATTACATAGTCAGTTTGGTTACCCCCTCCCCCTTGAATAATTGCCCCCAGCTTTTATCTTAGTGGCTAATTCATCCAAAAATAATTCACATACTTTTTTTTTAAAGAATGTTATCTTTAATTAGTTGTACATATTATTTTTAATTTAATTTTATCTGGGCGACTCAGACCACTATACTGATAACATCAGTTTCAAATGTAAATACAAACAAAAATTCTTTTGCTATGGATTAAAATTAAACATAGCTATAGAATAAATAAACAAGATTTTTCTATCTCTGCCTTGGTGTCCAAATTCTTTGAACTCTTTTGTTTGTAAAAATAAGAGTATAAAGTGGGATGGCCACCTGACTTTTCTTAATGCATTAATATAGAAAATCTTATGATTTAAAAATAAAGTACAGAGACATTGGAACATTTATAATTACTTTTTAATTATTTTATATATTTTTATTTTCTTTATAACATGTTCTTTTTACAAAAATAAAAAAAAATAAAAAAATTATAAATGTAGGACGTTTACATTTATTAAAATAACAAAATAAAAATGAAACAAAAAAATGTATGCATATATACTACAATATTTTGCATCAATTTACGATTTGAGAGTTAATATTCTTGAGGGTGGGTGGGTTAAAAATATATACACAGATAACTTTATCCATTTTATACTGTTTATATCATGGCTAGGTAAATTAATAATTGTAATTATTTATAACTGAGCTGTAGCTTCAACTACAACTACCTTGTATGTGGTTACTCATAGAGTGACTGGCACTCAAGCAATAGAGAATTTCAAAATTGGTGGATGGATGAGTATGGAATAATTAAGAAATGCACCATGGTAGTATGTGTTTTATATTCTGGAACAGTTGTATTGAGAACATCATATGAGAACAATCATAAATCACTCTGTGAAAAAAATAAAGATGAACAAAAAGAATATATTGCCCAAGCATTTAAAATTATAAATATTAAATCAACATCTATAGTGAAATTTGTCAAAAGTCTTACAAATATAACTGCTGCTAGTTTTTTTATTTCAAATGTAATTGCCAAACATGGAAAATATTCTAATGATGGAGAATATATCAAAGAAGCTTGGATGAAATGTGCAGTTCTTTTTGAAGATTTTGAAAACAAAGCAAAAATTATTCAGAGCATAAAAGATTTATCATTGGCTAGAAATAGAGTTAAAGAAATAATCCTGCAAATGGCTAACAACATAACTTACGAACAAAAAAGAGATTTAAAATCTTCTAGTTTAATTTCTCTCTGCCTTGATAAATGGATTGGCTTGTTTGATTATTTTTATTTGCTATTGTGTTGGGAATAATATCAAAGAAGAATTGATCAGTTTGACCTCATTAGTAACAACAACAAAATGAATAAATCCTTGCAACATAGATGTTGTCAAAAATATATCAGTAACTACAGATAGTCCTTATAAATGGAAAAGAAAATAGTTTTCTCAGTTTATTTAACAACCGTATTGGACATTCAATTTTGGGTTTTCATTGCATTATACATCAGCAGGTTTTATGCATGAAGGTCAACTTTAAGCCACTGGATGATGTTATGAACAATGTGACTAAGTTAATCAATTTTATATCTACACATTAGATGAGGTAAATTCAGTATACTATGGTTTACTTATGTACAACAATGTCTGATGGTTAAGTTGAGGAAAAGTTCTTAAACATTTGTTAGGTGTTTAATAGAAATTAAATTGTTTTTATGTAATACGAAAATCATTAAAAAATATAATGGATTAATGGATGTTGAATGATTTTCAAAATTAATGTTTTTTTTTTACTGATATGTGTTCACATCTAAATGAATTAAATATCAAACTGCAAAGTTATAATAAGACAATTGTTGTCATGTTTGATATAATCAAAGCATTTGAAGTTAAATTACAAATTTTCAACTGTGATGTTATTTTTTATGCCTTCAACATTTTCCAAATCTAAACAAATTCTTGACTGACTTAAGTTCAAGCAAAAATGACGCAAGCCTTTTGTGCTGTTATTCAATCGATAATTGATGATTTTTCTTTAAGATTTAGACAGTTCAGACAATTTTTAGAAATATTAAAATTTATTTTATACTCAGACATAATATCAATGGATAGTCTCAAGTTAAAATTTTTTGAGTGGCTTAATTTGAAAGATATGGAAATGCGATCAGTCGATTTTCAATCCAGTTGTATATGGAAACAGAAATTTGTTGATTTGAGGATGAAACAATGGAAAATGAGCGATTATTGGATATATGTGTAAAAAGAATGCTAAAAAGGAAATATTGACTGCCTGGAATGCTATTCCTGAAACTTTTAATTATTTTTAAAAAATAGCGATCGCTATATTATCAATTTTCTCCTCTCATATGCATGAGAATGATTGTTTTCAGAAACGAATTTAATTAAAGATAGTTAAAAAAATAGAATAACAGATAAATCTAGTTCAACATGTATATTATTAAAAATGACAAAATATGAACTAGATACAAAATATTTGGCATCCAATGTACAACAGCAAAAATCACATTAAATAATATCTATGTATGTTGATTTTATATGTTTATTTTCAAAATTTTGTTTTAATTATTATTAATTTTTTACTATTACATTTTATTCAACTTGTGGTCTTCTAAATAAATTTTGTTCACTTCTATTTAGCTTATTTAGATATTTGGATTATGTCCTGTATATGAGGGGTCAGAGTGACTGGTCAACATGGGTAGGATGAGAAAGTTGACACTAAGGTAAGCTTTGAGCATTCCATCATCAGATTTTCAATGAAATAAATGGCTGAAGACTTTTGGGGTGGTTTGAAGCCTGTCCATTAAGGTATGAAGATTGGCTATCTTAATATAAGCTGAGCTTTGATTGTATATATGTATGGAGTATGAAATACACATATTGATGATTAGTTATCTTTTCAACATGTGTGTGATCAAATGCATCAGCGGTATGAGATAACATGGATGTTTGAGGGTCGTGTGAAAGTCTGAATTCAAACCCCCTATATTATATATATATATATTAGTGCAGGTATGAAAAAACCTGTACTATCAGAAAAAATTCATATTTAATCATTATTGTTATTATTATTTCGTTTTACAAACTTTTAAAAAACTGCAATAATTAAGTTGTTTATATTTTATGTAATAACTGTATGGCTAGCCAATCATTCAATAAATATTTTTTGAAAAATTTTGGCACACACACATAAAAAAGTTAGCCTTAACTATTTTAGACAATTAAGATACAGTTAGATTTCAGGTCGATAATGAATCTGAAAATGTAATGATTACATTATAGGAGTTAATTGCAATTTACTTACACACAAAATGGTATTTAGTTTAATCATCATCATTACTTTTTGAACAGTTTTCTATCAAAAGGTTTAGCAGTCTTGATAACATCATCAATTATTAGGCCTTAATGTTAACGTAACCTTTTGGTGAGCATATTTTATTTATTATTATAATTTTGTATATAGATGTAACAAAGATTAACGTAGAAATATAATTTATCTTCTTATTTTTTCAATTGAGTAGAAATATTATTTTCTTTTCAAGGTCAGAAAGCATATTTGAAAATCATCACTTTATTGTGTGAAATAAAGCTAATAATAAAACAGGAAACTCAATTTAAATCCTAATGAAAATGCTAAAATTAAAAAATTAATTATAATTTTAAATCTGTTTTTAATTTTTTAAAATTTAAAAGCAGTTGGAATTATACACCATGATAAACTTTAGTTTGAAAATATTTGAATTGATGAAATTAATTATTAATATTATTTTAAGATTTGCTCTTAAAGATTATATATCTGTCAATGACCTCTTTGAAAAATGTAAATGGTATTACGTTCTGTTGACAGAAGTGATGAGCGAATTAAAATTATAGGATAAAAAAAAAGTAATTTTAAATTTTGAAATTTATCTATATCTGAATTCCATATCTTTATTTGTCAATCAGTCACCATGTATTCATGACATTTGTCTCTTAGCTACGTTGCAGATAATTGCAAAACACACACGCATATAGAAGAGTGTGTATGTATATACTTATACAATATGTATAGCAGACATATTTATGGATCTGTATGCATATTATATTCCAAGAATAATTTCTTTAACTGTACATGCACTTTAAAGACAACTATCGTTTGTAAAGTGAACTAGAGGCTAGAAACATTTTAAAACTGCATATAGAAATTATAGTCAGACTTTCTATTTATATGTCTTAATTCCCAGCTGTTTTTGAAATACAGTGATTATTATCAATGCATTATGGATTGTAAACAAAGAATTAAATTATAATAATCTTTATTCATTACTATTTTATATACATATTGCAAGTAACTAAAACAGAAGCTGAATTTATAATTTGTGTATAGAGGAGGAATATTATTTAATTAAGTTTCATAAAGAAACTGAGTCTAAGAATATATTTTGTATAAATCTTCCATCCCCATTGTCAAAGAAATATTATAATTAAATTTTAGTAATTTAAATACATCTTTGTATTTCAATAAATATTGATGCTTGTATCTTGTGAATATAGTTTAATTAAAACTTACTTGATAAGAAAAAAAAACATAACATTGCGTTATTAATTTTATTTTTATTCAAATTTAAAATGACTTAAAATTATTTAAGATGTCCTGCGCATGCGAGGAAAAAATCTCTTCTTCGAGTTAGTACATGTATAAATATCATAGAAAGCAAATAAATTGTTTTTAAATATTAACCTCTTTTAACCCTTTAGTTACTGACTGGTAAAAGATCATCCAGTTATTTTTGCTAAAAAATAAGACGATGAAAAATTGCTTAAAATCATATGACAGTTGGCAAGTCTGATAAGTAATATCTTTTCCTGGTACTTATGTATTAATCCTATCGTGAGATTTCACAGATATATTAGTCTGGCAATAATTTGCTAATCTTGCCATCTCAGAAAATAACATTTACATATCAGATTTTGCTGAATTTTATCCATCAATTAAAGATTTATTTGGAAAAATTACGACGTATAACTTTGATTATTGGAAATGTATAAACTCTACAAATACTCATTTACATTTTTTCTGAGAAATTATCTCCTATCATCTAAATTTATAAAGATTTTTTACTTTTGAAAAATGGCCATCTATAACTTTATTTAGTGGAAATGAAACAAATAAAAAATTTTACATTTTTTTTTTTTTAAATGATTTTCCAACAAGTAAACTTTTAAGAATTTTTTTTTTCATGTGTCACAGCATCGGCCGGGAAGCGAACCCGCTAATCCGGAAACAACTGCTTGTAAGGCAGCTGTGCTGACTTCTCGACCACCAATGCTTGACTAAACTTTTAACAATTATACATTTATTACAAGTGGTAATCATACCAAAAAAAAATAATGTAGATATATTTATTCATACAATTCTATCCATTTATAAAATTAATTCATTTTATATACACATTTGTTTGTGCCGGTGATTTTCATTATCACCAGATTAATACATAAGTATTCTTTTACTATATTGTCTTCCTTTGAATGGCTGTTGAATTGTTTTTGCCCTTATATATAATAAAACTCTGCCTGAAGATAGAGTAACTAGAAATAATATACTATGACCAAGCAACGGCATATGATCATCATCAAAGGTAGTTTACTATTATTGAAATACAATTTTAGAGTAATGCTATAAACTTTAATAAACTCTTGCTCTGCTGCGAGTTATTTAAAGGCTGTTTTATCTACTAATTTATTTTAAATTTGAAAATAATGGCATTATTTTGTCAACAATCAAAAATTTGTGATCAACACTTTATTTACCATTTGAAAGAATACCTGAAAAAAAAAACAATATAATATTCAATAAGTTTGTACTGCCTAAGAATAATATAATAAATGAGGGAAATATTGAAATTGTGGACAATTTTGTTTATTTAGGTCAAATAACATATAGTTAAGTAATTAAAATAGAAAAAAAATGATATAAGTATATAATATTATATTTGAATGAAAAGTTTCCTTATTCTTATGTAAAAAAAACTTTTCATCAATAGATCTCAAATTTTGTTTTGATTCATGGTTATTTACATTTAAATTTTAAAGTTACAGATCTTAATATTTAATATATAGGGTATATGAGCACACACTTTCACATGACCCACCACTCTCCACACTATCTCATAACATTGGTACACTCGAACACACATATGTCGAAAAGATAAATAATCACCAATATTCGTATTTCATGCTAAAACAGCAATCATCAGTTGGTCCAGATTACCATCTCTACACATATATGCATAAGTGTTCAGATATATATTAAGATAGCCAAACCTTACTTTTTAATGGACAGGCTTCAATCTACTCCACATTCCAACTTTTCAACCATCCATCCAATTAAAAATCTGATGATGGAATGCTCAAAGGCCACCCTGAGACCGAGATTCTTGTCACACCCATGTTGACCTAAGGTCAATCTGATACACATGAGGGGTCAGATTGACCTTAGGTCAACATGGGTGTGACAAGAATCTCAGTCTCTGGGTGGCCTTTGAGCATTCCATCATCAGATTTTCAATTGGATTGACGGTTGAAGAGTTGGAGTGTGGAGTAGATTGAAGCCTGTTCATTAAAGTATGAGGTTTGGCTATCTTAATATATATCTGAACACTTATGC
Organism: Epiperipatus broadwayi; assembly: GCA_028023455.1. Lineage (NCBI taxonomy): Eukaryota > Metazoa > Onychophora > Udeonychophora > Euonychophora > Peripatidae > Epiperipatus > Epiperipatus broadwayi. The sequence goes on from JAQFVV010012423.1 coordinate 5,796,999, forward strand.
ATATATGTGTAGAGATGGTAATCTGGACCAACTGATGATTGCTGGTTTAGCATGAAATACGTATATTGGTGATTATTTATCTTTTCGACATGTGTGTTCGAGTGTATCAGTGTTATGAGATAATGTGAAGAGTGGTGGGTCATGTGAAAGTCTGTGCTCATATACCCTATATATTACATATATAGACACAGGTATATATAAGCCTGTGTGTTTCAGATCTTAATATTTGTTTATTTTTAAATAAATGTTTTTCTTTAATTAAATATGCATTTTAATTTTCTGGTTTGTTATTTCCCTATCCCACATAAAGATGAGCTGTAACTTTGATGAATTTTTTTCTATCCTTTTTTTTTAATGGAGGGGGGGGGGGAGGATAATGATGCAATTTTCAAAATATTTATTCCAAACATTATCAAATTTTTTTATCTATATTATATTTTTTGATGTCAAAAATCTTATCACAATTTATTGATCATATTGTTTTTAGAGCATGCAACAAAAATATTGCATTGTATGGCTGAAAACTTTTAATGTTATATCTCTTTTTAAATTTACATCTGGAATATGAAAAACTTCTGATTTTAACAATTTAAACACTTTGCAATCCTCAAACCAATGAAAAAAAGGTCATATGTGTTTCTAATATCATATTTGATCTACCATTTAAATAACTATTTGTTGATAGAAAGCCATTTAATAATTTAAATATGAATTTTAAGTAAGTCTGTGGAGCATATATTCCATAAAAAAAATTTATATCCTTGATTACTAATACTTCTATCCAAGAGTATTGAACACCACTCATTAGTTTTTTCAAATCCTTATATTTAATATATAATGGTCAGATATAATTATAATTCTTACCATATCTGCTCTACAGGGTGCCATTAGGCTAGAAAATTTATAGAGTAGGCAGATATGTAAGTCAAGATTCACAATTTTTATATATATTTTAGTTTATTCTGACCATCAGCCCATGTCACTAGCTCAGGGAACAGCAGAGATTTATAATATATAATTTTATTTAAAATATATCTTCAATATTAAAAAATTAAAAGCCACTGCCAGTAATAACACACAAAAAACATTTATTAATGCACATATATAAACATTTAAAATTTGAGGAATAAAATTTATTATTTTAGATTGGTTATTAATTTTTAAATTTAAATTATTAAGAAGGTCCACACAGATAGACATTTTACAAAAGTTTGTTTTATAATGTTGAGTATAGATAGGCTACATAGATTACTCAGTTAAAAACATTTCAAAATAAACATAAACAATCAAAATGTAAAGTCATTGATGGAATTGCAGAGGGAAATTTACAAGAAACCCAATGGCATTCATCATAAGATGTCACATTGACACCAATAACTTAAAAGATACTTGAATAAATACATTTTTAGATACTCAATGTAAGGTATCATATTTACCGAATATCTATATGTTTTAATCAAATATGAAATAAAAAACATAATTAAACATTAACGAATCTATGTTGTCATCTATACCAACTTAAATTTAATGCATTTTAATAATTTAGTTAATAAATATTTTTAAAAAAATGGAAATGATTAAGTCAGCAAACTCAAAATATTTAAAATTAAACATCAATAATCGATTTTGAAATCTCAAGTCAGATTAAAGTTCCTTTTAAAAATTAGGTTTAGCTTGTCAAATCTTGATGCAAGTTCTTAATTACTTTAAAAAAAATTTTTTTAAAATTGTATAGTTCATACTTTACAGTAAAAAAGCTCATGATTCCTTGGGCCAATTCCCATGAAGACTTTATTAATGGAAGACTGGTCTGTTGATCATACCATAGTTCTCAATCCAAAGGCTGCCTTAGCTGTTTCCATCCTGTTACTATTTAATTGCAGTGCCCATATGATTTAGGGTCTGCAACAGTACCATTCATAATTCAAGTCATTTTATTTAAAATAAATGAGAGAGGGTGACAAGTGCATCTTATCGCCCTTCTCACAAAATCAAGCTGGAACTGTCTTTAATTTCAATATTTTTCTTTTTATACATATTGTCCGGATTCACTGAACAATCAATCATTTTCATTAGGGTCTGAGCATTGTTTTCTGTTTCTATTGGACATTCTGCTTCAGAGCAGGAAACAATCTTTAATTTTTATCTATATCTCTCATCTGACTTTTTAATTATATAAGATCCCCAAGGGCTAGTTTGCTTTTCGATAATTAATAACACAATCATTTCCATTTTGAGATTTCAGGAATTAATTAATACCTGTTTCTATTTTTACTTACGTTAGTTTTTACTAAAATATTTTATATTTAGATCTTTTATCTTTTTTTTTTTTTTTTTATAAAAAAGTACATTCAAATACTTTTTTTTTATTTAAAAAAACAACTTTTAAAGTTTTGCATCTGTGCGAATATATATATACATTTAACAACTCTTTAATTTTTTAGCTTTTAGTTTTTATTTACGAACTTAAGTTTTTATTTTAATCTTAAATTAATGTAAGGGCATATTATATACCATTACAAATATTAACCAAGTCATTTAATTTCAATTCATTGTGCAAATTCTTATACACTATAAATAACCCTCATAAAATATCTTTTTCAGTTATATAATGGAGGGCTAAAGCAATTGTCTTGTATTATATTAATATATGTTCAAGCCATATGTGATACATAAATCTGGGATTTATAAGTTTAAATCTTCCTTGGGCAATTGGCAATTATAAAACTGAAATCAATAATAGACCTCAAGATTTCATGAACTATTGTTTTTTTGCTATGTTGTTTATTTATTTTAATATTGTATTCAAAAGACTAATCCATGCTGTATAATAAATTACAATTCCCATTATAAGTGTACTAAAAAGTTTGCCCTTGTAATTTCATAAAGCTTTATCGATGAGAAAGATTTAATTTTTAATTTATTTTATCCATTGCTATCTTGTTTAAAAATCTATTCATATCTATCTTTGACATACAATTAAAGGAAATGGTTACTAATACTTTATTTTTTCAATATATACAATATGAATGTGGATCATATGAAATATTTTGATCCTTGTACAAATATGCTAATTTTTTAATAAAATATAAGAAATATGTAAAAAAAAACATTATTTATTCAATCATATGTAAGTGAATTGAACCAATCAATTTTGTTTCATTCATTTTGGTTCAATCATTTCCAGCCATAAAATACACTAGTCATCCCACAATCCAGATTGTTTTTATGTATTGGGTCAGCTCTGTATTTCAATTCTTTAAAATAAACATAAATACAGATAAAAATAAGTGTATATTTATTGTTATCCAATGTTTAATAAATATAATAATTCTATAAAATTGAAGCTATATAAAAATAATTTTAATTTTCAATTTTGCTACTCTTTTGAAGCTAAAAAAAAGTAAAATTCTCAATCAAAGCATCCATAAAAAATACCTACTTTGGCATGAAATGATCATTTAAAAGAAAAAACAAAACAAAAGATAGACAAAATATATATATATTGTGACCAAACAAAAAAAAAAAATGTGATCTTATATTTTTAAAATTCAATTCTTTTTTTTCTTTCTACAAAATATAAAGAAAAAGTTTAGATATAAAAACTTCCGTACTTTCTAAATCAGTAGTTTCAAAATTTTGAAAACTCCTCTTTAATAAAAGGTATACACCTGGGTCTCGTTTTACGCGATAGATGGGTTCCTCAGAAAGTATGCGCAAACGAAATCACACAAAAGTAGACATAACTTATCTTGAAAAGGGGGGGGATATGGACTGAGATTTTTCAAAACTCGTGTAAAAGCAAAGCACCAATGTAAAATTACTTTAAAATTTGTGCAAAAAAATAAAATAAAATAAAATATGACTAATAAAAAATTTCAAATTTGAAAAAAATTGATACAAGACAAACTTTTTTTAACTATAATATTTAATTTTATTCAAAACAATATATTTTTATGCATAATTTACAGTAATTTACATTTTTTTATACACATTTTAATTATTATCGTGATTTGCCGATAAACAGTTCGTTTGCAAACTCGTAAAAAAATCAGATTCTTCACATGAGAAAATACAACTAGCGCCAATGTCACTCTCATGTTGTTAATGTTTTTCTGGTGAAATCTAACAACTAAAAATTAAATTCTTATTTTGTCTTTAATTTTTTAATTTTCAATTTTAATTGTGCTCACTGCTATTACTGATTAAAAATAAACTTGCGGACACTAAATGATTAATAATTGATTACGTTCTTTTTTAAAAAGTAAAAACAGAATGTGATTTAAAATGCAAAATTAACACGCACAATGTTTGAACAAATTTACATTATAATCTTGTAAAATTTAATGTGTGTATACATAAAATGTGGAAATCATGATTTTAATTTCATTATTGCATAAAATCTTACTATTATAAAGCACTGAAAATATTGAAATTACTAAGATGAAAGTCGAATTCCAATAATGTGCTATTACTTTCAATATACGCGAAACTTATTATTTAAAGTAATAACGCCTTATCGGAGTTCGACTTCCGGTGAAACATGGAATCGCATAACTTCAAAATCATGTTAAGTAAGTCCATGTAAAAAGAGACCAGGTGTATTTGAAATGTAATTTGTCTCTTTTCTTGAGCTTATTGTAATATCGATGAAAATGTTTCAAACACTTATTCAGAAAAGATACTATAGTTTAAAATTATTTATTATTTGCTTAACATGATTCCCAGATTACTTCAAAGATTGGAAAGTATATGCAATGATGCATAAATGTGAGTTTAAGGACTCCTCCCTCTTTGAATAAGTTATTAAATAATGCTAAGGATAAATTGTCTTTAAAGCTGCTCCATCAAGTAGTTATAAAATTAAATGCAGAGATCCCTTGTGAAAAACTGTATATTATGGGGAATTATGGATGAATGTATCAACTAGGATAGTTCAGCATAGATATCTATATAATTGAGCAAAAAAGAATGATAGAGTATACATCAATATTTTTAGAACGTGAACATGAATTGAGACATATGTTTGACTTGACAACTTCTAAAATAATTTATGCAAAAAGAGAAAATAGAAGGCAGTGAGTTAAAAGGGTTTGAATAATTACAAAAGATCCATACACAACAAATAAAAAAAGAATCAAATGAAACATTTAAATAAATTTGCATAAGTCATGGTAGATTTATATATTATATTCATCCAAACAGAGATGTATGAGGGCTATGAATATGATAAGATATGTCAAAAGCATGCTTAGCAAATAATAAATAATTTTAAACTATAGTAACTTTTCTGAATAAATGTTTGAAACATTTACATAGATATTAAAAGACATATTGATGCAGGCCTCTATTTTCAGTTATTAGACTTTTAATTATTAATTAATAAACTACAATAATAATAAGCATCTTTTTAGTTTAAAAATCTTTATTTTGATCATAGAACTAATTGTTTATAACCATAATATGTACATTTCATAATAAATCTATTATTTAAAAAAACATAACTACATAATTTTAAAATGCTGCTTTCGCACAGAGGCTAAACTCTTCATACAATACCATTAAATTGTATTTAAAAGGAAGAGAAAGGTTATGCAAGTGCTCTGATGAAGACTGCAGGGGAGTCAAAACTGTTAGAAAATTAAAGAAATTATATATAAAAAAATTGCTCTAAAGTGTATATGTAGAGATTGGTTATAAGTAATATATATATATTGTAGCTCTCCATTGTATTTCTTTTTAGCTTTTCTTTGGAAAAGTCTTTGAGATAATTTCTAACATGTGGTTTAAATGATATATATATATTTATAATCTATATAATCACTGAACATCACCTGATTACCATTCTTTATGCTTACACAAGCTACTGCATGGAAAGTTTTGCCTCTATATAATATAAGTGGGTCTGCTTTTTCTCCAAAAAGTACAATCGAAATATATTTTTGTCTATCTTGTGTGTGTTTTTTAAAATGATCATTCCATCTCAAAGTAGATATTTTTAATAGATGCTTTGGTTGAGAATTTTTTTTTTTAGCATTTATCATCTGCTGTGGCCACTGTAATGTATTGTTAGATAACTCAGGCATAAAAGAACCGTTCAAAAGAACAACAAAATTGAAAATTAAAATTATGTTTATATAGCTTCAATTCATTAAACATGCTCTATTGTGGCAGATTCAATATTAGCACATCAAAGTGCTGAGGAACATGTCAATTGCTATTTTGACTTTGGGGTTGTATTTTCAGATTATTATGAAGTATGATAAATATTGTTTTTATCTAATTTGTGTACGGATTTATACAATAAATACATTTCCAATATATATCTTACATTTTCAAAACATTTAAAAATATATATATACTATAAAATATTTTCTTTTTTTTTTTTTGTTTCGAGTTCAATAAAATAAATAACTTCTGTTTTCTACATAAGATATGTCTACATTAGTTACTATTGTTTTTAATGAAAATTATTCTTAAAATAAGAACATTCTTACGCATTTTCAAGGATTTATATATATATATTCAAATTGGTTAATAGCATTTTTGCTGCAGATTAAATTATCACATGCAGCTAAAACCTATTAACAGTTTTGAATAGGCATATTTTTAATACAATTGGATTAAATCGTCTTTAATAAAAACACATACACATACTAGTCATTTTCTTTGTTATAAATAACAAATAAACTTTTCAATTTTTTTTGTTTTTAAAACTTTTAATAACTACAATTGAATCTCATCATTTTTCTATGAATTTCTGTCTTCAAAACTTAAAAACTTTGAATTATTATTACTATAATTATCAACAGGATCATCATCAACACACTACCTATTTTGTCTTTATATGCCATTATTTTTCAATTAAAATATATAAAACTTGATATTTTTATCATGCAAATTATTTTTATCTCATCATTACATATACTTTAGTTACTAATAATTTAACATTTTTAGCTTTTATTGGTGTATCTTCCTTGTCTTTCTGCTTTTATTTTCATCAAAACTATTTTCTTCTTTATTATATGTTAAATCAAACTTGTTTTCTTTGAAATTTCTCTATTTATCTATATTCTTTTTCTACTACTCTCTTCTAACCATTTTTATTAAATCTTTTATACACACTTTTTTCTTCTCCAACATTCATATTTTTCTGTTTTTTTATCTAATGTTTTATTCAAAATTTAAACATTACTTAGAACTAATTGCTTGCTTTTTTACTTTTTACATAATTTATTATGCTTACTAAAGCATCTAATAAATTTTATTTCAATAATTATAATTGTTTATTTAAATTTACTGAATTAATTAAGCTAAGTCTTATTTATGTATGCATATTTTTTTTTCCATATGTCGTAGCATCAGCCAGGAGGCAAATACATATTTTTGCTAAAATATTTTTCATATCACTTTTCAGTTTGACCATGACCCAGTTGTTTCATATTTCATTTCTTCTCTTAAAAGATTCTAACAGATTTAAATTTATATTAGTTGCAAGATATATTATCTACTTCATACCATCACTAAAATTAGTTAGACTCAAACATAATCTATTAAAATCTTAATTTTTCATGTTATGTTTCTCCTATGCAAATTTCCCTTTTGCAGATTTTAAAACATATGTTCATGATTCTTATGTTAATTACTTGTAAAATCTTTTATGTCACTCCTTTCTTAATTTTAATTTATAATAATTTTCAATTAATTTCTTAATTTCTATTCTATTTTAGGGCCAGTTGTTATTAGACTAAGTAATGAATGGATTCTAGATGGCATAGTGCTGTAATATTCACATTCTCAGACTAATCTCTAGTCTTGATTTAGTGATAAAACTAATACATTAAGGTTTTAAATCTGAGCTTTAAAAGTATAAAAAAGTAAAAGTTGATTATTAAATGCATAAGGGTAGTATTTTGTTTTGAATACTAAGTTCTCACTGATGAGAATAGAATGAGAACATATTTTTAAAGTATGTATGTTGTATTATTATGCTATCTGGTATCTAGTCATTACCCAACCATACAAAAGATAATTTTAAATAAGAGTAAAGTAAATTTCGCATGACTATTTTGACCTGTGAAAAAGACATTATATATATAGATATAGATAGATAGATATCATGATCTCTAGTTAATGTGATTATTTTGAAACATTTTTGATTTATCTGTTATCAATATAACTTTTTAAAACTGCTATTTATAAAAATTATTTGGTTCTAAGACCTAAAATTGTATATTCATCATTAATTTTAATTTCTACATCCAAAATATTAAGCTTTTACATCTTATCAGGTTTTTCTGCATATACTATACAATTTGTCTCATTATTTAAGTAAAACATGTAGAAAAAGTAAAATATGTTGATGCAGTGGATAGAGATTTTATCATTAGTAAAACATATTAAAAGTTATAATAATAAATAATCCAAAGAAGATGTAAAATTATTATTAAAGATGAAAAGCAATAGGTTAATTACATTAAGAATTCATAAAATGTATATCATTGGATTATTTATTATTGTAACATTTAATGTATTTTAATATTAGTGAAAACACTATCCAATGTTTCTATATATTTCATTTTTCTACATGGTTCATCTATGGTCAAAGAATTAACATCATGTAAATAATGCTTTTTTTTGAATTTATAATTTCTTAAATTGTCATTTCATTGCATGGATCATTAACAAAATAAGTTTCCAACATAAAAATTTCCTGTATGGATAATTTTTTTCTTTATTTGAAATAACATATATATATTCACTAGAATAGAAACTACAAAATTTTTAAAAAATGCCTATATAAAATTAAAGATTAAAATTCTTTGCTATAGCCAGCTTCGGCATATTCCGCCATCTTAAGTAGCAATACATTAATATTTAAATTGTGTTAATATTCACAATTTATGGAAAGTAGGTAATTCACATGGGAACGTTACTGATGTGAGAGTTTGATAATATTTAAATATTAACGTATTGCTACTTAAGATGGTGGAATACGCCGAAGCTGGCTATAGCAAAGAATTTTAATCTTTAATTTTGTATAGGCATTTTTTTTTTAAATTTTGTAGTTTTTATTCTAGTGAATATTTTTATTATACTTATATTATATATATATAATATTAATTCTATTCTCACTGATAAATAAATTCATAATAATATTATTTCTGGAACTTTCATGTAATGAAAAAACTTATTTTACTGAAACATCAGCTATTTAATTATTATATTTTTATTACATGGAAGTTCCTGGAAATAATACTATGAATATATATATAATCAGAAGAATTATACTCTTTCTTCATATTGTTTATATCAATACATTGCCATCTATTGGACAAAAGAATTATTTGTTGTATTGAATAAAGCTTTGATAATGTAAGTAAGGTTAGAAAGACCCCATGATTAATATTTCTTGTCCAATCAGTCTATATTATAAGAATTAGAAAAACATGTGCAAATTGATTCATTTTACATTTGCAAATTAAAATTGAGCAATAAGGGCAGTGCATTGATATAAATAGCAAAAGAAAGTTTATTATTCCTATGATTACATACTATTAAAAGTGCTAGTATATATATAATTAGTTTGCACATTATTGAATAATGTTTTGGTAATTAAATTTTCATAAAATTTAATTATAAGTAATAAACTAAAATATATACAGATAATCTTACAATTTTCCAAAACATTTCTATAGTTTTGTTACTAAAAATTTCTTTTATACTTTTTTTGGCAAGATGCTTATTTGAAACATAAAAAGAGTTTAAATGTCAAAAATAATGTCTTGAATTAGCATGTGATTACTTTTTAATTAAAAGTGCTACTGTTGTGGTGAGAAGAGTATAAAAGTAAATATCAATAAAAGTTTTAAATTTTGTTTTATTTGTTAAATTAAATAAAAATAAAATGAGATCGTTACTTTTCGAATAATATTTATATTAAGAATTACTGCATTAAATGTAATCATTGTAATTAATATTAATCTTTATTTTTTTAAATATGTGTAATTATTATGATATTCAAATTGTATGCATATATGCACAAATAATATAAATAATAAAAGTAGAATAACATATCCACAATCCAAAATGCTTTATTTAATGAGATACATTTATTCAAAAATATATTATTTTAATTGATTTAAAAATCCAAAAGCATATTAATATGCATAATTAAATAATTGTGAGTGTAGCCTAAGAGAATATTTCCATAAAGTGCAATTTTTTTAAAAGAAGTAATAATTACTTTAATCACAATAAAATAAATATATTTATAGTTTAAACAATAAACATATACTAAAATTAATAGTAATAAATAAATCAATTAATTGTTTAACCTTCATGCCATACACTTAAAAAATTTCAAGTTAAATGTAATATATATATAATATTAAATCACGCCACATGGCTAAGTAATTCATACCATCTCTGTGAAATAAATATATTAGAGTTCATATATATACATTTATATGTATATATATATATATAAATATTTAAACAATGCTTAGCTAATAAATATTTAGCTTTTTATTATGAAGAAATCTTAAGTTTTGTGATATGACACTAGAGGATATAAATTATTATTCAAAAATAGTCCAAAGAAATTTAATAAAATTTATATCAAATAATTAAGAAGCCTAAGAAACACACATAACATGTAAAAATTGAAGGATGATTATCTTAGAAAATGATAATATTGCCTGGAAATAATGGTTACTATATGGGCTACTTAACTATAAAGTCTTAGAATTCAACCATGCAGAGTAATATAGAATCTAGAGAATAATATAATATGGATGCCCAAATCATGATTGTCAACAGATATAAAACTGATTTGGAATTCTAAATGCATTAATATATTGTATCAACAGCAATTAAGTAAGGCTATGAAAAAAAGGGTTTTAAGCAATTCAAAATTTCAGAAAGTTACAGTATAGTGAAGCAACAATATACATTACTTCAATTATATGCTATATAAAAAATGTAAATAAGCAAGAAGAACATTGAAATTTATAAATTTAATAAATTTTATATAATAGTACCATTTTTTCATTTTGAATCACCATATGTGATCACACTTGAAGTGTCATCCATGATCATATTTATAAAAAAAAATATTCCTTCTTCTTATGTTGAAAGAGCATACATTTTATTCTTCACTTTAAAATCCTTTCCAAATATGGTAGTCATTATTTTGTGCAACGAATTGTTTCTAAGTGAAATGCTAAAAGTCTTACATTAAAAACATTTAAAAAGATGATAATGGACTTATAAACATCAAAACAATTGAAGAAAGTGTAGTTTGCTGAAAATGAGATTGTATTTCAATAGAAAAAAGTTGTTGAAACAAAGGATATCACCCAGAGCCTATTTAATTGTGATGACAGTCAGATATTTTGTTGTTCATTTTACTTAAAATATAAAAATATGCAGTTTTTTTTAGTGAATTAGTGAACAAACACACAGTAAATATATATGCCTTCAATTTATTATTAATAGCTATTATTTGTTTAAATTTTTATTATTCTATAATTTTAATATATATATGCATATTACACAATTATAAAAAAGTACTTGGATTATATATGTGTGTGTGCGTGTGTGTTGAAAAGCACTGTACATTTGCAATTCAATAACAATATGTATTCTATTGTAATAAAACTTATCAAATAAGCATGAGCTATTTTACTTGTACAATGGGTATGAGGGTGAGAGGCTAGAAGAAAATATAGTAGATACTACAAGTTCACTGTATCTTTAAAAATATTGGCAATGAACAGACTGTAATGTTTGAATTTAAAAAGATTCTACAGATATGTGGGTGTGTATTAATTAACAATAAATCTCTGTGCACAGGCCATAATGATGCAACATCATCTAATATCAGAGTTCAAATACATTTGCAGACTAAAAATGAATATATGTATAGCTGAATGATACACTACTAAAGCTCATCATCCAAAAATTTATCACTCTTGAGTGTTAGGTATTTTTCAGAACTGTGATATTTTATCATTATATATACATATATAGAGGGATTAGACAAAATTGAAATATTGCAATTGGGAGATAGCAATCTGTTGGATTTTCTAATATCATTAGATATAAATAAAATTCATTTAGTGACTAACAAAATGTGTAAATGATGATTTATCTAAGACTATGACATGTTTTCAGTCTTCAATTGTTCATTTCTTTTGTCATATTCTTGTGAAACTCATAGTAAAGTGTTTTTTTTTTTTATAAATGCTGAAGAATTTACAAATTTTCAGATTTTGACAATGATATTCTATGATACTTTTTTGGGGATACAAATTGTTCCAATGCCTGTCAGTTTAAAATTTTGATTTCAATCAAAATTAAAACTAGAAGTCCATCTTTAGAGAAACTAATCATTATTTTTTAGATTAGCAACCTTGAAACATTAAATTATTACATACTCTTGATTTGAGTTCCAGAACTTGGCCAATCACTCACCAGCAATTTCATTACTTTTATTTTTTTTTCACAACTTATAATCTATTATTTCTTATTATCTTATTATATAGTTCTATATTTAAAAAAAAAAAAAGTTACAAAATTCTAATACCGATGTCGATCCTGTTTTTGTCCAATCTCTGTATATATATGAAAATTAATCCCCATTAAATAATATATTTATTATTATTTAAAATTATAATGACAATATAATTAAATAATAATAAAAAATGATATTTTTTAATCAGAAGTGATTTAGTAATCATTGTCACCTGAATTTATTCAGATAGGAAACAAAAAATATCACATGATTTCCCAAGTAATGTACTAACTCAGAAATATACAATGCTTGGGAAATCATGTGATATTTTTTATTTCCTATCTAAATAAATTCAATAAATAATGATTATGATTTAAATAATCAAAAGTATTTCTGTATAAAAATATTACATTATTATTATTTATCATAATTTAAAATAATTTTTTTTGGTACGATAAAAATTGTAATATAATCATATAATTTTTACTAAGCCCAATATTACATTTTTATTCGCTGGTCAATATTTTAAACAGTTATATTTATTTCAGAATATTTGTATTTTAAAATTCGCATTTGCTATAATTTTATTTAGCCACGATTATGTACATTACTTAAAAATCTGAATCAATTTTTAGTTTATATAAATGGATAACTACGTTCCATAGATTAAAACAGGCTTGATTCTACATAACATCCAAAAATTCATTATAAATTCTGTCTTTATAATATCTTCTTCTTGAATAAACTAATAAGGCTAAGGCTGATAACTTTAAAATTGTCCATAGAAAATGTAATTACCTCTTTTGCATATTTAAAAATATGTCTGAAATAGTCATCTAAATAAATTGTACAATTATTTTGATCAGATAATGGGTAACATTCAAGCACCAGTGGTGAATTTAATTAATAAAACTTTTTTTTTTTACTTAAGTTGAAATCAATTTTACTAAGCTCATAGAATTCATCAATTTTCATCACTAATTTAAACTGCTCAAAATAATATTTGTGTGGTTTATTGCTATTAATATGCATTGTTTACATTTTAAATTAGGTCTTCCCCTCTGCTTTTATAGCCATTATCCCCCCTCCTATTTGCATATATACTTATCTGTCTTGCGTTGAACTTTTGGGGTGTTGTTTATCTTTTCGTTTTTCCTTTGGGATTAAAATAACTATAATAATTTACAAATAGTTGTCAATTACACACCCATATATAGATATATAACAAAACCAGTTTTATTGAAGAACTATGCTCTATAGTGAGTCTATACAGTTTAGCGCAGACATAGAATGGTAGACTCAGGGACTTAAAGATTTCTAAATCAATTTTCAACTAAGTAAAAAAAAAATTACATCAAATTCCATCACTTTAGATTGCATGTTTTAGTGCAGGAATAGGGTAGCAGATTTTATAACTCAAAGTTCATGAATAGTGGTCATTTTTGTTATTATTGTTGCTCAAATTTCTTGTGAAATCTTCAGTAATATATCATTTGATTACTAAATTTTAATGAACCTCGTCTTCAACCTACAACTTGGTATGCTCCAGCATCCTGAATAATCAAACATTTTTTATTACTGAAGAATAATAATAAATACCTTTAAATAATTTAAAAATACCTTCTAAAAAATTGCCATTTAAAAATACTTTTCTATAATATTTGTAGCAGATAATAACCTGTAGAGCTTCCTAAATAAATTTATGTGTATAAACACATAGCACTGAAAAAAATTATACTAATAATAGAAAACTGATGCCAATGATGACCAAATAAAATACCTTTATACCTAGACACATGGATATATGTGCGCATATATATATATATTTAAATAATAAGTGTAATAATGCTCAAGATGGATATATGTGTATATGCATATATATTTAAATAATAAGTGTAATAATGTTCAAGGCTAAATGAGTTTGTAAGTAATCATTAATAGATAATCCCAATATCAATAACAATCAACATTTTCAAACTGTTGTTAAAAGGAGGTTGGTTGCTTTAACAACAGTTTGAAATTGTTCATTCTTATTGATATTGGGATTGTCTAGCTTTTAATTATATTTATGTATAATTTTATCAGATGTTGGTAGACCCGCTATCTTGAGTATTTAGTATGGTTATGCAACATATATTGACCAAGCTAATATAACTGTGTATGTGGATGATTCTTGAAATTGTAAAAAAATTATATATATTTAAGAGTTTTTTAAAAATGACTTTAGCTTTAAAAGTTTAACTTCGAATTTTTCCAAAGTGATAATTTTCGTCCTTCGATAAGACGAGCAAACCATGTGACCTTTTAATAGCACTATTTCTTATCACTGATAATAGTGTTCGTTATTTTTATATTGCATGACAAATAATCTTCAACTAAAGCAACAGACGTGACTACTAAACTGATAGAAGCAAAAGAAAAATGTTAGGTTTTATCTGTTTTGTTAAATATCTAAAAACAATAACTTGTCAGACATCGCTAATTTAGGTTTTAATTTAATAATAAAACTCAGTTATTAATAATCATACTAACATTTTAATCAATCTAATTAAATCATTAAAAAAACAATAGAAGAGTGATAAAGATAATTTTTTTAACAGACAAATATTTCTCACTCAAAGTCATATTTGGATAATTAGGTAACTGTGATAGTTTGCCCATCCCTCACCAATTTATTTTACCAACTCAAATTTAGAGTTAATGGCGCATTTTACATTCGAAGATTATTATAATGATTAAGAATAAGATTAATTGCTAAATTTGCAAACGATTACACAATTCATTGTTAAATCAGTTTATATAAGTTTTAATACTTATCACCAATGTTAATGAATTATTATAATCATAAAAAGCAAATCCCATACATCTCAGATCATCGTTCACCCCCCCCCCTTCTTTTTTTTTTTATATACCTATAATTATTTTTGCTTAAAATAATTTATCAATTTCTTTCTTCTTTTGCTTTATTTTTTTGAAGTAAGTCATTTCAATTTTATTTCTTATTAAATTTTATAAAAAATAGTTTTAGACTCACATTTTCTCTCACAATATAACAACAGTCTCAGTCTGATGCATGTATTTCAATTAATCATTTCCAAGTTTCTTTACAATCATATCTTAAAAGCTCTTGAATGCTTTTTTTATTTGCTACTTATTAGCTTTTCTTTATTTTGTATAACATCGTGATCTGATGATCCTATGTTTAATTTCAAATTTTTATGTGGCCATCTTGACTTCTACCAGTTCTGGAATTCCTGACATCTATTTGGCAAAGTGTTTTTGAGTAATATTTAACAATATCTCCTTAAATAACCAAATATATATGTTTTTGAAAACATAGAGCAATTTTTTTTGAAAAAAAAAAAAATATTAAAAGTCAAGCCTCCATTTGAAACTTTACACAAGAAATCATAAAATGTTAAAAGATTCAAGTTCCTCCACTGAGATTTCTTAAAATATATTATTCGCAAGAGTTTCTGCTAAAAATTAAATTCTTGGAAGTGAATTAACAACATTCTCTTCAAAAAATGACATTCAGACTGCTTTTTATTTTATTTATTTTTTAACCAATATTAGTACAACTCTTGCAGACGAATGCTAATAAATTAAAAATCAGATTGTGTTATATATTTTAGTACTTAGAAAAATCTAATTAAAAAAAAGTTTTTGTTTATAATACCTCCATATACTAATTATTGCACATTTTGAAAAAGAATTGCATTATACTTTATTATTTTTGTCTTTCTATTAACCATTTAAAGGTTTTCTTATAATTGAATATTATAAGTGAAAAAGACAGGCTAAAATCAGAAGAAAAAAAATTCTAGCCCTAAATGATAAAATCTTTCAGTTTGAAAAACAAAATTCTAATCTTAAATGGAGAACTTAAGTGTTGAAAACTAATTTTGATATATATGAATGGTCATGTGTGTGTGTGTTCGCGCGCGCGCACACACACACATGAAATTCTATTTGTCACTGTTTTTTTAGACTTGCAATATGTTTTGACAGTGTTATAGCTAAAATGCTCTACACTCATATCTGGAGAATGATTGTTTAAAATCAATATTTTTAACTTTCATTTAAAATTAGAAAAAGGTAAGACAAATATTATACTATATATACTAATGCTTGATGTATTTTCAGATATATAACACTTAAAAAATAGACAGTTGCTGTAACTGTGACTATGAGAATATTTTAACTACTGTACTATATCTTTTTAATGTGTGGGTAGTGAAAAAGATTAGGTTAAATTTGTGTTATTCTGTGAAAAATCTATGATTTCAGGATATAGCAAAAACATATATTATTAATACCAAAATTTAACTCCAAGCTCTGCCTTCCACTCCCCAAAACATCAAATGAATCATATATATTTGTTGATGAAAGTAGTGAAAATAAATCAGATAATGCAATATATTATATATAATAATGGTGAAATATATAATCTTTCCAGAAATCATTGAGAAAATGATCATAGGCTTTTCCTAGCTGTTTAAAACTCTTCATTCCCTTTGCATTGCTTGTATTAAATAAATTGTTAAAAATTCATTTCTTTTTTATACTTTGCACAAAGCTTTTTATTCAGTCACCTGGTAGTTTTGATTGTCTAGCAGTCTTCTTCAGAGCTGTAAAATACAAATGCTGTAAATTATTTATTTACTTATATTAATATACAATAAGGTTTTTGGATATTTTTATATATTTACATATACTCACATTTTTATTATTTATTTTGTAATTTTAATATATATATATATATTATACTGTGGAATCTCATGTAATGAATGTAATTAGTTCCAAAAGCACATTCATTAAATGACCTGTTTGTTCAATGGTATATTGAAATGCATGTACTTAAGAGTAATCCATTCTAGGATCACTACAGAACATTATACAACAACTTAAACAGGAAAAAAATTAATCTAAAATATTGCACGATAATATTCCCTGCCATTTGCTTTTTTATTATTCAATATTATTAAAAGTTTCTGTTTTTACAACATGATCTCCCTTCAAGATCTTTGCATTTTTTTTATTTTGCCTTTATTTTTAAAGAGATCTCTAATAGTTTTAATTACTCTTCTGAAAATAATTTTTTTCTTAAAGTTAATTTTTTAATTCCATTTTTCAGATTCATGACTAAAGACAAGATCTATCCCTACTATTAGGCTTTCATTATTTATCAACTATGCATTCTGGTCTACTCATTGTAAAATGGTTTTCAATCCTGGTGCAATTCATGAGGGAAAATTCTTTCTGAATAAACTTATAAAATTTAAAAACCATGACATACTCCTAGCTCCAAAAGTATTATTTGAGGAAACATGGACTCTGATTGCATTGAAAAAATGATTGCTGGTAATACGCTTTGTTTCTTCTGTCTAATATATTGCTGAAAGTGATTTTGTTAATAATCTGAATTTCAGATCCTTATGTTATCAAAATGGATACAATTTAACTGAACACATCAGATTCAGCATAAATACCTAAGCTTTCATAGTTGTAGTGATTAGTACAATGGTGATCTGACCAAACTCTAGATTGACCAAGTGACTCTTGGTAGTGTGAGGCAATTTGTCTAGGTGAGTTGGGTGAGCTTAATTGGCCTACTTGTGTGTTAATAGTAGACCAGTTATTCCAGTTTACCTCTTGCCCAGAATAATACTATCTTATATTTATTTATAATCATGTAATTCTTCTTTATGTTTGTAATTCTAGCTTTCCTTTTATTTTACCATGTACACATAATTGTCACTATAAACATTGTACTTGTTTAATAAATATTTGAAAAAAATATTATGCAGTAAGTATGTAGAATAATTTTAAAAAATTACAGCATTTTCACTGCTAAAGATACAAATAAACAGTAAGTGGCATAAACTGGTAAAAAAAAATTTCCAAATTATGCATAAATGAAAAATTTATCAGATGACAATATCCTGCACATGAACATGCTATATCAGACAAAGCAATTCATCATATAATTTGCATTTGTTTGGTTAGTTATTTCTTATTCCTCATTGTAGCAGCAATATAATAAAACATAAAGATACTATTTTTTTATTTCCCCAGATAATTACATTGCCTAATATATTTTTATTATTTCTAAAAATGTTTTTAATAATTAAGCTAAAAAATATTATTTGGTCAAAAACATTATTTAAACTGAAAGTTATGTATATAAATGATTAATTGTATAATATAATATTTGATTTAGTTATGTTGAGTATTTCCAGTTACTAATTTAAAATATGTTTGTTTATAGAGGGTGTTTAAAAAAATTGTTATATTTAAGCTCAACTCTTAAATCACTTAGTTTTGAAACACATTCGTGATCTTCTTTTTTTACTCTTTTTTTAATTCTATTTTGCAATTATAAAAAAAACACTTCATCGAATCTTTATATTTTATATAAATTTCATTAAAAGCAATGGTTTAAACAATCAAAATAATCTTTGAAATAAAATATCAACTATGCAAGTAAAAAAAAAAAAAAATAGCAACAATGTTACCAAACACAAAAAAATTATATAAAACTTTTTGTCTAAAAATCAATTCTTTATGTTTTCTATACATTTTATTAAAACTGAATGTGCTAATGATAAAAATAATTTTATAAATATTAAAAATCAACTTCCCAATTAAAAAAAATCAATAAATAATGAGTTACTGACACAAAGCATTTCGTGCTTGATATCTCATAAATTTTCAGTAGGCTAATCTTCTAAAAATAAAATATGTTCAAGCAAAAGCTATATATAAGCATTGCAGACTAATTAAAAAATAAATATTTAATAATTTTACAAAAAAAATAATAAACCCATAAACAAAATGTATATATATATATATATTTCTAATTTTATTTAAAAAAAACTTATGTCATGCAAATGTGCCACACTGGCTACTGTGTGTTAGTGAGCAACCCATCCATGTTTATATATTATATGAATAATCATATAGTAATAACAGCTACAATGATATCAACATATGGAAAGAACATTAGTAATTTGCCCTGGTTAGTTTCTTTAAGACATCCAAAAGGCATAAAAGGATCTTTCAGTTAACAACAGATGTATAGTCATTTTATTATATTATGACATAACACACAAACATGAAAAGATCTAGGGTTTTTAGTCATTAAATTAGAAAAATGAAATTATTTTAGGTCAAGTTATTATATATTTATAATTACATACTTTTTAAAATAATTTATGATTAGATATTTTATCAGTTCTTAATTAGTATTTTTTATCTTAACATATTACAAGTATACTTTCTATGTTTTTTTTTTTTTTTTTGATATTTATTAATCTTCACAAAATTGGAAAAAGTTCTTGATGATGGTCTTACAGATAAACAGAGATGTAAAAGAATGTCCAAAGCTACAATATCATGCAGTGATTCTGAGTCAGATTCTGGGTAGAAAAACAGCAAATAGCTAAAGATTATGAAAGTGGCAACACTGCAAGAAAAAAACTGGAATCAGATGAAAAGAATTGGCCATATTTTTTTCTAAATAATGACTTTTACCTCTCTTTTCTTGATTATTGATAACTTCTGACATATAGATGAAATAATTTCTATTAAAATCTTAAACTACTAAAAGGCTTTTAATTATAAAAACTGCAAAATTATAAACTATTAGTGATCTGAATGGATTCTGCTGATAAAAACTTTACTCTGCAGATTGCAGTGCCAATAGAAAATTATCATTATTCTAGATGATATAATTCATTATCAAAATAAATTTTAATATCTCAAATATTGTATATAACTAAATGACTGATAGTATAGCGACAACTAAAAAAATTGGAGAGTTTTGAGAAATAGAGTTGATAATTTGAATTAGGTGAATTACATTAGTAACTACTTTTATAAAACATGCACATTACAAGTGAGCACCCAAAAGTAAGCAGAATTGTTCTCTGAAAAGTGAGCACATTATAGAAGTGCTTCTCTTATTAGATGTCTTTTATGGGGATATTCCTGCATCAGTTCATCAACTTTTTTCATTGAGAGAAGTTATGTTATGGCATAGTAAAAGTTTTTGTTAAGTGTGTCTCAATTATTTGTCAACTTTTGTAATATCTAACAAGTTGAAACAACATGAAATTCTGTATTCTATTAGTGAAAACAGCAGGGGAAATAGTTGTAATGCTTGAAACACCTTACAAGCAAACTGTTCTGGGGAAAACACAAGTTTATAAGTGGTTTAATGGAAGTGTCAAATTCGTCACATCCCAAAAGCCCTGGCAAGTAAAGTTTTATGTCAAGATGATCATGATTGTATTATAGTTATAACTAGAAATTGGAGAGTTTTGAGAAATAAAGTTGATAATTTGAATTAGGCACATTAATTTAGTAACTATGTTTTATAAAGCATGTACATTACAAGAGAGTACCCAAAGTAATTGGAATTATTCTCTTGAAAGAGCACATTTGGACATACCTCTGTCATAGATGTCTTTTGAGGGATACCCCTGCACCAGTCTGCCAACTTTTTTCATTGAGAGAAGTTGGGTTATGGCATAGTAAATGTTTTTAGTATATGTGTTTCACTTACTTATCAACTTTTGTAATGGTTGAAAAGTTAAATAACATGAAATTCCATTTTCTGTTAATCAAAACAGCAGAAAAAATAGTTGAAACAGCTTAGAAACAAACTGTTCTGGGGGATATATGTGAAAATTATGATTGGTTTAATGGAGGTATCAAATTAATGCCATCCTAAAAATGCATAGTGAGTAAACTTTTCTGTCAAGATAATGCTGATTTTTTGGGGATGCAAATGGCATTGTTCACTTAGAATTGTTTGTAATGACCAGGCATTTAAAACCTACAAGTTCTGAAAAGTTTGCAAGATGCAATAAAACAAAAACATCCCATTTTTGGTTTAATGGGGAATGAAAACTTTACCAGCACAAACCACCAGTGCACAAAGCCTTGAATGTGCCAATTTGTAATTAAATTCTGCATGATCCAGTTTGTCCATTACCCATATTCATTTGATCTTACTTCATGCAACTTATTTTTATTCTCTTGAATAAAAAAATGCTACTTTTTTTTTTTTTTTTTGCAGACTTAGAAATGGTGAAAATAAAAACAATACAGATATTTTGCAATAGTTTTCAGGCTATATTGAAAGGTAAAAAAACATGTTTAGACCAGCGTATTGCATTAAATGGATTATATTTTGAAAGAGATTTAATTTGTAATACCTAAAAATAAATACACATTTTTTATTACAAAATTATTTTTCGGTCCCACTCTTATGCGATTTGATGGTCATTGTTCAAATGTTATTAAAAAAAATTGTAAATTGAACATTTTGTATGTTGCATTTTATGTTTGATAATGGATTCTATAGTAGAATATCCATCAATTTAAAGAATATATTGATTAATCTTCTTGTATAGTGAACGTCAGCATAATTTTCAGGGGAAATATAGATCATATTTACATTATAAAAATTATCTCAATTATATGATAAAGTGTGATATTGATTGATTTTTCTGGGAAATATGGCAGATGACATAATATCTTAGAGAGCTACAAGTGCAGTTAAACATCATATTGAGGTCTTTCAGAAAAAAAAAGTTTGCTAAAAAGAAAGTTAAAAAATAGTATTACAAAATATCAAATAATCAGAATAATGGACCAGCATGGTTTGTATAGTTATGGCAAAAATCACTTTTAGTTTTTTTCTTCCCTTTATTTTTCTTTCAGAGTTGGAATGATCATACTTAAAACAGACAAAACTCTCTATACGTATTGCCACTCAATACATATAGAATAGGTGTAGTGCTCTCAGATCCAAGGCTCCTCACTAATGAAGGCCACAAACCAGAAACTAGTCTGGGGATTTTATGCACAAGCCTTCTGGCATCCATTGATTACTCTGGCTTGCACTGAGTGGCAATATGTATAGAGAGTTGCCTGTTTTAATAACAGTTATAAGCAAGCATAATAAATGGTGATCATGTGATGTTTATTGGCTTAATGGTCATACTTGTTTGTAAGTAGTTGTTGCTGATATATACATATTTGTGTGTGTTTGTACACATTCAGTAAATGAAAAAAAAAACAATACACTTGGGTCTCATTTTATGCAGATTTCTTTAATGCAATTTTGAAGTTATGAGATTCATGTCTCTTCTTAATATATTTTTATGCAATAAAGAAGTTCATATTTCATTTAAAATCAGGATTTCCCCATCTTATATACACACATTAAATTTTACATACTTTAAATT
The DNA here is from genome assembly GCA_028023455.1 of Epiperipatus broadwayi. Taxonomy (NCBI): domain Eukaryota; kingdom Metazoa; phylum Onychophora; class Udeonychophora; order Euonychophora; family Peripatidae; genus Epiperipatus; species Epiperipatus broadwayi. The sequence goes on from JAQFVV010012423.1 coordinate 5,819,775, forward strand.
CCTGTTGGAAAAAGGTTTGGCAATAAATTTAGATATCGTAAAATATTTAGAAAAAGATAATGAAATAGAAGTGGAACCTGTTTATTTCACAGCAAAAATGATTCGAGAAAGTCTTCAACTTTCTAATCAATTGGAAAATCATTTTCTTGTTAATGACATGACTTATAAACTAAATTCCAACTAGAGCTAGATAATTGTATGTTTGTGTTATGTATGTGTATGTTTATATTTTCTTTTATCTACATATATACTCGGAGAAACTTTTAGACAGAAAAAAATTACAAATAAAAATATTTAACAACTTTTAATTTCTACTTTAAAAAGAATATAACTTTAAAAGTTTTTAAATATTTTTACTTGTAACTTTTTTTTGTCTAAAAGTTTCTACATGTATATATGAGTATAAAAGAAAATTTAACCATTAGTCATTATTAACACACTTCTGGAAGGGTGTTATATATATAATTGCACTCATAGAAGTGCATTCTCTAACAGCTAGACATAGCACTCTGGATATTGCAAGCTTCATAAACAATTAGTAAAATCATCATCTCAAAGTTTAATTACTGATTACATTGTCGACAGAAAACCATTAACACAGCATGAGAGTAAAGATGGCACTAATTGTATTTCCTCTTGTGACGAATCTGATGTCTTAACAATTCATAAACGAACTGCATATTGTCAAATAGTGATAATGATTAAAATATGTGTGAAAAAAAGTAAAATAAATTACACATAAAAACATATTGTTTTGAATAAAATTAAATAGTTAATAAAAAAAGTAAAAAAAGTTTGTCTTGTATCAATTGTTTTCAAATACTTGAAATTTTTTATTAGTCATACTTTATTTCCTTTTTTTTAATGTGAATTTTAAAGTAATTTTACATTGTTGCTTTGCTTTTATGCAATTTTTGAAAATTTTGGAACCTATCCCACATTTTTCAATGTAAGTTAAGTCTATTTTTGTGCGATTTTTTTAATGCAGGTTTTCTTTGGAATTTATCTACCGCATAAAATGAGACCCAGGTATATATATGTATTAGAAATAACAAATATTATATAAGTAATTAAAGTATATAAATATGAAAATAAGATTACTGTAAGCAAGAAATAATATAATGCATTTATTTTGTGCAGCTTCAGATAATTGATATAGCATTATAAAAAATGCAAAAAGGACATAACTTGTTTGAGACCTATTTATATCATACTCGGAAATTGTTCTAATTCAACAGTAGCAATCATTTAACCATTGTCAAAAAAAGCTATATTGTAATCCTTTTGGAATAATGATTCTTCATTGCCTAATTCTTTTGAAGATTAATTAGTACTTCTTTACAGGCAGACTACCATTAATTTGAAATATCTGATTCCTGGACATTATTGGATTTGTAAATACACCTGGGTCTCAGTTTATGCAGTAGATAGGTTCCTCAGAAAATGCACACAAAAGAAATCGCAGAAAAATAGACACCTTACCTTGAAAAATGGGAGATATGTACTGTAATTTTCCAAAAATTGCATAAAAGCAAAGCAACAATGTAAAATTACTTTAAAATTCGCATAAAAAAAAATAAGAAAATAAAATGACTAATAAAAAATTTCAAATTTGAAAAAAATTAATACAAGACAAACTTTTTTTATTAACTACAGTATTTAATTTTATTCAAAACAATATATTTTTATGTGTAATTTACATTTTTTTCATACATGTACGGTATTTTAATTATTATCGCTATTTGAGACATCAGATTCATCATGCTATGATGTGAGGTACTGTAGCCTCTCCTAAATGAAGTCAAGAGGAAATACAACTAAAACGTTTTCCAATAGCTGTTAATCCTTCCCATTTCGCTAAGCGATCTAAAATTGAAATTTTTGTTTCCAAAGAAATTCATTTTTGGGGGTGTTTTTTTCTCTCCGTTAGGATAAATTAAAAGTTTAAAATAAAAATAAGAACTTAGACTTAAGATAATAAAAAGACACTGACTCACCACTGTTGGGCAAAATTTAATTAAAACTAACAATTAAAAATTAAATTCTTATTTTTGTCTTTAATTTTTTAATTTTCAATTTCATTTAAAATCAAATTTCGTTTCACATCACCTTATTACGTAATTTTTAAATTGTTAATTACAATTAAAAATCAGATTTTAATTGTCAAATTTAATTGTGCCCACCACTGTTACTCATCTTTTAAAAATAAACTCGTGGACACTAAATGATTAGTTGATTATGTATTTATTTTATAAAAAGCAAAAATTGAACGTGATTTAAGATGCAAAAACAACAACCTACATCATATAGGCATCTATAACGTTTGAACAGATTTACATTATAATCTTGTAAAATTTATTACTTGCGGACACTAAATGGTTAATTAATTACATACTCTTTTTATAAAAAGCAAAAATAGAACGTGATTTAAAATGCAAAAACAACAACAAACATAGTATTTTTCATCTATAACATTTGAACAGATTTACATTATAGTCTTGTAAAATTTAATGTGTGTATATAAAATGGGGAAATTTTGATTTTAAATGAATTATGAACTTCTTTATTACATAAAATCTATTACAGTACAATTATAAAGTGCTGAAAATATTGAAATTATTAGATGGAAGTCAAACTCTGATAATGCGCTATTACTTTAAATGTGATGTGAGTGCATGAAATTTATTATATTTAAAGTAATAGCACATTATCAGAGCTCGACTTCTGATCTAATAATTTTTATCACATAAAAGAAAACCGCATACAAAGATATTAAGAAGAATCATGAATCGCATAACTTCTATATCGCATTAAATAAATCCGCATAAAACGAGATCCAGGTATAATTCAAACTTTTCTCCCTCATTCATAAATTCAAACTCTGCTGAAATTTAAATAAAATACTTATTATTTAAGTAAAATAATTTTTGTACATTATATAAATTTATTTTATTTATAACAAAATATCAGCATGATATTTTTATATAGTAGTAATTAAGATAATAAATCAAAACAATACTCTAAATCAGTGTTTTTCAACATTGGATCCGTAGATTTTCGTAGACTGGCAGGAAATTTTGTAATAACAAAATAAGATTTTAAAGTTGTAATTGATATAAATAATTTTTGTTTATTATTGAAATTGTTTAAATAAAGTTCATTATAAATTGAAATTTTATTAAAATTATTATATAATACTACTGTAATTACTGTTTATTAATAAATTTATAATTTACAAAATAATTACATTGATGAATGACATATTTCAATAATTTTTATTTTAATTTTTAAATTCGACTTTTATTTTCTCATTTATTATTTTTATTCTTAAATTCATGTTTAATAATGTACAAAACTGCGACTGTTCTTATCAAGGCGGATTTAGATGGACAGTTTTCAAATGAATGTCATTCTCATGATAATTCTCCCTCTTCTTACCTCCCTGCTGTTACAATTAGTAGACATTACAGTATTGTCAGCTTGCTTATTGGTGATATGTAACAAAAAATTTTATTTTATTGAGATTGAGCATTTTGTCTTTTGTTTATTGCTTATTTTTTGTATTGTTGTGGTATTTCTTTTGCAAACTTTAAACCCCACAAAATGAAGACAAAAAAGTCAAATAACAAAACTTTTTATTTTCAAAATGGAGGGATTTCAACTTAGGATTTTCAGTCTACATTTATTCTCCACTCCAAATCAAACGACCAATAGACATGACCATACACATGTGAAAAGATAATAATACCCAGTGCACATATTTTGTGCTAAATCAGCATTCATCAGTTGGGCCAAATCATAATCTCCCACACATATATTTAATTAGTGCCCAACCTATATTAAGATAGCAATTTCTTAAACTTTAATGAACAAGCTTCAATCCTCTCACCCTTCCAATAATTCAACCATCCATTTCATTCAAAAACCAACAATGCAATGCTCAAACCCCTTAGTGAAGTTGATATTATAGCCACACTCATGTAGACATTATGTCAATATAATCTGTTATGTATCCATTTATATACATAGAGGGACAGGCTGGACTTATACTATGGTATAACCTATTTTCAAAGCAATGATAATACTGAAAGTATGCTAAGAACTAGTGCTTTAAGTTTAGAAGAAATGAAAAAGAAATATGTTAATATTTCAGAATATGCAGTACAAACCAAAAAGAAAAAAAGATAATTTTTTTAGGCATTATAAAGAATATTTAAAACTTGGTTTCACAATTGCCACAGCCTTTGTGTGTAATATATTTTCAAATTCTGTCAAATGATGCTATAAAATTTTTCGCACTTGGTTGTTATTTGCATTCAAATCATGGAGATATTACTTGTAAGTCATTGGACTTTTTTGAAAGATTACGTGATAAGATGAAAATTCAGAAAAATCAAATGAGTATGATGATGACTAGATATAAGTCACTACTTCAAGTTTCTTATTTAGTTGCTCTTCAAATCACTATCTTCAAGCCACTAAAAAACTAGAGCCTGTACCACTTTTGGACATCATTATTAAGAGAATTGTTGATATGACCTCCAACATTGAAGAATAATTTGTAATAGATATAAAGAAATCTAAATGTTTTAATTTTCAACTTGATCTGTCATCAGCATCCATGCTATCCTAATTTGCTTTATGAAGTATAATAAAAATAAAGGAAAAAAGGTCTTTGTTGCATTGATTTACCTACACAGGCTATTAATTTAGATATATTTAATGTTCTTGATGAATATTTTTAAGTGCAAGGCTTAGACTGGAGTAAATGCATAGGAATGTATATCAATGGTGCTGCAAGCATGACTGTGTATTGCTCAGGAGTTGATATATGAAAATAAACAAAGTTGCAAAACCAGAAGTTCTGTCACTCATCCACAGGGAACATCTAGCTGTAAAGAAGCCTTCTGATGAATTAAACACTGGGATGAATAATGTTGTTGAAGATCATTAATGAAATTTGTAGTTGATTTATAAGCTCCAGATTGTTTAAAATACTGTGTAAGAGCATGGACTTACAACACCAACATCTTCTTCTACACACAGAAGTGAGGTGATTATCAAAAAGAACTTTTGCACATCTTTTCAAACTGAGATAAGAAGTAAAGCAGTTTCTATGAGACTAAAAATCTGGTATAGTAAAACCTTTGTTGAAGAATGAAAGGGTGGCTAAACTTGCATATTTGGGAGATATATTTAGTCTTCTTAATAGACAATCTCTCCAGGAACAAATATTTTTGCACTGAGAAATAAAATGTATGCAATCAGAAAGAAGCTGGCTTTTTGGGATAGTCATACATAAGAAAAAGATATAGATATATTTCCACTTTTGGGAGAATTTTTGATTGCTGCTGATGTCAAACAAAAAATCATATTCGACGTAATAAGTCAGCATATAAGGACATTAACTGAAACTTTAGTAATTACTTTCCTAAAATGGGAATCCTCATAAAGGTAGCTTCTGAATTTAATCATTCTTTGGAAGATATAAAATCAAGCACAGTCGAACCTCATTAAAAAGAAAAGCTGATCAAATTGTCATTTGATGTCACTCTGGTGTCTAAACATAAAAGTCAATCATTGTTTCAATTATGACTATCACTTGAAAAAAATATCCAACTTTGAGTTATAAAACAATCAAAATTATTGATAATTTTTTTGGCTTCATATTTATGTAAAAACATTTTCAGCAATGTCAGTAATAAAAAATAAACAAAGCAATAGAATGGATGTTAAAGCAGCATTTTATCTTTCTGAAACAGCGCTAGAACCACAAATATCAAATTTTGTAAAAGCAGCAGCATATGTTCAGCTTGTACTTTTTGAATATTAATCTTAAAAAATAAAATATCTACAATGGTTAATTTGTCTTAAAGTTGTAGGATTTTTTCAAATGTGGTTTAATGTGAGGAATTTTTTGCCCTAATTACTATGTTTTAGCCTAAAAAAACTGATTATAATCTTTCTTTTTTTAATTGGAATTTAAATGAATCATACATATATACTATAACTTCAGTTTTAATCTAAGTCAATTTAAAATATAAAAAAGAAAAATAGAGGAAGTCTAGACAATGTTTAATTGTAATATCTGTGAAATTTCTCAAAATTTGGGTTAATAACATTTAATTCTTGAATATTCTAGTAATATAATAATTGATGTAAGCAACACATGCATTAATGAAAGTGATTGTGATTGGACTGCTTCCCATAACAGTTCAGTCACATGCAACTTAAGAGCAAGTAATCAATGTGCAAATGAAAGCAACACCATTGCTATACACTGTAACCAGTACCTTTATGGCCAGTTACAACAGTCTCTTGGATTATCCACATTTAATCAATTTAAGTCTAAGAAAATTTACCTTTAGCCTTCTGGAAATCTGTGAAATATTATTCCTACTTTTTGCCAATCTGCAGATGAGAAAGGGTTGAAGGATGCTGCTCTAAATATTGGCCAGATAGAAGATTTTGAATTAGTAGTGTTCAGATTAATGACAACCTACTTGTATTAATAGAAAATTAAGACTGGAGGTCCTAGTAAATCAAACATTTCATAATAGTTGTATAAAACAAAATTTAAAACACTGTTAAATGCCACTGAAACTGAAAATACAAAAAAGAAAACACATTATAGGAAGAAAATAAACTCTATTAATTTCTTTTGCAAAATAACTATATTGTATTTATTGATATTGTAACAGTCAGATTCATCTGATTCATTAACATAATGCAGATTTTGACCACCACACAGAACTGCAGTACCATCTAGGTAGTGAAGCCACCCATAGTACTGAGTTCGAACATAGTTTATCGGTTCCACAATACAATCTACAAAACAACGCATCTGATACTACATTAGTAAACATTTCTCATGGAGATACAAGAGATTCAAGAATTTATTTTCGAGTTAGCCAATAATAACACCAATATTAAACATTTATATTTTACAGAATCGAGGAAATATTATATTGAATGGGTATCGAATAAATAAAGACATAATGGCAGACGTATAGTTTGAAATTATTTATTTAAAACATTTTGTACTAAATCATCTAATTAATATTTTATTATATTTAAAATCTCAGTAGCGATATTTCCGATACTGTTATACTTTACAAAGATATACATTTATTTATTTAAAATATTTTACATGAAATCATTTAACCAATAATATTTTGTGATATTTAAAATTTCAGTAGTTGTATTTCCGATACTGTTATATTTTACAAAGATATACATTTATGTGGGCAATGTAATCTAGCTACCTAAATTCTCGAGCAGTATTTTACGAGCATGCCTTTGGGACTTATATCTTTGCAATGCAAGAATCTAAAGTAGAATTAATAATCATAATGGCGGACACATATTTATTTAATTAAATAAGATATTTATAAGTTACTATGGATAGACATTTATTTGAGAGTGAATTATGTCACTAATGCAGAGACGAAGTTATATATTGAATAATAGAATTAATAAGAAGAAACATGCAGTACGTCTAGAAAGGCAATATGAAGGTGGCAGTACGTTAAAACTGAAAAGCCGTGGATGAGTTTAGAACAATGGGCTGGCATTTGACATAGGCCCAAAGAGATAAGGTGTCACATAAGCATAACCAGGGGCAAGTGGTTAGTGCCATGATTACTTCCTGGCTGCGTGATGGTCACCAAGTCCTATGGAAACATTTATTTGTCCGCTTGTGTAGGACGACTGGGATTAATTTCAATCCTATAGAATCCGAAGTATCCAAGGCTTATAATAGGACATCACATCTCTAAAATGTAACACATGTATAATCTAAAGATGATTCTGTTAAGATTTAAATGTATTTTATAACTCGGCCCTACATCATCAACATTTAATAAAGAATGTTTTTGACTCTCAAAGAAATGCAATTTATGGAATTATTACTAAAAAACTTAATAAAATATAAAACAATAGGTAAGCTGGGTGAGTATTAATAACTAATATGTCAGCCATTTGCTAAGTAGTAGACCCCTGCATTACAATCAATGAAGCATTGAATGCATGTCGATTTATATGAAAATATTAAGTAATTTATAGAAGTAAATATTAATGAGGATTTGCAGAACACGCATCCAACTGTTTCAACCAATCATGGATTTGCATTTAGAAAATTAGGGAAGGTTTCCGAGCTGACCAGCCAACAGAAATATATAACGAAATATATTAATAGGTTGATGGACAAGATGGCAACTGTCTTGATTAAAATCTATATTTAAATTTGGCAAGGTCCGGTTGGAAAGCTTATAAGCATGCTATAATTAGATAATAAAAATGTAAAATTTAGAAATACATACCCAAGAAAAAATAGAAGTAGGTAAGCTAGATTATTAAAGAAATTTATATAATAAGTTAATCATTAAATTCAGAGTTTTACAATTTAGAGTTTTACAAGTTATATAGAGAGTGAGCTATAGCATGATTATTAATTAGAGTACTCTAGGCCTTTGGGTACAGGTACCTGTTTTATGAGAAGTTTTCAGATTCAGTAGCAAATTGTTCATGATTTCAGAAGTAGCAGTTCTTTCCAGCATTTAGATTATTCATTGATTTTAACAGCAGCAGCAGCAGCTTTCTAATTGCTTGGGCAGCAGATCTTGGTTGATATTATGGAGGGCACATGTGAAGGTTAGCGGCATATGATCGACCATCTCCGGGGAGAATAGTCTGGGTACTTTCTACTCGAATATACTGTGGTAGGTAAATTACTTTATGATTTTTGGAGACTCTCAACTGATCGAGAAAATTCTAACTAAAAGTTCTAAGAAAATTCAAAATGTCCTCCTTTCTTTGATCTTATCATTTTACTTTTGTTCGATTTTATTTTTGGATCCATTCATTTGCCCCGAGGAGAATCAATACATTCTTGTAAGTTTAATTTATACAGAAAGCTACATTTCTATTGTTCAAGTTTATTTTTACATTTACATTTTGTAATTACAGATTTTAGGGAATTTTTCTTTTTAATTAATCTATTATCTCTCACCGACCGTTACTTTTAAAATTTCAAAGACAAAAGGGAATATATAATTATTTTTTACTTTTACTTAACTTACAATCAGATTTTTAAAATTATTATTAAATATGAAATTTAAACACAACAATAAATAACGAATTTTATAATTTAAAATAAATTGTTAAAATTATATATTTTATATAACTAAAAGAGAAATACAAACTATATCATTTATTTTTATTTATTGCTCTAAATTTTGTTATCAAAACGTGTGTGTGTTTACGGTGAATTTTACATATATTGATACATTTTTAATATTGCTACAGACACAATTCAATACCAAAAAAGTTTAAATTTGGGTAGGATAGAGTGGTGAGTGAGAGACGATAGAAAAAGGTGAAACTTAAGATTCGAATGCAAATCTTACTGTTTCAATATATTCTTGGATTAGTTTCAAAAATTGATCAGAGACTTATATTAGCTTTCATTGACACTCATTAACAAAAAAATATAATCACAAAAACTTTTTTTACTCTTGATAGGTGAAACACTTAAAATAAAATAATTATGTGACTGTATCTTATCACCTGGTTATATAAGTAAATAATACAAATGAAGTATTGAGAGCAAAGCTTTATTAGTGCAGTCTATTATCAAGTGCTGAGCATGCTTTTGACTGGATTCAGTCATAAACGTATCAATGAATGTAACAGAAGTGGAAGACTATATTAAGTAGTCTAAAAACTTGTGAAATAATTTTCATATTGTTGGCACTGTAAAATAAATGATTAGAGTGGGCCATTTTTTGGAGAGGGGGACACAGAATTATTTTCAATTGATGGCTTATAAGAGCTTGTGTGATCAAGTCGAAATGTTGGAATATCTAATTAAAATCTTAAATGGATGAACCCACAAAATATGTTTTTTATACATATTTATTTAATTTAGAGATAATTATAAATAATAATATAAAGAATCTATTTGAATGGTTTATTACTCCGAAGTTCATAATAAGTTTGAACACCGAAAATAGCAGAACTAGGGTATGACCCATAAGGTTTGAGAACCAGTCTATTACTGCATCAAACTAAGAAGGCATTATAAATAATATTTATTGTTGATCAAGTTATAATGTAATTAATATTTTCTCCTAATATAAATAAAATTTAGTAAAAAAAAATTCCATTAAATCTTAACATCTTCAATTTACAAAAACATAAGTTATTTAATCCCTTCTAAAATCAATTAAAATAGAAATGTCACCATGATGAGTCTTCAAACTTACCTAAGTAATTGTTAACATATCACAAACTGAATATAATCAAAAGATTTTCTAGCATAGTCTGATGACTAATTTTAACTCTTCTTATCACCAGAACAAAAGATTTTCTTAAATCTAATTTCTGTTTTAATTCTTTTTTAATATATATATATATTGAAAAACCTACTATTATTAGCTTATGAATCCAAAAGTATTTAATATCTTATGTTTGTCTATAAGTTTTCTAATTCCAGAATAGAAGATATCATATTTATGAAAGTTTTGAGCAAGACATGCATTTGTTTTCTTGGGACAGATTAAGTTGTGCTGCTGTCTTAACTCTTAAGTTAAGTTAGATAGATTAAGATATTTAGCTTTATTTTATGATTTTAAATATGGCTCCATATCAAATTTTAATAAACAAAAAATCAGCACTGTATTTTTTGCCAAAATTAAATATCATCACAGATACAAGAATGTCTAAGATATAAATTTTTCATGATTGTATTAAAATAAAATAAATGCATATTTATTGAAAGAATGAAACTTATCTGATCTTGAAACAAAATTAAACATATATTATTATAAGTCTGTCATATGGCACACAACAATATAGTGTGTGTGTACAAATATATATATATATATAAAGTTGAAATGAAAAGTAGAAATAAATACAAACAAAAATTTTAATAGATATTTTCTACTTTCCTGGAATAAAATAATCACAGTAAAAGAATTAAATAATTTTAAATGAAAAATAAAATTTCATTTTGAAATAAATTGTTACTTCTAATAAATATTATTTGTAATTCTGATTTGGAATTTAAAAACAAGAAGGTCAAACTGGTAATTGTAAAAATTTATATTATTTTTGAAGACTTTGATAATGCTTGTTAATTTTAATTAATTATACTTATAGTTGCTCTAAGGAATTAACTGTGCTAATCTCTCAGAGAGATTTCTATCTCATACTCTCTTCTAATATTGCATTACTTATTTTTTGTGATAAAACCTCTCTTTGATATCTTGTACTTTATATCATAAAATATTATATTTTGTTTACTTGTGGTGGATGATGATTTGCCATCACTCCAGGTACAACCTTCTTATCCATCCATTCTGTTACCCCTATCCCATTACTATATATATATATATATATATATATATATCATCAACCATTATCAATCCACTGCAGGATGAAGGTCTCTCCAAGTTTAATCCATCTTCTCCGATCTTTAGCTTCTCTTCTCCACAACACCCCTGCACATTTTCTTATTTCATCCATCCATCTCACATGTGGTCTCTTTCTGGGTCTTTTACAATCTTTTGGAATCCAGTTTAAAATTTCAATTGTCCATCTATTATCATCTCTTCTAGCAATATGTCCAGCCCAACTCCATTTCAATCTTTTAATTTTTTCAATAAGGTCAGTAACACCTGTTTGTTGTCTTAACCATACATTGCGTTTTCGATCTCTTCTTGTTACTCCCAACATACATCTCTCCATACTCCCTTTGAGTGGTCTGAAGTCTCTGTATTGCTCTTCTATTAAGTGTCCAAGTCTCAGATCCATAAGTAAGAACTGGTAAAACACATTTGTTAAAAACCATCCTTTTCAAACACATAGGCATATTTCCTTTTAGTATCAAGTTATTTCTACCAAAAGCACTGCAACCAAGTTTAATTCTATGATTCATTTCCTCCATTATGTTTCCATCTGTATTAATAATCTGACCAAGGTATTTGTAACTGTTAACTTCTACTAATTCTTCATAATTAATCTTTATTTTCATATTTTGAGCAAATCGATTAAACATTACTTTAGTCTTTTTAACATTTATCTTTAGTTCTACTTTTCTACTTTCATCTGCTAACTCCTGCAACATTTTCTGCAGCTCTGAAGCATTATTTGCAAAAACAACTACATCATCTGCGAAATCTAAATGACTTAAATACTCTCCATTTACTTTCACTCCTTTAGTTTCCCATTTTAATCACAAAATACTTCTTGCAGCACTGCTGTAAAGAGTTTTGGAGATATGGAGTCACCTTGTCTTACACCTTTCTCAATGTTGACTTTCCCAGTATCATTATGTAATCTAATTGTTGCTGTTGCATTTTTATAAATATTCTTCAAAATATGACAATATCCTGGATCTATACCTTGATGATACAATGCTTTAATCACTGAAGAAATGTTTATAGAATCAAATGCATTTTCATAATCTACAAATCCAAAACATAATGACAACTCATATTCGTTTGTCCTTTCTATGACATCTCTCAATACCTGTATATGATCTATTGTACTAAAACTACTTTTAAATCCAGCTTGTTCTCTTGGTTGGTGGAAATCCAAAGTTCTCTGCAGACGAGTTGTAATTATCTTGGTAAAAATTTTATATAAAACTGATAAAAGGCTGATAGGTCTGTAATTTCTAATATCTTCTTTATCACCTTTTTTAAATATTAATATTATTACTGCATTCTTCCAATCATCCGGTACATCTTTATCATTTAGACATTTAGTATATAACTTTGCTAAAAAATTTTCTATTTCTTCACCTGCTCTTTTAATAGTTCAGACGTGTAATTCTTCCGATCTGGAGCCTTTCCTTTCTTTATACACTTAATTGCATGTCTCACTTCTTCATTTAAAATTCTGGGCAATTCGGAAGATGTAATAGATATAGGAGGTACTTGTTCTTTATTACTATATAATTCTTGATAAAAATCTTCTACCAATTTCATGATGTCATCTCTCTTTTTAGTAATAATTCCATCTTTTTCTTATTGCAGATATAAATTTCCTACCAATACAAAATGTTGTTTAAATTTTTGAGACTTTATTTTCTTCTACAGCTTCCTTGCTATTTCACAGTTATACTTTCTTATATCATTTTCAACTCTTTTCCATACCATTTTAAAAATTTGAGATATTCAATTCTTTTTAATACATCATTTTTGTATATCTTCATATTCCTTCTTTTCTTCATAAATTCTCTAGTCTCAGTAGAAATTTTATTAGTCAATTGCTGCTTTTTTCTACCAGCTATGTTTGTTGCAGTTTTTAAAAGTGTATCAGTTATTTTCATATTAATTTCATTCAAATCTGAATCATGTTCAAAATCTCTAACACTTGAAACCTATTTGTAAGTTCTAATTTAAATTCATTAGAATGTTTCTGAAGATTAGGAATATCAACTGTAAATATTGTTTTTCTTAATAATTTTTGTCTCTCTAGTTTTACATTAACACGTAACTTACACCTTACTAATCGATGATCACTTCCTGTGTTAAATTTATTAAGAACATTACAATCTTGAAATATGTATTTTCTGTTAGTAAAATATAATCCAATTCTGCTGTACCTTCATTTGGATGCTTCCATGTCCATTTCCTTTTAACATTTTTCTCAAAAAATGAATTCATAATATAAAGTTTTTCTTTTTCTGCAAACTCCATAAGTCTATGTCCTCTCTCATTTCTATTACCATAACCAAAATTACCTACAACAATTTCATCTTTCATTTGTCTACCAATTCTAGCATTAAAGTCTCCCATGACAATTTTAAAATGTTGTTTACTCTGATCAAAAGCCTTTTGTACATCCATATAAAAATCTTCTACTACTTCATCATTATGAGAACTTGTTGGGGCATAAACCTGAATTATCTGCATTTGGTATCTGCTATTAAGTTGTATAACTAATCTTGCCACTCTGTCCGATACACCATCAATCTCCACAATATTGTTCTTCCACTTTTTATTTATAATGAATCCTACTCCACTTGTATTTCCAATATGTGTGCCTTTATAATAGAGTATATGTCCACTTTTTAAATCAATTGTTTCTTCTAACTTCACAAAGTCCGATAATGTCCCATTTAATATAAGACAGTTCTTCTTCTAATTTTTGCAATCTTTCTTCACTTGAAAGTGATCTGCAGTTGTAAGTACCTAAATAAAAAGTCATCATCAAATGGCAGCCTGGGTCCGCAATCAGGGGATTCTTAGCACCCTCCGCCTTCGGCTACCAACCGCTGCCTTGGTTGGTGATTTTACAGCCTCCTGGGAATAAGGGCCATGCTTTATTTTTGTCTGTCATAATTGTATATATGTATTGGAAAAATATTTATCATTTACACAAACATTCATTCTGCCTTATCAGGCACTGAGAAGAAAGACCATGGCATTTCTTGATCTTAAACTCAGAGGTAAAAAGCCAATAAACTCACCACGCTGGCTAATGTGTGTTGGTGAGCAGCCCATCCATGTTCGTATACTATATGAATAATCACATAGTAATAACAGCTGCAACGACAAGAACGTATGGAGTGGACATCAGGAATTTGACCTGCTCGGTTCCTTTAAGGCCTCCAAGAGGAATCAAAGGGTCTCCTTTCAGTTAATAGCAAACTCCTTTCTGCAGCCATATATATATATATATATATATATATATATATATATATATATATATATAGTGCTTGGTCTGAAGAAACATTTTGATAAGTAAGCAGCAGAATATTATAATTAAATGATAAAATGTTATCATCATCAGTAGTAATTGCCATTACATATCATTCATTAACATAATTTATTTTAATATCTCAGATTTAAAGTAGTTATAAAATGATGAAGCTTCTTACATTAGCAAAATAATCTGTATTAAAAAAATTTCTAAACTGTAACCTGCCTGCTGTAAGTAAAAATTTTAAATTGAAATTTTAATCAATAGTTACAAAATTCAGAAAAATGCATTCATATTATTACTATTAAATCATAAAATAACTATATTTCAAAAATCAACAGATGTTTAAAGAAGAACATGCTGAGAGCAACAAATCCATTCAATTACTCACACTTATTTAAGTCTTCAATCCACTGATTTTAACCTATGTGGAACATTTTTACTCTAAATAATGTCTTTGAATAGAACTATTGGCTCTAGAAATGAATTTCCATCATAAAAAAGTGAAACATAATTAATTTTTAAATTCATCAAGTATGTGGAATTAAATTATATTCAGCCAATACGGGTTTAGACATTATTAGCTACTTTAAAAAGTATACCACTTTCAAATACATATACACAATTGTTAATATGGTCATATCTACTAAGTCTTGCATTTTTCGTTTCTGTTGATTCCAAAATAAGGCAGCATAAAAATAGTAAAGACATCAATGTTTAAAGAAGTTTATGATAAAAGTCTTTTTATGTCTTCAGTTAAACTAATCTTAATCTCATTATATTTGGTAATATTTCTCTAATGCTGTCTAAAACACTACAATCAGATCCTATAGTAAAAATACTGATGTGTTTAAAAAATTATGTTTATCTATGACAATTATTTAATTTGCATCAATCACCATCAGATGCTGTGCACATTTGATCTAATCAAATTTAATTTAGGAAATTAATTTTTAGCAATATTTTTGTGATTGCTTATAGATAATAATTATGAATATTCTTGAAACTATCTACTATGTTGAAAAGATAGCTCACTCTCTGCTCCATTTTTGATATTATGGCTCATTTCAATTTCTTAATTTTTCTGTCATATAATTGCAATGGGTGACTCTCCTTTGCCCTTAAAAAAGGTATTTCTCAATGATTTTTACTATATTTAGTATTTATTGTGAAACTACCTGCACTGTTTGTAATAGAAAGAATAGTAGATTCAAGAGTTAGGAATACCTGGTCAAAATTCAGATTTGCTATGTCAAGGTGTTTGAATGCTACAATATCAAGTGAGTAAGTAACATTTTTTTATTGACCTTCTTAAATACTTGAAATGTCAACCTTTAACCTTCATTCACAATGCAATCAACATATTTAATATGTTTCTGCACAACAATAGTTCAAGAATCCAATTTTCTAGATTTTTACTGTAGAAACCTGCTGCTGCATAGAAGAAAATAATCATAAAAACAACAAATTTTCTAGAATTTTGAGTTATTTTATAAAAATTTATAATAAATGCAAATTAAATATAAATTGCATTTATTAGGGAGACAACCTCTATTCCTTTCATAATCTTGATTAATTAATGGACATCTGATGTGGTTGTACTATTTTATGTAGCATCTTTGAACTGTTGCAAAAAATGGTCAGTGATATCTACAATTAACTTTTATTTGAATGCAACAAAACATGTATTAAATGGATTATGTCCTGTACATGAGGGTTCAGACTGACTTTATGTCAACATGGGTGTGATGAGAATTTCAGCCTCAGGTTGGCCTTTGAGTGTTCCATCATCAGATTTTCAATTGAATGGATGGTTGAAGAGTTGGTGTGTGGAGTGGATTGAAGCCTGTCCAATAAAGTATGAAAATTTGCTGTCTTAATATATATCTGAGCACTTATTGCATATATGTGTAGAAATGATAATCTGGACCAACTGATGAATGCTGGTTTAGCATGAAATATGTATATTGGTGATTATTTATCTCTTCGGCATATATGTGTTCGGGTGTGTCCGTGTTTTGAGATAGAATGGAGTGGTGGATCGTGTGAAAGTCTGTGCTCATATACCCTATATATTACATATATTGATACAGTTATATAATAAGCCTGTATTTCAGTTATATAGTCAATTAGTAATTAGATTTAAAAAGACAAAAAAGTCAACCATGTTTTTAGGTTTAATACCTTAACGTATCTGAACATTTTAAATTTTTGGCTTAAGTATGATCATAGGAATAAAAAATTACAATAAAATCTGTTAATCAAAGTTTTTTATTATTATTTGAAAGTAATGAAAAAACAGTTAAATTATACAGAAAATTTATATATATACTTAAAGCTTCTATTCCACTGCACATATATATTATTACATCTTTTTAATATCTATATTGTATTTGCAGAAATGCGATTTTCCTTGTTTTTGTTTTTTCTTTACCTTTAAATATTATATATCTTACCCTTTTAAGGTTTTTGTTTTTTAAATAAATAATTTTTTTTATTTTCGTTAAGTGAAGATTTTTATTTAAATTGTTTTAAAATTTCAAAAGTTTTCTTTCATAAACGTTATGTTTAACATTATCATTCATTTTCTATTTTTTCATGATCATGACCCCCAACACCAACTTTATTAATGTTTTTATCCTTTTTTTTTTTTTTAATCGCTTTTTGTTTGTTTATCGAATTTTAATTCGTTAAAAATATTTTTGCCCTCTAGTGGGATTTTAAAACAATAATAATCGTGATAGAGTTCCAAAATGGTTTTTAACTTAATAATTTTTTCATCACATTATTTTTAAATAAAATATTTTTTAATTTTATTTTTTAAAAAAAAAAAAAAACAACTTAAAGCAACCTTTCGAAAACAAAAATGTAATTAAGAATAGAAAGAAACTTTTTATTTTTAATTTTATCTATTATGAAAATATGTTTCATACTCATTACTCTTAATTATGTTGCATCTATTTTTAATTTAAACCTAATATAATTATAATTAATTGATACTACAAACTTAATAATAATAAAAATAATAATTTGCGTTGAAATTAAAAATATTAATCAGCAACATAGTCTTTCATTTATAATAATAAAAAAGAAAACATTATTTACGGATGTAAATAATAGTAATTAAGTAAATCTGCCTTACCACTAAATAAAATATCAAAATTTCCCATACAATATTTTTTCTCAAGTGTCATCCTTAGATTAACATATATATTTTTTAAAGTTAGCTTTCAAAACATAGGTAATTCTAGTTTGATCTTATACATATTTATGACTAACAGCACTTGATAAGTATTAAGCACTACCATCTAGTATCGTTGTTTACTCAAGCGTTACATTAGATGATTGACTAGAGTGAGATTATTAAAGACAAAAAGCTGGAGAAAGAGATAAA
This sequence comes from Epiperipatus broadwayi, assembly GCA_028023455.1. NCBI lineage: Eukaryota > Metazoa > Onychophora > Udeonychophora > Euonychophora > Peripatidae > Epiperipatus > Epiperipatus broadwayi. The sequence goes on from JAQFVV010012423.1 coordinate 5,837,881, forward strand.
AAAATTATAGCTATAATTCTATTTATATATTAGTTTATTATTCTATTTATTCACAAGTTCTCTCCCTTTCTCTCTCTATGCATGCATTATACATGCAAGGTATACAATAATAGAATTAATGTTTTCTACTCTCAAGAAACAAGAAAAAGATATTTTAGCAAACATGGAAGCAATGCAAATAGAATAGTATATCTAATTCTTTATAATCACTTTAATAATAGTAATCTGACACAACCCAGATTAAGATAGAAAATTTAATCTCTAGTCAAAAATGATAAGATATTCCTTTACCAAGTATTATAACCAGCTATGAAATGGCTATCGGGGGGGGGGGGGGGGCAAAACTGTTACTTAGAAAAAAAAAAATTAAGATTTTTTTTTTTTAATGAGACTCAAAACCCAAGTCATAGATATAGCATTCAGATGCATTAAGAACTACTGTAATTGGATGGTTTGTGCTTGAGAATTTATATAAAAATCTGTATAGAGAGGATTATTTGAGTATAGATCGTATGATTTATTTTTGAAATAATAATGTATATGTTGCTAATTAAAAAAGATGATTAGTAAAATAGGATAATTTAAATTTTTAATGATTCTACTAAATCAGTATCAATTTTTTTCTATCAATCAAATAGCAATAACAGAAACTGATGACTTAAGAAATCCTGGATTCTTCCAAGTATATATGCAAGTAATTTATTACATAATTTATAAATCTTATGGATTGATATAAAGAATAAGCCTTTTTACTGCATAATAGATGGTAAGACTTTCCCTTCATTAAGAAATTTGTCATGAGGTAAAAATTCTCTTCTGTGACTAAATTCAGCTGTATTAAAATCTCAAAATAGTATATTCATCTGCTAATTCAACTGAATAAATGTAATAATATCTCAAAATTTAACTAAGAATAACTCTGAGTCAAAATAGAATCAGCATCAGAATAGACAAGCTATAGAATATCGTAAATTAGCAAAGCATAAGCATAGGAAAGCATATAATATATCTCTATTTAGAAAAGCATAAGCATAGCATAACAATTAATAAAATCGGCTCTATATATACCAATAGAGCTTACCTGCGGCTGTCACTCTAGAACCAAAAATAGATGCAAAAAATAAAAGCTGCCAACTTATCCGAATATCTGAAAACAGGGATTAGTAATTAATTTTAAGTTTGAGATATTCTGACATCATATCATCAGATGTCCTTACCTATTATAAACTGCCACTGCTACTGAAATGTGTTGAATTTGATCATGGACCAAGAAGCTGCCACATCAAGATCAATGCTGCACAACTTCCATTAAAACCTCCAATTAAAGTCAACTGAGAAGACAAAAAGGTGCACAGACTGCCCAATTGATATGAGGTAACCTCAGTTAATCCAAGAGCTCTTGTGTTGTATTATATTTCCCTTTAATGCTAGCTAAATTTTAAATGTATTTTATTTTAAAACTGCATTTCTATTTAAAATATTTGTAATCTCATTTGTTTGCTTTTCTCTATCCTTGGGTTGATGTTTTCTATTTGCTAATTTATTTTATGTCTTTATTATGGTAGGGTGCTTAGATAGTCATCGAATGGGTGAATAATTTCTTTTCCCTTTTATTAATATGCCACCATATTAGTGCAGATAAATTATATAATTGACCCCTATTAAATGTCTTATAAAATCACTTGTTCAAGGTCTACTTTATTTCATATTTTATTAATCTTTTAAATATTTATGTCTTTCAAGAAAGGTATATTTCTCATTCTTTTTATATAATGTGAGGATATGCGTAAAGTTAATAAGTGGACTATATAATATAGAGAAATGCATGATTATGTATAATCTTATGAATCCCCTTTTAATCATGCATTCCCCTCCATTTTTCTTATTTTAAAATAATTTATTTTATTGTATTTATAACATGATTTATGAACTGTAAAAGTTGAGGTTGAAAATGTGCGTACCATCTTAAAATTATTTAGGAATTGGTTAAGCATCTTTACTTATTTAATTACCCCTTCTATATATTTGTTTATGCTTTATATTGGGTGTTATAGGTGTAGGTGTATGGGTTGTTTTGAGGCCTGCTTTGATTTTCTCTAGGGATTTATGGTTCAGGCGTTTCCCTCTCCTTCTTGCAGTTTCCAGATAGTGTATGCATTAGAAAGCCATACCTGTGAATTTTACACCTAAGTCACCCAGCTACAGAGTTTCATAGTGTGATGTAAGACTCAGACTGATTGTAATGAAACCTTCCATGGGACCCATGGTTAGACATCATTCCGTATGCTTTATTTTATTCATCATTTCATATTATTTTACAAAGCAATGCAGTTTCAACATATCACACTCCATTCTGTACATTAAACCTTCACTGGTACCACTAATCTCTTTTAATATTAAATGTTGATATTTCATTCAATTATCCATGTCTTAATCACTTCCATGCCTTTAGCTTAGAGAGCTTTCATCCGCACTATTTTTGAAGTCAACATAAGTTCTTTTATCAAATATTTAAATATGAAATTGAATTAAGCAAACACATTATATTCACTGTAGGCCTCGTATATCTTGAAATCAGCCTTTCTTCACCTAACTGTACTTTATTATTCTTGCATTAACTTGAGGTATAGAGGGTATGTATAAATTAATAAGCCATTAATATAAATCTAAATGACACTTCATTGAATTTTTTTCAAATCTATATTTTAATGAGTTAACAGCACAGTCTGGCTTATACAGACAATGCCATTTTTATAATGTTCAATTAATAAACAGTATTTAAATTTTAATCATTTTGATATTAGTTATTTATTTTCTGCAATCCACACCATTACTTCAGTCTATATCCCATTATATATATATATTTTGTACCATCCATAGTATTTAGTTAGCAAACCTAATGATGTATTTTAATATAGAGTCTCGTTTCACCCTGACCACCGGCATCGGCAAGAAATTGTGCTATTAGTAGCATCATATGCGTTATCATGTAGGTGTCACTATGGAGTAGAGTCTTTGGATTCGAACTTGGGATTTCTGGGAGGCAACCCCTAGAGTATTGAGTTTTATGTCCTGGTTTGAATTCTGCAGTGTGTTAATGTGATACACGAACTGACCATTACAATATATCTTACATCACACCAATAACCATTAAACATCCTTGTCTATTTCAACACTTATACCCACAATAACAACATTCTCTTTATATAATGTAACATAAGTTACATGTATAAAGTGAAAATTACCCATATAAAACTCCCAAAAAATAAAAATGTTCACAAGCATTTTAAATGAGAAAACACTTAATTGCTTATATAATTAAAAGTTAAACAAATGTGTAATAAAATGCATAATCCAAATTAAATTGTAAAACGTAAATATTAATACTTAAATTTATTATAAAAATCTTTCATAAACTATTGTTTAATATACACATCTTACAACAATATAAGGAAAAAGATGATCAAATTTAAATGCAAGTGATAGAATCACAAAAACTTAAAAATTATATATATATATATCGTAACATTACATAAATAATCAACTCAATGCATGAACATGAATTCTCTATTTAAAAGAGTCAAATTAACATTAAAAAGAACAACTTTGTTTTGGTAAGCAGCAATATATGTATATACAAATGACTTTCTTTTTAAAAATCAGATCAAAAACTCTTGTTGATTAATCAACATGTATAATTTGTAAGATGAAGACAAAGATCTGCAGCTATCAAAGCAAAACCTTAAATGAGAATATTTCATTGAATACAGATGAAAGCTAAAATAGAAATGGACAGATTCAAATTAAGCAAACTAAGGGATTTTCAATTACAAATCTCAGAAATAGCTTTAAATTTATTAGACACTTCAAGAGTATTTTCAATCTTTAGCCAGAGAGTTATACCAACTCCAACTTGAGATTCTCTAATAGCCAATATCTATTTACTCACCAAACTCAAGGACTCTGATCAACTACATATTCAGAGTCACCTAAACCCATATGCTGCTAAGTGTAAAATTATCTCATGGGAAGAGTTTTGTCACTCAAGGAGTTGTAACTGCCAAAACTGAATCTGACTTCAAACATTATCTATTTATCTATGCTGAAGGCACTAACAACTTTACTACTTGAATGTGAAGATGTAACTCAAGACATGCAAATATGGAAGAAACTTATATCACTATCATGCATGTTTTAGAAACATTCAAATCCAACCCATTGAATCATGAACTGTAGAAATAAGGATACATATAATCCTTAGAACATTTTCCTTTATGGACTTCATTTATTTTAGGTTGACAACATATGATTAATTTTATGCATCTATGTTTTTTTATTTCTTTCCTTTACCATGATATAAAATCTTGATGTACTAGAAAGAGGGAAAATATTATTAGCTTAATTTTAAATTAAAATAAAATATAGTTAGGTGTGAACTTGCTTGCAGATGAATTTGATTATCGCCAGGGTTGGAAGTAAGACTATATTTTCCATTAAATACCAACACTTGTACAGTTACACTGTTATTTGATGATTGTTTGCTGATACTAATCATTTTGTCATTTATTTATTTTTCAATATATGATTAAAAACTTCTAGCATGAATTGTCTTTTCTAGCCTTATAAAAACAAATCATAACAAAAAAGGGGATGTTGTTTAATATGAATTAATCTATAAATATATTGGAAACAATGAAATATGAATTTACTGAAGACTAAATTAACAAGAAAGTATATATATAAATAATAAGTTTAATTTTTTTCTGTTGGTATTGATATTGAATGATTACTCTTTGATGGAAAAAGAGGGATTGGATTAACAAATATCAACAGTATTGTTCAAAGAATAGCAAGCGATATCTAAATAAATTGCTTTTGTTATAATCTCTCATTGAATAAATTGTAGATATCTTTTTCTCTGCATTGATCTTTTTTAAATACCTTTTTTTTCTTTTTTGTTATAATAAGTTTCATACTGAAGGTTATGTAATCTTTTAGAAAGTTTAACTGTATATTACTACTATGTTTAATAAATATATTTTAAAACAAAAATTGTTAAAAATACGTTTTCAAATTAAAGTCGGCTGTTTGCATTTTTCTTTATTCATTTATCAAGCTCAATAATAAAGATAGTAATATGAATATTTCCTGAAGTAGAATATTATATATGTTTTCCCTAAGCTCGAATTCTGAGATAAATAAAATTAAGCGATGCAGAAGAGAGATGAGTATACATGGAGACATGTGATGTAGGTTCGTATCCTAACTTGATATCTCTTAAGATTAGGATCAGAGGGTATATGAGTCTAGAAGTTTAGAAATCCTAGATATACTTTCTCAGCCACACCCTGATGGACTATCAAGTATACTGCTATGCAAGGCCAGAACCTATTCTATTACATATGGCATATCCAGCCACAGGTCCATGAATCTTATATTGATATTATGATTTGATATTCTTAATAATAAAAACTACAAAGCTTAAACATGTTCCATACAATTTGTTTTATGATGTGATAAATTAAACTTGAGTAATGAAAAACTATCAATGATTAAAATCAAGTAAAATAGTATGTAGTCAACCACTTAAATGAATTAAATGGTGAGATATAAAAGTAATAAAGAGTAAAATAACAGCTTAGTTAAAACACAATTTTTTGACAAATATAGTAAAATATGGTGACGATAAATCTTCCCATGAAGGTTCTCAATGTAATTTGATATACATAAAGGATAAATTTTGAAATTAAGAGCTTAGTAAATTAATTTAAAATAAAAGAGTAAAGAGTAAAATAAATTCAAGGATAAGGTAGTTGATCACAAGAATTAAAATAATAACTATGCAGTCTGAAATTATTGATGAAAAAAGGGTGAAAATGAAGTATGAGGTGATATGAATGGAGGCAAAATAGAGATTTTTTCTAGAAAGTCTAGAAGCAGAACAAAGTATTGATATATCTGGGGGAATTGTAGCAGTAAATGTCCAATCGCCAGAAACAGCAATGATTCCACAAAAGCAGGGAGTAGAAAAAAACACAAATGATACCTTGCTTAATCAATTAATGATGATGATGATGCAGAAAATGTCAGTAGGTATATTATAACAACTGATTTAATCTAAAAAAAATGGAAAATGTAACAACTGACTTATTTAAAAGGATAGAAAGTATGAAAACTGAATTAAAAGTGGATATAGTAAAGCAAAACACTGTTATAACTCAATTACAGACAGATGTTAATAGTGAATTGCTACAATTAGAGAAAGTTATAGATGAAAAAGACCACAAATGTGAACAAAGATTTGAGAAATTTGAAAAGAAAATTGAGAGCAAATTAGATGACAAATCCATAGAAATAAAACAAGTCTATGATAACTTTGAATTCAAAATAGAATAAAATATGAAAGAATATCAAATCAAAAACAATAAACAAATAGGAAACTTACAATTAGAAATGGTCTAAAAAATAACAAGACAATAAGTTGGAAATTCATGAAAAGAAACTTAATTCAGTAGAATATGATCATAAATGCATAAATATTAGTAAGGTTAAATTGAAATGGAGGTAACACAAAATAAAAATAGTGTCTAAAAATTAATTGAAAACCACAATAGTTTTCAAAACCAACTAGAAAGTGTTAACATCCCAGTCAGTCAAATAATTAAAAATTTAGAATCTGAATATTCTAACAAATTAGAAAAACCAAAAGAAAAATAAATTCAACAAACCCCAATTTTTTTTCAAAAACCCATGCTTATATTATGCTCAGCAAATTACCCATAGATAAAAAAAAAAAGATCAAATGGAGGCATATCACATAATGAAAAAAATGAGTGAAAAACAAAGCAGAAATAAAAAGAAATCAAATTATCAATTCAGAATTGAAGATAAAGTGTTCATCAAAACCCCACATGTTAATAATCCAAAAATTTTCATTTTCCATAAACTCTGTAACATATATGAGGGCCCATTCATTTTTATTAAATATGCCAGTCCAAAGCTATAATCATCAGACAATGGAAATGAACTCAGAACTTACAATGCAAAAATATTGAACCCCATATGAAAAAACCAAAATAACTTCATTTTTTTATTTTAAGTCAAAAAAATAAATAAACAAAAATAATGATGAACGTAATGAAACTTCATTTGATAATATACTTGAGAAATTAAAATCTTAAAAATAACTTGGGAAATTACTCATAAACAAAACAGGGAACCATACCATTACTATCTCAATCGAGGACTGACTAACCCAATGAGTCAATTCATTAAAAAAATAATGGACACTCATTTATTTAACTAATACCCATTATAAAGTCCATTAAGTCTCATATAAAAGAAGTAGGACAGATATTTGTAAACACATACATATATACCTAACCAATGTATAAGCTATCCAAAGGTAAACATATTCACATTTGACAATCAAATTGGCAGGCACTAGAAGAATGGCTACTTCTTTGTAACATGAACATAGATAATTGTAGGTATCTCCCATCATCAAATATAAACATCAAAGTCAGATTATGAAAAAAGAAAAAAGAGAAGCTTAAGTTAACTTAAGTACAATAATCCTGAATGAAAGATAATGAACCATGTGAAAAGTAGGACTCTAAATCAAAATCTTAAGACACTTTGAAGATAGAAGGAAAAAATAAGGAATTAAAGATAGTTTTTATCATTAACGTACTTTTATTATGGAAAGGGGTATGTAAGATATGATCTTACATCCCACCAATAACCATTAAATATTCGTATCTACTTCAATATCTATACCCACAATAATAATATTCTCTACATATAATGCAACATAAGTTATATGTGTAAAAGAATATTACCAACATAAAATGTACTCCTGAGAAATAAAAATGTTCACAAGCATTTTAAATGAGAAAACACTTGACTTAAATATTGATGCTTACCTTTATTATAAAAACTTTTCATGAACAATTGTTTAACATACACATATTACAACAATATAAGGAAAGAAATGATCAAATTTAAACCCAAGTGATAAAATCACAAAAACATATAGGAAAGAAATAATAAAATTTTATTATTATTAATCCACCACATATATATGCAAATTGTAACAGGATGTAAATAATCAACTCAATGTACAAACTTAAAGTCGCTATTTAAAAGAGTCAAATTAACACTAAAAAGAACAATCACATTTTGGTGATTGGCAATATATATAATCAAAGATGATCTTTTCAAAAATCAGATCAGAACTCTTATTGACTAATCAACATGTATACTTGGTAAGCCATGATAAAACTTGTCATTTCTGCAGCCATCAAAGGAAAACCTTAAACAATAATATCTTATTGAATATGAATAAAGGTTAAAATAATAATGGTCAGATACAAATTCATAAAACTAAGAGATTTTAAATTACAAATTCCAGAATTAGCTTTAAATGTATTTGCTATTTCAAGAGAATTTTCAATTTTTAGCTGAAGAGTTGTATCAACTTCAATCTTTGTCTTAAATAAATTTATTTAAAATAACTTATTATTCAGGAAAAGAAAACCATTTGTTTGGACACTGGTGAAATTTTATTGTCATTAATTAGTTATTTATTATCTTGACTAAAAAAAATGCTTGATAAATTAATTTATGCTCTCACAGACTAAATGCTTCTAATTTTGACAAAGATTGCTATTATAGAATTTGTGTATTCTATTAAGGGCTAAATGATGAATAGAAGCTTGTTATTTTTCTTTGAAATGGTCATATTTAAATATTTACTTCAAACCTACTCAAATTTAGAGAAGGAAGTTTAGTCAAAAATTATTTTGACTAAACCACATTATATTTAAATGTTTTGTTCAGAAAACTTGCTTAATTAAAAAAATGGTCTGTGTGACAAATTATTATATTAGATATTTTACCTAGAAAGTCTACTTAATTTGAAAATGTTTATGAAAAAACTTATGTATTGAATATTGTGTTTGAAAAGCCCTGTTTAAATAATATGTGATTAACTGCTATATTTAAATAATTACATGTCTTACATAAAATGAAAAACCAGAGTAATGCAAACTGTCCTATCAATTATGCTTGATTTGTGAAATAATGGCCATTCATTTATTAGCATTTTCTTTGTGTGCGCATGTATAAAATCTTTATATATATATAAATAACTGTCAATGCAAATGCTCCTTTTGAATTATGTTGCCAGTATTTGGAGAAACATGCTTTTTAAATTTATTTGCTATCAACTCTGCAAGATTAAGAACTTTAATATTTTATACATTTATAAAAAAGTTTTGGCAAAATTTTATGCTTTAGGTTTAAATCATGTATTTATTACTTATTATTATATGCTATTTTAAAATATTAATTTTAATATTTTACATTATGGTATAGGATGCCCGTCAAAAGTTCACTTATTATTATTCATGATACTATATACTATATAATGATTTAGTAAAAAGTTATTTTAAAGTGTATTTCTTTGTTTTTTATTATAAGAAGTATATTTTTATAATGAATGCTTATAGGTTTCTGAAAGATGTTGTCTATTTCTTATTTTTTTTATTGCTTAAGGATACATTTATTCAGTCATATTTGATAACTGTTTTATTACTTTATTGTTTTTATGCATCAATTTGATATTATGTTTATTGAGAGTTTAGAAATAATTATTCTCTTGTATATGTGACAATATGTTATCTGACCATTGTACATTTCCAAGGTATGCAAAATTTCCACCTTAATGGTTTGGAGATGAAGCTTGGCTCTCTCATTGTTGCATTGGAATAATTTAGATATTTTATAAGCAGATAGAGGGTCATTCTCTCCAGTATTGTTAATATTTTCCTTGAATAATATTTTCCTCAGGTTTTATGGGTGTATTCTGGCAGTGCATACCCATTTTATTATATATGTCTATAGATAAGAGTGATAATATACTTTTTGCCCTCAGAAAGTAGGTGTGTATTTTGCCTTGCTTTATTTAGCTTTTCTTTTTGGAAGTATCTTTTTTATTTCATATTTACCACCTTGTATGGTGTCGTGATATTTTAATATTGGTTATTGATACATTTGTTATTTTGAAGTATATCATCTTTTTTTCAGAAGCACTTTTAACTCCTTAAGTGTAGGTTGAGAGTTTTGATATTTAAATCTGTTTTGCTGTGCTTTTTCAGCAGTACATGAGATAAAACTGATAATGATGTATTCAAAATTATAAATTTATATTCTTTAGCCTAAATAAGCAATATACAGCATCAGCATCATCCAGAAGCAAGTCATCATTGGGATGGTAAGATCTAAAGATCACTCAGGTTTATTCATTGTTGGAACAATAGCATATTATGAGTATATGAGTAACCTCTGAGAATAATTTAAATATTTAATATTTTAGCAATTAAAGATCATAGAATTGATAAATAATGCGTAAATTAGTGAAAGTTATAAATTATAAAATTATAGTAATGTTTTAGGACATATGTTTTATGCAAGAAGGTATAAAGCTTGTACCATAAATTTATTTATAATTTAGTAAAGTTCTATCACTTTAAAGATACAAAATATTTTAGTGATAATAGTGATCATAGCTATTTAACTTGAAGAATAAAATTTCATGTAGTAATAACTTACTTATCAAATGTACTTGTACACCTAAGACCATCATAAGTCATGGCTATTTAATTTATTCATTTGAATAAATTTAAATTGTAAAAGTATTCTCTAAGCAACTGCATTGGATTATTGTAACAACACTTTTGAAAATTTTGTAACAGACTTCTCATGATATTCATGTTTATAAAATTTGTTTATTGTAAAATAAATATTATTTTGTTGTTAAGTCTTATGTAGTATCTCTATAATGTATTGGTATTCGCCAATCAATATCCAGAAATCTAAACGTATCATTTATAATGCAAATATTTTTCATGCTATTTATTCAAAGTACAGTCACATAAATGAAAATATTAAACTATTTAACGACGATGATTTTGCAAATATGAAGAATGTATTTGAAATAAAATATTCGTTTTATTTTATTGATCATTGTAATTTAAAACTGCAATTTATTTAAATAAAACTGCTTTTATAATCAATCACTTTCTACTTTCATTTAATAAAATATATTTATATTGTTGATGAATATTTTGTGTGGCCATAAGATCATTTCCACTCATAGTATTCGAACGCTAACCGAGAAGATGATTATATTATTCCAAATTTCAAGTTTTGTGCATTTTTGTTTATTTAAAAAATTTTATTAAAAGTTTCCTTTTTTTTTTTTTTTTTTTATTTTATTATTATTATTATTATTATTATTATTATTATTATTATTATTATTATTATTATTATTATTATTATTATTATTATTATTATTATTATTATTATTATTATTTTATTATTATTATTATTATTATTATTATTATTATTATTATTATTATTATTATTATTATTATTATTATTATTATTATTATTATTATTATTATTATTATTATTATTATTATTATTATTATTATTATTTTTTATTATTATTATTATTATTATTATTATTATTATTATTATTATTATTATTATTATTATTATTATTATTATTATTATTATTATTATTATTATTATTATTATTATTATTATTATTATTATTATTATTATTATTATTATTATTATTATTATGATACAATAGGTAGATATTAGCTTGTAGACTAAGTGTATGTCTTCTCATGTTTATCACTAGGATATCATTCATTTCCATAAAGCAAAATATTGAAAAAAATTTAATATTAAAATATAATTAAAGAACCCTGCGATCAAAATACCATAATTCTATAAAATAAAAACTTATATTTATTGTCAAAGAAAAAGAAAAGTGACACAAACAAATCAATAAGATTTATAAAAGATGATTATTTTATTAAAATGTGGGTCTGATCAAGGCAATAAGATGAGGAAGAGTGAGTTGGAGATGTTGGAGGGGATAATAAAATACATTTTATTATAAGTAAAGAAATTATTGTACCCTTGTTACTTTGTGATGTGTTTTATAAATATTGGGAGCTTTGAAAGTTTTGCAAGGGTAAATTAAGGTTTTTCCTCCTCTTAAAATTTTATTTAGTTATACTTTAAAATGTTTAATGATTATCATTATTGTGATTACTGTAGCTTTCTTTATTCTTAGCATAAATTGTAGCAGCAAAGAATCCTGAGTTTTGCCTGATTACTTGATTCACCACAATTCATAATTTACACATTGATCCCTAATCACTTTTGACAGTTCATCTTGGGATTCCTCTGGATACAAAATTCCCTTGATACAATTTTGGCTCTTACATATCTTCACAATTCTTTAGATAAAGATGATTTGAATGCTTTCTCTTGAAGCATTTACCATTATATATATATATAAGCTTGTTTAGAGCTATTAGCATGCTCTTTATATTATATATTTGTAAATACAAGCTATATAGGTCATGTGACATATGACTTGATTTTATATATGTGTGTATTTGAAATCTAAAAATTATTTTTTGGTAAATATGAGAATTATCTATAAAAATTTGCAAACACTTATTTTTTAATTATAAATGAATTATTAGAATTTTATCTTTCTTATTGCATTGCCAAATCCATATAATATTAATATCATTTACATTCTTTAATACTTTTACAATGCTTTTTAACAACCCACTGCTGATGGTTTTGATTGCCCCAGCAATCAAAATCATGAATAGGGAGTTGTAAAAAGTATTGTAAAAGTAATATAGAACATTGCAGTTAAGAATTGAGAATATAAGTTGAAATTCGAAAGAAGATTGTTGGGGTAATTGAAGCCATTAATAGTGGATTGTAAAAATCATTGTAAAAGTAATAAAAAATATAAATGATATAGATAGCATTTAAGATTTAAAAATATAAGGAGAAATTCTGAAGAAGGTTGCTGGGGCAATCGAAAGTGTCAATTATGGGTTGTAAAAAGCATTGTAAAAATAATAATGAACATAAATTCAAAGGCAGATTAAGCGATAAGCGAAATAAATGGCTACATAGGCCCCTGAAATACTAAGGGGCTCTGAGATCTTAAAATGCTTTTTTGTTAGGATTTTAAAAAAATTATGTTTTTTGTATACAATCAACTCTCCTATAATGCAGTATTGTTTAAGCTTTTGAAGAAAATTTATTTGAGTTTTGGCAGGATTCTAGCTTTTAACTGGACATCAGGAGATGAAACTAGTGTAGTATAAATAGGTCCAAAGTAAGAAAATATACATATTTTTAATTACACAAAAAATTTGACCATCATAACTAAATTTTTCTGTTTTCCTGAAGCTGATTTATCTCCAATGAAATAGTATATTCCTGACTTCATATATGTTTCACCTGTTTTCCCCATAGCTCTATCTATGCCAGATTTAAACCCTGTATGTGTACATGTATATAAGCATCAACACAGTTATATATGTATCATCACACAGATATGTGAGTAAATAACTGTACTATCATAGGTTTATATATATTACAGCATGCATATTTTATTTAAAATCAAATCTTTTAAATTATAGATTTTATTTTGTTAAATGGGCCAATTTGTTATTTTATATTAAAAATCACATGTATATGTGTGAAGTTCACATATCACCATGATACACATATAACAAAATGTTATTTAAAAGTTTCTAATAATTTTTAATTTTAAATTAAAGTAGTTATAAATAAAAATCACACAACTGCACACCTAACCCATTGCTGAAAAATTTTAGCCAGAAATCTAGAAATGTGTAAACATTCCCTCACAGTGAAAAGAATTTCTAATACAAGATGGCCAGCAAAAGCAGATACTGTATTAGCTTTAAAACTTGGTTTCACCCACATAAAAGAAGCTTTAACTGAAATTTGCAATTCAGAAGAAAAAAAAGTTACCCTAGTGCAGGCAACTTTACATCTGAAGAAAATTGACAAATATGAAACCACCTTAATGACGGTGATTTGGAATACTATTTTACAAAGAATAAATGCTATTAGTAAATTACCACAATCAGTGGAGTGCAAACTATTGAAAGGATCTATCCTACTGAAGTCATTAGAAAACTTTATCAATAATTTCAGAGAAGAGTTTGAAAAAGTTGAAAAAAAGACAACTGATTTATCAGAACTATCATTTAATGTGGAAAATGAACAAACTCCCAGACAACAAAAGAGAAAAATGTTTTTGATGAAAACAAAAAAGTCAGACATGAATTTACAACAAGAGAAAATTTTATAGACAATTTATTTTATGTCATAAGTGATAACACCAAGACAGAACTATCTCGATATATGAAGTTGTTGTAGAGCCTTTTTGAATATATTTTGATTGGAATTTATCAATAGAAAAAAAAGGAATGCAATAAAAAAGGTTTAAGGATATTTAGAAAAATAATATTGATGTTTGTAATTTTGAAAATGAATTTGACCAATTTTTAATATTTCTAAAAAAAATGAGGACACCATAAAAACTACACCAAACATCTATCGAACCACCAAAGAAATGTCTTGCAATTTCCAAATGTTGAAATATTAATAAAATTTCTTTTAACAATTCCTTTAGCTAATGCATCAGGAGAAAAACCATTTTCTGTTTTAAAGCATACAAAAAATTATTTAAGGAGTACTATAGTAGAAGAAAGATTAAATATTATGGCCATTCTGTATATATAGCAGGAAGTTTTAAGCTGAATTGTCACTGCAAAAATAATTGACAAATTTGCAAGAAATAAAGCAAGATAAAAATTCATGTAAAATATGTTTTTTAATAAATTCATTTAATGTGTCATGATATGAATTTGATTATTTTTCTTTTTTTGTTAATAACTTAAAGAGAGTTTTTTTGAATTTTTTTTTCTAACTTGACCCCACTTAGTTTGATCTGCATTAGCATAAATGATATTAATATTATATAAATGAATTATAATAATAACTGTAGATTACTCCACTGCACATACGCTTTACAGATCAAATGCTAATTATAATGAATACTCTCCTTTCCAAACACAAGCTAAAGTCTTTTTAAAAGATAGAATGGATCCACTCTATCTTTTTTACCCAAATTATATGTATAGGCAAATCTGAAACATTTGGAACTGAGAGCATGAAGATTTAATTAATCACTTTAAATTACATATATTCTTATTTTTGTTGATGATGCTATATAAATTAAATATTTACATATGTTTAAAGTTTTCATTTAATAATGATGTATCATAAATAGTAAAAATTTCACAAGCATCATCAACAAAAATCAGATTATAAGTAATTTAAAGTGATTAATTAAATTTTCACACTCTCAGTTCCAATTGCTTCAGATTTGCCTATATATATATAGTTTGGGTGAAAAAGATAGAGTGGATCCATTCTATCTTTTTAAAAAACTTTACCTTGTGTTTGGAAAGGAGAGTATTCATTATAAAGCCATGTGCAGTGGAGTAAGCTACAGTTGTTATAATTTATAAAAACATTGTGCTATATAAATTAAATATTTATATAAATGAATTATTAAATTGAAAGGCTGAAACCTCTTGCATACATTTTTTTAGAATGCTTGTATGACAGCCAATCAATCTGTCTAGAGGGCTCTCAAATTGCAACATAAGATTGGCTATCTTAATATAAAGCTGAACACTGACTGTATATATGTATGGAGATAGTAATCTGGACCAACTGATGTTTGCTGGTTTGGCATGAAATACATATATTGGTGATTATTTATCTTTTCAACATATGTGTAATCAGGTAGGTCAGCAATTTGAGATGGCTAGGAGAGTTGAGGGTCATGTGAAAGTTTGAGTTCGAACCCATATATAAATGAATTATGTAATATGTCACCAATTTTTTTTAAACAAATGGATCAGTAAGACTCGATATTTTTAACAATTAGTTTTTTAAACGTGAATGAAATAGGTAAATAATATCATTGCAGAAATTAAAAAGTAACATAATTTTTCCAAAAAAATAAAAAGTTTTAAGGTTCTTGGACTTTCTAGTGAAAATCAACCTGGATTCACTTCAGACAAATTGGTTCCTGCACTACAGGAGATTCTACAAGAACATAGATTTTATGTGTCATAACTGCCACAGAACCTCTGAAACCTTTGAACATATGATAAATGATTGCCCAGCATATGACAAAATCAAAACATTCATTTCTCACAACTGCCATATTTCCCTGAACAAAATATTAGATATCAATAGCTGTTTCCTGTATAGGGATTATGTCATCTTAAGATTTTTAACCTTCATCACTTATGCCATCTGGATGGCCAGATGTCAAAACAAGTTCACCATTCCTCATCCCAAGCCTGAAGACATATTCATTTCTAAGTTGAAGGAATTTCGCCATAAGGACAGTATCATCTCGTCCAGATTTTTATTTGAAAACACATGGAGCCTGATTAAGCTAGATTAAACAACACCAGTAACACATCAGAACATCTGGTTACCTGAGCATCATGGATTTCTTTTATTTTATTTACAATTGTATCATTCTTACATATGTATTTCAATAAAGTTATTTATATAAAATAAAAAATTCAACCTCTAGCTTTTAAATTATAACAATGTAATTGATTTCTTAAGTTGAAAAAAAAAACTGCATTTCGTTTGAGATTATATTTGTTTGCTTCAACCATTTAATACATATTTTCTATATATATATATTTAAAAAATTACAATACGCTATAATTAAGATATTTGTTTGGTTTCCAATATACCCTGAAGAAAAATGTTTATTATTGGATTGTATTTTGTAACAAATAATGTATTTCTTAATATTATTATATTATTTGTTAAAATCAAAATTAAAAAGAGAATAATTAATTTTGTTTTGCCAAAAATCTCAGATTATCCCAGCTCACCTCTTAATATATAGATTTAAAAAATGAATAATATCTTAATTATTTCAATTAATTAATAAAATGTTTAATATTTCCTGTAGTAAATATTTTAATGTAAGGAAAAAAAATCGATTCTTTTTCGTATAAATTGTAGACTTTTCCTGAAAAATTAAACAACAGTTAACTTTAATTCTTCAGAATATATTTTTCACTAGAATAAAACTGCTATTTAATTAATGAAGTAGAAAAGGGCTGAATTCAAGAGCTAACAATTCCGTATTGATTTTTAGCCGATTAACTGCGCAAAAAAAAAATAATAATCCAATTGATCAATAGAACTATTATGCTCATCATCAAATGACATATAATCTACATACGAGCAACTAACCAAATAATTACTATAGTTTTTTTTTAACTGACTAAAATATCACCTTCTCGAAATATTTGAACTTTTAATGTAATAAGTTTCTTTTTTTTTATTAAAATGTGTATTCTTATCATTTTCTCAGTTTTATAAAACTTTTAGAAATTGTATAGATAGTTTCTTTTTATACAGAAAATGATTAGTTTCGTTCAAATTGAAAAATTAATAAAGCCTAGTAATTATTTCATTATTGGATAAGGAAAAGACTGATGATCACTGGGTCGGAAAATTAAAAAGTTAAATCATCAATGCAATTAATGAAAGAGCAAAATGTTAAGAAAATTAAACAAAATTGAAAATTTAATTTTTAATGTTAAATTTATAAAACATATTTTATCAAACTTTATCTCAAAGTAACTATATGCGCTATAAAGTTTTAACAAGTTTTAAATAATAATAGTAATATAAAATATAATAATGAAAAGGTTTATTTGAGATCAGTAATCCTTATCAAATAAAAGTGCTATTTTTTTAGTACACACACACCAACATGTCACCACGTAGTATATATATATAATATCAAGTGATATAAATATAATAAATAAAATGCACTAGAATAACTCTACAAAATTAAAAATGCCGATATAAAATTAGAAAATAATTTCTTTGCTATAGCCAGCTTATGGCTTCTTCCACCATCTTAAATTTTTTTTTTTGTTATAGCCAGCTTACGGCTTCTTCTGCCATCTTGAAATGCTACTCAAAATGGCAGAAGAAGGTTTAAGCTGACTATAGCAAAGAAATTATTTAATTTTATATAGACATTTTAATTTTGTAGAGTTATTCTAGTATATTTTGTTTAATATATATATATATGTTATAGCAGATCAAAGAAGCTAACAAAAGCAAAAATCAGTAAATGTAAATAAATAGTATCTGATGACATTTAGAATCATGCTTCAGAAAAAGCAATCAAATATAATAGGATGCAGATTGTGTCAGATGCTTTTAGGCATATGCAATTTTATATTAACTAATTTTCAAATTAATGATGATGATTAACCAAAAACTTTGTATTATTTAAAATTATTATTTATATTTGCAGATGTATCATATATTCCCAAAATGTTAGAAAAAGATATAAAACTTTGTATTATTTAACATTATTATTTATATTTGCAGATGTATCATATATTCCCAAATTGTTAGAAAAAGAAATATCATTTTATTCATACTTCAGTGTCAAAACACAGTAATGGTCACTATTTTCTAAAGAAGAGCCACCTTATGGATCTGACCTTTCTCCATTTTTATTAACCCTTTTTTGTTATTGCTTCTGGCTTCTAACTTATGGAGAGTATAGATTATAGGAATGATAATCACATGCACAATCCTCTTTTAACTAAATAATCATAGAAGAAAAGCATTTATATACAAGAATGTGAGTAAAATAAAAAGGGGCTGGGTTAACAAATTAACATCATATTTATTAATGCAAATAAAATAAGATGATATAATTATATTATGAGTATACATGTCTACTTAAAGTGATTTGAATTCATACTTCTGGTAAATATATATTCACTTTCTTCTTAGACACTAATTTTATTTTTGCATTTATTTCCTCATTGTCCAGTCCTATCTGTGATATTATTATACTAATCACATTTAATTATATATTTGATTTATCCTTCTAATTGATCTACCTTATTACTTAAAGTGTTAGCACTTGCAAAAAAAGAAAGAAATATATATTAACACAAAGAAAGGATTCATTAAATTTAATCTTCACCTATAAAATATTGACCCATTAACCATGAGAGAGAATTTTTTTTTTCAAAATCTCAAAATAAAAAAATACATTATGTATATAAAAAAAAATAATCTCATAAATTTACAATTTTTTTTTTTATATTTCAGACTTAGGATTTTTAAAATGTGAATTATTTTTTTTTACTAGTTTTATTTATTATATGATTATTATTAGATATCTTGTTTAATTTTAAATTAGAATGTTTACTATTGGTTTATAACAGGATTTGGGAAGAATATCTTTATATACATGTATGAATTAACAATTTATTTATTTCATTATAGGTGGGTTTGTTGGTATATTTTGGTCTTGATTAGTAGATAACCACCATTAAGTCATCACAGCTGCTTCATGGCATTAATAACTCATCCTTTACAATAATCAGGCAGCAAGCTACAACTTAATATTCCATACTCAGTTATCATCTTGAATAAATTAAATGAGACACTGAAAAATAATCTTCCACATGGATAACTTTTGTAGTTTGAGGAATAAGATTTTTTGCTATTGATGTACTCATGAACATGCTGGTTAACATTAGCGACTTTTCTAACTACAGCAAATAATTAAAGACTAATTGCTTAAAACAGAAACTTTGCTTAATTATCCTTGAGTTCTAAAGTTTGAAATCAGTAATTTGAAATGTCTTTATATTAAAACCTTTTGGCATGTTTTTTTATACTTTTTTTTAATCACTACCTACTTTGTCATATGTTTTCTAAAACTCTGAAGATAATCCACTAATTTGGACAAGATATTTTTCAGAAACATCTCTAATCTTTTCATCATTGTTTACCAAATTCTTGATTTCTCATGGCTTCTATAAACAATATGTTGTTTTCAAACTATAGTGTTTAATATTTTTAATTTTACATAAATTAAAACTTTCAAAATAAATACATACAAAATGTATATAAAGAAAAGATTGTATTTATTATTTTAACAGCACAGTATGCTAAGTATGCTTTCAACTAACTGGTAGTCATATTCGTAACAATAGTTTTCCAAGAAGCTTGTGACTTTTATAAAAAAAAAACAAGAGTAGGGATTTCCATAACATTTGATTCTAGGATGTAAATAAGTTAATTTAAATGACTCACCTTTTTGATAGGGGGATGCACGATTCTCTTTATATACATTTTGTATAGATTTATTTTGAATTACATTGATCTGAGAAAAGTTTTTAAAAGATTAAAATTAAATTAAAACTTCATAAATTGAAAAAATATTGGTTTTTTTTTTTTTTTGTATATTCTTGCTTGACAATATTGTGTTTTGATACAATAAATTTTGACTGTAAATTATTTTTAATATTAGTTAAATGAATTTAAACATGTATCTTTGTTAATTATATGCTTCTTAATTGATCAAATTTATCACTGCAAGATAAGGTTGTGTCTTTTCACAAAGACCAATTCTTCTATCCACTGTATTGAAAGGTAGAATTTTAGCTCAGCATTTGTGAACACTCTCTATAATATATATATTCTAACCTCCTCCTCCGTTCACGTCCTCTCCAAAATTTATATAGGATTAAATATTTACGGGTTCTAGCTCAGTTTAACAAATAAGTAAATGAAATATTCAGAATTAATTAAAAATGATTACTAGCTCTAACTTTTAAAATACAAGTACAGTTATATTTGTAAATGAATTAACAAATATTTATTATTTTCATGAGACATGGAGTGACGACACGGGGAACGAGATAGACTACATTGAGATATTATCCACATGATACTATCTCAATGGCATAAGAACACTATTCCCCCTTTTACTATACTAAATAACTAACTTATAGTATTCTTACGACTTTCTAAGCTCTTTTCACTACGATTAAAATAATAATCATGTCTTAATATTCTTTGTAATAAGAATCTAGCTCAATTAAATAAAATTAAGTAAATAAATAGAATAAATAAAATAAATAAAATCTCAGGTTCATAAATTGTATTCTAACTGATTTAAAATTACGGTAGTAAACTATGAAAAGGGAATTTTATGTCATAATTCACTACGCAGTAACTAACAATAATAAATAATAATAATAATAATAACAATAGTATAATATAAGTGTATAATCTTACTTCCTAAATGAAATAAATAATTACGTACGTGGTAATATTTTAATAATCTGACAACAGAATACGTGTGGTAACATTAGCATATAATTTATTTTAATATTGTGGCAACCAACTTATGACCAATAAATGATATAATTATGATCTTTTAATTTTATCATACAAATAAGTTTTCAAAATTATTATAACACTTTTGGGTTTACCTTTTTGTGCAAAAAACTATATGTCTGTTTCAATTATAAATGTATTGTGATATCATGCATCCATGTGGAGAAATAATAACGAAGACACGAGACTTTAAAATAAATTTACAACAAAATTTATTGATAACATAAACAAGTAACAATATTTACATTATGTACATTGGATATCCTTACTCTCCTATCACAAAATTATTTTATTAGTTTATAAAAAATGAAATCAAACTTCTACTTATTTTTCTAGTTAACTCTTATCTTTTAAATACTTAAGAAAATACAGTATTATTATTATTGGATTTCTTATTTTAGTTTAGCTTGTTACAAAATGTATTTATTTATAATTATCATTAATACCTTGTATCCCTACTACTTTTAAAATTATATTTTTATAAAATTACATTCGTAGTAAACATTCTACAAAAAAAACAATAAGATTCTATTTTTTATATTGGTTGAATGGAATCCTACTAATTCAAACATTCTTCTACATTCGGTATTAGGTTTGATTGTTCATTATCCGATGTTTATTAAGTCTAATATTATCATTTAAGCCTTACTTCAGATGGTAATTACAATCATTAACACACCACGCACAAATATATGTCCATTACACATTATTGAATTATTTTCTTAACAAACATGCAATATTTATTTTCTAAATATTATTTAAAACATTCACATTTTATTATCACTTTAAAAAAAACTTTGTTCTAGATTTCTCTTTTAAAAAATCTTATATTCATTTCCAAATTGATTTTAAACTGTATTATATGATTCATTCTCTCTTTATGATATTTTGTACTTTCACTTTTAAAATTACACAATTCTAACACATTCCAGTAAATAAACTATTCTTACTTAAACGATCACATATCCTCAGTTCTATTTTATTCATTATTTCTTGGAAATATCTTTCTGATGATGCAGATTCACGAAACAAGGATAGCGAAAATAGATGCACAGGATCAAAAATAACTAGAATATTATCCGTCATAAACCTTGACAATAATGGCACAGTGAATTTAAAGACACCATAGAGGAGTGACCTTTGTCTGTCTACCCACCTCTATTATAGGAGTGATGCTAAAGCTATTTCTTCAGCTTATATAACATCAAAAAGTTTAAAAGATACGTAAAGACACTGTCCAAACTATATATGTGTTCAGTGATAGGGCTTAGTTAGCTATACTGAATTCACACACGAACTAACTATGATCCAAATACTTTATTTTTCTTATTTCTTAACAAAACATCATCTTGGTTTCCTCTACAATAGTACTACCAAGTCACTATCCGATCTTATTTCTCAAGATTTTTTTCTACATCGACAAATTCCTATCTGCATTTCTAACAATAATAAAATTCATTTTATTTCAAAACTATACAGCTGTTCTCTAAGAAAATCTTTTACTACTTTTATCGTATATTTATCATATACAAACTATTTTAAAATATCTGAATATTTTATTACATGAAAGTTCAAAAGAATCACACAATTGTTCTGATAACTTATATTATTAATTATACTTTAAATAACTTATTGCATGCATATTTAAAACTACTCCTATCTCAAAATATGTTTTAATGTTGTATAAAATGTGTACATAGAATTTAAACTTTCACACATCATTCTTAATCAATAGATGATCTAAAAAAAAAAATACATTATGCATTATGAATAAATATCAAAATTACCAAAACGATCTTTATCTTCTCGATCGTGTTCTGTAGGCTTCACCATCCCATTAATTCTTGTAGATATTAGACTTCCATACATACACTTTATTTTTAAAAACAATATTTCTATCATTCTATTAAACTATTATATTTAAATCTCATTATTATTAAATTTATGTTTATATGTTTTCCCTAATCTAATAGCATTTTATATTTTAAATATAATCAATAAAAAAAACATTTAAATTATATTTACGATACTTCTTCATCAGACTTTCTTGAACCGTTCATATTTAAGCTAAAAAAAAAATATTTTTATTTCTTCTTCAGTCACTTAATGTTCTATTTTAAAGTAAAACAATTACTACTCTGTTTAATAAATATTCATAGACGACAATCCTTGGTTTTCACAATATTGTATACAATTATTAATTCATGACATTCTCTTCTACTATTGTCTGCTAGTATTTTCCCGCGCGACTTTTCCGATGCATCTTGTACGTACTTTTATTTAAATATTCAGTAAATTTTCTGTTTCCATGGATCCATTTTCATTAAGTAATTTAATTTTATATTTTACCAATCAAGCATTTTCTCCATTGAATTCTTTATAATATTTTTCTCTAATTAGATATAGTTTTCGGCTCCTTTTCTCTAAACATAATAACTCTTTCATATTATTCTATAACTTTTTCTTTATTTTAAAATTCTGATACTATTTTGATAATGTTTTCCTTTAAAAGATAAACATTCTTTCTTCATCATAATTTTTTTTTATAATAAAATGCATATTAAATTTTTTTCATAGAGAAGAATAAAATAACTTTAAAGTAGCCTTATAAATTTTGCGTCCTAATTTTTCTCTGACGGCAAGTAACTTCTCTTTTAAATTTTTATATAGCGTCCCATTTATATCTCTTTGAGTTATAATACTAAGTTTCTGGTTGAGCATAAATAAAGCTGTTTTAAGACACTTTCCAAACATTTTTCCTTCAGCAATATTTTTAGGTATTTTTCCTTGTACATCCATCTCTACTGTAGGTTTTTTGGTTAAACTCGAATAAAATTTCCTGGTAAGATAACTTTTAAAATTAGCAATCCATGTCGATACAGTCAAAATATATTATATGTTACAGAAGAATTTTTAAAATAAATACCAAATTTTAAATTTATATCACTTTTCCAGCTACGGTGTTATCAGCTACAAAAATGTGTTACTTTCTCTTTCACTTACACATTACTTCTCCCTCCCGCTCTGTATAATTCTTATATTTTGTCTGCTAATTTACCTCCATTGATTGGTTGATAACTTTATTTTAGCGCGAACAAATTTATCCATTTTAGTTTTATAACAGAATAGACATTTAAAATAAAGAATTGATGACGTAATGTCTCAAATATTATTTAGACTAGTATTTTTAAATTCAATTTTAATTTTACCAAAATTATTTAAACTTTTAAAACAATTATTAAAACAATATTTAATATTTTAACTTTTACTTTAATGATCGATGGCAATTATATTTAGTTTCAAATTCACAAACTTTATTATTATTTTAACAAGCGTGTGTGTGAAGGTATATAATATACAGTCACGTGTTTACTAATTTTATCAGATGATTTTTTATTTACGTCTCGGTCTAAATTACCAAAACTGATATATTTTATAAAAATTTTGGAAAATAATTTAAAAATTGTAGAACTAAATATAATTCTCACCATCCCACAGTTTATTAATAAAATATACTCTATTAATTTTGACTATTAAATATAATTATAACACTACATATAGCGTTTATTTAATTTATTAGTTTTAAAATATTATACTCAAATTATTAATATACTTTTAACTATCTATAGCTGTATTATTTTATATGGCCAGCTTTTAAAACCATAAGCAAGGATATTATTAAGCTTTATTTAACTGTTTTCTTTTAAAATAATCTATTACATTTTTATATACCAGGTATTTTCAGCTTTAAATTGTACTATAAAATCTAATTATCCTATTATTATTTATATATCATACAAACATAACTTAAAATTTAAATTTTTTTTAGTAATTGACCTTTTCTCCCCTATTATGACCTACAGACAAGGGCACAATATATATATATATATATATATATATATATATATATATATATATATATATATATATTGTAATATACTTTGTAATGTTAGTACAGATCTTAAATATTAAAATGATTTCAGTTTTCATCCTTGAATAAAATGTTGTAAATAATTAAATAAAAAAATGATATAAATTAATTAATTTATAAATTTAATGTTAATACATAAAGATTTGGGGGCATGCATGTTTATTCATTTTATTAATTTTTGTTCAACCTTCTGTGACTATGAGGCTATAATATTAAAAAAGTTTATTTTTAAGTTGTTTCTTAATTTAAATATCAGAATCTTCTTGTACTCTTATAGTTTTTAACTTAAAACACTATTGTAATATAAAATGGAAATAAGGTTAGTCATTCTAACATTATTTACTCTCTTGCTGCTCTCTGATACATCTTCTTTCTTTCTCTTATTTAAGACCTTTTTATAGTCTTATAACCTGTATTTCTCTTGTTATATTATTGAGATTCTTTCTACATCATTGAATATATCTATCATAGATCTAATGCCTATGCTTTGTTTATCTCACACTTTTTTCCATGAATTTAAAGAGAATCAAGTTGAATCTGTCTTACAAATTTTTTTTGCTATAATTGTATAAAATATTAATTCAGTATTCTTAATATTCAATAAATGATTTTTTTAATTCTTAAAAAAACCTTCTCATCAATTATCCTCTCTATCATAATAAGAAGGATGATTGCATCAACCTGTCCAATATTGGCTAATTTGCATCAATAATACCAGTACATAAACTCTTAAGAAATTTGTGTTTCAAAATTGTGAATCCATATTACAGAATTAATAATGTGCTCGTATAATTATTAATCAAAAACACTTCCTTTTTTTTTTAAATTCTCAAATTGCATTAAGAAGCCTCATGTTATTCCTCTTTGATTTTATAAATACTCTGAAAAAAAAAACAATATAATTAGCTTGCCATATTTAGTTTCATAAATTTCAATGGGCCAGATTTTATTTTCCTGTAATCTTTTGGATCTCAGTACACATGAAACGTCCAGTTTTTTCATTACTTACAGCATCAACAATAAAATTTTCACATTTCTTCAACATTTACTTTCTTTATTAATTTTGTTCCTAGAAGTGATTAAATAGATATGGATTGTATATGTCCTTGACATCCCATTATATACTAAGAATTGTATTGTTTCATTGCCATTTAATGATCTTGGAGGAAATGTCCTATAAATTTTGAACCTTTTTTAAGCACATGTTTCCAGATTGAGTTACAAGAATTATTTTTTTTATTATACAGTAATTTTTTATAATTATTATTATTATTTGAATTAATGTATCCATATCTTAAATAAGATGAAGCTGGCCTATAATATAGAGAGGTAGGGAAAAAAACCATTGATTCATTGAAGGTGTAGTTATTGTAACTTATCATCAGTTTAATTTGATTGATATATCTTCAATGATGAAAATTTATTCATATATGCAGTAATCAACATATTGCACACATGCTATATTTCACAAAGCTTTTCTGGAATAGTTATGTTAGATTATGCCATTTTTCTGTTTAGTTAATCACTTCTGTCAATTGTATAGATGATGGACCAACTGTGGTAAGAGTTTGATGTTCTAAAATGTATAATGTGTTCAGTGTATTGGTTTTGAGTAAATGTCAGTAAATTTCAAAATACATTATGTTATCATTGAGATTCTCATCCTTCTGAATAAAAAATATAGCTTATAAAAATTCAAAACTCTTATTTAGTGGGGTTTCTATGAAATTATTGGATTTAATAATTCCACATAAAACTCTCTGAGAGATTCTGTTTTTGGCATGTCTTATATATACTGAGAATGTACCTCACAATTGTCTACTTGTTAGACTAAAACAACTCAGATATTTAATCACTGTTATGTTATTTTGCCTATAATAACCATCCAAGCCATGTGTTTTTTGTGATAAGCTGCTTCAGTTTATCAAATAGCATTATTATCCTTCCCTCATTTCTTTCTTACCTGGTTTGATACTAGATAACTCAAACTTTTAATTTATATATTTTTTAATCTTCCATATGGGGTTGTTTACAAACACTTGGTCCATTTGTTTTTTTTTCAAGTGTTTGGTTAAATTCAGGTCATTCTGTCATTTTTCTAGCAAATATCTCAAATTAGTTTCCATAAACTCATCTGTTATCAGTTCTATAGTGATGATATGTCCATTATTGAAACATAAATGCTGCAGTCTGGGTTAAACATAGATTTTCAGATTAGTATATTTGCTACTACATAATTGGATCCTTTGAAATATTTTACTGAGTACTGAATTCTTAAAGAAATCCACTCTGTCAGATTAATTGATTATTGAAGAATAGCTGTGGTTTAAGAATTCTAGGCTTGTCTAATTCATGATCACAAATACCTCATTTGCTAAGAAAGACTGATGAAATTTTTGAAATACCCATTCAGTACCCAGAACTTATTTTCAAAGATAGTATAGTTGATCTTTGGGGCTTTCAGTAGGGTTAGATAAAAAATAACTTTGGGTTATACTCAAGAATTTTAAATAACATAATTATCAATCCATAGTCTTAATTGTTAGCTTGCATGTAAAATGTTACCAAAGTTGGAGTCTATAGATCAGAATTAACTTATTAAAACCATCATCTGTCTTGAAGTCCATTTCTATTGCACAACTTTCCTCAATGGCTGTAACAAAGATTTCATAATAAGTGAAAAAAATGTATAAAATCAAATTATAAAACATACACAGTCATAGAAATATCTGCATCTTGATATCATATAATAATCTCTGATAGCCCAAACTTTCTCTAGGTAAGTGTTATGCTTTACTCTCTAATATATGACTCAAAAAAATTATTCCATTAGTTAATCCTGATAATTAATAATATCCCAATATCTTAGTAGAATACTTAGATTTTATTACTATTACAAAAATTTTGTAATCATCATGCATTTAAACTCATTCACTTCAAGTATGATTGCATATATGATAGTCTCTATTGATACTACATCTTTATGTTAGTTTAATTTTTGAGACATTAATTTATTCATTAGTATGTCTATATATTTGCATTATCACAACATCTGCATCTATAATTTAAGTTAACTATGATTCACAATAATGCATTATAACAAAAAATAATAATTTTATACATTTTATTTTATAATTCATATCAAAAAGTACTCATGTCTATATATATGCGTTATATACATTTTCAGCATATATTTATAGTATCACATATATACATTTATTTATGCAAATGTGTTTAAATAATAATAATAATAATAATAATAATAACAATAACAATAACAATAACAACAACAACAACAACAACAACAACAACAATAATAATAATAATAATAATAATAATAATAATAATAATAATAATAATAATAATAATAATAATAATAATAATAATAATAATAATAATAATAATAATAATAATAATAATAATAATAATAATAATAATAATAATAATAATAATAATAATAATAATAATAATAATAATAATAATAATAATAATAATAATAATAATAATAATAATAATAATAATAATAATAATAATAATAAAAGGAGGCATATTTCATAAATAATGAGACCCAATCAATTAATAGAAAGGACACCTGTTTTACCATTTCAAAAAGATGAACAAACTAAGTCAAACAATATTTTAAATAAATACCGAAACATCTAATTAACATAAATTTGAATATGCCCCCTCATCACTATCAACTGCACACAGCTATGATTATGAAGCCATAGAGCTTTGAAAGCACTAAGCCTTAAATGAAATAAATATAGTAATATATATAACTTCTTTAAGAACGTTATAAGCGCATAATTATTGATATTAAATAATAATAATTTATTTTATTTTTTATTTATTTATTTATTATGAAACAAACAATAAATGTATAATACAGTGAGATAAATTCCATACAAGAAAAATATTGAATGAGGAATTTAAATGTAACAACTAAAAATACTAATAAAATACAAAAAAAGTATAAGTATAACATAAAATATTAAAATCACACAGATATTACATTTGGCAATTCAACCACAGTAGTAAATAATTATAACATAACAGACAGTATAAACAACAAATAAAACTAATGTTTAGCATAATATAACCAATGCCATAACTGCTTTTTAAAATCAGATAACTAGTGTTCATTCTATTTTCACAAGCAAAAAATAACTTTAAAGACTGTAATGCTTCTAGCAATTTACCATAAGAAATAATGATTGACTAAGGAGATGTAAGATGAGTATTGAAACTAGAAAATTAAAATTTACAAAAAAGCTAGTAGGAAGAGTTAATACTTTTAATTTTAAAAATTGTTATAATTAATTTAAGCTGACTATTGCTATATCATAATCCATATAAGATATCTGATAGTCTGATAAGATAACCAATTAAAAAAAATACCGTAAGTCACCAATAAATTATTAATGGATTGTGGAAAAATGGAATATTTGGAATTATATAAAATGATAAAAAACACGTTAATGATGATATAAAGAAATGTAATTCTGAATTGTCAAGAAAAGCTATAAAAGAGAATTCTCAAAAACAGAAAACATCTTGATATTAGAAGAAAGTGGTTTCAGCAATTAAAAAAATAACAATATGACAAAAGGCATCATTAAATGTGTGGAAGAATTCTATAAAAAAATATGTAAGAATTAAGAAAATCAGATCATACATCATATGACTTAACTTAATAAGTTTGTATTACAAATATAATATAATTAGCATGTTAATATCTCTAAACAAACTTTTCTGATAAATGGCAAAAGCATTTAAAATTTTTATCTCAAAACTGGTTTGGGAATAGGTATAATTTTAGATAGAGATTTTAAATGCTTTCTTTATGTGCCATTTATTGGAAAAGTTTGTTTAGAGCTATTAGCACACACTCATTATATTATATAATAATAAATAATATAACAATTTTTTTTAAATGCCAAGCTATTTTAAATGAGATATGCAATAAATTTATGAAGAATAAAAAAGCTACAGGAAATGATGAAAAAATCAAATATTAAAAAGAAAAGATGAAAAAGTAGAGAAATTGTTGGCAAAATTATATAATAAATGTGAATATAGTAAAAATATGCCAGATAATTTTAAAAATGCTGTAATGTTTTTTAAAAATAGATAAAAAATATTAAACATTACAGATCTATCAGTCTTAAATCCATTCTGTTCTATACAAGAACTTTACTAAGATCATTAAACTCATTTACAAAGAACAATGGATTCAAACTAATCAATGGTTTTAGCATAGTAAATCACTTCAAGTATGAATAAAAGTTATTGATGGAATCAATGATTACAAATTGCAATTTTGTATTGGAATATTTAGATTACAACTTAAATCTTTGGTCTTCAAGATATAAATCTAGGAATTTATCAATTTTTGAAAAATATTTGTTAAACTATAATGGCAGTGTTTAAATTATATAATGAAACTAATAAGGTCAAGATATCTGGATATCTTCAAATCTTTTTATAGTAGCGTAATAAAAAAATATTTTGTAAATTAAATTGAAAATAAAAAAAATGATTACTTAAACCATCTAGATGTTTAAAAATAATCTTTCAGAGATTCAAAAATATCACAAAAGTTCTCAGTAAAAAAGTAGTTTGCTTAAAAAAGAGCAATATCTTGATTATATTTTTAATATACTGGAAACATAATGGTTAGAATTAATACTAGGATTAAACATGGATGAAGTAATTTGGGTAGATTTAACTTAATGTTAAAATTAACTTACGAGAGAGTGCAAGTCTCTCAGCGCTTGTGATTATTAATAGCCAATCAGATCGTAAATACTGGGACAACGATTTAACAAGAAAAGAGTGGTAACCACTCTTAACTTTACTTGTCTGTCTATATATCCAAGCCAGTCCAAAGTACTTATATCTGAAAGTGTGAATATTAAATACCTTCACACATTACTCACTGACTTCAAATTACAAACATACAGCATGAAATCTTTAGATTCACTATGCAGTAGATTATCGATGTTATAAATTGCAGAAATATATGTAAATAATATTTATTTTCAAAGCGCAGATGATTTGAAATTAACTTATGAGAGAGTGCAAGTCTCTCAGCGCTTGTGATTATTAATAGCCAATCAGATCGTAAATACTGGATCTAAAGATTTCATGCTGTATGTTTGTAATTTGAAGTCAGTGAGTAGTGTGTGAAGGTATTTAATATTCACACTTTCAGATATAAGTACTTTGGACTGGCTTGGATATATAGACAGACAAGTAAAGTTAAGAGTGGTAACCACTCTTTTCTTGTTAAATCGTTGTCCCAGTATTTACGATCTGATTGGCTATTAATAATCACAAGCGCTGAGAGACTTGCACTCTCTCGTAAGTTAATTTCAAATCATCTGCGCTTTGAAAATAAATATTATTTACATATATTTCTGCAATTTATAACATCGATAATCTACTGCATAGTGAATCTAAAGATTTCATGCTGTATGTTTGTAATTTGAAGTCAGTGAGTAGTGTGTGAAGGTATTTAATATTCACACTTTCAGATATAAATACTTTGGACTGGCTTGGATATATAGACAGACAAGTAAAGTTAAGAGTGGTTACCACTCTTTTCTTGTTAAATCGTTGTCCCAGTATTTACGATCTGATTGGCTATTAATAATCACAAGCGCTGAGAGACTTGCACTCTCTCGTAAGTTAATTTCAAATCATCTGCGCTTTGAAAATAAATATTATTTACATATATTTCTGCAATTTATAACATCGATAATCTACTGCATAGTGAATCTAAAGATTTCATGCTGTATGTTTGTAATTTGAAGTCAGTGAGTAGTGTGTGAAGGTATTTAATATTCACACTTTCAGATATAAATACTTTGGACTGGCTTGGATATATAGACAGACAAGTAAAGTTAAGAGTGGTTACCACTCTTTTCTTGTTAAATCGTTGTCCCAGTATTTACGATCTGATTGGCTATTAATAATCACAAGCGCTGAGAGACTTGCACTCTCTCGTAAGTTAATTTCAAATCATCTGCGCTTTGAAAATAAATATTATTTACTTAATGTTAAAAGGAAATGTGTATGCCTACATATTTGAAAGTTGATACCAATCTAGTCAGCTATCTACATTTCCATTTTTATTTTTTAACTCTTTAAACACTTTTTGATATCATGAAAGATACTGGAATGATTAATCAATTGTTGGAATATTTCTTTGGTAAAATAGTGATTTATCATAAGAATAGTATCTACAACTTAATTTATAAATTCAATGTGTTATTTAAAACCTGCTACTATTGTTTTTCATTGATAGTTTTCTTATGAACTTTTAGTATAATTTTTTTTTCAATTTCTAAAAAAAAGTCAATTGTAAGTTTTCAAGGTTTCTTTGTATTTCTTGTCATCATATATCTAATAATGGCTTAAAAATTGATTACTTTAGAAGATTTGTTTTGGAACTTTTATTATTCTATCTTTTAAAATTTGTGTAAATTTCTTTTTTCTTGTTGGATTTTTAAAAAACAAGAGGAGAGGGAGACGATGGGAGGAATGAATGGTGTTTGTAGCATTACCTAATCCAAACAACTTGTTTTGATTTGTAATTGACAGAGTTCTTTCAGACATATTTTATCTTATTTGTGGACTTTGATCCAATACAAATCCAATCAATCATTCCAAATAAAAGTAACCTGGCTGTTTATAAAACAGCCAAGAACTAAGCTTAATATTAAAACTTTTTTTATTGATTTTGAATCTTTCTTTAATTAGAAACTAAAAAAAATAATATAATCATTTAAATGAAAACCCAAGACTATTGTTTCCAGAAACATTTTAAATCAACACCAAATTTTATTTTTAAACTAATTTTTAAAAAGTTAAATATTTATTGCAAAGCAGCAATGGGGTGGGAAATATTGTTGCTTTTTTTCATCTTTGACCTTTTTAATTCAAATTGAATTTATAACAAATAAAAGTTGCTCCCCTCAAAAAAAAAATTGTCCATGAAAATTCTAAAAGATTTTAGATTACACAGTCAATTTATAAATTTAGTCATAGTAGTATTTATAAATTTAGTCATAGTAGTATTTATTAATATAAATCTAAGTCCAGACTATAGTGCTCTCCTTTTTCCTTATTCCTCAATTGGAAAAAAATTTTTCTGAAGTCGAAAGAAGAAGAATCCAAATTTCCAAACTATTTTTTTTCAACTACAAATAAGAAAATGTATTTGTAAAATAATATAGGCACTATGATCAGGTGCAATAATGCCTATATTATTTTACAAATATATTTTCTCAACAAAGTTTTCGAGTTAGGTTTGAAATAAGAAAATGGTTATTTGAAATTAATCTACATGTTGTCAATCTCATATTTTTGTCACACACACCCCCCATTCTTATCTCTCTCCCTTCTTGACACCATTCTTCTTTAAATCCAATAAGAAACTGAAAAGAGGGTAAAAAATCCTCAATAAACAAAAGACCTGTCAGTGAATATTTATACAAGATGTTTTAGATTAAACAGTGATTTTATTAATTTAGTTGTAGTATTATTATCACAAGAATAAATTGGTATTTTGCAAAAAAATCTACAATTTTTGATTAGTCATCCCAGTGTTTGAAACAGTGCTTAAATACTCAATTAAAAGGAAAATTCAAATGTAGGTAGTCAATTCTCAAAGTTAATGTTTTTAATAAAATGTTTTATCAGGACTTACTTTTGATTCTGATTCTGGAAAATTTAGAAGTCTCATATTTTATAGTAATGTACAGAGAGATGTTGAAAATAATAAGAAAGGGTTGAAAGTGAAATACATTGAAATTGAAAGCCTAGTTGTTTTTATGTGTCTGTGTCTCATATAAACTTCTTAATAATTGATTAGCTAGAGGATTTTTGATATTAATACAGATTTATGCCATAATTATGCCATATTATATTTTATAAGTATATTACAATGTCTTAAAATGCATCTATAAAAAGAAAAAATCAATCTAAATAATTTATTATAAAATAAAAGTCTTATTAGTATCTCCTCATAGAGGAATAAGCAGTATTCATTAAAGTTATCAATTGTTGAGTGTTTGAGAAGTTTGCCATCTTGGGTTTATTCTCTAGTGAATAATAGCTAGATACTCATTTAGTAATTGGTATGGATTGATGATTTAAAAGAAAAGTGTTAAACATGTTGAAAATTTTTTTACTCAGTCTGCATTTGAACCCAAATCATAAGCATGGCAAATGGATGTCCACCATATCACCCTTTCAGTAAAATTTCACCGACGGTAATTTGCTTTATATCAATTTATTTTATTAATAATTTACTTCAAAGCATATGTGCATTAGCTTAATACCTGATTATTATTACTGTTTATAAAAACATAGCGCTATATAAAATATTATTTCATTATAGCTGAAATACACAGGCTTATATATACCTGTGTCTATATATGTAATAGACAGGGTATGAGCACAGACTTTCACATGACCCACCACTCTCCACACTATCTCATAACACTGATACACTTGAACACACATATGTTGAAAAGATAAATAATCACCAATATATGTATTTCATGCTAAACCAGCAATCATCAGTTGGTCCAGATTACCATCTCTACACATATATGCTACAAGTGCTCAGATATATATTAAGATAGCAAATCCTCCTACTTTAATGGACAGGCTTCAATCCACTCCACACTGCAACTCCTCAACCGTCCATCCAATTGAAAATCAGATGATGGAACGCTCAAAGGCCACCCTGAGGCTGAGATTATTGTCACACCCATGTTGACCTAAGGTCATTCTGAACCCCACATGTACAGGACATAATCCATTAAATACATATGCAAGGGACAGGCAGACATCTCTAATATGTAATAGCCTGGGTATTTCAGCTATTACATATTAGAGATGTCTGTCTGTCCCTTGCATAAGTATTTAATGGATTATGTCCTGTACATGTGGGGTTCAGATTGACCTTAGGTCAACATGGGTGTGACAATAATCTCAGCCTCAGGGTGGCCTTTGAGAGTTCCATCATCTGATTTTCAATTGGATGGACGGTTGAGGAGTTGCAGTGTGGAGTGGATTGAAGCCTGTCCATTAAAGTAGGAGGATTTGCTATCTTAATATATATCTGAACACTTGTAGCATAGATGTGTAGAGATGGTAATCTGGACCAACTGATGATTGCTGGTTTAGCATGAAATACTTATATTGGTGATTATTTATCTTTTTAACATATGTGTGTTCAAGTGTATCAGTGTTATGAGATAGTGTGGAGAGTGGTGGGTCATGTGAAAGTCTGTGCTCATACCCTGTCTATTATTTCATTATATAACTACAGTATAGGTAATAACAAAATAAAAATAATATAGTTTGTTGAACAGATATTGGCAATCCAGTGTTGATCATAAATGATGAGAATTGGTCTTGATCAGCAATTCATGCATGGTTTTAGGTAATAATAGTGTGAGTTGTGATTTAGCTCTGTCATCCAGTACTCAAAGTTTTTATGAATTCCTGAATAATAAGCCATATTTCGCATGCTTATATAGTTAGCTTTAGAATAGAATAACAGAAAGGCCAGTAGATTGTTCATATCATTATTTCATATGTCGCTGCCTAGTAATAATAAGAAAATCAAGCATTCTGACAAAAAAATAAAAATAAATTCACTTTATATATATTAAAACTAAAATTATTTCTTAACATATCAATTAAAACATACAATTACGTCTTCTTCTCTTTTTTTAAACAAAATGTTGCGTTGAATTAAAGCTTCAAAATAAAATCTTGTTACTCTAATTACTTTAAGATAAATATTTATTAAAAGAAAAAGATGTTAAATAGTTAAAAAGGCAATTTAAACTTTAAACGAACTATTTAAGAGTTTTAATTTATCTATTTGTATGCAGTTAACATTTAAAAGGCAGAAGAGTATTTGCTTAAAGGTGACCTTGGTAATAAGTATTTCCTTCTACACAGTAGTAATTTGGATCTTCCTTTTTATTCTAACATTGAATACAATTTCCTTTTCCTTTTTATCAATAAATATAGCTAAATAATGTAACTTTCATCAAGACCTTGAGTAATATTAATGTAATTTTAAATGATATTTTTAAATACATTTCATTCTAAGCATTATATTGTAATATATAGATTTTAAAAAGTCGAATATGAAAAAATATATATTACGTAAAATGTTACATTAATGACATATTTACAATGCATGTTATAAATAAAGTTTGGAATATATGTAGAATCTGAAATAATAACGTGTATTAATATTCCCGTGCTCAATGGTAAGGCCTCTAGTATAATGCTTAGTGCATCTGCCCACCATGATCCCGGATTCGAACCAGAGCCAGGTAAAACTTTTTCAGTTGGTATTCAAGATTATATTTGTTCTAGGTGTGCAACTAATAATAACTCCAACTAAATCCTAGATAGAAAATAAAAGAAAGATAGGAAAACACTCAAAGGTTTATTATCATCAGATGGTAGGAAAACTTTTTTTTTTTACTGTTTATTTAAAAAGTTGATGGAGAGTTAGCTCTTAAAACCTGATTTATCTTTATTCTATGTCTGGTTGAGAAATAAATTATTAATGCTATATTTTTGATTATTTATGATAAATAATATTTGAGAAAAATGTTAAGAAGATGGAAAGTAATTATATTCTACTATTGCATATGCATGGCCTTATAAACCTTATTGGTCAAAAAGACTATATATGAACTATTGATTGTTGAAAGTAGTAAATAGTTGAATATAATCATTTGTAACAATTGTATATTGAAGATAATTATTTCCACAAATGGTAAAAAAAAACTGAAAATATTTATGTAGCAGAACAGTATTTTGAGTTTTCAGAGTAAATAATATCCTTATCACATTACATTATTTGTTTAATATGTTCAGCTGTGACACTGTTGCCTTCAATCACAACTTGAATGCTTGAAAATTATAAATTTTCTTACCAATTAATTATACAATTATTTGTTTATTTCCTGGAATAATGAGTAGAATATATATATATATTTTAATGCAATATTTATAATATTGCACCTACAATAGCCACTTGAACCAAAAATAGC
The DNA here is from genome assembly GCA_028023455.1 of Epiperipatus broadwayi. Taxonomy (NCBI): domain Eukaryota; kingdom Metazoa; phylum Onychophora; class Udeonychophora; order Euonychophora; family Peripatidae; genus Epiperipatus; species Epiperipatus broadwayi. The sequence goes on from JAQFVV010012423.1 coordinate 5,875,120, forward strand.
CAAGAAATAAAAAGACAAAAGTAGTAATAAATAAATTATATATATATAAAAGACTATGCAAACCAATCTATTAACTACGAATATGTCCAAAAATAAACTGTTTTTAACTTCTAGCAGCAAACTATTTTTCTGAAATACTTCAATTCTATGTCTATTTATAGTCCTGTAATGTATTCTAGGCTGCAGAAAGGATCTTGCTATTAACTGAAAGGAAAACCTTTGATTTCACGTGGACGCCTTAAAAAAACCAAGTAGGACAATTTCCTAATCTCCACTCCATAATTTCTTGTCATTGCAGCTGTTATTACTATGTGATTATTCATATAGTATATGAACATGGATGGGCTGTTCACCAACATGCATTAGCAGTGTGGTAAGTTTATTGGCTTTTTACCTCAGTTTAAGATCGAAAACACCATGATCTTTTTTCTCAGTTGCCTGATAAGGTGGAATGAATGTTTGGGGAAATGATAAATATTTTTCCAATAGATATATACAATCATGACAGACAAAATAAATCATGGCCCTTATTCCCAGGAGGCTCTAAAGTCACCAACCAAGGCAGCGATTGGTGGCTGAAGGTGGAGGGTGCTAAAAATTCCCTGATTTGTGGACCCAGGCTGCCATTTGATGATGTCTCTTTATTTAGGTACTTACAACTGCAGATCATTTTCAAATAAAGGAAGATTGCAAGAAATAGAAGAACTCTTTTATATTAAATGGGGCATTATTGAACTTTGTGAAGTTAGAAAAAAAGGTGAAGAGACAATTGATTTAACAAATGGACATGTACTCTATTATAAAGCCACGAATATTGGAAAATACAAGTGGAATAGAATTTATTATAAATAAAAAGTTGAAGAACATCATTGTGGAGATTGATGGTGTATTGGACAGAGTGGCAAGATTAATTATATTACTTAATAGCAGACACAAAATGCAGATAATTCTGTTTTATGCCCCAACAAGTTCTCATAGTGATGAAGTAGTAGAAGATTTTTATATGGATGTACAAAAGGCTTTTTGATCAGAGTAAACAATATTTTGAAATTGTTATGGGAGACTTTAATGCTAGAATTGGTAAACAAATAAAAGATGAAAGTGCTATAAGTAATTTTGGTTATGATAATAGAAATGAGAGAGGACATAGACTTGTGGAGTTTGCAGAAAAAGAAAAACTTTATATTATGAATTCTTTTTTTGTGAAAACTTTTAAAAGGAAATGGACATGGAAGCATCCAAATGAATGTATAACAGAATTGGATTATACTTTGATTAAAAGAAAATACATATTTCAAGATTGTAATGATCTTAATAAATTTAACACAGAAAGTGATCATCGATTAATAAGATGTAAGATATGTGTTAATGCAAAACTAGAGAGACAAAAATTATTAAGAAAAACAATATTTACAGTTGATATTCCTAATCTTCATAAACATTCTATGAATGTAAATTAGAACTTACAAATCAGTTTCAAGTATTAGATTTTGAACATGATTTAGATTTAAATAAAATTAATAAGAAAATAACTGATATACTTTTAAAAACTGCAACAAAGATAGCTAGTAGAAAAAAGCAGCAATTGACCAATAAAATTTCTACAGAGACTGAAGAATTTATGAAGAAAAAAAGGAATATAAAGATATACAAAAATTCTGCATTAAAAAGGATTGAGTATCTCAAATTTTGTAAAATGGTGCAAAAAAGAGTTGAAAATGATAAAAAAAAAAAGTATAACTGTGAACTAGCAATGAAAGCTGTAGAAAAAAATAAAAGTCTCAAGAGTGTAAAATAACATTTTGGTATTGGTAGGAAATTTATATCTGCAATAAGAAAAAAAAGATGGAATTATTACTAAAAAGAGAGATGACATCATGAAATGGGTAGAAGACTTTTATCAAGAATTATATAGTAATAAAAAACAAATACCTCCTATATCTATTACATCTTCCGAATTGCCCAGACTTTTAAATGAAGAAGTTGACATGCAATTATATGTATGATGAAAAGAAATTTTCCAGGTAATGATGGAATAATAATTAATATATTAAAAGAAACAGGGGAAGAAATATAATTTTTTTAGCAAAATTATATACCAAATGTCTACAGGATAAAGATGTACCAGATGATTAGAAGAATGCAGTATTAACCTTATCACTGGATGCACTGGAATGTTCTGAGCAATCTGACATCTAACATGAGTGAGAACTGTACGATGATGTTGAAGCAATGCCAGGATTATGATCTTCAGATGCAGAACCAATAGTGATGTCTTGCTTTTGATATCTTCTTCAGATGAATCACAATTTGCACGTTTACATGAAAACTAATTTTTTAAGCTGTTAATATTAATATTTAAAAAAGGTGATAAAGAAGATATTAGAAATTACAGACCTATCAGTCTTTTATCAGTTTTATGCAAAATTTTTACAAACTCATCTACAGAGAACATTGGATTTCCACCAACCAAAAGAAGTACTGTAGATCATATCCAGGTATTGAAAAAAGTTATAGAAAGGACAAATGAATATTAATTGTCATTATGTTTTGGATTTGTAGATTATAAAACGGTATTTGATTCTATAAACATATCTTCAGTGATTAAAGCATTGGATCATCAAGGTATAGATCCAGGATATTGTCATATTTTAAAGAATATTAATAAAAATTCAACAGCAACAATTAGATTACATAAGGATACTGGGAAAGTCAACATTGAGAAGGGTGTAAGACAGGGTGACTCCATATCTTTAAAATTTTTTACAGCAGTGATGCAAAAAGTATTTTGTGGATTAAAATGGGAAGCTAAAAGAGTGAAAGTAAATGTAATTTATTTAAATCATTTAGATTTTGCTGATGATGTTGTTGTTTTTGCAAATAATGCTTTAGAGTTGCAGGAAATGTTGCAGAAGTTATCAGATGAAAGTAGGACTAAAGATAAATGTTAAAAAGACTAATGTTTAATGGATTTTCTCAAAATATGGAAATGCACATTGATTATGATGAGTTAGAAGTTAATAGAATTAAACTTGGTTGGAGTGCTTTTGATAGAAATAACTTGATGCTAAAAGGAAATATGCTTATGTGTCTTAATTAATATATTTTACCAGTTCTTAATTGTGAATCTGAGACTTGAATGCTTAATAGAAGAGCAATACAGAGACTTCAGACCACTCAAAGAAGTATGGAGAGATGCATGTTGGGAGTAACAAGAAGAGATCGAAAATGCAATATACGGGTAAGAGAACAAACAGGCGTTCCTGACCTCATTGAAAAAATTAAAGGACTAAACTGGAGTTGGGCTGAACATATTGCTATAAGAGATGATAATAGATTAACAATTGAAATCATAAACTGGATTCCAAGAAATTATAAAAGACCCAGAAAGAGACCACATGTGAGGTGGATGGATGAAATAAAAAAGTATGCAGGGGTGATGTGTAGAAGAGAAGTTAAACATCAGAGAAGATGGATTGAATTTGGAGAGATCTTCATCCTGCAGTGGATTGATAGTGGTTGATAATGATGATGAATGTATTCTATTTTCTGCCATATCTGGAATCAATCAAAATTGCATATTTTAAAGAAAAAGATATATCTGTGCAACAAATTTCAGTGTATATATAAACAAAAACGTAATATTACTATAATCCCAAAATTATCTAAAATAGCACCAGGTGAAAGCTTCCTTGCACTGAGTTTAAAAAAGTTATACTAATTTTAAAAAAATTACAACATTACTTATTGTCAATAATTATTTTTAATATATTTTATGAATAAGGTCATAATTTTTTTGTCACTAAATGCAAAAAAAAAAAAAAAAATGTAATTTATCAAGCTAAAACATTTCACATAAATATACAAAAAAAAAACAACAATGTTCTTAAGAGCCAATCTAGGATTTCAAAGACACCATTTTAATGACTATTCTTTTTTTTTTCAATTTTTTATCTAATAAAACTTTTGTAATGAATATTAATTTATCTAATAATAATGAAATTTTAAAAGTACTGTAAATACCAATGTCTATTGTATGTCTTTTTAATTTTCATATTTTTTTACAAAAATAAATAAAATATCCATATTACACCATATCATCTAGTTTTTAGATAACTTACACGTAGTCTTACAGAAATTAATAAAACTTTAAATAAATTTAAATCTGATATTTTTGTTCATTTTACAAAAACTTGTTGACAATTATAATTCTGATTTTTTTTTTTACATTTACTTATACTACAGTGCCATCTATTGCCATCTTGACTAATCAGTAGTTATCAGATGGTGGGCAACTTAATCTACAGCCCCAGATTGGTATCTGTATTTTCCTTTATTAATGAAATAGGATATAAAACTAACTATTCATTTGTGCAACTGGCAGAAATCTTTCGTTTACTATCAAACTATAAACCTGTAGTTTTGAACCAAGATAATATATTTTTACAATTATATAGATCAGAAACCAGGTCACTAAGTATATGTTTTGATAATCTCAGATTTATTTTAATTATAGGATTTTTTTCCTGGATAGAAATGTTAATATGAACACAACATTTATATAATTATTTTCATTTGATTTATATATAGTTTTGCTTTCCGAATTATATAAGTGTGTGTATTTCTAATATTAACGCAAACATTAAAAGTTTTGTCTAACACACATTTGAACGTTATATATATTATAGCATTTAAAATAATGCGCAAATACATAACTGCTTTGTTTTCAGCTTTGAATTACAAATTTCCAGTAAAAATGTCAGAGACCAGTTCTAGGAATGGAAATTAAATTGTTCTATCATTTGATTGTCACTGATTACTCAAGCTTAAAAATAAACTGCATTAGGATAATTATTGTTTATAATACTGCAGGAAGGTGGGAAAAAATCAAGTGATATTATATTAGTATTAGCATCCTAGTAAAAGACATCTACAGATAGACTAGAAAGAAAATAATTAGATTTAATTAATGTAATTGAAAAATATTTCTAACTTAAACTTCATAAAAGTTACAGTATTATAAGAAAATGTTAGGAATATATTTTTATAATAATAATAATAATAATAATAACAACAACAACAACAACAACCACAATAATAGATCCCGCAGCAAATCTCTGCTGAGGTAAGAAGCAATCTTTAAGCTCTCCGATGTAAGTATTTATATTTTTCTTTTGTTTCAACTTGTTATTCGCAAAACAAACGTAGTACAGAAAAAATCAAATCATAAAATAGATTAATAAAGTATTTTTAAAGAAAATATCGGTGTGTATTCATATCTTTTTTTAAAAAAAAAACTGACTTGAGTCAGAATAATAAATCATGGCTACTGCCCAGTCAAGCGTGAGCGATTGAAGCACCAATACGAAATTAATAACATCGTTAGTTTCAACATCACCTATTTCATATGCAAAAATACTTAAAAGCAACAGCAATATTACAGCACCAACCCAAATGCCGCGTTTTCGAAGAAAAAATACAAACGATATAAAAAATCTAGATCTACATACTCAAGAGGAAAGTCAACCCCCAGCCGCAATCTGGACAAAAGAAACACTTGAAAATGTGACAGACCATTTCAATGATACGGTGCCTCACATGTTATTTGAAACTTTTCACAGGTTTTTTCGCCAACATCGCTAGTACTCGCAGTAACAGATAATCAATGCTCATTATATCGTTTCCCAAAAGCTTTATTATATGAAGCAATTACACAAAATGAACTATGGAAAACAATCTCTTGTATCACAGACCATCCAAATTCGTGATATATAACCATTGATTTTTATACTCAGCAGCAAAAAGAACATTTTCAATCCACTATTTTAGCACTCGATAATTATGCACTCATGATTATAGATGAAAACCAGAAAAATATTATTACTGGAGTGCTTAAAAATACTTATCTTAAATACAACTTACAAGATTTTCAAAAAATGATAAACCCGTTTGGAAAAGTAATTGCCCTACAGCCAATTTATTTAAAAGACACACCTATACCAATATGTAGTAATCATTTTGAATTTAAAATAAAACTCCATAAAAATGTAGATGCTGCCACCATCCCAACACAAATTACAGATCAAGAAGCAACACTCTCTCTTCACATAAGAGGTTTAAAACCACATTGTTTTAGCTGTGGACAGAGAGGCCACCTAGCAACTCAGTGCGATAACACAAAAGGCAATCACTGTGAACAAAACAAAATCCCCTCCCCAGAACAACCCACTGATGATGAAAAAAAAATTTCTAATAACACTACATCAATTGACAACCCAATAATAGAAACCGGAAAAAAACAGGTTCAACCATCCATGAACAAAAATGATAATGGAGCAGAATTGCCAATCCCAAAAACTAACCAAAAAAATAATAACACAAAAACTAACATAGACACCCAAGATTCAAACAAAAATAACTCTCAAGAAACCACAACACAAAATGCAGTAATTACATCACAGGATCAGCAACTCAATAAAACAAAAGGTGTACCAAGTAAAAATCAGCAAACAAAAAGTAAACACACACAGCTATATAATGAAAATATAAATCAAGATAATATAAGTACACCAATAATAAAACAAACCACAATAATTGACAAAACTGCATCAAACAAAATGGATGCAATAGAACCCCCTCTTCCCCCTATTCAAGAGAATACACCAGAGGGAAAAAGAAAGCCAGGTAGACCACCTAAAAACCATGAATCCAAAAAGGCAAAAAAAACAGACCAAAAGCACAACTCATCAGACATATACAACTTAGAAAATGATGAAATAGAAATGGATTTAAGCCAACAACAAATGGACAACTGTTCAGTTTCATCACAAATTGCCTGTATAGAGTCTGAACTAATATTAAATGAAAGAAAAACTGATAATAAACCCTACCAAGTCTTAAATATGTATCAGCATCCATCTACTGCAATATAAACAAAAATTTAAAATTAAAAAATCAATAAAAATCAATACCCTGTTATAAAATTATCCTGTAACATGAAGATAAAAATTGGATCTCTAAACATTAGAGGCTTAAATGCCATCAAAAAACTTTTTGAAATCAAAAAATGGTTACATACAACACAACCACACATACTGTGGCTATTGGAAACAAAATATACAGTGGCTCTCAAATTGATCCTTCAAAATATTTAGTCAGCCAAGGGTTTTGTGCCTGTTCAAGGCAATCATCATCACCATCAGGTGGCACAGGTATAATTATATTCCACAACTGCCCTTTTGATTCTTTTAAAATTATATATATTGACTCTAATCTTATCATAATAACACTCCATCATAAAAATATCACACTTAACCTAGTATTTGTCTATATACCACCAGGCCCTGTCATCATCTCCAGAATAATAACAACAATAAATTCAATGCTTACAGCAACACCAAATCCCATAATACTCCTGGGAGATTTCAACATGACCTACAAAACTTTTGTCACCAAATGGATTCATCAAATAACAATCCCACTTATGAGTGCTGAAGGTTTTCTCCCATTAAACTCAATATTTTTAATAACAATAGATATAAATCACTTATTGATTTGTGTTTCTACTCACCAATGTTACATCATTATTTTAATCTTGAACTCTGTCCATCTATAATCTCAGATTATGCTGCCCAGTTCATCATCCTCGACCTAAAAAAAATACAGAATACAACAATAGCCATTCAAAAGACTATGCAAATACTTCTTCCAGCACAAACAACTGAATTCCTATATTCAGAAACATATATAATGCTCCAAAAACTTCAAAACATGTCACTCGATCCAGTACAAAAGTATATAGCATTCACCAATATACTTTCTTTCAACATCAATCATATTACCTGCAATTCAACACCCCCACCAGATTATTAGCTTTGGCAGAGGAGCTACATAAAAAATAAGGATTTCCAGACCAACTACAGATGATCAAACACAAATTAAATAACTTACAGAAATGTACAACAATACATGCAACACACTAAAGCAATATGTAGCAATAAAAAAGAAAAATATATACCTTACCCAACAACACACTTGGATCAGAGCACACATACGGTGGGCACTGGGATACCCATCCACAGTCAGAGTGCCTATGACACTTGAAATAGATGGCTCTATAACAGCTGCACATAACATGATAAACTCAATATATCACCACTTTAAAAAAAACTGCAAAAGCAAAGAGTGTATATACCAAATGAAGACATATTTGGAGACCCTGAAACAGACACACCAATAAAAACAACTGAGATTGTATTTCAACTTGCAACAATAACAAGAACATGTCACCCAGGACCACAAGGAATTCCAAAATTTGTGTTCAAACATCTTAGTCACTTCACAGCCAAATACCTGTGTGATTTAGCCAATTACATATCCCAAAAAATTTACAACATACAAAGTCTATACCCAATTGCAATGGTTCCATTTAACAAAAAACCAACAGCAATATCATCTTTATCTAATCTATGACCATTTTCAATGGGACCTTTAGGAATAAAAATTCTTGAAAGAGTAATAAAGGAGAAAATAGAACAACATATACTCCGTGTTATCATCAGCACAATATGCCAAAAAAGGATCATCCATTGGCCAGGGTGCCTTAATGTACAAAACAATAATCGAAGTAGTAAAAAAAGAAAGAAATATGCACCAATTATAGTTCAACTAGACATTGAGGCAGCATTTGACTTGGTGCCTATAGCCAAATTATTAGATGTGCTGAAAAAAAAAACAATACCTCCATCCCTACTATATATAATAGCCAATCTGCTACTCAGCCATGAAATTCACATCACATTGAATGGGAAAAATTCACCAACCTTCAGATCAAGTCAATCCATCCCACAAGGATCCCCCCTCAGTGACTTGCTCTTTAAAATATATATAAATCCTCTATTAATAGAGATACAGAAAAAAATAAAAGGCATTCAAATCCCAAACACTGCTTTAAATATATCATGCATAGCCTATATGGATGATGTAACCATTTCCCTTCCCTCTAAAAAGAACCTCCCCATATTACAAGAGATAATCAAGAATTATACCTCAAATTTTAATTTAAAAATTAACACAAATAAAACTGCTGCATGGTCAATATACACAGGCAAGCACTGTACAGAGATGTTTAATGGTAAACCATCTGCTTTCCTTGGTTTCCCATTCTACCTTGGAACCAATGGAATGAGGCAAAAAATTCAAAATAAAAAAAGATGCTGAAAAAATCGCAACCTCACTTGAAAAGTCATACCTGTCAATATACTAAAGGTAGCACTATTTAATCAACTTATAATTACAAAAATTAACTACTACCCACCTATAATCAAATTTGCAAAAACATTCATATCCAAAATGTCATCAATCTGCAACAAACTAATATAGAAGAGAAAGTCAGTGGCAATCTCTTTAAAAAATTTGAGCAGACCACCACATAGCAATGGACTTGGACTCCATACAATCAATGTTTTTTACACACAGAAATCAGTAAATCTAATAACAGCACCCATAAAAAGATTTCCAGACCTGGAGTGTGTAATTAGTATAATACCCACAGACAGACCACTCCCTTCATATGAATATCTATCCACACTGATTGAAGAACTCAAGCCAATATACAACAAAATATCACCCAATAATGACAACAAGTATACATACTGGGACATTTATAATATACTAAACCCAAACCAGACACCTAATCTACATCCATCAGTTCTTGGGATAGACAACAGGCAACTACTGCAACAATTCAGAAAATGGTCATTAGAACCAAAATTATTTGACTTTCTACTTAAGCTTAATCTTAATGCTCTACCCACAACACATTTCCTCAGATTTCATAGATTCTACACAAATATAGACCCCATGTGTGGGCTATGTCATAGAGAAGAAGAGACACAAGATCATTTTCTTCATTCCTGCAGTGCACTAGAAACAATAAGTCACACAATGTTTATCACATACAGAAAGGCTATCATTTCAATTGATGAAATAATAAATACCTTTAAAAAAGGCAACATCCCTGCTATTCATGCAGCAACATATAGCCTTTATGCTTACTGGTGTATCAGATGCACTTTTGCACATGCTAATAACCCTCGACACCACCCAGCAACATATTCAATAAAACTAGAACTGTTCAGAAAAAGAGACAGCATCCTAGCTCAACCAGATGTGTTTGTAGCCACATGGTCACACTTGAAACAAAGATCCAGTCTATAAAATATAAAGTCTAATATGATAGATGATGACATTTTCAACATCAGCTTTTTTTCCAACTTCAAAGAGATGCAAACATAAACTGAACTAAATAGAAGACCAAATTTAAAAACAAGAAAGAAAGTAGGCAGAATTGATAAAGACTTACATACTGAAAGTTGTTGTAATTTGTTTTGCATTTGTAACAAACCAATATAGTACTATATGTGATTCTATAACTTTTTAGACTCAATAAAGTTTTACTTTGAAACATAATAATAATAATAATAATAATAATAATAATAATAATAATAATAATAATAATAATAATAATAATAATAATAATAATAATAATAATAATAATAATAATAATAATAATAATAATAATAATAATAATAATAATAATAATAATAATAATAATAATAATAATAATAATAATAATAATAATAATAATAATAATAATAATAATAATAATAATAATAATAATAATAATAATAATAATAATAATAATAATAATCAATGTTACTGTTATGTTAATTATTATTTTTTTGTTATTAATGCTTATACTACTGAAATATTATTGTATATTTACTAGTGTCAAGAGCTTCCCTTTTTTGTCCTCCACAAACTGAGACTACCATAGTGTTTTTTGAGTCCAAGAACTCAAGTTTATCACAATGGCCTTTTACTCATCAGACACAACTGTGTACAAGAATAAGCTATTTTTTAAATGCTGTAATTGCTTTTGGAAAATTTGTTTGTTGTCTTTTGATCACTTTTAAGTTAGAATAAAATTTTAAAATTGAGATTTAAAGTATTTAAATTTAATAGAATTGCTTGAAAATGGATATATAACTAAGTTATAATGCCTTAATCCATTTGAAACACATTTTTTCAATATGTCAATTATTTTGATAGATATGGAACAGATGGCAGAAAAAATATGAAAAATATTTGATAATTTCACATTTTTCTGTTAATCATCCTTAGAATTTTCATTTCATTTAAATAATGGTCACAAGAGGACAGCTTATTTTTTTTCTTTTAATTTAATAACATTTTTAAACTATTTTAAACTCCTAATATATATGTATTATTATGTAATAATAATAACAATACATTTTAACTATAGAAGAAATATCTACAGATATATATACATATATATCAACTATAATGTCCAGTCTACTTAAATTATGATATAGTTTTACATTTACAATAAATGTGCAAATAGTAAAAACTTAAAAGTAATAGAGATAATTTTTTTTATATATTAAATGCTTTTATTGACTGTGCACTAAAATGAAATAAAATAATTGTTTCTTCAACCACAATTGGAGTTTTTAGATTTAGTTTTAAATAAAAAGATAGGGGGTTCAGAAATTAATTAAGTTAATCCATATTTTTTATAACAAAGACATGACTTAGTTAATTTCTGAACCCAATCAATGCTTTTATTTAATGTTAACTCTAAAAACTTCAATTGTTGTTGAAGAAACAATTATTTTATTTTTAGTACCCAATCAATAAAAGCATTTAATGTAAAAATATCTATTATTAAATGTTTTTATTGATTTTGGAAACCATGTTTGTTTTTTTTGTTTGTTTATTAATTTTTGATCTTTTTTAAGTCAGAATGAAATTGTGAAATCATGGTTCAATGTATTTAAATTCAGTAGAATTGCTTGTAAATTATTTAACTAGGTTATATCACACTAATCCATTTGAAACACTTATCTTTTCAGTATGTCAACTAGTTTGGTATATATGAAACAAATAGCAGGAAAAATATGAAAAAGATTCAATAATTTCACATATTGCACTTAACAATTATTTTTAAAATTTTCATTTGGTTTAAACAATGGTCACAAGAGTGGAGTTTAAATTTTATTTTTTTTTAATTTAATAACATTTTAAAAACTATATGAATAATAAATCAATAATAAAGTTTTCTATTTAAAACTATTTGTATTTTTATTTTAAAATAATTATTTTGTTGTTTTTTTTTAAAAGGAAACTACAAAAATAGTATTATTTAAGACAATAATGAAAAGCTAAAAAAGAATGGAAATTTTTTTCTTTAGCATTTTTTTTAAACAACTGTTTTAACATAATACATCTTTCAATTTAAATAGAAAACTTAATTACTGATTTATTATGTATATATAATTATATATACATATTAAATATAATATATACATTAAGAATATTAATAAAATTTCATATAACATTAAGAGTTTATATATATATTAATTTATGGCACAAATATTTAATGACTAACATATACTACATGTGTAACAGTGATTTAAAGTAAAATTACTTATATTAAGTAAAGTTTATTTACAATATATACACATGTATTATTATGTACACATACTAAATATGATATATACATAAGAGATATACAATTTAACTTATAGCAGAAATATTTACCGAAAAGGGGGGGGGGGGGGGGGGGGGGGGGGGGGGGGGGGGGGGGGGGGGCGGGGGGGGGGAAAGGGGGGGGGGGGGGGGGAGAGGGGGGGGGGATATATATATATATATAAACTATAAGTGTCCAGTCAATTTAAAGTACAATATAGTTTTAAATTTTCAAAAAATGGGTCAATACTAAAAGGTTAAAAATAATAGAGATATTTTTATATATTAGATGCTTTTATTGACTGTGCACTAAAATAAAATAAAATAATTGTTTCTTCAACCACAATTGGAGTTTTTATATTTAACTTGAAATAAAAGCATGGTAGGCTCAACAATATCTTTTTATCTATTTTCATGCATACCTTTTTATATTAATCTCATACCTAAGAGAGAAAAGAGTAAGATTTAAATAACTACTGATTCTATTCTTAACTTAACATCTACGTATTATAGTTTACTCCCACTATTTCAGATTTTGAACTCAGGGAGATGTATTGTTCTCTGGTTTAGGGAAATTTTGTATCACTGTATTTTTAACATATGTAAAATGAGTGTATGTCTATTAATAGGTGTGGGTAAAATATATTGTTTACACGAAAATAACAATTGTGATATGTGTATAAGGATATGGCTTAATAAAATTTAACCACAGAAAAATAAAACAAGAAATACATTTTAACATTTGAATAAATTTAATGAACATATTTACATTGACTATTATTATTTGGATAATAAAATTTAAAACAAAGTCAAAAAGAACTTATTTAGACATCCATGGTTATTCTTCATTTACATTTGGTTTATACCAATGTTTCCTATCCTGATTCCATGAAGAATAGTGAGTACATGTCCTGATTAACATAAATAAACTTCATATTATATACAACATTATTATAAATATAGTAACATATTTAATTATTGTTTTGTCTTAGTTAATGCCATGATGGTTTAATAGACCCCCTTGTTGTGTACAATATGTGTGCAATAAAAGAGTTATAAGTTTAAAACATATATAATAATAAAAATATGCATAGAAAATTTATTAAAAAATATTAATAATTAACACAAACTTTAAAATAAACAATTAACAAATGTAGGTGCATTGAACATATATAAATATGGAATTTATATATATCTTAAGTAGCATCTTACCTTGTTTTATTTTTAATGATCAGATTATTTCATAATCAAGATTGTACCTTATAAATATTGTCTATCCATAATACTGAGATACATCACTTTTATTATTAATTTCATAAATTTTAAATTAAAGTATTCAGCCCTATATTAAAATAAAAAAAATAAATTATTATACATAACATACAAACAATTAATTATCAATGATGTTAACTTTTTGATTGTAACAGTGAGATTAGAAGATATAAGATTCTGAAGAAGATTGGTGGGGCAATTGAAACTGTAAACAGAAGAAAAGGGTGAATAATAAAGCATTGTAAAAGTAATATAGTGTTTCATCAATTAATTATTATATGATGTCAACTTTATAAATGGGTTTTACAGTTTGTATGGATAATGTTCTGATGGCTTATTTTTATTATCCTGGTAGTTTCTTTATGTACGGTTAAGAATTTAAATATCTGGTGAGTTTGTTGATTTTATTACCCTCCAAACTGAAGTTTTGGAATGAAGTGTAACAAGAAAGAATTTGTGATGGATCTTTTTGATATTTATCAATCTAGGTTTGGAAAGATAAGACAACCCCATATTGGTCTTAGAAATTTCTAGCTCCATGGATGATGACTTTTTTTCTATGATGTTCTCCTTGTTTTCAACAATGCACGGTTATTTTAGTCAATATTTATATAAATATTTTGTAGTAGATATTAGTTGGAGAAGTGTCAATATTCTTCTGCTACTGTATGTTTCAGATTTAAATTCAGACATTTAAACTGATGAATCAATTATGGTTTTCTTTTGTTTTAGAGAAACGAATGCTTTATTCTGTTCATAAATTATTAATTCATGAACTCTTTGTTTAGATGTTTTAGAACTAAATGTTTTTATTCATTTTTTTAAAATCCTTGTAAAGGATTTCTTCAGCAGTATTTCGAGTTTGAATTGATTGACACAAACCTTTAGATTTTTCTTTTAACTCCTTCATCCAGGGTATGATAATTTTTTTTACTCATGTAAAAGACTTTTTTCCTTCTTGAACAAAAAGTTCATTGAATATCCCTTTATATATATATATATATATATATATATATATATATATATATATATATATATATATATATATATATATATATATATATATATATATATATATTGGCACATATAATTTTATTTAAAAAAATTATTAAAATAATCTTTCATAAAAGAAAAACATAAAATTAAATGTTGAAGAGTTTATTACAGTTTGTTTTCGAAAAGATGAGAGTCAAATAGTTTTCTATCATTAGTTTTTGAAATAAAAGTTAGAAAATAATTGATTAAGAGGGGGAGGGAAAGTTTTAGTTAGAAAAGTTTAAAAAAAAATACAAATCTCTTTTCATTCGAATTAAAGAAAAGTAATCTTAAAAACTAGTTATATATGTGCATATATATGTGTGATTGTCAATAATAGAATAAATGTATGCATAATAAATGTTATTATAAATAAATGAAAGTTAAAAAATTCAAAAACACAGCGATGGCTATTAACTAAAAATATAAAACAACATATCTGCATGGCTATTACTAATTAAACAATCTTCCAAAACACATTGTCAAAGGATTATCAATGAAATTTCGACAACAGATATTGCGGAGGATATCGAAAAGAAAAACACTTCACAGGTATAAATAAGAAAATTTTATTGGATAATTAGTTCAGTTCAGTTCAGAAATTAATTGAGTCAGTTAAGTCAAGAGAGGACAATCAGTTGAGTTAATTGTATCCAGAAACAAAATGCAGTGCTGAGCAGTTTTTGGGAAATACACGCCTCTCCACAGCCTGATGTCTGATAAAAACAGCAAGATCTGCCTGTGAAATAATGTCAGCTTAACAACTTGGAAATCTCCGTCAATATCTAATTGTCTCCAATAATAATGATCACAATAATAATAATCAAACACATCAAGGAAACATCTTAGCCAGCTGGAAGTATTCGTAATGGAAATATTCTCACCTAAAACAGTAATCAAAGAAAAGAAGTTCTACATCCACATTCAAAATCCTAGGTAATAACATTTCATATTCTTATTTCTATAATAACCATTGAATTGCATTAATTTGTAAAGCCTCCAGAGACAAGTAATTTGAATGCTATAAGCATGCATAAAATGAACTATTGATGTGCATGTTTGTGAATGCTATATGATTTTATAGACATCAAATATTATTTGCGCTATATTATAGTGTGTTACTTTAAAATGTGCATGTGTTATATTAGTTAAAAAATTATAAAGATGTTTAAATTTAGTAAATTAATGTTAGTTAATAAATTGTCTTAAAACTTAAAAAAAAAAGAACCCAGTAACAATGGCTATACCCACCTTGGGGCTGGACCTATGAAACTAGTAATTAAATACTTTGTTTCTTTTTCAAAAATTTTTATACAAAGCTAAATTATGTATGTAAAAGTGTTTTAATTTTAAAAAAAGAATTGACCGTAAACTTTTTTTTTAATGAAAAGAGATTTATGCTATTTACGTTATTTAAAATAAATCATTATGTTAAATCGTGTGTTGCAGTCTTAGTAAGAAAAATAAATAAATAAGTCATATATTAAATTTAGTTTAATGTAAGCCCTAGTTTGAAAAAAATACAAAAATAAAATATATGGTTTCAAAATAGGAAAAGATATAGAGCTGGAGGAATTAATAAAAAGAGTAGAGGCATTAGAAAGGGAACATGAGGATATAAAAACATGGGTGCACATATATTTTTAAAATCCCCAAATTAGTGGAAAAGGAAGATATATCTGAGATGCAGATGATGATGAATATGATGCAAAATTTTGAGCAAAGTCAGCAAGACCTCAAAAAATAATTGTATTAGAAACTTGAGCAAAGCCAGTTAGAGCTCAAAGCAGAATTGAAGGAAGAAATTAGTCAGGTTAAAGGAGAAATTAAGAACTCAGAGCAGAAGTAAGAGACATAAGATGTAAAATGACAGATAAAGTAGAAACTTATGTAGATCAAAAGGCAGAAGATTGCATTAAGTATAGTGATAAAGAAATAAAAATAATAAAGATAGAAAATAATGTAATAGAGTTTTCAAAAAAAAGCATTCATGTTTGTTTTAAACGTAAATTTAAAATAAAAAGAAAGTGTTGAAAAAAATATTCACTGTTAGGAAAAATACGAAGATCTGCAAAGTTTAAAGGTTTTCTGATTTACAAGGCAGAAAATAGAACAGAAAGAAAAAGAGATAAAATAAATTTTCATCGAGGGATAGAAGTGGGAATATGGAATATAATTTATATTAGTGAGTTAGTAGAAAGAAAGAAGGGACCACCTGACATAATTTAAAAGTTAGTAAACAGGCAGAATAGTAAAGAAAATAAACAAAAAAGACCGGAAATAGACTATGAGTTTAATATAATTATTTTGACATAGGTAAAAAGCCTGAATCAGAATTTTGCTATTTAAAATGAAATGTTTGAAAGTAATAATATAAACGGAGGCTTCGCAAAATAAAAGATTTTTTTTTCTCCACATACATATTAATATAGAGAAAATGCTAGTAAATAAACAGTTCAAATAAATAAAAAAAAATCAATCAATAAAATCAAGTTAAATAAATAAGTGTAATATATCTGTAGTAAATAATAATAAAGAATGACTCATAATAAACTAATAGATTTTTTTTTTTGGAATACACGCACAGTAATAAAAGGAAATAAATAAATGGTTTAAAGTAATCATGTCTGATAAAATCTTTGTATAATGATAAAGAGCAGTAAAATAAAATAGTTTTCTGAATATACGTATGTTAATACATAAGTTAAAGTAATGGGTTAAAATAATATTGTAATATAAATAAATATGTAAACTAATGTCCGTGATGGTTTAGAATAGTATTGTAAGATTAAATAAATATGTTCATGCTAACTTAAGAATAATATTGTAAGATTAAAATAGATATTGGTTGTATGATTTAAAAAACGATATTGTAATGTTTATAAATATAAATGAAAGTCAATCTAAGTTGTATTAGGAAAGTATCAGGGTTCGAAATTAAGGGAAGAGGGTAGTATAGAAATAAGTTTAGATAAGGATAAGTTTAAAGCTGTAGACTGGATAAATTTTAGTACCCGTAACGGATTGGCAGGGATCATTCCTCTTTTAAAATGAGCACTGGCGACAACCAGAGTAAGTCATAAGTATCTTTTTCAGGGGAGAATCCCTATATCTCGTACCTCGTTTTTCAAAGCGTAAGTCAGAAATGGATAGTTGAAAATTCCTTCCATTTGCAGCAACCTCTTCTTAGTCAAAGTCTGATCAAAAGAATTGGCAATCATTTTCCAAAGCATAAGTTGAAAATTCCTGCCATTCGCAGTGACCTTTTCTTAGTCAACGTCCACTCAAGAGAATTGGCAGCCGAAGCTTCGTTTATAAAAGATCCCTGTGCCATAAAATTAGTTTCTCCTCATGGTCACTATTTAGGACTCAGAACATTGTGAGCAATCTTACCAGCATTGAAAAAAAAAAGTATGATCAGAGATTGCCCTTAGTATGGAAAGTAAAAGATATCACAAAGCAAACTTAGAAAAAAATAAATAAATTAGGAATTAAAGTTGTCAGAGATAAAATGGTCAAAAATAGATGCATTTTACTCTCAAAGGGGGGATGGTGTAATGTACCAATATTGAATATTGGCACATATAATTTTATCTAAAAAATTATTAAAATAATCTTTCATAAAAGAAAAACATAAAATTAAATGTTGAAGAGTTTATTACCGTTTGTTTTCGAAAAGTTGAGAGTCAAATAGTTTTCTATCATTAGTTTTTGAAATAAAAGTTAGAAAATAATTGATTAAGAGGGGGGAGGGGAAGTTTTGGTTAGAAAGTTTAAAAAAAATACAAATCTCTTTTCATTCGAATTAAAGAAAAGTAATCTTAAAACTAGTTATATATGTGCACATATATGTGCGATTGTCAATAATAGAATAAATCTATGTGTAATAAATGTTATTATAAATAAATAAAAGTTAAAAAATTCAAAAACACAGTGATGGCTATTAATTAAAAATATAAAACAACACATCTGCATGGCTATTACTAATTAAACAATCTTCCAAAACACATTGTCAAAGGATTATCAATGAAATTTCGACAACAGATATTGCCGGAGGATATCGAAAAGAAAAACACTTCGCAGGTATAAATAGTAAAATTTTATCAGATTATTAGTTCAGTTCAGAAATTAATTGAGTCAGTTAAGTCAAGAGAGGACAATCAGTTGAGTTAATTGTATCCAGAAACAAAATGCAGTGCTGAGCAGTTTTTGGGAAATACATGCCTCTCCACAGCCTGATGTACGATGAAAACAGCAAGATCTGCCCATGAAATAATGTCAGCTTAACAACTTGGAAATCTCCATCAATATCTAATTGTCTCCAATAATAATAATCATGATAATAATAATGAAATGCATCAAGGAAACATCCCACCTGGCTGGAAGTATTCGTAATGGAAATATTCTCACCTAAAGCAGTAACCAAAAAAAAAGAATTTCTACGTCCACATTCAAAATCTTAGGTAATAACATTTCATATTTTTATTTTTATAATAGCCATTGCATTGCATTAATTCATAATGCTTCCAAAGACAAGTAATTTGAATGCTATAAGCATGCATAAAATGAACTATTGATGTGCATGTTTGTGAATGCTATATGATTTTATAGACATCAAATATTATTTGTGCTATATTATAGTGTGTTAATTTAAAATGTGTGTGTATTATATTAGATTTATAAAATGTTTAAAATTAGTAAATGTTAGTTAATAAATTGTCTTTAAAATTAAACTTTATTTGTTGGTCAATTCTTTTTATCAATTTTTTTTACAAATCTTTATCAATTCTTTTCACCACTAATTATGTATAATCTATTAGTGATTAAAAACAGCTGAGCTAGTTGTGGATATTTAGGCATTGGGTTAGTGGCCATTGCTCAAAGCACGTTATTTATTCATTCTTGGATAATTAACTGTCGCCCGTGTTTATACACAAACAAAAAAAAGTGCTTTGAATGTGGTGTTTAACTCAACAGCCAAGAAGAAGCTATGTCCTGGAAATGTAATGCTAGTCATATATTTTATAGCTATTGTTTGGGCATACATACTCTCCAAGTATGTTCTTCTCTGCCTAAGAGGCTGGTGTTTCGAGGACCCATATTCAAACCTGGTATAATATATAGTGACTTTCTCTTAGGATCAACAACTAATCTAGACTCACATTTGGGGCTATAATCCACCTTTGTGTCCTTCTCTTTGAATGCTGGAATCATGTACACGAATCTGGCCACTCATTTCATGGCACCAAATCCGCCCTTTGTAACCTTCATTACCCAAATAATAAAGAATATAAACATAAAAAAACAAAAAAATGATAAACTAATGAGATGATTCCTTTATTGATCAAAACTAGCATGAAACTGTAGATCTAAAGAAGATCACAAGGCCACAAGCCAGAAACTAGTTTGGGGATATTGGATGAGTAGGCATTAGATAGGGATTTTATGCACAAGCCTTCTGGCATCCATTGATTACTTTGTTTAGCACAGGTGGCAATACTGTATGAAGAGTTTTGCTCTGTTTATCACAAGGTGATTAATAAAGATAATAACTTCTTGTCAAACCAACTTTAAAATCCACACAAACAAAATGTGATGAGCTAAATTGGATATTCAGCAAACCAATAAATAACCAATAATTATATCTCTGGAATTATTATGAAATTAAAATTATAAATGAAATAATAAGTAAATTAATGATGTAGATGACTAAATAGATGATGAAAAGAAGTAATAATTAAATAGTAGAATGAAATGATTCTAAGAATAAAGAAAAAAGAACGAAGATGTATGAGAATAATGAATGATTAAGATGATGACAGAATAAGAGTTAATGAATAGTTAAGATGCTAAAAGAATAAAAGTTAATATCTGATTAATCAATTATGATAATGAATTAATATCAAATGAAAATGAATAAATAAAAGAACAATCGAGATGAAATTGAAGAACAATGTTAATGATGGAGACTGGAATTTTAAACTATAAACTAATATTGTATTAAATGGTATGAAGATAAGCTAAATAAAAAGAGGGATTTTAAGCTTGACACAACCAGAATATTTATCATAAAGTTAAAACAAGCTAAACAATTTTATGACAAAAGAAGTAATTTATACCTTAAAGTTTGGTTGATTTTCATAAAACAGTGAAAGTAATCTAATTCAAGTCCAACTATCATAAATAACTAGCTATAAAATTTACTACAAATTCAAATTCTACTTTGAAACTTAACAACTAATTCTTTTCAGGGTTCAAACAACTCAAAGATTGTTATACAAGATACACTTGGATCAGTGAGAGAAATTTTACCACTACCCGAATATAATGCACCAAAACAGCTCTTAATATAAACTCAAATTAACAACTAGATTTAGCAGTTCCACAAAAACTTTATTAATTCAATAAATATTATCAACTTTAAAATTTAAGAAATAGGAATAACTTTTTAATAATTAAACATAATAACTTACCAAATTCCTTTTCTCAAATAATTATAAACAATGTGATCAAGATCAGTGAATAACTGTAGGTTAATACCATTTTGATCATTAAGTGATGATGCCTTAGAGGTACTCAAAAATTATCGGGCTTAACAAAATTATTACGATATACCAACATATAGTTAATTTTACTACATTGGTCAATGATGATTTCAATATATAATCCTCTGATATGTCAACAGCAATAACAATAATAGTGTGTATGGTGATTAGCAATAAGACTACAGGCAACTAAATAAATTTTTAAACGCAACAAGCTTTATTTACAATATTTACAAAGTTATTTCAGACACATTGTCTGAAATAAGGCCAATACATAAAACCAACTCCGGGATGGATAATAATGGTTATTCCCTATTATTTACACACATAGTAAATAAGACCAACTAATACTGTGATATTTATAGTATCACTATTATGATTGACTAAGTTTCTATTATTCTTCTATCTTATAGAATAAAAGATTTAAACTTTATTGAAGCTAAATTAACATTTAAATTATAAAAAAAAATGTATTCAGGTCTTTGTGATATACACAACTTTTTAAATCTAAAAACTTAAAGTTATGATTTAGTGTATTGAACTGTAACTATTTAATTTGTCAGAATATGATAAGGGCAATTATCATGTACAGCACAATTAATAATTTATTATCTTTTAATACAAAACGATTCATTATATTGATGTGGGGACAGACATCATGTCAAATGCACATATGGCACTAAACATTACCTATGTCCACAATAATTATTGAATATTTAATTGATCTTACCCATCCATTGTCGAATCACTACCTGTTGAAGATAAATCCACATGGTCCATGTGCATTTCTTGCTCTTACACCTAGAAGTTCTATAATCATTAGTAGTTCTTGGTTTGGTTTGTCTATAAACTGATAAAGATCCTACATCATAAAATACTATTCCAATTAGGCAAACACTATAGATAGACCAGTGTCCCTTAATCTAACTTTATCTTATTCTTGCTATATGATTTTGAAATATGAAACTTCACCATATACGGTGGAAAACTAACTCCATAACCTCATGAGGGATCCAACAATAAAGGGAGGCTCTACAAAATAACATGATAGTTGTATAATAATATGGCTAATTATAATATCTCTCCATAGGTATAACATGTGGGTTTGGTCTCATCATGGGAAAAATAGAATTTAAATCATGGATACCCTCTCTTTTAGGATTAATTATGCTAACTAAGCATTAATAATTACTCAGACTTGATCATACCATCCTCTCATGAAATCAACAATGGGTGATTCTTCATCAGCCCACGCTCAATATTATTACTTATATTATTTTATTTGAGACCATTATATGTGGCACATACTTATCAGCTAAAAGCTGTCACAAGTCCTCAATACCATAGCAAGATAAAATAACACTAACAATAAAAGTGGAAACATTCCATTTCCCAATGCAGAAACTATTAATATATTAATAGACAAACCAACATATATGTCAAATGATCATTAATTATTTTAATATAACAATTATACTTTTGTTATAGCAAGAACTACACATGTAAACAATGAAGATCAACCTGCATTTATATTCAAAGTGGACATGTTCATTCCTATGCAAAATCAAGAAATGAAAAAGGCTTAGATTATTTTTTTCTTTATATAAGAAAACAATTGGGTCATTATAGTATACCTTTGACAAAATGTCTTTTTGTTCACCCCTTAATAATATACACTAAAATCTGTTTTAAAATACGAGAGGTAAATATCTCTCCCTCTCTCTCTAGATAAATGATATTTAATATTATGTTTTCCCTTAATTGGGACAATAGCAAAAATACATATGGAATAAATGTATATATATTTTATACATCTTTACATCCGTTACTAAATATATTTTATACTACAATAAATATATATATATATATAAATCCCCAAATGATACTTGATGTAAATATTATAACACTAAACATAGCAATCATAAAAAAAAAAATAATAATAAACATTTTCTCCCATTAGATTTTATCCTATTAGTCAAAGTTTATTTCATCCTTGTGAGCTAAAATTATAAGAACTGATATTATGACAAGTAAACATTCCCAAATAAAAAAAAAAAAAAAAAAAAAAAAAAATAATATATATA
The DNA here is from genome assembly GCA_028023455.1 of Epiperipatus broadwayi. Lineage (NCBI taxonomy): Eukaryota > Metazoa > Onychophora > Udeonychophora > Euonychophora > Peripatidae > Epiperipatus > Epiperipatus broadwayi. Next base: position 5,898,608 of record JAQFVV010012423.1, read on the forward strand.
TATATATATATATATATATGATTATCCTGTTCGATGCCAACATAACAAGGCAATATTCAAACGTTTTCAAGTGTAGCATAATTAAAATCGGTTTATCCACATTTTAATCTAGATAATTTTCCTTAATAACTTTATAGGTTATTATGATCTTCAAAACAAACTTTTTAGATACATCTATTGATTTATTTCATGTCAACTTCATAAGACAAGATTTAAATGTTTTCAAGTGTAGCATAATCAAAATCGGTTTATTCCACATTTTAATCTAGATAATTTTTCTTAAAAATGACTTTAGAGTTTCATTACAATTAACATATTCAATTTTTAAAAATTATTTATTGATTTTGTTCTTTCCTCCGCGGTAATATTTGTAACAACTTTAAGTAATTTGGACATTTTTCAAACATTTTTTAAAATCTTATTTATACACGTTGCACAATAAAAATTTAAAAGTAAATATTGATTTTATTACCATTTCCATTGGCAAAGTAATAACTGTTTAGCAATACTAAGAATTTATCCAATTATAAATATGATATCCTTAGCATTTTAATTAATCTGTAATTTTCCATTTCTATCATTACACAAATTGGTGCTAAAGAAAAATTAACAGATGAGTTTTATTTCTTAAGAAAGAATAGAGAATAAAACCACGCAATTATCTTTTAACTTTATTAAAAGTTAGATGAATCAAAAATGACTTTTTTGATTTGTTTATTTTATCTTTTGACATTTTTCTTCAAAATTATTTCGAATTATTTTATTGAAATTATCATTTATAAGTAAGCGCATTCTTCTACTTAATAATAAGTGCGCGAAAACAAACATTTTTGTCAGCTCTTTTTTTTTAATGTAAATAATTTGTGTATCATTTTTAAATCTGAGAATTTAAAAATATGAACAAAATAAAAGCAAAAGCTTACTTTTTCTTGAATTGTTCTGGGTTTGAAGTAATTTTTTTTAAGTAAATATTTATCCACATGGTTCCTATTTCTCCTTTATAGTATGACTTTCAGGAACTATCAATTGACGGAAAAACAGTGTTGAAATGTGATAGCAAGGCTTTAAGATTTTCTATTCAATCATTTTAAAATAACAATATATTATAATCCCATTCAATTAGATTCCAAATTTTTCTGATTTTTCAGCTTTTTTTTTCTTATTTTATAAGATTAGAGTTGAAGTCGGTTGATTCTTATTCTCTTTTTCTTAATCACCCCCCCCTACAACTAATATATAGCTTGTATTACAAAGCATTGTGGTAACAAATGGACCAATAATCTAAGTGTGAATATCATTAATATTGCTCCACCTGACTTCATTTTTAATAACTCCTCATAAGGTGCAAGACCATTTTTAATCCACTACAAAAAAAATATGCTTAAGAATTAACTATAACAATTCATTTTACAAGATTTACAAATTTAATTAATTAATTTATTTATTTATTTCACTTGTTATTCAACAATAATAAAATAGCAATATATTTATCTCCCAATTAATAACAATACTTTTAAATTGTTATTTTATCCCTAATTAATGCCTACACTGGGTTTGAAATCTCATCTCCATTCAAGCAGATTTCCTAGTGCATCCAGATCAGTCTTTATTGAAAGCCACTTGTTAGGATTTTAATGCCAAATATATCATATTTAAAATTTTGGAGTATTTAATACAGGGACCTGAATAAAAGGTCACAATATATATATATATATATATTAAGCCAGTTCGTGCTAATCTTTTTACTTATTGTTGACATCATCTTTGGCTATGCATTAACATAAACAATCTATTAAAACAAAATTGTAAGAAAAGATAAGAAAATAAACATGAGGGTTTTTTTTTACTTTAATATTACATACATTATTTTTTAATTAAGTTCATTCATCCGATCTATTGTATGTCATGATATCCATTTGACCAGTTATGTTTAACTTTTGTTTTAATGTTTATTTATATTTGGTTTTAAAATTTCATTTTTTTTTTGATTAAGTTCTTTCATCCGATCTATTGTATGTCATAATATCCATTTGACTGGTTAGGTTTAACTTTTGTTTTAATGTTTATTTATATTTGGTTTTAAATTTTAGGTTGTGATAATTGGTTTGTTAGTTTATGTGTTCCAACATTACCGAATTCTATCACTTAATAATTAACATTAATATCATGGGCTTGAATTGTTATTGGGCCTTATGGGATGTGTACTGGTTATTGGAGGGCTGTTGGAGGCATACATCACAATATATACATATAATATTATATTTAAGTTTTCACAGTTATATGATGTAAACAAGGTATTTTGGATTTAAATCATAAATTATTTTGTATCATCTTTCTAATGTTTTGATGAATAAACACCTGCTATTGTCAAGATCAAATTTTTAAAGAAAAACCATTAGATGTTAAGTAGTAACAAGATTGAATGTGAGGTAAAAAATCAGATTGAGAAGAAAATAATTGAGTATTCAGAATATGTGGATTAACAAAATGTTTACTTTTTTGTTTCACCATTATTTGATTTCAAGCTTATATTAGAAGAAAGAGATAAAATAAGTGATTTCCACAAGGCTGGATATGTTTTTGTTTTTTTATATGTCAAAGCATTGACCAGGAAGTGAACCCAGGCCAGTTGGTTGGAAGGCAGCTATGCTAACCATTAGGCTACCAACACTTGACAACACTGCAATATGTTATGCTTTATTAATACTATTTAAACCAGTTGCTCTTTTTAATATCAACATATTCTGAATATGCATCTACTTAACACTCATTCTCATTCATTACCTCACTCTCAATCTTATTACTACTTGAGATCTAACAGATTTTCTTTAAAAACTTGACCACAACACTGACGGATGTTATTTTGCCAAAACATTGAGAAGTAATATAAAATAATGCATGGTTTAATGCAAAAAATACTTTGTTTATATATATATACAACTTCAATGTAACCAACAAAATTTATATAGCTATATTTTTTTATAAATTATGAATTTTTATTATCTATGTATGTATTATTAATTTACTGTTTTTAATTGATATTTTTTAAAATTTAGTTAGTTCCTTAAATTCTGAAAATTTAACAATCAGTGTATACTTGTATACACTTTTTTTTTAAGTTATAAAGAATATGATACTACAAATAAAAGTTTATATTATATGATATATGTTTAATTGTGCTAAGCAGAGATCAGGACTTTACATTATGTATGTTTATGTCCTAACAAGAAGATTTAATGAATATAAATCTATCCAAAGTGCCGAAGATCTACATGAGTTTATAAAAAGAACATTTTACATGAACTAATATATATTATAAAAAGATTTTTATAATAGCTAATAATTACATACAATAATGTTGATAGCTTGACTAACATATTACTAAAATCATATCAATCAGAGTGAATACTTTGTCTACGTTCTTTATTTTAGCTAGTTTGTTATGGAAAAGTGAGTGAAGCTTTTGAGATGTTGAACTAAATCAAAAATTAGCTCCTTAAAAACCATAGATTAAAAAGTATATTAGGGAAAATCTCTCTACTATATATTATTGCTTATTAAATCAGTGAGAGATGGGATATGAGATGTTTGTAATACTGGACAATTATTAAAGAAGTGTGGCATAGTTTCTTCTTTCTTGTGATAGAGAATATATTTAGTATATTTATAAGAACTCATATTTTAATTAGAAAAACATTAGTAGGAAAAGCTTCAAGATTAATTTTAATTAAACAAGCTGAACATTTTGACTCCAAATATCAACATTAAAATCTTTGAATTATTTGTTTATTAGTAAAAAAAAAATTTAAGTCTAGATTGTGCTGGGTTAATTAGATCTTTTTATGTACTATTACATATGTGTATCAATATTTAATTTTTGTTGCAAATAATTTTTGATCTGGTTTAGTGTATTTAGGTATGGAAGTAAATAATTGTTTGGCTTTTTGATTGATGGTGTTGTATCTGATGAATTAATCAATTCAAAGCATAACACCCCAGGATAAATGTTTATGAACCGAGTGATCTTATTTATTGATTTTTGAAGATAGTATATTAAGATGCATTGTAATGAGAGCCCATTGTCTTGGGCATGTTTTTCCATTAATTTAGAACTAAGTGGTACCATTTTCTTGTTCCTGATCAAATTGTGCATAGTAAATTTAGAATAGTGTACTGATAGGCATATAAAGAAAGTTTTGGAGAAGATTAAAATAATGATGAGAGATAAGTTTGCGCATATGAATTATTATGCTTTAGATACTAAGTTCTGTTTTCTATAGAAGTGAAAAGTTTACTTTGAATTTTAGACATCATAGAATTTGAAAAAAAATAAATGGGGAATCTTCACAATTTATGTGGTGAGGTAGTGAACGAAAAGATTACTTTATTATCTGAGAGAATGTTCCAGGAAGAGGAATTTTCTTTGTTGAATTCAAGACAGCATTTTTCTGTATAATTGTTTATAATGTCAATTGGTATATATACAGTATATATATATATGATTGATTGATTTATAAAAGAGTTATTTATACATTCTTGATAGTTTATTTGGAATGCTTGAAAATAACAGGTTAACCGTAAATCTCAAAAAGTGAGATTAGGGATATCCTGTGTTATAGAGTGATATGGAGAAAAACTGAAAAGTTTGTCCATTTAATGTATGTGAATTTGTCTGTAGTTAAATAAATATGCTAATATGCAGAAAATAGAAGTAGATAAATTACATCCCTTAAGAATTTGTAGAAATAAGAACTGAATCAAAAGCTACAAGTGATATTAAGTTGCACGCAATAGGTTCTGATTTTATATATATGCAGACAAAAATCAAACAAGGTTTTACTATTAAATCAATTTGAAAATTAGATAGTTCACACAAAATGCAAAAATATCATTACACCCACATGTATATGTGAATATAAATGAGTTATATGATATGACGATAATGAGAAATTTTGAATAAGATAAATTAGATACCCGAAAAATAGTTTAAAATGTAAATTAATTACATTTTATTTCTTACCAAAGTAAATGTATAATTATTTCAAAGTATATACTGAAATATATATATATATAATGACATTTTCAATTAATGTAAAAGGAACTAAAGGTAGAAATAACATTTCCACTTGCTCTGCCTACGACTGAGATCTATTCGTATCCGTATTCTTTTCGAGAGACTTAGAATTTTTCTTCCAGATAGTTGGCAATAATCAATTCAATTAATAATTTATTAATAGTCAGTAAATATGTATCTAATTATTCTTAGTCGGATAATAAAATAAAACAAGAATGGAAAATCATTCAATTAGTCTTTTTCTCTTTAAAGGAGAGGTTTGTTTCATATAGCTGGTTATTTATATATAAGTCTAGTATCTTACTTAAGAGTTAGTACACAAATTATTGAAATATTTAGCTAAGGTTAGAATATTAAAACTTTCTTTAAATGAAGATGACAGATTTTAAACTAAAATGTATTAAAAAGGTTACGATTTTGACTGTTGATCAACATTCTTATTATCAAAACACACATCATAGGACTTAATACTATATAATTAATTATCTTTACTTTCTACTACGCCTAGAATCCTTTAGCCAATAACATTTTTTATAGTATTCATTCTTTTAAAAGAAGTATTGATAAATGTTAAACAACAATAGTAATGTGACGCAACATCTTGTTAGCCCTCAAACTTTTAAAAGATAAAAAAAAAAACAGTTTGCCTTGAAGCTACTTTTGGAGATACGTTGTCAAAGATTTTAGAAAACTGTTAGTCGTCTTACATATAAGATGCACTGAGAATTGTTTGAAAATTTAGAGCATTCAACAGCTGCCACATTCATTCAGAAACAAGTTGTTTACAAACAACTACGTAGTCCATGAATTAAAATTTGGTGGTTTTTTTTTTTCGGTTTCACGTCAGAAAAATGTAGCATAAAAGAATAAATGGTTTTAAAAGATATCACGCAGAGAAAAGCCGGTTGCTGGTAATAAATTATACATTCCTTAGAAATATGTGGGTAATTCTCGTGAAAGGTATATTTAACTTGGAGTAAACAATTTATCGGTAAAATTATTATAAATATCCACACACAGAGATATATACGCAACACATAATAAGTATTAAGTATAATATATTAGCTCACAAAAGTCTCATGGTTTATAATTTATTGGGAATTAGTCAATGTGAAATATATTTATTTAAAAATAAATGTACAGTACAAAGTAGCTTAAAAATATAGAAATAACAATGTATTAATATTTAAAAAGGGAACTGTTTGAGTTTAAAGTATAATTCTATAAGCTATGCCGCATTAAAAAAAAAAGGCCTTAAGATTTCCGAAAGATATTAACCAATATCATTTTTTTACTCGTTGTTTAAAAATAATTCTGACACTCATTCTTATTCAAGACTGATATATATTATATAAATAGGAATGTTAACCAGTATATGCAAAAAGTAATTTAAAAATAATATATAGTTATTGTTAACTGATGTTTCCATATGTATATCTATATACATTAAGACACAAATGTTTTTAAGTAATCAGAATAGCGAATGGTCTGCAACAACTCTATCTCTACAGTTCGCTAATGTTCAATTCCCTCGATGTTCATTCAGGCTGGCTGATACAAAAACGGTTCACAATGGGCTAGGTTTACGCATACTTTGGCCCCAGTCCAGTTTAGCTACACACGGACGCTTCGTAGTAAAGCACTGTGACTGACCTTAAGCTCCTTACAGCTTCCATCTCTGCAACAGTCTACCAGTAACTCTATTTGAAAACCACTGGAAATCAACTCTTTATTCAGCTGCTATCCAGAGAGTTTCCTCAGGCTATGGTCTCCCGTTCTCTGTGGGCTCTTTCCAGCTATACCCATGAACTACATATCCATTGAAAGCTGGACCTTAACCACAAGCACTGATGCTAAATATCTCCTGCTGGAATTGAACAGACATCTACTAGAGATTCACTCAAATACTGCCCCAAATACTCAAATATTGCCGACTCAAATACTGCTCATGTAGTTGTTACTCAAATACTGCCCTCATGTAGTTGTTAACAGTCTTTTTATAGCTTTCTGATAACTGCAGCAATTAATCACATTGTCCAATAAGGTAACGTCTTTTATCTAGAAATATTTGCAATCAGCAAATATCTCTTAGAATTATCGTCTGCCATTACATTAATGTGTTAATTAAATTCCTCAGTTATCAGTGTGCAATCTAAAAACAACCGCTCGAATAAATATTAGTTTTTCTGGAGTGCACAAACTTGCATTCAATTTTTTCAAAATACAACATTAACATTTTGTAAAAATAAATTAGGTTATGAAAACATTATATATAGATTAACTGAAAGCACATACTCATATATATATAATTTTTATATTTATGGCATTAAATAACTATAGTAAATTTTTAATGGCTTATATATATATATATTGAGATAGTATATCCCATTTGCTACAGGTCTATACTTCTGAATACCCAAAAATTGTATTTGTTTTTTTTTAAATCAATTTTACTAGAAGAGAAGATATTTTCAGCAAACATTATATCTAAAATCATAAGCTATTTTAAATATTAATTTAATTAATATTATTTTAGCTAATCAATAATTAAAACTTAAAGGTTAGAGTTATAAATTAAATAGTTTAATTAAAAAATATTGGTGAAAAAATCCTACTGAGAAATAAGAAATTTTTCTTTTCTCCATTTTTACACTTTTATTATTTAAAATTTGATAAAAATATTACATATGATATAATTTGAATAAATATAAGAAGTTTCATTTTAAAATTATTTTATGAAGGCATGTTGTTAATTGCAAAAAAAAAAAAAGATTATTTTTAGTTTTTGTCATAATTAAAATGCCTACAACTTTGAAAAGGCAACTTGGAATGTAGTCAGGTAGTTCTCTCTTTTTTTAATTGACATAAATAAGAATAATCTTGTTTTCTTTCTTTCTTTCTTTCTTGGTTGATATTTTTGGAAAAAAAAAGTCTGGTAATTTTTTCACAATACATGGCTAATTTCATTGCTTCATTCTAAAGAATGGATAGAGATCAAATGGACAATTTCAATTTATCCAATCCCTTAGTAAAATTCTAAAACAATATTTTCAAGGTAATCCTTTGCTGCTGTAAGCATATATGATTGTATCAATGTTAATATCGTTATTTTAAAAATATTACAGACCTGAAAATAGAATGTTATCAAGATAGGCTGCTAATGTATATTGTTTTTACTTACATTTTTTTATTAATTCACTGATGAAAAACAAGACTTGCATTAAGTAAATAATAATATTAAATTGAAAGCATGATTTAATATTATTATATTGGACAAACTTAAAGTATAAATATACAGGTTATTAATTAAGTAAATAAATAAAAATAAACACAACTTATAAATATATCATTTTTATTGAATATTTAAAATGAAATGCCACAGTTATATTTTCTACAACTTTTTATTCATGATATATAATCATTATCAGTTCTTGAATAATATTTAAGTTTCTAATTTATTATGTCCATATTTTTTATTGATGAAAAAATATTTCAAAATGTTTTATTTATGGATTTGAAATAAAAAATAAATGTTACAAAATATTATTTTTATCAGATTAAATATAATAAATATCTCAAAGTAGCAAACTATAATAATAAAATTCAAGGTAAATAAATAAAAAGATATCTTAATATTTGTATATTTAATAATTATAAGTATTGATATAATTAAGATGCCTATACTGACTAGAAATTATTTGATTTATTTATGTAAATAAGTCAATTATTTTATATAGTGTGATGTTTTTTATAAACAATAATATTTAAACAGCATTAAACTGTTGCACATGGGCATATGCAACAGTTTAATGCTGATTAAATATTATTGATTTATTTATGAAAATTGTATGATGTTGCATGCATTGATAAATTTAAAGTATTAATAGGTTAGGGATACTTAGTTTGTGATATAATACTGATTTCATGTGTGTCCTATGAAGCTTATTGTGTTTATTAACTTTAAATATTTTGGTAAGGGTATAGGTTAAATTACTTAATAGTTTTAAATAAGCTTATCTTGATGGTGAACTAGTATATATATATTTTAATATTCAGCAATATTAAATATTGTAGTTTTCTTTTTGAAATAGAAAAAAAAAAACAAAGAAATAAAAGAACTAAACCAATGAAGAAAGAAAATGTAATTAATTTCCGTAATGAAATAAAAAAGAGGGAAATAGAATCGAAAAGATTCTTATCTTTTACCCTCCAAAGCTGATATTTTGGAAAAATAGAAATATTTAAATGTAGAAATATTGAAATCATATGTTTGGTTTAAAATAAACGTAAGAAAGGAAATATGAATGAAATAGGAACTAAAAAATGATTTCTAAGAAAAAAGTAAAAATTTGAGGAGTTTAAATGAGATTAAAATAGAATTTAAAACATGACAAAAGATAAAGATCTATTCCATAAAAGTACACATTTTGACGAAAAAATGAAATGCATGTGTGAAAGTATGTATAGAATATGTATAAAGACAGCAATGTTTAATGCATGTCAAATGAAAATAATTTTATTAAAAATTTATTTTATTAAAAGGAAAATAAAATAAATAAGAAATAAATGTAAAATATTGCTACGAAATTGTATGAAAAGGTAAATTTGTATAAGTTGTTGAAGGCATCATAAAGTGAAAAGTGTGAAAGAAAAGCAACAAACAAAAAAAATCAAGATAGTGAAAGAATTTGAAAAATACATTAAAGAATTAATTCTAAAAAAGACAGTTCACAGCTCTGATAATAAGGAGATTAGAATAGAGTAGAAAGCAGACATGAAAATCCTTTAAATTTTTAAAAGAAAAACGCAGAAGCTGAGTGGAAGGACCTCGACACAGAAACTGAACACTGTATGAACAGGAAATGATTTACAACATAAGTAAAGCTTCAAGAATGTGTGGCTAAGGGCCATTACAATCACTGGCCGATTCAGACCCACTGTGCTCGAATGATCAACTTTCGCCATATAATAACTGCCAACATGTACCTGCCTAATGTTCTGCCAGCCATGCCCTTGATGTCCTAGGACAGAGAAGTCACTATAAATAAGAAGAAATTCCACAAACCAAGTCCAATCTAAGTGTGATTGTTCCTTGCTCAAGAAGTGGAGTAATTCCACGTGATGGTTAGCAGTACTTTAACTCATATCGGAGCTGAAGAAAACCCTAGGTAAATTACATATCACAGCTATATAGAACATATGAGCACATACTTTTTATTTAAAGCAATTGCAAATTCCAGATATTAATGATATAGACAATAATTAAACTCTTTCTAATATTTGGAATGACGACTATAAATGGATAATTTATTTTCGTAGATTATAATCATTTGTAGGAATTAAGCCATACATTTAATCATAACATTATATCCAATGATTTTTTATTGTATGTAAATATTTCAATTGATTTCTTTTTTGTTGTTTATTTATTATATTAAATATTCCTTAATTATTTTATCTGTTTCATCTCATTCTTTGCCATTCCAGATAGTTAATATATCCGAAGGGGTTTGGGTTATAATTATTACTCCATTTTGAGTACTAAGTAACATGTGAGGCTAGTGGTGCAGTATTTTTGATCCTATTTAATTTTATAAATTATCCAAGTGCTGTGATTCTTTAATAATTACAGCAGTTGAGGGACATTTGACCAGGAAAGATAACCTGGGGCGATATCCGTATGGTCACAGGTTTGGTCAAGTACAGATATAGATTCATTTATGTCCATATGTTCTCTTTGCTTGTGGTAATGGAAGGTGGATGATTTGAGTTTAAGAATCCATATTATATATAAATAAAAGGGAAGTGCCTTCAATTGTCATGTTTCCATTACAATATATATATATATTGATATATATATATATATGCCTATATCAATATATATATATATATTGTAACCGGTATGTTACATGGCACCCAATAACAAAGTATATGTGTGCAGTAATATATATAAAGTTGAAAGAAAAAGTAGAAATAAACACAGACCTAAATTTTTGTAGATATTTTCAACATGTCACTGAGAATATTAATAACTATAAAGGATTTAATAATTCTGAATGTAAAATAAAATTTCATTATAAATTAAACATTTAAAAAGGTCTAAATAAATATTAATATTGCATTATGATTTTGAAATTTAGAAAAAGAACTGATAATTATATAAAATTTCTATTATCTATTTTAAAATCTTTTTAATTAATCGGTAAATTTCTATTTATGTAGAAATCTTTGTATATCATACTTTGATAAAAATTTCACAGTTGCCTTAAAAGGATTAAAACTGTTTTTAATCAAGATAAAAAAGATAAAAACAATTTTTAATTTAGTAATTTTGTCATCTGAGCTGACCATATAAAAAGAGTTCACTAGTAGTTTTAGTTTTTTGCTAGTAATATTTTGAGAATTGGCAGAGTACCAGAGGCATCATGGATCAGAGATAGCTGAAATCAAGACAGGAGGCAGCTGCTCTATTTCACGATGAAGGTTTAAATTCACATGGAGAAAAGGGTCAACTTAAAATTTTTCATAGCTACAAATGTGTTCTAGAAAACAGTTTACTGGCCTGAAATCTATCAAATCCTGAAGTCTATGGGAAACCAAATCTATGCTAATATTTATGTAATTATACCTTTCTGATGATAACAATATCTGGACTATACCTTTCTTGATAAGACAATGCTCTTTCAACTATATACAGAGAAGCACAGATAAACATATATACAGGAAGCATAACTGGTGAGTTATTTTAATAGTTCCTTAAAATGACCTTTAAAAATACAACTCAAAGTGCAAGTAATAATTTTGCTTGGATTAAAAATAAAAAAGTAAAATATTAATAAACAATTCTATATTCTAAAGAAATATATTATAATTAATTAACTTGTGATGCTGATATGTATATATAGAATGATTTTATTTTTCATTTATCAAAAAAATGAACATTTTAAAAGTAAAACAAACAGAAATATTTTTTCTTAGATTAAAAATCTAAGAGTAAAGAATTAATTAATTGATGTCCTGTTTTAAAAAGAAAAGAAAAAATCAAATCTTTTTAGAGTAACTTGTCAAGACTAATTTTATTTTTTTTAAAAGCAGAATGAGAAAGAAAATATTTTAATTCACTATAAAAAGAGACACTAATAATTTTAATTCATATCATTTTTTTTCTATATGTACATGTACATGTGAATGTTATATACTTTCAATAAAGAATTTAATTGTGAAAATGTACATTTTAATAACTATTATTTTGATGAGTTAAAATATATTTTATAAACACCAGTGGGCACATACATTTCTATGTGCACAAACATATATGTTGATCACATGTTATAAAAATTAATGGCATTAGTTAGTTTGATAATTTCAAATGTGATAGATGAATTTCATTTATATGCTAAATCAATTATTGTACCACATATATGTGCGCAGATTATATATATATGTGTTTTAAGTAAACTGAGCATAATTTTTTTTATATTATTAAAGTATGATAACTGAAAATTTTAATCATTATTGTATTTTGTATGACAATTAAAATATATCCATCAATTGTACTACACATCTATGTGCAAATATTAATGCTTATCTGATAGATACTTATATGTAAATTTTAATCATTTATTTTATTATTAAATGATAATTTAAGTATGTTCAGAAATTATTAGCCACATGTCTGTGTGCTGAATGTGTTTTAAGTAAACCTATTAAAGCATATATGTAAGCCTCAATATAGTAACTTGAATTTTGTATATTAATCAAGTAAACATAGGTAAAATTTAATCATTTTTTAATTTTTATTAAAGGTCAATTGAAATGTATTCATTGTATATTATGAAATACACATCTGTGCACATACATGTATGTGTTTTAAGTAAACCCATTAAGGGGTATAACAGGTATAACATGAATTGTGTTTTAATCATGTAATCACAATGTGATAGTTTTTTAATTGTATATTACTCAAAATCAGAAAACATCATTGAGAGACAACCATATTCTACAAACATTAAATTCAATTTTTTTAATTATTTATTTGTTGTTAATAAACTTATATATCATTGTTAAAGTTATGCTAGTGACTTAATCTAAATGGTTTTTAGATTATATTATGTATTTTTCATGATCACAGTAGCAGTTACAGAGCTTCTATTCTCTGAGCTAGAGTTGAGCATAATGGTATGATATATTAAAGGGGATGTATACTTAGTGCAGGGGCCTTTTAGTATGACATTGTCCTGGTTTGGCATGAGGATTATATTTTTCAAAGCCCATGCACTACATTTTATTTTAGTTTAGTTTCTATCAGAATTTAAGTTTATAGTTGCTCAGTATATTAATGGTACTAAATGGTCAGAGCATTGATAATGATCAGCATGTTTTAATATTCCAGCATTATTTATTATGTATTATAATGAATTAACACTTAAGTTGGTGCATCAAAATTAATGTTTAAATAATTGCCCCAAGCTGCCAAAGGCTAAAGAGTTAGCCTGGTCTACAGTAGATTCAGTTCAAATTCAGTCACCAGATTCTCTGTTGATTTAATTTGATTGTTGATCATTCATGATGATGAATGGTTATTTCTTTTGAGTATTACTTATACTTACTTATTATTATACTTATTGATAATGCTGATTGATGTATGGTTAACTATACTTATAGTTGCTCTAAGGAGTTAACTGGGCTGATCACTCAGTGATTATTTATGATTTTATGCTCTCTTTAATATATAAAGTTACTTATATATTTTGTTATTAAATATTACTTTAATATCTTAGTTTAGCATTATTTATTAAATTATACTTAAATAATAAAAATTACTTTAATATTTAATATTACTTTACTTATATATAACTTATATATTATACTTTTTAATATTTAATTTTGGAATTTCATTTATTTGGGGATGTTGATTTTGCCATCACCTCACACCTCACTTATCCCAAATGCACAACTCAAAGAGATTATCCAAAAAATAAACTCTAAAATACAACCAATGGTTTCACTGATACAAGCAGACTTCTCAACTCAAATGGACTAGCCAAAAAATGAACTCTAAAGCACTACCAATGGCTTCAGTGCTACAAGCAGACCTTCTCAAATTACTTTGAGAAGTCTGCTTGTAGCAGTGAAACCATTGATAGTGCTTTAGAGTTTATTTTTTTGCTTGTCTGGTTGAGTTGTGGATTTGGGGTAATTTTGATTATTTATTGACTAGTTTAGATTTATGCTTTTGTGTTTATATATATATATATATTTATGCTTTTGTGTTTATATATATATATATAGTAACCAGTTGGCTTTCATAGCATACACTAATATAGTGTGTGTGCATAAATATATACATAAAATGAAGGAAAAGTAGAAATAAACACAGAATAAATTTTTGTAGATATTTTTTTTATATTTCCTAAAATAAAATAATAATAAGCAAAGGGTTAAATAACTCTAAGTTTAAAGTAAAATTTCATTGTGAAATAAATATTTTAAAAAAGGACTGATAAATAATATTTGTAATTCTGATTTTGAAATTAACAAAAAAAAAGCATTTTTTTTTTAATCTTTTAATTAATACTTGTATAAAATATCTTTTTTAATTAATGCTTGTTTGAATTTCTACTATGTAGTTAAAAATCTTTGTAGATTAAAAATTCTAAATGGTCAAATTCCAAAGATTAAAGTACAACCATGAAAATCACACTTTGATAGAAATTCCAGCTTGTTTTCAAATGGATTAGACAGATTGAAAACAGCCACTGTGTTTTTGTCACCCGACCTAACCAAGTTTATAAAAGACTGATTAAAAATATATCAGTTAGTCTGGATAGTGATTTTAAAGAGAACAGTTTGGCTGGCAGTTTTGTAAGAGTTAGCAGAAGAGCTAGCTGTAAAGTTGGCTAAAATATTTTGTGAAGAGTTGGTAACTGTAGCAGAAAATAGCCATAGTAAAGCTAGCTGCAAAGATGGCTAGAATAATTATCAAGAAAACTGCCATGAGGATTTAAGAATGCAAGGAAGTGGCTGCTCTACAATTTGCTGAAGGAGTTTGAATTTACATGGAGGAAATGGGTCAAGATTGTTTGTAATTCATAGCCTTAAAGGTGTTCTGGAAAACAGCTTGCTGACCTGAAGCTTACACGATCCAAGTATAAGTGAAACTGACTACAGAAGGAAAAAAGCCAATCATACCTAAATTATATACTTTTACTTGATGATGACAACAGACATGGATTATATTTTTCTAATGGACCAAAAGATCCAGATTGCTTAATAAATAATTATATATATGCTATCTAAAGGTAGAGAAGCCCAGATAAACATATATACAGCCGTGGTGAGTAGAGTTATATATAATAAAATTTTAAATAATTTCTTTAATTTCTTTAGTAAAAATGACATTTTAAAAGTGATACGTGAATTTGTACTTTTTATGTTTATGGTGGGTGTATAGTTGAGCAGGGGTGTCTGGATGTGGTGTGTTCATGGAGCTCTGAAGTATATCTTCAGCACTGTCTAGACCTAGATATTGAGCTCCCAGGATAGTCCAGTGGTGTATATGTAGGCCTCATGAATAGGCCCTGGTCTCATGAATAGACCTCCTCTAAAGCCCCTATTACTCACAAGAGATGAGCAGGGCTGGCTCAGTGCCTGATTTATTTTTTCCGGATACTATTTCTTGTGGATGATCTGTCTAGGTACTTAGAAGGGGAGTGCTTAAAATGAGGTATTTTCTCACGACATCATAGGGCATTGTGTACTTAGTCCATGCTTGACTGTCTACTTATCATGGCATGAAGAGCTGCAGTTCACATATTCACTTTTCTTCTCTCACCTTGCCTACTTCATCAGCATTAACTAATCAAGCAGAAAGACATTTTGAAATCTATATTTTCTTAATTCTATAAAACGATTTTATTTTTCGTTTATTAAGAAAGAAAAAAAGAGAGATGATTTGCTATATATATATTTTGCAAAGAAATAATTTTCATATTCATTAAAAGAAGAATATATAATTTAAATGCAAGCATAATTTTGTTTGAATTAAAATCGAAAAAGCAAATCTTTTAAATTGGTCTAAGAACGCTGATAATTAATCAACAAGTACCTATCAAATAAAAGTTGACTTTATTTAGTTTGATAAAAAAAAAAAAAGAACTTATAAACTGAAATTAAATTTTAAATTATATCTATATTTTGTTTGTACACATGTATATGTGTGAAATTTATATGTTTTCCAAATGGATTATGAAAAAAAAAATTATTATTGTAACAAATTTACACGCACACTCATATATGTAAAATTATAATCATTTTTTTTGTTATTGAATATTAATTGTATATACCTAAATCGTGTGTCTGTGCGCATATACATGTAAAGTTTAATTATTTTTTTATATAATTATTTTATGTTAATTGAAATGTATTCCATGTATATTATAAAACGCATGTCTGTGTACGGATATATATATATGCCTTTATAGAAACTAATTAAGAAATGATGCAACTGATGTAATAACTTGAATTTTGTAGTAATATTGTAAATTACAGTGTAATGACTTCTATTATTGAATACTTTTCAAAATCAGAACCCTCATAAGACCTTAATCATTTATTTATTTGTTATTAATAAACTTGTATTTAATTGTTAAAATTGGTTTCCATCATCTCTTGTTCACATACAGTAATAGAGCCTGTGTTCTCTGGGCTAGATTCATGCATGGGATAAATATAATGAATGTGGATGTATATTTAGTGCTTTGGGGCATCCAGAGATGATCAATCATCATCCTGGTTAGCGCAAAAGAGAATACTCTTTAAAGCCCATGCACTATATTTTATTTTTAATTTAGTCTTATTAGAATTTCAGTTTTTAGTTGGCCAGTACAAGTGGCCTGAGCATTGATGATGATCAGCATGTTTTAATGTCCCAGTATTATTGCTTCGATTTCTGATTATTGTGTATTTTAATGGATGGGCACTTAAATGGTGCATCCAAGCAATTGCCCAAGCTGGCAAAGGTTCAATAGTTAGCCTGGTCTACAGAAGACCCATTTCCAATCCAGTCATAAGATTGACTGTTGATATATTGTACTGATTTGTTTATTCCCATCAATGATGATGATGGATGGTTATTTCTCTTTATTTTGAGTATTACTTATACTGATATTTACTTTATAATGCTGGTTGATATATAATTGATGTATAGTTATTTTAGTTGCTCTTTTTAGTAGCTGGCTGATCTCTCAATGTTCATAGAGATTCTCTAATCTCATTTTATTATTAAATATCTCATTACTTATATACTTCTTGTAAATTGTTAATATTTCAAATATTTAATTTTAAATGGACTGGGAGTGATGATGATTTTCCATCACCCCAGTTCAATTTTATTTCCCTTCGAATTCTGATACCACTCCCCCCCCCCATCCCATTATAATATATTTAATATATGTGTTTTATAAGTGATATTTACTAT
The DNA here is from genome assembly GCA_028023455.1 of Epiperipatus broadwayi. Lineage (NCBI taxonomy): Eukaryota > Metazoa > Onychophora > Udeonychophora > Euonychophora > Peripatidae > Epiperipatus > Epiperipatus broadwayi. The sequence continues at coordinate 5,916,160 of JAQFVV010012423.1, forward strand.
ATTATTGCTGTTCTTTAATAAGAATTCTGACAAGTCAGTTTATTTTTGGTCTATAGTGAATTTCCTATACCTTTTTTCCAATTTTTTATTTATTTGTATTTAATAAATCAATAAAAGAAAAAATAAGTGCAGTACATTTATGTAAAAAATACTGTTTAACTTGTATTTATTATAAAAGAATATCTAATCTCCATGATCACCAGGCTATTAAAAGAAAAAAAACAATTTTGTATGGATAGTTATTTATGTTATCTTCTAAGAAAATTTAAGTTCTTTTTCTAAGATATATTTCATTAGTCTTGAATAATAATAAATGGTAGTTTTAAATAATGAAGAAGTCTACATTTATATTTAACAACACCTTTTAGAAAATGTTATATAAATTACACCAATCCACAGTACCATTATAATATAAATTAGTTTAATTCATGGAAGGTTTTATGAACATATAGAACATTAAAATATATAATTATATATTTCAATATTAAACACAGTTCTTTTCAAAAGTTACCATCAATAAGAATTCATTTTATGAAAACAATTACAAAGTGACACCATATAATGTTAAGTAGATCATTCAAATAATAAATACTGTTATAGTAAATGAGATACTCTTCACTAGTCAATCAACAATACAATAATAAGAAAATAGATATCCACATATCCAAATATATTTCTCTTTATATATTAAGAAGATTGTCTTGAGCAACTGCAACAGAAGGTATGAGAATAAATCAATCTACTTATTTAAAACAGATTAATTTTTATTTAACAATGTAAAGTGAATTTAGATTTGAAAATAAAATGGTCATTTTTATTTTTTCAAAGTATTTATCTTGAAGAAGGAATGAGAGTATCCTTGCATTTAACATCACTGATTTAATATTATAGTATGGCACAAGTGAGGAGAGATTTTTACCTTCTAAATAGAATTACCTTATGACACTGCACTAGTAAGATTCATTGACCATTTAAAATTTGTAATAAACATTTAAATGATAAATATATATTGAAAACAAACAAAGTAAAAATATATAATATTGAATAGATTGTTCAAATAGTAAATGTTATTATAGGAAATGAGTCTTTCCTAATTGGATACCCCCCCATATAGTTTTTTTTATATATATTAATAAGATTGTCTTGAAAAACTACAACAGAAAGTGTGAGAAGATATCAATTTAATTATTTTATTGTGATTTATTTATTAAAGAAATTGATTTTTGTTTAACAAAGTAAATACATTTATATTTATTTTAAACTTTATAATAAGCAATTACAATTCTCTTATTATTTCTTTTTTTATGTATTGATTGTTGTGTATTCAAAATGCAAGCACTCCAAATAAAACAATAAATAATAATAATAGCAAAAAGTTGTTGCTACACACACAACACAATATATATACAGTTCACTTTGGTTTACTTTCTATGATGAGTTATTGCTACACTCCCAACTCATATATATATATATATATATAGTTCACTTTGGTTCTCTTTCCTTGACCCATTTCATGACTGGCTGCTTACTCAGTGGTTTCTTCTGGCCTGTTTTTCCAAAACTCTTTGGCCCTGTTTAGCTGCTATTCACAAACACATTTTTGCACTACTACACCATCACATAAGTGTCTTTCAACTATATGCACTTCCATTTCTCTGCAACCATTCACTTGGTAACTCGTTGGAAGTAGAATAATGCACTTTGTTGCTCAAACTATTTATAGTCCTCAGTTGGCCTCCAGCAATCCAAGGTTCATTTTTAATGTTATAAGTCTTAAACTTCTCTTTGCAGTTTTAATTGCACATACAATTAATTCATATTGTATCAAGAAATATTTGCAATTAGCAAATATTTTTTGGCATTTATCGAATGCAATGTTTTATTGCAAACACATACATTTAATCATTAATTAAATTTAACACTTATCAATTAGTGACCTAATGAAGAATAAATATTTTTCTCTATATATTTATTACTTTTTCTGGAATACAAAACTTATATTTGGATGTATAAGTGTAGTGTTTTTACAAAACACTACACTTCCACCCGCTCAAAAAAAAAAACCTTGTTGCAATTAAAATGTAACCTTGAAAATTACTTTGTTTTCTTTTCCCCTGCCTTGGGTGTTTTTCCCCCACTTGGTAAAACATTGAATTTTTCCTTGTTTTTCAGTTTTAAAGTGTCCATTTTGTACTGCTATAACTTGTTCACCACTCACAGGTTTGATGGTGACTGCACTAGCATATTGTGTATTCAAAACTTATTCACTACACACAGGTTAGATGGTGACTATTCCAGTGTGTGTATATGAAATGCAAGCACTCTGAATATCAACAAACAAACAAATAATAATAATAGTGAAAAGTTATTGCTACACATGCAACACAATATATATAGTTTACTTTGGTTCACTTTCTATGATGAGTTATTGCTACACTCACAATACAATATATATTGAACCAGAGACTTTCTCTATTTCAAAAATCATCCTTTCTAAAATCAAAACTAAAATTTATATCTATAAAAATTTTAAAAGGGAAAAGAAAATTTTATTTAAAATTTTGTATTTTTTTTTTGTTTGCCATAATACACGTAATCGATTATAAATGGCAATCATAAAAATATTTTGCTTTAAAAGAGTTTTGATTGTGATTTATTTTTTTATATTTGCTAATTGTGGACTGCTGATGTCTTATATTACAAATTAAAATTTGTATATCAGAAATTCCAAATTGAAAACAGCTGATTGCTGTTTTCTAGTGTTAATTGTGAAGTGAAGACTACTAATAGAAGATTGTTAATTGCCAATTATTACTAGCAGATTGCTAACTACTAAAAAAATCATTCATTCAGAAAAACAAAGTGAATACATTTAATCCTGGAGATAGTGACCATTCATTCAAAATGCAAAAACTACCCACCTTAAAGAACCATATTAAAAGTATGCTGTGCTAACACCCTGCCAAGACAAACTTTGAGCTCAAAATTCTGTCATCATGAAGATGTCCTAATTCAAAGCTGATCCTGAAGAATGCCTTCACAACCAGATTAAGGGAGATCAAAAACCACAGTGGTGTATTTTTGATGGGGCTAAAACCTTGTCCACACTACTGAAATAAATCAGACAAAAAAATTGAAGCTCTGAAGATAACTGAACATTTTTATATTTTATCCAGGACTTAAATCTTTAAGCTTGATGCTTAAAGAACAAAAAAATGTATGATAGATTTATTCATCTAAATTCAGATATTATTAATCAATTTATAAATCTTTATTTTTTTTATATGTGTTTTCTTTATGGAATCTATAAAGTGTAGAGAATCAGCTCAAGATTTCAATTTTTGTCACTTTGACAGACAGATTGTGAGTTAATATTTTATATTCATTGTTTTTCTTTATTATCATTATTAATTGTTGTTAAAAGCTTTGGCAGATAATAGTAGTTTTATCTTTCTATCTTGTCTTTTCTTTCTTTTAGTTGAAATTAATTTAGTTTAAAGTGTGTTTGCATTACCTGCAGACTGCGGATCTTTTGGCTGGTGATTCATATATTTCAGATTATGTAAAATCATAATCTGTTCTATTGCTTGCATGAGGTAACCTTAAGGGCTTTATTATAACACGAGTCCTTATAAGTGTTTAAGGAGCATAAGACATCCTTGTTTCATCCTGATGTTTTTACCAGATTAAAGAAAGATCACTCCACACTGTTCATCAAGATCGGCTTTATTAAAATCTAATACCAGAGAGTGAAATTTGTGTAGATAGATTTCTGGCAGAAAGATCATGATACTTCCCTTTAAGCTTAAGTGATAAAATAAAATTATCTGCCAAAAGTGTTTGATATCCCACAATATTAACTTGCACTCTCAGACAAAGAAAGTTGGGAAATTTGAGTCAACTTATATATATTTTTGGTTAATATTTTTTGAATTTAATAATACTTAAAAATTATTAATTATTATATGTTTTGGCTGACATTTGTTTCTGTGCCCTGTCCCTCTTCTAAACAATGTTTAAAGATCTCTTTCTCTCCCCATGTCTAGCTGGCCACATTTATTTCAGAATATTCATTATAACTTAGCTTTTTGATCACTGTCAATCAAATTTGCAAGGTCAACAGTGACCTAGTAGTGCCCTCTATGATAAAAAAGTGGAGTGTCTGTTACAATGAATTTAAAGATTTTAGTACTGCCAACAGTGGATTCAAATTGTAAAATCCACATGAAATTTTGTTCAGACAGTTGAGGAATATTTCAGGGCTAGGGTGGCAAAATTTAGTGTTAGGATCAGTTTATTGTAGTTGGAGTATGTGTTGATGGAGCAGTTTGGAGTATGGGTTCATCTTTTAATGTTAATAAATAACTGAATAATTAAATATTTTTTCTTGGATTTCAAAAAAAAATTTTGAATGAAAGAAAGTGGTAAATAAATAAATAATAAGTAATAATATTTAGATTTTTCAACGTAAAAAAATTTAAAACTAAAAATAAAAATTAAAAAATATAGATATATTGGGATTTGATCTTGTTTTTGAAAATGGAATTCAGTGAAGAAAGTGATAGGGGAGTACATGAGGAAGAAAGCCATATTTTTTTCAAAAATCCACAAGCAGTAGAAAGGGAAAAGGAAGAGATAGAGATACAAATGATGATAAAGATGATGATGGATATGATGGAAGAAAATAGAGAAAGGAAATGAAGTCAGCAGATAATGTGGGAAGAGTTCATAACTGAAATGAGGCAAGAAACCATGGGGAAAATGGAGAAAAACCAGGAGGCCATAGAGAAAAATTTGCCAAAAGAAATTTGAAAAGTAGAAAAAGAAGTTAAGGTAGCAAAAGGAGATTTAAGCAAAGTTAGAGATGAGTTTAAACAGAATAGAATTAGGGCAGATGAAGTGGAAATAAAACTAGTACAGATAGAAGTGATATCAGGATTGGATACAGATCAATAAAATAACACAAGAACAGCTAGATGCATTAAAGGAGGGGGGGATCCAGAAGGAAATAGAAAAGTGTACAGATAGTATGGTGGGGAAAATAGAGCAGGTATATCAAAACATAGAAGATAGTAGGACTAATTTAAAAACAGAATATAATGTAAAGGAATTTCCACAAGAAATCAAAGATAAGTGGATTAGAGTAACTCTTTCATTTGAATGTGAATTTGAAATAGAGATGGAAGCTACTTACAAAACAAGCTTATTTAAAGCATTCAAAAAGACTGTAGAAGAGGGATTCTTTTCATTTATTATTGTAGATGTTATCAATAATAAAGTGAGATACTTTGAACAAATGTGGAGTTTTGCTAAACAAAAGAGTTTTCAAGTATACATTGTAAAAATGATAGGAGATGCTGCTTCTTGTTCTAAAAGAAATACACATAATCATTCAATGAGTAAAATATCTAAAACTATTTATTTCTGGGAAATGGCAGATTCTGCAGAAGATAGCAGCAAGATTAAAGTAGATGATATCTGACAACAAGTAGAAGGGAAAGATATCAATAAATGTAGGGGAAGGAAGGACAGGACAAACATTTAGCAGGGTTTTTGTCAGGAGGGGGGCAGAATTAAATGATAAAAAAAATATGTAGAAAAAGAAAATATTTTTTTTATGATGGGGCAGTTGAACCAGAGACTTCCTCTACTTCAAAAATCATCCCTTCTAAAATCAAAAGTAAAATGCATATTTATAAAGATTATAACAGGGAAAATAAAATTTTATTTAAAATTTTGTATTTTATTTTTTATTGTTTGTGAGTATATATCTCATAACACATGTCCTCAATTATAAATGGAAATCATAAAAATATTTTGTTTTAAAAAAGCTTTGATTGACTTTTTTTTTTTGTTTCTTTTTTTTTTATTCTATTCTAAAAGTGGAGACTTATTTTCAAATTTATTAAAAGTGGTATTACAAAGAAAAGAGAGAAGATAAACAGTAGCCCTGGTTAAAATTTTAATTAAGATCTAGTAAAAGATAAAGAATAACCCTAGTTAAAACTTTTAATTAAGATCTGATGAGGATTAAAGACTATGCCTGGTTAAATTTTAAGTTCTGGCAGGAGATAAAAATAGTATATAAAAGCTCCATTTTTTTGATTGCAATATATTTTTTTATATTTGCTAATTGTGGGCAGGTGATGTCTTATATTTGCTAATTGCAGATTGTGAATTAAAATTTGTGTATTAAAAATTGTGAATTGAAAATTGCCAATTGCTATTTTCTTGTGTTAATTGTAAGTGAAGATTGCTAATAGAAGATTGTGAATTGCTACTTATTACTAGTGGGTTGCTAACTGCTAAAGAAACCACTTGTTCAAAAAAAATAAAATAAAAAATGAATACACTTAATTCTGGAAATAGCAACCATCCATTTAAAATGCAAAAACTACCCAACTTAAAGAACCATATTAAAATTATGCTGTGCTAAAACACTTCTAAGACAAACCCCGGAGATCAAAATTTTGTCATCATGAACATGTCCTAATGTCCTAGTTCAAAACTGATCCTGAAGATTGCCTTTATACTTCATGACCAAATTAAGAAAGATTAAAAACAACAGTAGTGTATTCTTTAAGCTAAAACTGTGCACACATCATTGGAATAGATCAGACAGAAAAATTGAAGCCCTGAAGGTAACTAAACATTTTTTAGATTTTAACCAGGACTTAAGTCTCTAAGCTTGATAATGAAAGAACAAGAAAACATATGATAGGTTTATTCATCTATGTTCAGATATTATTAATCAATTTGAAAATCTTCATTTTATTATATGTTTTTCTTTATGGAATCTATAAAGTGTAGAAAATCAGTTCAAGATTTCAATTATTGTCACTTTGTCAGAGAGATTGTGAGTTAATATTTTATACTCATTGTTTTTCTTTATTATTATTAATTGTTCTTAAAAGTTTTGGAAAATAATAGTAGTTTTTCTTTTTATCTCACCTGTTTCTTATTTTAGTTGAAATTAATTTAGTTCAATATGTGTTTGTGTTACCTGCAGACCATGGATCTTTTGGCTGGCAATTTATTGATAAGCAGATCTGTTTTCATATATTTCAGACTATGTAAAATCATAATCTGTTCTATTGCTTGCACAGAGGTAGCCTTAAGGGTCATATCATAACCCAAGTTCTAATGAGTGTTTAAGGAGCATAAGATATTCTTGTTTTGTCCCAATGTTTTTACTGGGTTAGAGGAAAAATCGCTCCACACTGTTCATTAACTTTTGTCCAAGATCAGCTTTATAAAATCTCTAATAAAAGAGAGTGGAATTTGTGTATATACGTCACTGGCAGAAAAATCATGATAATTCCCTTTAATCTTAGGTGATAAAACAAAATTATCTGCCAAATTGTTTGATATACCACAATATTCACTTGCACCCTCAGACAAAGAAGATTGGGAAATTCGGGTCAACTTATATCTTATTTTTTTACTAATATTTTTTGAATTTAATAAAACTTAAAAACTATTAATAATTATATGTGCTTTTGGTTAATCTTTGTTTCTGTGTCCTGTCCCTCAATTGGATGAACAATGTTTAAGATTTCTTTCTCTCCATGTCTAGTTAGCAGCATTTATTTTGAAGCATTCATTATAACTTAGCTTTTTATCACTATCAATTAAATTTTCTATGTGATGTGATGTGATACACTGTGACTTCTCCTTAAATGGACTCATTTATGTTTATCTCATGTTTAGGCAGATTTTGTTAGTTCACTTGGATAATATCAGTTGATACCAGTTCCTGGAAATTGATTTAGATTGTATTTAAACCCCAATCTTTTTGTAAATATATCATTGTATGTTTTGGGTTTTCTTACTGAACTAAATGGCATCATAGCCAATATATTCCCCTTCAATACTTAAAAAAAAAAGCTAGTAATTAAAAGAAAATATAAACTTTTATCTTTCTCCATTTCATTCCATAACCATTACACCATTACATAACATAATTATTTCCAGCACAAGTCAGAAAATCATGATTCTTTCTGATGTATGTATTGAATAAAACATCAGTAAGGAAAGTACACCTAAAACAACATTATTTATCAAAGGTCATAATACATTTAATTATATCCCAAACTGTAATGGCATCATTGGTTATCTTCCACTTTCATTTAGTATAGCAATTATATTAATGCTCCATAGGAGTTACAGTTTTTTATCAGGTTCACATTAGTATCATCTTATTATATCAAATAATTAAAATGAGCTTAACTTTCATTTAAGCACTCTCTAAATGATTTATTTACTTTAATGTTTTGACTTTCAGGTTTAAATATTGTTTACATATTCTAACACTCATTATATTATTGATTCTAATGTCACTTGAGCAATGACATATGTCAATGTTCATAATTTTGAAATACACTGTTTTGTAAATTAATTTTATACCCAATGTTTTACAAAATATTTTATTATTGACCTAATTTCTTGATCATAGCTTCAAAATTGCTTAATCATTTCAGATCATCTTAAAAATATTGTCTATAATGCTACACAATGACAAGGTATTAGAGTTGAAATAACTTTTAGGTAAAATTACATTATCAATCAACATTCATCAAATATAATCATATATATTTTATCTTTTTTATCATGAATGTGATCATGTCTATCTGTTGTATAAGATAGAGTGCATAGTTGTACAGAGTTGAAAGTCTGTATTCAAGTCCCTTATATATATATATATAATACGATTCTAAATCTTTCATCAAAATGCACGCCATGTAAAATAACAACTCAAACTTCTTTATGGTGAATATATAGTAAAATTACATTAACCACATATAGCAAAATATTAAAAAAAATCCATAAACAACACAATATTTATAAATTCATTATCTACATAGAACACATTGTATAGGATTATGGTAGTTGTCCATAAAAGTAGCAACAAATAAAGCCATGGTAAACTTTTTTTAACTTAAATGAATCAACATGAATAACAGTTATTATATTCACGGATAAACAAATAATAAATTTATTTTAATCCCAAACTATTTAATGTCACCATTGGTTATTTCTATTCCAACTTATTGTAACAAATATATTAATATTTTATAGGGGTTACTTTTTTTTTTATCAGGTTAAGTCGTAAACTAACAACTGCAAAAGGAAGATAAAAGAAGCATATTTTATCATCAACAACAATACCCCAATTATGATACATTATGATACATGCTTCGCTATCTCCAGAAAATGGACAAACTAATTAATTTACATATACATTTGCATATATTACCATTTAATAATATCACAACAACTATTATTATTTTAGCTATGATTGTGAGGGATAACACCTCGAAAGCGCTTAGTTCGGATTAACTCATTTTGATGGTTTGCTATTAACAACTTCTTCAACCAGCATTTTAAAGTGCTTGTGTATACTAATAAGCATTTTTAAATTAGCTTAATTTTAATTTAAATCTTTTTACTTAATTAATTGACTTTTAGGTTTAAATATTAACTTTGCTTATTCTAAACCCTTATGCTGTTGACTCCAATGTAATTCTAACAATGTTGTGAATAGTTTATACATATTATTAGAATTTTAACTTATACGTGTATGTGTTTATGATTTTAAAGTATACTGTTTGGAAATAAATTTTATCCCAAACGTTTTACAAAGCATTTTATTAATAACTGAAATATAGGTTTATTATATACCTGTATCAATATATGTAATATATAGGGTATATGAGCACAGACTTTTACACGACCCACCATTCTCCACTCTAACTCATGAGCATTTTAATATTGAGCTAACTTCTTAATCATAATTTATATTGCCTATATTGCATAACATAATTAAAACATATTGGAATTAAAATATCTGGTAAGTAAGATTAAACAATAAAATAACTAACAAGTATATATGCTCACATCATCAATCAACATTCATCAAATGTAACTAAATATAATATAATTCTAGATCTTTGATCAATATTCACCCTCTACAAAATAACACCTCAATCTTCTTTATAGGCATATATAGTCTGGCTATGTTAACATTACAGCAAAAGTTAAAAATATTTTCATTAATATTACAATATTTATACATTCATCATCTAAAAGATAGGCTATATGGTCAGAGTTATGTTAATTATCTGTGAAAGCATAAAGAAATAAATTCATAGTAAGCTTTCTTTTAATTTAAATGAACAAATATAACTAAACAAATAATAGATGGTTACTCAAGGCATATCCAACTCTGCATGTAATTTTTCAAATCATTCTGTAGGTATCCAACTATTATTAATATAAACTGCTTGCAATATTGATAATAAATTATACATTATTATTGTTATAAAATAAATTCTGATTATTAAGAATTTTCTATTTTTAACTTTATTTCATTTAAATAAAACAGTCATAAATAATGTAAATGCTTCTAACACTGATATAAATTTTCAAAATTAGTAACTCAATTCACAAAAACAGGTCCTTAATTAATTGAAATTTGCATTGTAGGTAAACATTTGCATATATATAAATATATATATTGTACCGGTCGAAAAACACACATCGATCCAACAAACCCCTGAATACAGGTAAAGTACCTCGAGGCCGAACATGTACAAGATAGATAAATCAGGTACATCGTGAATTCTGCCCTATTTACCTATATCCCAAGGTCAAAGATCTAATCAATGGCCTTTCTCGATGATACGATCGAATTCCTTTATTTTCACTGTGCCGGCAGCTGGGTCTTAAAGCATGAGATTCGATTTTATTACATTTTAATGAGAACTTGGGTGATTGGTTGATATGTATGTTTAAAAATCCAAATTTATTTAAAATAAAAGTAAACAAAATGATTCGAGAACACTGGAAGTTTGTTTTAGTTATATATATATATATTTAAAATCATTAGGCATTCTACATTAGTTATTTTACATTAGTTAAAACTCAAGCTCAAAAAAAAACAAAACAAAAATACAATTTTTAAATTCACTTCATAATTATATGAGTTCCTGACGACTTTATTTTTATTAGCGGTCAGCATTGACATTATTGGGTTTGTACAATTTATTTTGTTAAGTTTATACATCTTTAATTTTGTTTACATTTATTCTCCTTTTTTAAAATAGTAAAAATTATTTCATAATTAAATGACCATGGATTTCAAAATTCCCCGTGCACATTTATTACAAGCTTATAATATAGCGATAGGTTTAAACATCTGCCTAATGCACATATATAAGAATGACTTTAAAAAAACATTTCTATTGAAAAAGATATTAATTAAATAGACGATTGTAGTAAGACTAATTTGACGTCTTACTCCATTAACATATATATATATATAAGATTTTTATTTATCTTTATAAAATTAATAATTTGGATTTTCAACAACTAATGTTTTATGACATTAGTGGACCTTGCTGGCGTAGCTTATAAATAACTTTAAAACTCTAAGCGATTATAATAAAAACATCTATCAGTTAATTATCAAAGCAAACAAGTCACTTTAGTTGGACTTACAACTAAAATCATACCTATAATGAAATATACTGTGAATTAGCCAAAACCAAATGATTTTAACTAATTACGCAAACGAACAAAAGAGTTAATTACTCAGGTTGAAGATCCTTTCGGTAGAATCATCTCCCTATGACTTACATAATAGATAGGCAAAATAAAAGCAAAATAATGTCGAGTTAATAAATATACGAATGCAAAATGGAGAGAAGAAACATAAGTGAGAAAATATGGGCCGGATTACGGACACACGTATGTCTATTCCAATGAAGACTAAAAGGAAAATCGATACGTCCACATGTCATGTCCATGTATCGATAAGAGATAGGAATTACAGAGAGTCCTCATATTCGCCTCTATGAATTCTGCTGACAAACCAACTCTATCTCAATCATGCTGTCTGTTTCACAGGCGTATGCGAAGAATGAAAGCTAACTCCCAATCACAAAATCTATGACCGTTTTAGGTCTGTTCATGAGACTCCAAGCATTCTTTATTAACCCGAGATCTTATAATTGTTAAATAGGAACGAATTATAATTAAATAGCCTTAAAATGATCTAACACTGCATAGAGAACAACCTGCATAAACAACTACTTTATATAAATATTTAACATACAAAAAAAAGACATAGAAATAAGGGAATTTAATTCTTGAAAAAATCCCCCCTTTCCCTCTTTCCTAACTTAAAAAAAAAGCATGATAATTAACTGATGCTATCCAGCGGCGCTGTTACTAGGTCAAAAATCTATAACCTATTTTATTCTGTTTTGAATTGCAGAAATATAAAATAACAGAATCCCATTCTGGGAAATCTATCTATAACCTATTTTATTCTGTTTTGAATTGCAGAAATATAAAATAACAGAATCCCATTTTGGGAAATCTATAATAAAACTGTTTAAAGAAATTACGGCATGTTTAGTTTGAAATATATATATATATTCGACATAACTTCACTTGCGAAATAAAATAGATCAAAATTATTTTATTTTAAAATTAAATTGTTCTTTCCTGAACTCCCTCTAATAAAACATAGTTTGCTCTCTTAGAAAATTATTCTGAGCCCCTGTGAGTGAAGCCTGTCGAAATACAAAAAAAAAAATCAAAGCATGAAATAATCTCATGCTAAAATTAATATAAAACAAATAAATTCATATTCAATTAAAAATATTAGAAAATTGTTGTGAGCTTGAATTATCAAAAAGAAAAACATTATAAATAATTTAAAAGAACAGGTTAAAGAGACAGTTAAAAAAAAAGATTCTTAATAAAAATTAACTTTTGACATTTTAAAGCTTTACGAAATTATATTTACATTCTAATAATACTTTGGTCAAATATGGACGACTACCTTGGTGCTCCCCGGGATGAGTTCTTCGGGCAAACATTGATGGCTTTCTGGCAGCAGCATAATGGAAGATTTCGGGTCTCAGGAGGGAAAGTGCAGCGATTACCCTGTTTTACTCCTCGATCATCGTAGTGTGCTTTCTACAACTCTCTCTGTTCTCTGTCACTCTCTGTCTGGTCTCTCTCTTGTCTAAAAAGGGCCACTCTTTATTCCTTCTACTGCCTCAGGTGATCTTTTAGAAAACAATGGTAATTGTTTTTATTCTAATTTTAGAAAGTTTGTACCTCGATAAGGATTAATATATTTCAATCTAATTTTATATTAGTTTTTAATTTAGATAACAATGCAGAATCTCCACTAATTAATGAATATAGATTCCACAGTGAATGGATTTTGGTAATTTATCAATGCTTTTAATTTAAACATTTATTTTAAATTTCTTATCAAGGTACAAATCTTTTCACAAAGGCCAGCTTGAATTCTTGAACTAAAAATAAAGCATTTTAAACATATACAGTATATCTAAAATATATAAAAAAAATTCAAAGTTAATTATTTGAATTTTTTCCTTTTAATAATAAAATAGAATAAGTGTTAGTACAATTATGATCCAAAATAAATTATAGGATTTATTCAGGTTAGTTAAAAATGTTTAAAAAATATTTTTTTTAGAATAATAAAAAAAAGAAAATGTTAGTAAATAAATAATTAGGTGGGTCAGACTGTGAAATGGCAAATCTGAATCAGATTTACCATTTCACTCTCCCCCACTTCACGAAAAAAAAAATCTATACATATATATATATTTTTTAACACATACACAAAATTTCTAAAACTTTCCAGGTCACAGAGTCCCAACCAGCTATTTCTCACACTATCTACTCTCTGGTTACAATTTGAAATGTCCTATTTGTTTGAATTAGGCATTTCTTCTAAACTCTATATACACGCAAAATTCTTTCTCATTTCTTAGTTGTTATAAATTCCTGTTGTTTACTAAAAACATCCATCTAGATTAAGTACTTTGTGCTATCTTCCTGGATCTGGTGGGACATATGGCTTTTACTGCCTGGCATTAAAAGTTCCTATATTTCCTTGCTCTCCTAATAAAAACACATTCTACTGACATTTTCTTTGGATCTTGTAAGGACCATGGTAAAGCAGGAAGAATTTTTTGAATTCCTTCTTGGTCGCATTACTTCGTTTTGGTGCTCTAAGCCACACCATATCCCCTTCTTCAAATTTCTGGGGTGAATTGTGATATCTTTTCATTCTTACCCAGGCCATCCTTTCCATATGGGCATGGGCCTCCTTTTGGTCTTCTTCAGGGTGGATAATCGATCTTTTGGCCGAATTTTACCGAATATTTCGGGGCATGGTTTTCCATAGTGGAGCCTTTTTGGGGTGAATCCTGTAGATTCATTCAAGGTATGGTTGAAGTACCTCACAATTTCATCAGTTCTTCTTACCCATCCCCAATGATCATGAGATGTGTACATGAGGAAGAGTCTGTTAATTTCTCTCATGAATACGAGGAAGAGCCTGTTAATTTCTCTCATGACCCTTTCACATGGATTAGATTGAGGTTTTCTAACAGAAGTTAACTGGTGATGTAGTCCTTGTTTCTTGATCCATCTAGCCCACTCCTTTGAAGTAAATGCGGTCCCATGGTCCAAGAAATTACCTCTGGCGTTCCTACTTCCGGAAATTGCTTTTGTTGGAGCACACGAATAGCATTTCTCGTATCTGCAGCTCTTACAGGGTATACACGTACATACATTGAAAATACATCTTATGTAATGAGCAAGTACCAAAACTGTTGAAATGATGGTGATGGCCCATAGTGGTCCACGGCGAGCAGTTCATTTGGTTTAGTTACAGCAATGGTGTGGAGGGGTCCTGCATAGGACCTGTTTGGGTATTTATTCTGAGCACATTTGGTGCACCTCCTGGGGATGAGAAGGACTTGAGCATATAGACTGGGCCAATAGAACCATCGCCTAATACCTTCTTCAGTTTTCTGAGGCCCATAGTGCCCAATATTCTCATGCACATGTTGTATGATTCTGGTCCTCAATTCTGTGGAAATTATTATTTTTCCATGGGTTGTCTCATTTCTTCATTTTAATTTGTAGAATCTCATCCCTAAGCCGGTACTGTGAAGATCTTTTCTAAAAATGTTTACTTGTCTCATGCAGATCCTTTTTCAGCTCAGTGATTATTTGTCAATATTGTTTTTCAGCTTGTTGCCAATATCCTAAGTGCTGCAATTCATCCTCAATAGTAGTTTCCTTCTGGGCTACCATAATCTGGGCAGTTTGATCATGCAGTTCCGGGTTCTGAGGGTTCATCAGTATTGGGTGATGGCTTAAAATGTCAGCCACCATATTTTCTGGTCCTGGGCAGTAGACTACACTATACCGGAATTTCTGTAGGGTCAAACTCCAACGAATGAGTCGGTCATTTGTTAGGAAACTCTTGTTTAAAAATTCCAAGCACCTATGGTCAGTAATTATGATTACTTCAGACCCCAGGAGGAATTGCTTGAATTTTTGACAAGCCCACACAATAGCGAGTGTTTCCTGTTCTGTTGTGGTATAGTTTACCTCAGCCCCTTTTAAAGTTCGGCTGATAAAATAGAGAACTTGGTGTAGTCCCCTTTTTCTCATTTGAAATAACAAAGTGCCTAGACCCCTCTTACTACTAATGGTTTGGATGTAGAAGGGGTAGTTAAAATCTGGATGGTGAATTATTACGGCTTGTAAAAACTTATTTTTGATTACTTGAAGGTCCTGATCATGAGTGGTGGTCCATGCCCACCTCTTATTTTTATGTAAAAGATCAATCAAATGAGTTGTTTCCAATGCAAACCCAGGGTAGAATTTATGATAGAAATTACATAACCCCAGGAAAGAACGGACTTGCTTGCGGGTCGCTGGGGTTGGAAATTTCTCAATAGCTTCAATTTTTTCAGGGTGAGGTTTTATTCCATCTGCGCTAATGATGTGACCCAAGAATAAGATTTCTTTTAGGGCAAAGCAGCTCTTCTCCAAATTAATGGTGATGTTCTCACGCTCACACTCCTTGAAAAATAGGCCTAAGCACTTAATGTATTCTTCCATGTCCTTTGAAGCTATTACAATATCATCAATGTAGCAGACCATATGGTCTTGCAATTCCTCTGAGAGTACTTGTTTGAGACAGTGCATCAAACCTGCACCACTCTTTATGAGGTCAAAAGGTACCCTCTTGAATACATGGCTTTGCCCGTTATATCGAAAAGCAGTATATTTTCGATCTCTTGGATCAAGGGCCATCTGCCAATAACTTGAAGTTAAATCCAAAGTGGAAAAAATAGTCTTTCCAGGCAGATGGACAAAGACTTCTTGGATAGGTGGGGGGATGTCTCTCTCAGGTATAGTCATGCTGTTCAATTTACGAGCATCAAGGCACAAATGAAGGTCACCACTCCTTTTCCTTACAACCACTAAAGGATTATTGTAAGGGGATGGTCCCCATTCGATGATTCCCCATTCCATCATCTGTTTAATTTGACTCTCCATCTCTTCTTTATATTGGAAGAGAATTGGGTAGGTTTTGGATTGGACTTACAATTCTTCTTTTAATCTAATGCGGTGGGTATAACCTTTGATTTGACCAAGGACTTGAGAAAATACCTTGGAATACTCGTTTTCCAACATTTCTTTAATTTGGTTCCTGTCTCTGGGATTGGCAATCGCTGCTTCTTGTACCTTTGTCAAGATCAATGCTGGGTCAACCGGTTGAATGATACAGCTGCAGTTATCCACTTGATTTTTCTGGGTGTCCTGAAATTTCACGGCCTCTTGCTTTATGTAACAGGTCCTTCGGTAGTAATCAATGATGCCTTCATGTTGTATTAAAAAATATGATCCCAACACCATGTCATAAATGAGTCCATCCATGACTAAAAAGGCATGTCCTAAAGATATTTGATTTATTCTCAACTCCAACCATATTTGGTAATTTTTACTCATTGATTTACGTCCATTTGCCAGAGTTAAACCAATGGGCCGTGGAGGGAGCTTCATGAATTCTTTTAATCTCCTCATGTTTTCAAACCAAGCTTTTGATATCAGGGATACTTGGCTTTCCGAATCCATTAATGCTTGCACTCTCTCGGTCTCGACTGTTATCTGCACAATTGGGAAGAGATTTCCCATGCTATTGTTTCTGGATCTATCTCCATGGATGATTGTGGTTCTTGGATTTTCCTCAGTTATTTCTATTTTTTTGGTTACTTTGACCTTTTTGTTCCACTCCTGTGTCTTTATCACTAATAGAGGTTAAAAATCTTCCCATCTCTGAGATGGTGTAAATTTGGCAGCTTAACATCATTCTTTGGACCCATATGAGCATATTGTTCTTTATAATGCATGCATCAGAGTACGTGAAGGTGGTTAGGGTTCGAAACTTCGCCACTTGTTTAAAAAAAAATTGGATGAAAGTTCCTTGCTGGCTACCTTGATATTTTTCGGCTGTCAAAGTCTGAATCATATCTTCTTGGTGCTCATCACTGCAAAATTGCCCTATCACTGCTTGTTCATATTCTTTGAAGTTTTTGGGTTTCTATGCTAATGACCTCCACCAATCCTTTGTAGTGTTTTTTAAATAATGGCTCACAGCAGCCACTTTCTCAGCCTCATCCATTGCATGAACATGGATCAGTTCCCTCAGGCTTTCTATGTGCTCTATAGGATTCCCTCCTGGCTCGCCTTGGAACTCCTGTATATGGATCAGTTGGTATATCAATGATGGTCCCTGTGAGCCGCTTGAAGGTGTTTGAACTTTATTGTTGGTGGTCTTCTCATTAGCCTCTGTTTCTATGATGGCTATTCTTTGATCTAGGGCTTCTTGATGCTTGTGCATTGTTCTCTCAATTTCATATCTCATTGTTGTCATAATGCTGTTCATCATCATCTTTGAATTTTCCATCATTATGGAAATCATCTTCTCTTCTGCATTTTCCTGTTGCTCATCCACCTGCTCCTCTTTTGTGGGATCCATCTAAAACAGAAAATCTTTTTATTTAAAAAAAATTATATTATTATTATTTATTTATTTATTTATTTGTATACTTTACTTAAAAAAAATTTGAAATTTTATTCAAGACTGCTCTTTTCTCTTAATTTACTCTTAATTTATTGAGGGATAAACAAAACTTTATATATTTATTTGACTTGAATGGGTTACACCACCCTTCCCTCCTAAAACATCTCCCATCCTACTATTACCTGTTCTGTTTACTGCCTTTCGTTATAAAATTATTTGCCACTCAGCTAAAAAAAATTTTTCGCAAAACTTAACTTTTTCCTAAATGAAATGAAACAAATTTATTCTTTTTACCTCTGGTTGTTCTCCTGTGCCTGGACAGATTTGACATTGATCATACATGACTTAGTTGATAACAATTGGTTTACATGATTTCATTTACATTTAATTTACATTTAAGTTGTACTGACTCTTTAACCATTTTATTCTTCCAGGTTCGAATCTTAAATAACACTATTTTGTGTTTGAAAATATTGATTTAAACTATTGGCAAATTTTTTCGTCTGGGTGCCAGCCAATAGATTATATATATGCTTTATTATTAACAATTTATTCACCCAAGTCTCTATTAACAAACATTTATTGCTATTACACAATTTTGATTTAGTAATTTTTTTATATCACAATATTTTACAGACTGAACATTTATTTATATACCAAAACATACAGTATTTGGTTTATTTTTCTTTTACATTTTACACATGAAGAAAAATCACAGATAGAAACAAAAACCTCATATATTTTCCTTTCTATTTTGAGTCTGTGTCATATATCACTTTTAGTTCTGGGTACCAGCTATTTGTGGACCCATTATTCTTATTCTCTACCACAAAATACAGCAAAAAAAGTACATGTGTATTTCACACATTTCATTTTATCAACATATTCATCATGGTGTAGGTATTTATCTAAAATCCCCACCATTTTAGAGCATCCCAAACTCAGGAAAAAAAATTTTTTTTACACATATACATTATTCATTACTATGTCAAAAAGCATAACAAAAAAAAAAAACACATTATATACATTAAACATTATTCAGAGTTTTGCAGTGTGTGCAAAACATCATACAAACTTGGGAAAAAAATCTTACATATATTTGTTATTTAGTGTAATTAAAAAAAAAACCTTATATATATATATGCTTAACATTATATAGGGTGTGGGAATATCTAATAGCACCACGATGGGCATCCAAAAACCCAGAAAAAAAAATATATACGATATACCGGTCGAAAAACACACATCGATCCAACAAACCCCTGAATACAGGTAAAGTACCTCGAGTCCGACCATGTACAAGATAGATAAATCAGGTACATCGTGAATTCTGCCCTATTTACCTATATCCCCAGGTCAAAGATCTAATCAATGGCCTTTCTCGACGATACGATCGAATTCCTTTATTTTCACTGTGCCGGCAGCTGGGTCTTAAAGCATGAGATTCGATTTTATTACATTTAAATGAGAACTTGGGTGATTAGTTGATATGTATGTTTAAAAATCCAAATTTATTTAAAATAAAAGTAAACAAAATGATTTGAGAACACTGGAACTTTGTTTTAGTTATATATATATATATATATTTAAAATCATTAGGCATTCTACATTAGTTATTTTACATTAGTTTAAACTCAAGCTCAAAAAAAAAAAATACAATTTTTAAATTCACTTCATAATTATAAGAGTTCCTGACGACTTTATTTTTATTAGCGGTCAGCATTGACGTTATTAGGTTTGTACAATTTATTTTGTTAAGTTTATACATCTTTAATTTTGTTTACATTTATTCTCCTTTTTTAAAATAGTAAAAATTATTTCATAATTAAATGACCATGGATTTCAAAATTCCCCATGCACATTTATTACAAGCTTATAATATAGTGATAGGTTTAAACATCTGCCTAACGCACATATATAAGAATGACTTTAAAAAAAACATTTCTATTGAAAAAGATATTAATTAAATAGACGATTGTAGTAAGACTAATTTGACGTCTTACTCCATTAACATATATATATATAAAAAGATTTTTATTTATCTTTATAAAATTAATAATTTGGATTTTCAACAACTAATGTTTTATGACATTAGTGGACCTTGCTGGCATAGCTTATAAATAACTTTAAAACTCTAAGCGATTATAATAAAAACATCTATCAGTTAATTATCAAAGCAAACAAGTCACTTTAGTTGGACTTACAACTAAAATCATACCTATAATGAAATATACCGTGAATTAGCCAAAACCAAACAATTTTAACTAATTACGCAAACGAACAAAAGAGTCGATTACTCAGATCGAAGATTCTTTCGGTAGAATCATCTCCCTATGGCTTACATATTAGATAGGTAAAATAAAAGCAAAATAATGTCAGGTTAATAAATATACGAATGCAAAATGGAGAGAAGAAACTTAAGTAAAAAAATACGAGCCGGATTACGGACACTTGTATGTCTATTCCAACGAAGACTAAAAGGAAAATCGATACATCCACATGTCATGTCCATGTATCGATAGGAGATAGAAATTACAAAGCATCCTCATATTCGCCTCTATGAATTCTGCTGACAAACCAACTCTATCTCAAACACGCTGTCCGTTTCACAGGCATATGCGAAGAACGGAAGCTAACTCCAAATCACAAAATCTATGACCATTTAAGGTCTGTTCATGAGACTCCAAGCATTCTTTATTAACCCGAGATCTTATAATTATTAAATAGGAATGAATTATAATTAAATAGCCTTAAAATGATCTAATACTGCATAGAGAACAACCTGCATAAACAACTACTTTATATAAATATTTAACATACAAAAAAAAAATACTTATAGAAATAAGGGAATTTAATTCTCGAAAAAATCCCCCCTTCCCTCTTTCCTAACTTAAAAAAAATGCATGATAATTAACTGATGCTATCCAGCGGCGCTGTTACTAGGTCAAAAATCTATAACCTATTTTATTCTGTTTGAATTGCAGAAATATAAAATAACAGAATCCCATTCTGGGAAATCTATAATAAAACTGTTTAAAGAAATTATGGCATGTTTAGTTTGAAATATATATATATATATATTCGACATAACTTCACTTGCGAAATAAAATAGATCAAAATTATTTTATTTTAAAATTAAATTGTTCTTTCCTGAACTCCCTCTAATAAAACATAGTTTGCTCTCTTAGCAAATTACTCTGAGACCCTGTGAGTGAAGCTTGTTGAAATACAAAAAAAAAAATCAAAGCATGAAATAATCTCATGCTAAAATTAATATAAAACAAATAAATTCATATTCAATTAAAAATATTAGAAAATTGTTGTGAGCTTGAGTTATCAAAAGGAAAAACATTATAAATAATTTAAAAGAACAGGTTAAAGAGACAGTTAAAAAAAGATTCTTAATAAAAATTAACTTTTGACATTTTAAAGCTTTACGAAATTATGTTTACATTCTAATAATACTTTGGTCAAATCTGGATGACTACCTTGGTGCTCCCCAGGATGAGTTCTTCGGGCAAACATTGATGGCTTATGGCAGTTGATGGCATGTTCTGGCAGCAGCGTAATGGAAGATTTCGGGTCTCAGGAAGGAAAGTGCAGCGATTACCCTGTTTTACTTCTCGATCATCGTATCGTGCTTTCTACAACTCTCTCTGTTCTCTGTCATTCTCTGTCTGGTATCTCTCTTGTCTAAAAAGGGCCACTCTTTATTACTTCCTACTACCTCAGGTAATCTTTTAGAAAACAATGGCAATTGTTTTTATTCTAATTTTAGAAAGTTTGTACCTCGATAAGGATTAATATATTTCAATCTAATTTTATATTAGTTTTTAATTTAGATAACAATGCAGAATCTCCACTAATTAATGAATATAGATTCCACAGTGAATGGATTTTGGTAATTTATCAATGCTTTTAATTTAAACATTTATTTTAAACTTCTTATTAAGGTACAAATCTTTTCACAAAGGCCATCTTGAATTCTTGAACTAAAAATAAAGCATTTTAAACATATAAAGTATATCTAAAATATATTTAAAAAAATTCAAAGTTAATTATTTGAATTTTTTTCTTTTAATAATAAATTAGAATAAGTGTTAGTACAATTATGATCCAAAATAAATTATAGAATTTATTCAGGATAGTTAAAAATGTTTAAAAAATGTTTTTTTTAGAATAATAAAAAAAAGAAAATGTTAGTAAATAAATAATTAGGTGGGTCAGACCGTGAAACGGCAAATCTGAATCAGATTTACCATTTCAATATATATATATATTAATGTTAATATTTGATCAATTTTACAAGCACTAGGTTTTAAATTGTAATAAACTATAGAGAGTGATCATCCTTTCCTCACAAGTGCTGTTAAATATTGGTATTCAATCTACAAGAATACTCTTGTTCCAAGCCGCAAGATAGAGACTTTAACGAAATAAGAGCAGCCATCTTATTCCTGAACTTAATTGTAATTATATGAGCCAATCTTAAGAATCTAGAAGTCAGAGCATAAATATATAAATTATTCATTTGAAATCTATTTTTTATTTTTAATATTCTTAAGATTGGAACAAGAGTATCCTTGCAGAATGAACATCAATATTTAATGGCACTTATCAGGAACAGCGAATTACTTTCTATAGTTTATTACAATCTAAAACATAGCATTTGGAAAATTGAACAACTTTCTATAGTTTATTACAATCTAAAACATAGCATTTGGAAAATTGAACAAATATTACATAATTTAACATCATTTAATATTGGCACAAAGGGAATTTGAAAACTTTTAGAAGTATTAATAAGAATATTAAAAATAAGAAATGGAGTTAAAGTGAATGATTTTTAAATTTACACGGTCACTTCTAGACACTTAAGATTGGTTCATCTAATTACATTTTAATTCTGAAATAATCTGGCCACTCTTATTTCCTTAAGGTTTACAGCCTTGTTAAAACTATTACTGAAATAATAGTGAGCGTTTAATAAATTCATAATTACAACTTTAAAATCTCTATGTTATGGCTGGGGCAAAAATATTCTTGCAGACTGAATACCAATACTTAATGGTACTTGTGAGGAAAGTATGATTACTTTCTATAGTTTATTAATGTTAACTAAATTCTGGTTTAACAATTAAGGCATTTGTTTAATCCTATCTGATTTTTATATGCATATGTAAAGGTGAATCCTTTATCTGTCATCTACTCAACACATTCATTTTTATAAATATTTTTAGATATAAACCATTATTATACCTCACCAGGAAACAGCAACTTCTACCTAAAGTTTCATAAAAAAATGTATAAGACAATAAAAAAAAATGGAAATATAAATAAATATATTTCAAAATCTTTCTTTAGTAAATAATTACAGTAAGTGGCATAATTATTTTATTCCTCCCTGAATGAGTGCATATTCTTGAGAATTCCAGAATGCATTCTGTCAAAAATATAATCATAAAAAAGATTATTATCTTAAATAAAATAACATAAGATTATATATATATATAAAAAAAAAACTTTTCTTTTTCTAAAGTAAACTTAGAATCATAAAAAGTAAATTATGCCTATAATCTATTATTAACTGCTTTAATTAAAGGAATCCTTTTTTCCCCCCTAAAATTTATATATGATTTCTTTTTGTAAAATTTATACATAAAAGTCTGCATAAAATAGATATATGTAAATAACACAGTTTGGATACATAGTGCAGATCTTCAGGTTATCTTTGAGTATTCATTTAATTGCCTCTCCATTTAGCAGTATATAATGTATTGTTTGGCAATTTTATTTTCTTGCACAAGACACAATATTTAATAAAAATGCAGTCTAATAAATTTTCTTAAGTTAGCTAATTTTTAAAGTAAATTTGACAATGATTAACATTATGCAAGCATAGAAGATAATATTCAAGCAACAATCCAAAAAATCCTCTTTGTTTTCAATGTATTTATTTATTGCTTCTTTTCCCACTTAGCAGACATTTTAGTTGCCATAGAAGTTTTATAAGTGCTTCATAGTTGCTATTTTCTAATCTATCTCTTTTGTAGAGAGAATCCTAAAAAACAAACAGTCTAATTATTTTCTAGTGATTGTAGCAGAGTGGATGAAAAACATCATTTTTGTCTTTCATACAACTTCATGATAATTATCCTATTTTTTTTTTACCTAATATAAAATTATACACAAGTCTGAATTAACTGCCAAATCCACATGCCAACTAGTTCTAAATAATTATGTATATTTTTTTCGAAAATCATATTTAATTATTTAATTAAAACTTTGTTCATGAAGTTAACTAATTAAAATATGCTTTTTCAAAAATCTTGATTTTGAATTTTTGATAATAAACCTTAACTCACAATACTACAATCTGTACCATATAGTGCTATCAACTTTTGAATGCCTTAATTTCATATAATTTTTTAATTAAATAGGTGTCTGACTCATCACTTTCCTAAATATATCTATTATGCCAAAAATAAAAATAGTTACTTTAAATTTTATATTCCCTCTTTGTTTTAGTGATATATCATACCATTTGTAATCTGGATAATTGTAAATTTATATAATTTTTGGCAAAAGATCTTATTTTTCATCTATTTATTTAGATACATATAGTTAAACTTATTGTAACTAATGGCAACAATAAGAAGCAAATTTAGTTTATTATAATAACTGATTTTACAAAAGTTGTCCATTGAATCCAGTTTAATAAAAATGAATAAATTTCTTTATTTTTGTAATTTTATGGCTTTTTTTTTATTTGAATAATTTAATATTTATTGTAAGTAATACTTAATTGAAAACAAAAATTGAAGTGATAATTAAATAAACCAGATTCATATAAAAGAAAATGTATGAGATATAAGTATAGATGGTACATCCCAAAATCATACTGTAGTCATTGCAGGTCAATTAAATCTGTTTAACAACAAAAAACCTACACAATTACAAGAAAAAACAACCTGCTTATATTTTATTTAAAAATTAGAATTTACCTTAGATTTTTTTTTAAAAAAAAAAAACCAGTGTTGGAAATTTAATTTACACTTACAGAAATATACACACACAAATAATTTAATGTGTCTATGTGTGTAAATATATGCATAAATAACAATTACGTTAAATCATTTTTATTAATTTTATTTAAACTGTCTTTATGATATTAAAAAATGATGCTATTGATCTCTTTTTCTTTCTCATTTTTAAAATAACTTTATACTGTTCTTTATTCTTTCTTTTGTCTAATTTTGGCATGTAATTATTGCTGCCAATAAAATATCCATTTTAATATATAATATTTAAAGTTATTGAAATTGACAGCTAGGCAAAGAAACTCAGGTGTTGATGCCTTTATAATATTTAGGATAGAAATAATCATTAATTTAATTAGAAAAAATTTGAACCCAGATTTTCAAGCTCCTCTTAGGTATCCATTCTATTTTATACAACTGATACACATGACCACATAAATGTGAAAAAGATAAATGATCTCCAATAAACATATTTCATGCTGTATCAATTGGTCCAGATCATCATCACACACACATATATATAGTTATTGCTCAGTTTATATTAAGATAGCAAATCTTCAAACTTTTATGGACAGTCTTCAATCTTTTCCATTTTCCTTTGGCTGACCATATCATTAAAAATCTGATGATGGCATATTTAAAGTTCTTATTTGCCAATTTTGAGTCATACCCATGTTGACTGTAAGACATTTTCATCTTTGAACATGCCATCATCAGATTTTCAATGATATGGATGGCTAAAGAGTTGCATAGTGAAGAAGATTAAAACCTGTCCTTTAAAGTTTGATGATTTATATCTTAATATAAACCAAGCACTGATTGTGTGTGAATATATATATATGGGAGATGATGGTCTGGATCAACTGATAAGTGTGCTGGTCTAGTATGAAATATGTATATTGGAGAGGAGAATATTTGTCTTTTTCATGTGTATGTAGTCATGTGTATCAGTTGTACAAGATGGAGTAGGTGACTAAAGGGAGCTTGAAAATCTGGGTTCAAATTTCCTCTAATTACATTTAGGTTAAAACTATATATAATATACTTGTATTTAAATATTAAATTTTTAGTTTAATAAATGATTAATAATAATCATTAATATATTTACACAAACTGGTTTGTGCTGTAGTTGAGTGCACAATGTTGGAAACTTGTATTCAAATTATAATAACTTGTTATCTATATAATATTAAATAAATAATAAAGATCTGTATAAGAGATTATGATTTGGGCCAAGTAATGAGTGCTGATTCAACATGAAATGTGCATTTTGGAGATGATGTGTTTTTTCACATATGTTTGGTTACATATTCCAGGAAGGTACGATAGAAAAGAATTTTGAAATATATAATGTGAGTGAAGTTAAATTTGAGTATATGTAAAAATGTGTATATAAAGTTAAATTATGACATGTCTGGAAAAAAGTGAAATGAATGTTTTAAAAATGCATCCATTCTGAGAGAGATTTGGTCTGACTTTTGGAATGATGAATAGTTGATATGACTGAGCTAAGATGAAAAACATACTGTTAAAAACAAAAACTTGAAGATAGATAGATAGATAGATAGATAGATAGATAGATAGATAGATAGATAGATAGATAGATAGATAGATAGATAGATAGATAGATAGATAGATAGATAGATAGATAGATAGATAGATAGATAGATAGATAGATAGATAGATAGATAGATAGATAGATAGATAGATAGATAGATAGATAGATAGATAGATAGATAGATAGATAGATAGATAGATAGATAGATAGATAGATAGATAGATAGATAGATAGATAGATAGATAGATAGATAGATAGATAGATAGATAGATAGATAGATAGATAGATAGATAGATAGATAGATAGATAGATAGATAGATAGATAGATAGATAGATAGATAGATAGATAGATAGATAGATAGATAGATAGATAGATAGATAGATAGATAGATAGATAGATAGATAGATAGATAGATAGATAGATAGATAGATAGATAGATAGATAGATAGATAGATAGATAGATAGATAGATAGATAGATAGATAGATAGATAGATAGATAGATAGATAGATAGATAGATAGATAGATAGATAGATAGATAGATAGATAGATAGATAGATAGATAGATAGATAGATAGATAGATAGATAGATAGATAGATAGATAGATAGATAGATAGATAGATAGATAGATAGATAGATAGATAGATAGATAGATAGATAGATAGATAGATAGATAGATAGATAGATAGATAGATAGATAGATAGATGGATGGATGGATGGATGGATAGATAGATAGATGGATGGATGGATAGATAGATAGATAGATAGATAGATAGGTAGATAGATAGATGGATGGATGGATAGATAGATAGATTATAGATAGATAGATAGATGATAGATAGACAGGAAGGGACATAACAGGCAGATAGAGTGGGAGGAAGAGAGGTGGGTGAGTGGGTGGGTGGGTAAGTAGATGGATGAGTGAGAGATGGATGGGTAAGTAGGTGGATGAATGGGAGATGGATGCATATGTAGTTAGATAATTGAATAATATGAAGATATATAGGTAGATATGTGGATGGTTGGGTAGGTAGGTAATTAAGTGAATAGTTATGAAGCTATGTAAGTAGGTGAGTGGGTGGCTAGGTGGGTTAGGTAGGTGGTGTAGGCAGGCATCAGGTAGTATGTGGTGTATAAATGAAAATGTTTGTATTACAAAGAAAAATAATTTTATAATGAAATGTAGCTCGTAAGTTTAAATATTTTTATATTTCTTAATTACCTGCCCCCAAAGAAATTGTATGGCAACATATTATGGAGAGACCAGGGCTAACATTGACACCGGAGTAGCTCAACACAGATACCTTTATAACAGAACCAAAACAAAACTTGAAGGTAATTCGGTTTTCATTGAGCATGAGAGAGCCACTGGACACGTTTTTCTACCCACCTCAGCCAGTGTAATTTGTTGTGGAACAAACAACACCAAATGTAAAGTTAGGGAGGCTTACTACATTGTAAGTGACCCATTGGCAATCAAAAGAAGAGAGGCCTGCTTTTTCCTATCTTGAAAATGGTCCATGTAACATCTGCATATAAATTTGCATCAATATTATAGTCAGTAATGGAATACAAGTCGCCATGAATATGGGGCTACAAACTGTTCTGAAAGTGCTTGGGAGGAAATTTTAATAATTTCACAGACATTTAATAGCTTCATTATCTGTGCGCAGAGCACATATATAGATTAATTTATTTCAAGCGTTAATGAAGTAAAATCTTAACTATTTCTTAATTATGTCATTGTATTAAATCAATAAACTACTAATAATTTAAGTATCTAGATTATAAATACGAGAAATAAATTTTATCTCTTATGATATATGGATCCCATTTGATCAAGCTTTTTTAAGTTGATCGTCAATATATTTATTGAAATATTAGCATCATTCTGGTCTATCAAGGCAGAGTATAAACTTTCAGTTATAAATTTTTTAAAATTATCATTTACAATTGAGAGGTATATAAAATTATTGTAAATCTTTTAAAATTGTGCTCACATATTTTTATTTATTCGTTTATTTTTTGCTTTTCAAAATTTATGCATAAGTGATCACTGAGAAAGTTATGTTGGATTCAATTTTTTTTCTTTCTGGGATATTTATTTTTTTGTTTCACCGATCATATAATTTGGTTAAAAGCTATTATAATTAAGCTGAAGATAAGTATTTTATATTTATCTTAATCACTACTATACCATTATCACTGAGTGATAAAGAAAATAATGTGTATACTTTTCTTTGAAGTAAATGTTACTGGAACAATGCCAAACCTTTGAACTCTGTTAATGGTTGCCTGAACCTTCTATAAGTTTCTGCATCTGCAACTTTGCTACTGACATGGGAATGCACTGTGAATCATGAACATGGAAAGAAAAATTCCAGTGGACATTTCTGCTTGTAAGCATAACTTATATTTATCTAACACTCTCTATTATTAGACTGTTAAACCATCGGATCACAAGATTATGATTCTTCATGCTTACACAAGTTGTTTTCACAGCAGAGTTACTATAAATTCTTGCTTCAACTAAACACATTTGTAAATTCTTCCATGCTTTCCATATACTTCAGTGAACTTTGTATAAAACATTGCGATTTCTAGTGCCAAATTAAATTTACAATTGTGCTTGCTTACTATTAAAAAGTTGTCGAACTCTTAAAAGCCTTAGAAATTAATAAGTATGTCACAATCATATTTTTTTTTATTCTTGAATTATACGTTAATATTTGCTTATTATAAGTTTTTAAAACAATGCCTATTCCTATTATAAAATGATTAGTTATAAATTATTGAGTGCTTAACTTTTATCTCCCATTGCATTTAGAAAATAAGATATTCATAGGGTTTCAATTTTTTTGCAAAATTACCCTGTGCGGTTTGCTGCAATTAGGCAGAGTGTCCGACTTGGGATTGGGAGGTCCCAGAATTGATTTTAGTGCTTGCATGTCTGTCTCTCAAACTTTTTATGAATTCCTGAGCAATAAAGCTAAATGTCCTTTTTTTATTGCCAAATTAAGGACTACTTTGTTTTCATCTTTGTCATTTGCATTCACCATCTTGATATGTTTTTTTTTTTTTGTCTATGTCATAATTACAAAGCAATTTCAGAATTAAAATAAATATACAATTAAGATTTATTCTGCTACATCTTATGAACCTTATTATGAATCGTGGTTGAGAATTTTATTTACCAATAGATGAATATTTAAACTTTTGAATTTATTTTACTATTGCCATATTTTTACAATTTATTTCGATTTCAAAATCTGTCTGTGCTATAAATAAATTAATTCATCCCGTTTGTTTCTAATTACTAATAGTGATTATTTATATTTTACAATAATTAAATTGTAATACATTAAAGATCAGCCCTTTCAAGCTATTGTGCATGCCCTTTTTACGAGTGTTAATAATAAATGAATACTTTCATTCCCAACACGAGATATAGTATTTATGAAAGAACAAAATGAATCCACTTGTTCTTTCCGACCCAAATGCTTATATATGGGCAAATGTTTATATTTGTTATATCTGATTCCATATAATTTTGTTTTATTATTAAATCTATCGGCATTATAAATTATTAAATGCAAAATATGTGCATTTTTGTTTAATCATTTTTTAATAGTGGCCTATTTATAAGTGGAGAAATTCAATATAATTGTTCAATCTATTTTATTTATTTAGTTTTTACTGGCTACAAAGTCTAATTATGTGTTGATAATTGCGTCATATGAAATTCCAAAATATAATATTTGTATTGAAATATGAATTCACATAATTATGAATTATTAAATTTTCCATATTTGCTTTAGTCTATAAGTATTTTTTCTCTCTATTTCAATTTTATAGTTAAAAGAAATGCATTTCATTAAAGTTGTGTTCTGCAATGCAATTTTATTTCAATCCATTATATATGTCTTTATTAGAATCTCATGTATTTTTATAAATATTAAAGTTAACTCAGTTAAAGACCTTCTCTACAAATATAACTTTATTATTAAAATTGTTAGTTATGGCTACATAATTCAACTTTTTTATTCTTTATTTTGTTTGGAAGTATTACTTATTTGTCTATGTTCAATATTGAAAACTGGGTTTCAATGTTAAACTATTCTTTACTGCCTCCATTAAATAAAAAATATTATTGTTATTGAAATTAATTGAATAATTCCAATAAAAATGTATGATTTTGTACTTACATGTATCAATACTTATTTACATAGTCAAATGAACTATTAACAGGTCATTAGTTTAGAACTGTGCTAAAAATATATTTCAGAATTTTTACCATGCTGAAAGTATTTTTTGTTATCAATTATTGTTTAATGTATTCATCTGTTTTCCCCTCTTTTCTTCCAAAGCGTAAGCTTGTGGTTAAGACCTGTAGAGGTCCCTATCTTCACATTTCCACATGCATATTCTTGAGGTTTACAACCTTAGTAAATATTATTTTCTTTATTTGTAATTAGTACTAACTAAAATCTCACTGGGAAATAATTAATGTTTGTAATATTTTTGATATCCAAAATGAATAAAATACTATACAGAACTTGATTATATTTAATTTTTTGGTCCAACAACATTATTTTTTAAAATGCTATTGGTTTGAGATATACTTGAAAATAGTCTAGTCTAACTTGATAACCAATACCTTATTTATTTGTATTTATTATTTTTTATTACTGGTGTAATATTTTTTTGAACATGATTTAAATTCTCAGTAGAAAATAAAGAAAACCATTGACCATAATTTGTCATTAAGTTGACATCCACCATGCTTTTTGATTATTATCATTATTTTACTAAAGTTCCACTAATTTAAAATTTAAATCAGTTATGTGACTTTTGAGTTAATAAATCCATTGGCATGTGTACAAATAAGTTAATATTTGACATTCTAGGTTAACTAATGCTTCTATATCTTATTGGGTATTATTTTGACAATTAATTATTAAATTTATGAATGTGTAAAATCCAATACTTGTACAAACAATTATGTATTTGATTGTGAGCCATTCAAATTTAGTAGTACTCTATATTGATTATATTAAAAGTCTTATCTTTGCTTACAATTGTAATAGAAAATATAAATAAAATATAGGAACGTTCATGTTTTTTAAGCATAGGTGTTCACCCATATTGTTATTATTACGAGATAGTCAGAAACTTATTATGTCTGCTTGACATTTTGATTAGCATTTTAAAATATGAATAATGATTTATTAGTAACAACTGAGATAAAATATATTAACTATAATCCTCTCATATTTGAGGTGTGGAATATTTAAATTATTTGAAATTAATTTTTGATATTAGAGATTTGTTTGCTTATATTATTGACTGACAATGATATTTTGCCTATTTGGAATATAAATTTGAGTAAACGTTATACATTTTAACCTATTCTCATTTATTGTTATTCTTATTATATCTCAACACATTTCTTTTCATATTAAAATGTAGTTTACGATTATTAAAAGTTTGATGATCTTGATTAAAATTTTTAGTGTAATATTTGAAATACTTATTTTATATAAATTAGTGAGATTTTAATTCAGTACTATCTTATTGATTACACTTTTGACGCAAAGAATGTGTAAATCATTTTAAAATCAAACAAATTTTATTCCGTAATTTTCTTTTATTTTTGGGGATAAACAATTCTGAATCATATATAATTTTGTTTCACTTTCTTTTGTAAATATTATTTTTAAAAGTTCATAATTTTTTAGGATATATGTTTGATATTTATTTGATATCAAATTTTCACTAACCTCTATTGCTTACATAACTGTTATATTTATATATAGAAATATGATGCGGTAGGACTCAAACTTGGCTATGGCATCTATTTTTTAATCCTCTGATGAGTGGTACTCATAATACATAATATTTTTAGATAGATAGGATTAATAAAGTTGTTAGATTAGATTTATATTTTTAAAAAAATTGTTGTATATAATTCCTAAAAGAATTCTCTCTTTAATTAATATCTATTTAATTATCTTAAGATTATGCTTTTACTTTTCAAATATTTATTAATTACCTTTGTCAGCCAAGTTTAACGCCATATAAAAAATATATGCATAGAGAACCAAGAAACAATAAAATTCTCTTTTGATCTCAATGAAAAATGTGCCCTCACTTCTCTTTATATGAGTATCAGATTTATAACTCTCTCCCCCATTTTTCATTATTATGTTAATTCAAAATTTTCTTGAAGAATAAATCTTTTTTTATATAATTTTTAATGGTAAAGCTTTTTGTATATAGTTAAAACTATTCTGAAAAAAAAAATAGGAATTTAATGGTTTGCTGTATTTTGAAGTCAATCTAAATTCTTCACATATATAAATAAAACAATTAAAAATAATCAATTTAAAACAAAATCAAAACAGACAACTCATTATAAATATATTTTTAATACATCAATCCGACTGTCATTGTAAAGGAACCTTTTCAAGATGTTTCTTTTTACAAAATCACATGA
The DNA here is from genome assembly GCA_028023455.1 of Epiperipatus broadwayi. Classification (NCBI taxonomy): domain Eukaryota; kingdom Metazoa; phylum Onychophora; class Udeonychophora; order Euonychophora; family Peripatidae; genus Epiperipatus; species Epiperipatus broadwayi. The sequence continues at coordinate 5,949,194 of JAQFVV010012423.1, forward strand.
TGTGATGTGATGCACTGTGGCTTCTCCTTTTTTGGAGTCATGAATCTCTCAGCCACTATGTCCAGTGAAACCTGTTAGCCATCTTCCCTTTCTTTTCCAATCCCCATTCTAAGTTTTTTACATATTCTGCTCTATTCTGCTTCATCTCATTTCCACAACATAATCTTTGTTAACTCCATGGACTTTTTATCTAAATCCCCATTATCTTTTCCAAAACCCAACATAAAAAACAAGAAGCCATTTTCTGTAGAATCACTTTGTTTATATTTATTCTACCACAACTTTATTATTTGTACTCTTTCTGCTTGTAGACATTTACATTCAATTAACAGATGCCTAATGTCTTGTATGCCTTTCTTACATAACTTACAGATTAAACAACCCATATTTTTCCATTTATGTGTAAATTCCCTTGTTACTAAAGATCCTGTTCAAGTCTTAAACAGTGAACTACTTTCCTTGCTATTACCATAAATTAACTCACACCCAATATTCGGTTTACTTCTATATATATTTGAACTCTTTTTACTCTCTATACTAGTTCTCCATCTCTTCAACTCCCTATTTTTTATTAATGCATCTATTCTTCTATCCAATTCCTTGCCACTATAATACTCAACAATTTTTCTAACACAATCATTTCACTTTTTGCATAAATATACTGATATAAATTCTTTATCCAAATATTCTGCATACCATTACTACCATTCTCAACCATCTTGTTGCCTGTTCTTTACTTATAACCCAATTAAATACTATTTTGGTTATTATCTTATTATCCATAAATTGCAATCTACTGAACATTTTCATTTTCCTTTTTGCATCTCTCATATAAAAACTTGACCATCTCATTTCTTCTTGAATTACCTCCTTTGCCATCCACACATCTGCATCTAATGCAAGTCTTTCTACTTCTCTTTGTACTTTTTCTAAGTAATCTAACACCCCTTTACTAACACATAATGCATCATTACCATATGTTAACCCTGCTACTGCCATTCATTTCCACAATTCTAGCTATATCATATGTATTATATGGAAACACTGTTAATTTTTTATCAATCCCATTGTTTTCTTTGCTTCATTTATCAATTTTTTCTCCCATTTATCCAAGCAATTTTGCTGATTACTTAAGATGATTCCCAAATAGTTATATCTATTCACCACACTTAACTTTATATCCCCCAATAAAAATTCTTTCTCTTTTCTTTCCTCAGTATTTATCAGCATTATTTTTTATTTTTCTTCACTAAATTTAATCCCTATCTCTTTACCCAGTTTTGCACATGTTTTCAGCATAACCTCCACACCTTTCATTTTTTCTTTGCACAAGAAGACATCATCTGCAAATAAAAGACCTGATAATGTATATACTCCCTTGTCACTATTAAATGGTATGTCTACCCTCTTCCTAGTCTGTCTATTGTTTTCTCCATTTCTCTCAAATACAACAAATACAAAATAGGTGACATGGGGCATCTTTGCCTTAGTCCCACTCCATTTTTAACTTTAATTGATTCTACATTTCCTAATTGATGCGTATAGTAATTATTTTTATACAATCTCTTAATAAGATCCACTAATGCTCCATCCATTCCCAAATTTACTAGACTTACCCATAATCTATTTCTATTTACTCTGTCATATGCCTTCTCTATATCTATAAAAACCAAATATAACTGTCTAACTGTACTTCTACACATATCTATAAGTTATACAACTACAAATAAAATATCTTCTATATGCCTATCTAATCACCACATTCTTGCATTTCTCTCACTATATTATCATCTTCCATCCATTCATTTTATGACTTTTCTAGCCCCCATGTATGTGAAAACTTTACATAACACTTTATCAATCTATAACTGCATAATTTTTTATGATCCTTGCCCTTTCCTGTAAATAGTAACATTACTCTTGTATTATTACAACTATCTGGAAATTCTCTATTCTTTGCTATCTTATTAAAACATGATAATAGGTTTAATTTTGCCATATTTCCTAAGTTCATCACCATCTGTGCTGACCATCCATCTAAACCTCTTGCCTTTCCACTTTTTAATTTCTTCCCTGTCTCATTGAATTAATTTTTTTATAAATCTAATATTTCCATTATTATATGCTTTCATGTTTGTTATCATTCTGTCTTTCACATCTAACATCTTTTCTATATCCATTACATACTTATTTAAGATTGTCTCTAATGTTTCTCTAGAGCTACACTCTATTCCCTCATTATCTACTAATACTATTTCTCTCTCTCCTACTTTCACTTTTTTATTGTATTTCTAAGAATTTTTATTCCCATCTCTTCTACTTTTATTAATATCCTCCTACAATTTTCTCTATATAATTATCCATTTTAGTCAACTTCTTTATTTTAAAATACTTTTCCCATTTAACATTAATATCTTTTTCACTTTCTTTGTTCTTAATAGCATATTTATATTCTGTGCATGCTTTTTTTTTCTCTTTTACACTTTTACTAACTTTCGCTTTTCATTTATTTTTATTCTTCTGAATATTCTCACTGAAAACCCTATTTTCCACTTTTTCTACTTCACTACACCAGTCCTTATATTCATTCCCAACCAATTCTTCCCTGATTTCATCCTTTATTTTATATTTTCTATATTCTTATCATTCATTTTCCATTCATATCTTTCACTATCTTTCTATTTTTATTACTATTTTCTATCACATTACTAACAATTTCTATTATAAAGAAATTATGATTACTATTATATACCCTCTCTTCATTATCAAACACTATAATTTTCCTTACTTTATTTATTCACTGTTTCTCTACTAATACATAATCTGTTGTGTGAAATATATTATTTCTAGACCATATGTATTGTCCCTCATAAATATTTGATAAGTTCCTAATACTCAAATTCACTCTCTGACAAAAATTCTTCAAAAGCTGTCCATTCTTGTTATCTACACCATCAATTTCTTCAATATGCTGATTCATATCCCCTATAACCATTATTTTATTCCCCATTTTTTTTGAAACTCTGTATATCATTCACTAAGCATTCATCTATGCTAATGTTCCACTTTATTATAGTTTGATTATCTCCAGTGGCTATGTACACTATAGCCACCATCTATTCTTGTCTTCCTAACCTTATCTCAAACCACAAATGTTCTTAACATTTAGCAGTATTTAAATATTTTCTTGACATGACTCCTATACCACTATCTTTTTTTCTTTTCTGTTTATACCCTGCCATACCAGGACTTCAGTGTAGGTTGTTCTTCTTCTCTTAGATGTGCTTTTCCCTACTGATAGTATCTCAAGCTCTTTATTTTTAACTGCTTTGTTTAATTCCAGCTACTTTTCTGCTCTCCTACTATCTTGCATATTCAAATATCCACTTTTAACAATTTCTTCTTTCCTAACTACTCTCTTATAAACTTTTTTGACTTTTCTTTTCCATTATATTTGTAAGTAACTTGCTTACCATTAATTTTACAGACCTATTTCTTTCCACATCTACATTTATATCCAAATAAGCTATCCTTGTTTATTTATTACAACCCATCTATACTTCTTTTTGATAATACTGTAATTTAAAACCTCATGTCAAAACCTCATGTCCCTTTGAGGTTTCCTGAACTATAATATTTTTTACAAATCAAACTCCCTAAAATTTCATTTCCTTGTTTTGCTAAGTGCAATCCATCTTTATTATATAACTTTCTCTTACTTACAAAAAAATCCCACACATCCACAAACATAATATCATTTTGCTCCCACATATTTTTTCACTTTCTCATTTATAGAACATGCCCTATCTAACACATACCTATTGTTCAATCTTGAATTACTAATTAATTCTATGTACTCATCCATTACTCTATGAGATGGCTCTTACAAATTATTTGTCCCTACTCTAACATACACATTTCTCCTCCCTTGTTTTTTTACCTTATCTGTTATATCCATAATTCTAGTTCCTGGAAAACATATTCTTACATACCTACTTTTATTTTTCCTTGCAATTACATCTCCACATTCTCTAATTTAGTAAATCTTCTATCAATATTGTCTCATACTTTATTTTCCCTACTTCATCCATAACATTCTCTTCCACCTTCTGGACTTCCCTTATTATTTCTATTCAATAATTACTTTATATGTTCACACTTCCTCTCTAATGATTTTAATTTTGCTTCTACATCATTACCTATTCCTCTATCTTATTTATTCTTTGGCTAACTATCTCCATTGCACTACTTATTATGCCATCCATATCTCTTGTCACTCCACTAAAACATATTCCATTTTCTTCAACTACATTTTTCTCCATTTCTCCTGATTTTCTCTTTAAACTGACTAATTATTCTACAGAAACTCATCTCCTAGTGGACATTATTTACATTACATTATAATAAATATAATTATTGTAATACATACATTAAATATAATTAGTCAAATACATATATGTACATAAAAATGATTAAACTTATTACAATTCTCTTTTTTTCTCTCATTATATATATATATATATATATATATATATATATATATATATATATATATATATATATATATATTTACAAATGATCTAAAAGAGAAATAAAATAATATACCAACATTTTTATAACTCAAAAAAGGGTGAGACTTGAAGAAAATATGCCGTCATACTGATACATCAACTATATTTTTTATTGTTATTTTTATAGAATTTTATTTATTTTTTTATAAATTAATTGTCATGTAGTTAGATTAAAAAAAACTGTGAGCAGCTTCAAGATCTATCTTGGAGAAATATGCAAGTTTGAATCAAAATAAGTTTATACCATAATTCATAAAGTTTCTTATTAAAAACTTTTATATATATATATATATATATATATATATATATATATGAGAATATATATATATATATATATTCTCATGGACAAATGCTGAATTCATAGTATTATTTCTGGTAGCTTCCATGTAATAAAAATATAATAACAAAATAGCTGATGTTTAACAGGTACTTTCCTTCAGAGCTTCTTCTTTTTCAAATGATAAGAATGTTTGTGGTGAGAGTTAAAATTGTTATTTTTTCCTTTATTGTTTTCTACTTATCCTCAAATTTATTGGTTGAGAAGTTTTAAAAAATATTTTATCCTCCAATAGTTTTTTCCCAATATTGTTAATTTTTTTTAATTCACACTTTTCATTTATGCTCTTAGGCTTTTTAAAGATCTCCCTTAGCAGTCTCTGGTCATATTGTTCAATTTTTGCCAGAATATGTGTTTTATTAAAGTTGATGTCATGATTAGTTAAATTTAAGTTTGAATAAATGGCTGATGAATTAGATTTTTTTTAACTGCCAAATTGTGTTCTTTCTTTCTTATATTTATTCTACATTGGCCTGTCCAATGTATGAATGTAAACAAACTCCACATGAAATTTCATATATACCATTACTCTCCAAAGCAATTTTATTTTTAGTGCATGGAAATATTTCATTAATTTATATATATCATTAACCTTTCTGTTAATGCTTATGAGACCTTCCATGGATGATTGACATCACTATAATTCTGTTATTTTCAATGCTACTATAGACATTATAGACTCATTAGCTAGGTTTTTAAAAGTTCTGTAAGATGTTGCCCTCTCTTGAATTACTTTACAAGTAAAAAATGAATAAAACTGTCAGTAAAGCTAAACAAAGAAGAAAGCTTTATGGTGATCGGCTCTCAGCCATCAAAGACATTCTGATTGGCTATCAAGGACAAAGAAACCGCCTAATCAAAGAAAATAAAGAAAAACGCTAAGATTTTCATTTTGAATATGACAAACAAATGTTTTAAACTATTATAAAAGTATTTTTTTGAGAAATTACAAATCATTTTCATAAAATATGCTAAAAAACAAAATTATTTTAGAAAAATATTGAAGATTTTAGTAAAAATATTTAAGATTTTAGCAAAAAAAAATATTTACTTTTTCGTAATGTAAAACTGAAAAAAAAATTTACATCAGCAACTCTTTTTAATTTGTTGCTATGTTCACTTTTAAATTTGCCGAAATTGAATATTTTATAAAAAATAAATAGAAATTTATTTTTGAAAGAACTTTCATTCACTTTCATAACCTGACAAATTATTAATATACTTTTTATAAACGAATCTAAAATGAAAATGATATTAAAAGTGAATATATTTTGACAATTGACTTTGTCTTCAGTTTGTGAGTTGGCCATTTAAAAGTTTTGATTTTTGACTCACTCGCCCAATAATATAATTAGCGGTCAAAATATTAAAAGCCAGATAATTCTTAGGCAATTCTAATATCATTAACAATCAACAATTTCAAATTGTTGTCAAGGCAACCTCCTTTTAACAATAAAGATGGTATCACACTTTTATTAATGGATGAGTATACTTATATAGACACTAAAAATTGCAACATGACCACAGAGATTGAAATTATTGATACAAAGAATTTTAAATAAATCTCTTTTAACAGGTAAATATAACCTGTTCTGAATGCTGACTAATAAATGGTCAATTATAATATTACAATCTGCAATTATAATTTTTAAATTGCACCCAAAATTAATAATGATCAAGGATAAATGAGTTTGTAAGTAATTGTTAAAAACCAGTCAATATTTAGACAATCTCAATATAATTAACAATCACTATTTCAAACTGTTGTTAAGGCAATGTCCTTTTAGCAATAAAAGTGGAATGTTGCAAATCTTTAGTGTATATATAAGTACATTGGACCATTAATAATGGTGAATTCCACCTTTATTGTTAAAAGGAGGTTGCCTTGACAACAATTTGAAATTATTGAGTAGTAATAATATTGAGATTGACTAAATGTTGACTGTCTTTTAATGATTACTTACAAACCCATTTAGCTATGAACATTACTACACTCATTTATTGTAACAGGATGGGGTATCAGGGGTTAATAATCCCTGGTGGCAAAATCAAAAGTATTGAAATTTAATAAAAAGTATAATATATAATAAGTAAGATATTAAGTACATAAAGTAATATAAGAGTATCATAAAATGTATTATAAGAGAGAGCTTGAGACCAAAAGATATTTGAAAGATCAGTCCAGTTAACTCCTTAGAGCAACTATGAATATAATTAACTATCAACCAGCATTATAAATAAGTAATAATTATCCATCATCATCATTAATGGGAATATCATCATCAAAATAAATCAACAGTCCATCTTATGACTGGATTTTAAATGGGTCTACTGTAGACCAGGCCAACTATTTAGCCTTTACCATTTTGGGCAATTATTTAACCATTATTTGGATACACCAACTAAGTGCTAATCCATAATAATATAACCATATAAATAATAATGCTGGGATATTAAAACATGCTGATCATCATCAATGTTCTGGCTACTTGTACTATTAATGTATTGGACAACTATAAGCTTAAATTTTAATACTAAAATAAGATAAAATGTGCATGAGCTTTAAAGAATATAATCTTAGCATCATACCAGGACAATGTCATACTGAAATTGCAGTAATAATACATCCTCATCCATATATTTAACCATTATACTTGAATCTAACTCAGAAGAACACAAGCTCAAGTACTGTTATAGTGACCAAGAGATAATAATGCAATACAGTGTTAACAATTGAATTCAAGTTTATTAACAATAATAAAAAAATAAATGATATTAAGGTCTCTAGAATAAGCTTATGCACATATTAATAAGGCCTTGTGATTTTAATTAACATATAATAAAAATAATTATCCCATTGTGATTTGCAATAGTTTTTTTAAGTGTCATAGCATCGGCCAGGACGCAAACCCGCAACCCGGGCAACTGCTTGCAAGTGCAAGGTAGTCGCACTGACCTCTCAACCACCAATGCAAGACAATTTGCTATACAAAATTCAAATTATTACATTGATTTACATATATGTTCTATGGGTTTATTTAAAATCAGACAGCACAAAAACATGTGGCTTAATATAAAATGAACATTTTTGAATTGACATTATTAAAATTTACATATAAATATTTGACAAAAAATGATTAAAATTTACATATAAGTATTTGACAAGCATTGATATATATATGCACACATACATGCGTGTGTAATTTCTTAACGTATTTGAATTGTTACAAAATAAATATTTTTAGTTGTCACTTTCAAATTGTCAAAATAATAAATGACATTAATTTTTAATAGTATGTAATAGGATATTTAATATACATGTGTATGTGTAGTGAATTGCAGAAACACATAGAAGTCTACATCATATACTTCACTTTTGCCAAAATAAAATTATTAATTTTATAAAACTTATATGGGCACATTGACATTTACATATTTCAACCTGACAAAATAAAAATTATTCAAAATGCACTTTCCATAATTAATTCCTTGGTTAATATTAAGAGTAAATAAAATTAACATATGCATGTGTAATATATAAAATATGATTTAAATAAGTTATTAAACTTTATTACAGCTTTCTCTTTTTTCCTTTTTTAAAAAAAATATCAGTTTATGAGTCCTTTTTTTAAAAAAAAAAAAGAAGTATTATCAACTTTTTTTTATTTTAAAATTATAAAGTCAACTTTTGATTGACAGTTAGTTATTGAGTGATTAATTATCAATGATATTAAATTTAGATTATAGAGTCCTTTATTAATTCTCTGCTTTTTTATTTGTTTATTTTTAATCCAAGCAAAATTATCTGCTAGTATTTTTTAAAATGTTATTTTTATGAAAGAAACCACTTAAAATTTCATTAACATTATATATAATGTTACTCACCATCAGCTGTATAGAAATTTAGCTGTGTTTCTCTGCATATAGATACATCAGCATATATATAACGATTTATTCATCAAGCTGATGGATTTTGGGCAAGCTGATAGAATGGCTTCTCATAATTGACATAGGTATAATTCAGATAATTTGTTGGCCTTGATTGATTCCCTTCCATCCAGGATCGGCATACTTCAGGTAAGCTGTTTTCTAGAATGCATTTTGAGCAGCTAGACTCAGAAGTTGACCTGGACTTTATGTAAATCAACTCCTGCATAGTGAAATCATATATTACTGCTTCTGCTCTTGCTCTCCTTGCATTATTCCATGATCATTCCACAGAAACAACTGCTACTCTGTCCAACTAACCCAACTGCAGCAAGCTTCAATAAGACTGCAACAAAATATAAAATAAAACTGAACTGATATTTTTATCAGTCTTTTTTATAACAGATGTCTGAGGTGATAAAAACATCTTAATTAAAAACAGAGTTTTTTCTGTATAATCCTTATCTTGATTAAAAACAATTTTAATTTTTTTAAATCACTTTTAGTTGCAACCTACTTTTGGAATCAATTTTAACATTTTACCAATCGTGTGATCTACATGTTTTTACTTAAATAGAGCATTAATTAAAAGTCTTCAAAAATAAATAATATAAATTTTTACAATTATCAGAAACATGTTTGTTTTTAAATACAAAATCAGAATACAATATTAATTTATTTAGACCTTTTAAATGTTTAATTTATAATAAAATTATATTTAAAATACAAAGTTATTTAACTCTTTATTTATTATTTTTATTCCAGGAAATGTAGAAAATATCCACAATTTTTTTTGTCTGTGTTTATTTCTACTTTTCCTTTACTTTATATATATATATATGCACACACATAACCATGTTGCTGTGTGCCATGTAACTCAAATAGTTACAATGCAAAAATATATATCAATTTGTTTCCATTATAAGTTTAGTTATATCATAATAAAATTATATTTATTGTATTTCTGTATATCTGTGATGATCAGTTTTAAAGTTGTCATCAGATAATGAAATTTATAGATATTAGTGGACCTATAAAGCATGTTTTTAATACAATTATATATCTATATTAAAACATGTCCATATACACATTTAAAATTTCAAAAAAATAGTTCTGCAAAAAGCTATACGTTTATAGACTAATTTTCAGTTAGCTGCCAAATTTATCTTATTTCAATGGCTCTATTTAATTGGTGATCAATGCTATAATTAATTCATTTAAAATAATTAAATGTTGAATAATTTTTAATTTATTGTTTGGGCTTTTCAAACTAGTTTTTAAATTTTTTATAAGCAGTCTTGAACCCATAAACTGAAGATTAACTTATTGCTGTGATTTAGTGTTTAAAATAATGCTTGTTAAAAAAATATTAAACCTACAGTATATTAATATAATTTTGTCAGAATTTGGGTAGTTTACTTGAGATTTTAAATGAAGAATGGATAAAGAGTCACTTGTTGCTAATTATTTGTGATGTTCTGAAATAGTAGTAATTTTAATTATTTATTTGCTCATAGTGCATTACTTTTGAACTACAAATAACCAGAATTATAAATGAGAAGAGTCCTGGGGTTCATCTTTTACTAGATTACAAATAAAACAAATATTAAAAGTCAATTAATATAGATATCCATATCATCAGTATTAGTTTTACTTATGCTTATATTTTTATGATTTTAATAAACTTACAGCTTCCCAAATATCAAACCTTATAATGGTCAAATATCCAATACAAAATGTCCATAATGTTGTCACATACAGATAAATAAATAATCGATCAAAATAAGATAGAAATAAATAATTATTAATAACTATATTATAATATTTATTGAACCTGCTTTCATCTCCATTGAGATTTCTCAAAATATTATAGTATACAATTCACATATCAACTCATAAATTTTAAAGGCCCTTGTCATGTAATAAATAAGATAATTATAAATGATAATTTGTTAGTTTATTGGATAGCCTCATCCTCAACAAAGTTTTAAGATATCATATAAATAATTTGTTAGGGAAAAGATAATGGAGTTGACTTGCCCAAGAAACTTAATAAATTATCACCAATAAACACATAAAAAACATTAAATACATCATCAAGTTAAAAATCTAGTAAAGGGCTACATAATTAATTTATTGTGACTGAAATAGGTCATAGGAGTAGTGAGAAACTGCATAGTAAATCTTACAACAGAGTCTGTATTTTAATAGATAATATAAAGTGTGTGGTAAACTTTGGATTTCAATCAACCAAAAGAGAAGGTTGTATTTAAAAGTAGTTTTAACATTATGATTAACATCCAAATATTGAGAAAAGTTATAAAAAAATAATGAATATGATTTACCATTATTACTTTGTATTTATATAATATGAAAAGATATTTGATACTATAAGTATTTTCACAATGATTAAAAATTTAGATCAACAAGATGTAGACTCATGATGATGTTATATTTTGAATAAATATTTATTAAAATGTAGTATCAGTAATTAGATTACATGATGATATTAAAAATATTAAAATTGGAAAGAGTGTAAAACAGGGTAATTCCATATCTCTAAAACATTTTACAACAATTTTACAATAAATATTTTATAGTAAGATAAGGGAATAAAAATAAATGGAGATTATTTAAGTCATCTAAATTGTATTTTTGAAAATAATGCTTGGAAGCATAATGGAAAAAATTATTAATAGAATTAAATATATTACATAGAATAGAAATATATTAAGCAATATTATCTGGCATCCTTTTATTCCTAAGCTCGTATTTGATGACATAGTCATGGTAAAAGAAAAAATTAAAAAGGAAATTTATACCTATATGTTTGAAAAACAAAGTTTTTAATAAATGAATCTTAACAGTTCTTACTACATTTGTACAATTAACAGAAGATCGATACAGAAATTTTACATCACTTAAAAATGTATGGAGATATTTAAATTATAATTAGCAAAAAAGGGACTGGATGTAAAATATTTGGATGAGAATGCAAACAGATACTATTGATATTATTAAAAGAATTTAAAAGACTGAAATGAAGCTGTGTTGGGTATATTGCTAAAAGAGATAATAACAATTGGATCCCAAGCTACTGTAAAAGACATAATAAAACTTCAAATGAGATGTACAGATAAAATAAGGAAGTTTGTTGTTTGGTTATAGAGAAGAAAAGCTATAGATGGAAAAAATTAGATTAAATTTGGAGACTTCGATTCTGCAGGGTATAAATAATGGTTAAAATTGATTTTTGAGCTTATAGTAATGGGTGTGGAGATAATTGCTCTTAAAAAAATAAATGATAATATTTATTTAATGGGGCAGTGCCCAATTAAATTACAAAATGTTAATCAAACCTATTGAAATTAGAGGTGTTCATCCCAAACTATAACTCCCAGTGCACACAAATATGATGGTTTGAACACATTTCTACATAGAAATCTAAACCTGTGTAAGCTGGAAGCAGATGGTAAGTCTAGCATTGAAAAATACATGCATGAGTTATGCATTGATGGGTAGAGATATAGGACATTTACAAATATTCTCAATAAATTCTACAAGATCAGAACTAGATCTATACCATATGACATCAAACCCTGTGATATTGCTCCCCTATATCCCTAAAGTCTCCCAAGGTATAAATAAAATTTGCTTGAATATATATAGGATCAGCCCTCAAATCCCATCCACTGTAAACCAATAATTGCTTAATAATTCTAAAGATAAATTTCCCATTAATCAATCTCTTCATACTATTTACATTTTCTTGCTGTCAATGAGCTGCAGTGCTGTTTACTTTAAAGAATCTCAGCCAGCCTTGCAACAAGATTGTCCTAAACAATACCTCTATAGAAGAACTAAAAAAACAATCCAATCCACAGATCCATATTTCTAGAGCATGAAAACAAACTCAGCCACACATTTGACCCTACATCAGCTAGCATTGTATTTGTAGAAAGGAATGATCCTAAACTCAAGATAAATGAGGCTTGGCATATCACCAACAATCTTAACTTGATAAATAAAAAAGAATTCAGCTTTCCCCTCTATAAAGTGGGTCATATAACTCATTTGTATATATTTACATAAAATTTACATTATATCTTTTACCCATAGCCTTCTCATCCAGTATTGCTGTGAGTATGATATCAGGATTAAGATATCGAAAGCTGCTCACTCAGCATTCCTAGCGCTTAAACCCAATACTTAAAATGATTTATGATTGACTTGCAATTAACTAATTCCACGAAGTAATTGATGAACTATTTAAAAAAATCATTGCCTTTTAGTATCTCTTTATGGATATTCGTGCCTATTTATATAGAATACACCACCAAATAACACTAATATTTAACACAAATATGCATTTGTACATATCTATCAAATAGAACATCCTTTTTAATTATAAATTTTTTAAAATTATTGTTGCTGATAATTTTTACTTCAAAGTTGGTAAACATTTTTTCTGTTAGAGACTGAATTTTTCGATTAATATTCAGTAATTAATCTTTTGATATATATGTATTGTCGTCACATAGATATTAATCATTATAGAAAATAGTCCAGTTTTAAAGATTGAAAAAAAAATACGAGCAATTTCTTTTTTTTTAAAAAAAAAACATTTAATTTTTAAAGGAGTTAAATAAATTGAGTATATTACAAAAAAATTCAGCAAAATTTTTTATATATGTAATTTGCTAATTAACCTTTTTTTTTTTCAACATGATCAGATTTTAAAATATTTTACAAGAATATTCACTAAATAAATGTACTCCTTTTTTATTAAACGTTATGATTTATGGGTTAATTCTTGTCACTATTTTTTAAATTTATTAATTCTTGTCACTATTTTTTAAATTTATTAATTCTTGTCACTATTTTTTAAATAGTCTTAGTTATTTAAATATATACTTTAATAAAAGAATCCTAATCATAGATTAAAATAATATTATTGATAAACAAATAAAAACATGAGCTACTTTCTTTGATAAGTTTATATATATATCCTTAAAAAAACAAAAACAACATATTTTGTGCGCTACTAGCCTATTATCACATACCCACCCACACAAATAATTCTTACACCTACTCCAAAGTTGCCATTAATTTGTTATTCATTTTGCTTAGCACATAATAATTTTCAAAAAAAAAAAAAAAAACAGTTAAAAATGTTTTGAGAAGTTTTTCTAAAGTATTTTTATAGTCTAATGAGAATAGTAAAGTTTGCGACATAACTCTAGTGATTTTAAAATTAAATTGTTGGAATAAACTAAAGAACTGACAGAAAATAGCAAACCAGCGCTAACAATGATCAAATGTTATGTTTGGTTTCCATATGTGTTTTATATTTAGGCCACAATACTTTGAACAGAGAACTTACATATATTTTCAGCGTACAATAACAACATACTTAAATGGTAATTTGCTGATCATTAAAAAAAATGTTATTTAAGTTTAATATGTTTTTTTTGCTAACTTATACCCAGCAAGTTTAATTATCTCTATCATATCTAATTAAATACAAAAAAAGTTGTCAACAGTTTTTTTTATAAATCCAGTGATCATTCCGACGTAATTTTTCAGTCTTTCTAATTTTAAAATAACTTTATATGGTTGGTAGATCAAAGCCATCATCTCCGAACAATTGTCTCAAAAGTTTTAACATCCATTCTAGCTTTGATAGTTATTTTTTTTACCTGTAACATGACAGATTTGGAAAAACAAGACTAAAGTTAAAATTTATAGCTTAAATTTTGGAGGCGTGAAAAGCAACGAAAATCTCTGCACACCTTTTTAATTAACAATGACAGCATTTTAATCACATACTGACATAGGGATTAGACGTTTACGAAAAAAAATCTCAGACAACAGAAAACTATTATTCTCTCAGGAATTAAGACATCATCTGTTTTAATTTCCACCTGCTATGAATCTTTTTTCACAATTTAATAATTAAATCCGCTTTTCTTATGAAATATTAATTGGTTAAAGCTGCACTTTTGAACACGTTTAATATATATATATATTAAAGACGTAACAATCAAAGAAACTATTACTCCCATATTTATTGAAAACACAGTTATAATATTTATTATAGTAATTAATAGTCTGCTAACGTGATGCTAATAGTTAGTAGGCCACCAAATTATCTACTACTAAATTTCTTAGACTTATACTTTTAAATCCTGATCTACTTATAATCTAAATTTGATTCTAAATGTGATTGCATTTATATGTATATATGATAAGGATATATATGAGTGATGATGGCTTGGGCCAACTAATGAGTGCTAGTTCAGCACAAAATGCATCTAGGGGATCATTTGTTGTTTATTGTATCTTTATTTATATGATTTCCAAAAAAGTGTGCTAGTATAAAGATTATTTAGTATATCGATTGATTCCTGTGCTTGTATAGCTTCATAAGCTTGGTCGGTGCTATCATTGTTATCATCTTTAAATAAGTTGTTTTTCTCAAAATTAGTCTTTATATTTTCACTCATTTTCAATTATAAAGAAATTACTATAATAATGGTATATGTGTAGCTATTTATGTTTATATGCCAAATATAGCTGAATGATTAATCGATTTTTTTCCTTTTTAATTGCAGTTTATTCCTTTTTGTAATGGTACATTTTCAGATATATATCGGTAATCAATCCTCTTTTGATCAAGTAAAGAGTCATTAGGAATAAGATGTCTTTTTTTTTTTTTTTGTAAATTAATAGAAAGAAATGTAGCTATTATGTCTAAGCCCATTCTTACACACTCATATTTGAGTTGTTTTTGCTTCAGGTTGCTAAGTGACTGTAGGGCATGAATGTTTATGACTTAAATAACATGTGTAACCTGTCTTTAACATATGTTTATACCATAAAAATAGCGTATATATATTGTGACGAGATGGGAAGGAAAAGTAAAAAGATGGTAGTACCTGAGGTGATGCAACATCATAATCACTCCCAAGTAAATTAAACTTAAAATTTACAAAAGTATCATAGACTAAGATAATGATATTAAAAAAATATTTAATAATCCAAAGTATTTATTATTAAAGTAATGTTTAATAATAAAAATATATATAAGTAATGTTATATATTAAAAAGAGCATGAGATTAGAGAATCTCTGAGAGATCAGAGAGTTACTCTTCAAAGCAACTATGATTAACTATACATCAACCAGCATTATAATAAAAGTAAGTATGAGTACTACTCAAAATAATCACTCTTCATCATGAATGATCAATTAAAATACATCAGAATAAAATCAACAGTCCATCTTGTGACTGGATTTGAACAATAAAAAATATAAATCAACAGTCAATCTAGTGACTGGATTGGAAATGGGTCTTCTGTAAACCAGGCTAACTATTAAGCCATTGCCAGCTTGGGACAATTATTTAACCATTATTTTGGATGCATCAACTAAGTGCTCATCCATCAGAATACATAAGAATCAACACAATAATGCTGGAACATTAAAACATACTGATCATCATCAAGGCTTTGGCCATTTAGTACCCTTAATTTACTGGCCAACTATAAACTTAATTTTTTAATAAGACTAAACTAAAACAAAATGTAGTGCAGGAGCTTTGAAGAATATAATCCTCATGCCAAAATCAGGACAATGCCATACTGAAATGCTGCTCCTAAAGCACTAAATACATCCTCATTTATATATTCATACCATGCTCCAATCTAGCTCAGAGTAGTTATAATATAGACAAGAAAGACCATTTATAACAGAAATAATTAGTCAAGTAAACCAAAAATATTTAACACAGATATTAGAGTAAACAAACAAAGAAATATATATATGGTGAATTGTACAAATGTTGATACTAAATACATATTAGATAAAATCTTACTTTTATCATGTGAAGATGATTGGATTTATATGCAAGCAAGTGCTCTTTGTAAGCTATATTTTATTTTACTTAAACTAAAAGCAACAATATTTTTCCATTATGTAATGTACTAGTACTTATATTATCCTTTTTGTATCCATATTAATGATAAAAACAAAACATTTATTTCAAATATACAAATAAATGAAATTAATTGCAACAACTTAGATGTAGTTTTAAAGCTCATCAGGAAAAATGTTTTAGTGAATCATTTTGGTAATCCTTATTAATCCATTTTGGTTATATATGGTAAATTGTGAGTGCTCTAGAACATCCCTTGATCCTTGGAACTTTTGCTTTGAAGTGGAGAGTTATTTGATCCATTCATTAAAAATCAACTTGATGGTTTGTAGTGCAGATATAGTGCTAGATCCATCCCATGCCTGAGAAGTTACAGATTCATGAGCAATGACTTTCTTTCCTCAAAGCTATTTTTGCACTTAGCAATGCATATTTGTCTGTATCATTATTTATATATTTCTTTAATGAATTATTTTGAGTGAATTAATAGTAATATTTCTTGTATTTATGATATCCTATGATCTAAATACTTTGATATATAACGTAGAATTACAGATACTTTGGAAATTTGAATGATCTGAATTTACTTTTGAAGATCTCAATTTCGAATTCATCAGTTGGCTAACTTTACTTCTATGATGCTTGTTCTTACTTTCTTGGATCTTCAGATATTGGTTTTTAATATTTTTTAACTCAAAAGGGGCTGATGTTTCTATTTGCATTATAAATTCAAATTCTCTATTTAAATTTTTGTAAGTTATTCAGCAGATGAGAAATTTTCTCTCTCATTTTAGAAGAAGCTCATTATTGAAAAACAGCAAGTTCATGATTGTCATTTAAGTCCATTGTTAACATCATTATTAATGCATATTATTATATGCAATGTGTTAATAATAATAATAAAAAATTTTGATATTTCTTTACTTTAATATGAATTTTCATTTCTTGATTGCATTTATTTTATCCTATCATATTTACCATGCATTATTATTATTATGTGTTGGAGTTATATCACACTTAACAAGGGAATAATTACTATGTATCTTATAACTTAATTGAGATATTTATAATATAATTAAGTTGAAGTTTAAATGGGTGTTGCAATTAATGGTTTGCCAATTATAGTACTTTAATTTTTATTAATCTAGTGATTAATACATAATGTTAATATCATGGATCTTGGATTCAAATTAGCTACAGGGTGTGTGATTGGTATTGGAGGGACGTAAGGGGCACGTGTAACATATCCCTTTGTAAAAGGTATTAAAGATGGTCTATATCAGTGTTCTTCAACCCCTGGTCTGCGGCCCGGTGCCGGGCCGTGGAACTTTTCTGCAGGTCCGCATGCTAGACGGGCAGAAAAAAGTTTGTAATAATAAATAATAAGAGTTTAAACTTTTAATTAATATAGCCAATTTTTATTTATTTTCATATCATTTTTACCCAATTAAAAAAAAAGGAAAGCAGAACGAAAACAAAATCTAATCAATCATTCATAAATTAATTTGTTTTTCTAATCACAGATGTTTATGGGGGGGGGGATGGAATTAAATTTTTTATTACTTTTCTAAAAAAATTTAAAAAAAGTTTTTTATTATATAAACTCCATATATATATATATATAAAACTTTATCTTATATATTTAACATTGTTGTTTTGATCAGTTATAACAATTATGCTTATCTTTAAGAAAATTTATCTATAGACTTCTGCTGATCTGCGAAATCTTATCCTTATTTTTGTTGGTCCGCGGAACCTTATTCTTATTTTTACCGGTCCGCAGGTGTGAAAAAGTTGAAGACCACTGGTCTACATCTTTAATTCCTTACCTTTCTATCATTTAAGGGTTAGGTTAAGATAGATCTATGATTTTTATTCTTCTTGAGCAGTTAATGGTTTATCATCATATTCATGTTTTTTAATAATAATTTTAATCATGTTAACAGATTATACCACATCTTGATTAGATATAAAGGTTTATTATTGTCTTGCTATCCAAATATCAGTATGTTTAATATCTCTGTAAAATATCTATAAATTCATATTTAGTTTATAAGAAATTCTTTGTTTTTTCTATAACTTAAGTAAGCTAGCTCTTTTTACATATTGATCAATGTATAATTTTTCACATGCTTCAATTATTGTTAGAAAGTTGTCTCTTCTTGCATCAATTTCTGGTACATTTTTCTTACCTAATTTACTTTGAACATAGCTATCATTATTTATTATTTGGGTTTGAATTCATACTTTTTAGACTTGTATTTTATGTTAAGTAGGTTAAGAATTTGTTAATTTTCCCCATGGTATCATTTTATAAATTGAGCATTATATGTTTCTTTGATACCATTGCCTTTATCTATCCAATTTGTGTTTGAAACAGTGCATTTGATGATGGTAAATGGTTCTTCATATATATCACAGAATTTGTGGAAAATAAATTATTTAGGATTGCTCAGATGAGGTGTCTTAATAAAAATGTCTATAATTTTAAAGTGATAGTTAATTTTTCACTCATTTGTAGCATTATATGGCTCTACTCAATTTTTTTCTCAATCAATAGGTGTTTCTGTGAGCATAGGCATGGGTTTATAGAATAAATTTGGCATATGGTTTGGTTTGTTTTTGATTATTTTTTTTTTAAAAAAATATGTTTAATTTTTGATAGATTATCTTGGCTTAAATAATAACTAACCCATCATGTAATACTAGGATTTTGATTGCTTGACTTATTCTGCTCTCAGGAATAATTTTTACACATTGTGTCTTTATTAATATGCTTGATGTTATGCGGTTTAAGTTATTTATTGTTGTATTTATTGTTTATATAACGATATACCAAATGCCTTTATGATGGAAGATCTGATTAGGTATGATTATTTTTTTTAAAATAACCTATACCTTATTTAAGTATAGATCTGTTTAAAGATACCTATCCTGCTCTTTAATTTTGAGACTTACTGAATTTACTCCAATATCAGTTAAACATGTTAGTTCTCATTTATTTGTAAATGAAGCAACTTGTTAAAGTAATCAGTCCCTGTTTCGAATGATAATGATTATGGGTTCCAGAAATAAAGTTATAGTTTTTTTTTCTAAAACTTCATTTCTCAAACATATTTTATAACAGAAGTTCTATGATGTGTATGCTCCCCTTTTACATTTCTTTTTTTCACTCTAATCATAATTCTAGTAACTTCTTGCATGACTTCAAATTCATATTTTGTATGTGTTTATTTAGTCTTAAAATGATTTACTTATGCCTAAAGAAAAAATGGGATTATTTTGTTTCTCATAATTTGGTTTTTATATCTTGTGTCATAATCCTATAACTGTATTTTTATATTGGACTATTTCCATTATCTAATATATGTGTTGAATGTCCTTAGAAAAGTTTAATTTTAGTTAAATATTCCAAATGCATTCAACTGTTAGTAATATCACAGCAAACAAATGTTAGTAATATCACAGCAAACAGGTTAGTATATGCACTAACTGTTAGTAATATCACAGCAAACAGGTTAGTATATGCACCAACTGTTAGTAATATCACAGCAAACAAATGTTAGTAATATCACAGAAAACAGGTTAGTATATGCACTAACTGTTAGTAATATCACAGCAAACAGGTTAGTATATGCACAACATTTCGAGAGGTATTTTTCTCCCCTCTTCTTCAGGTGTTAACACCATCATCACAAACTTTCAGAAAAACAATAATCCTATAAGTCCATTTTTTATAAGCTTATTAAACATTTGTATTTGTACACTTAATAAATGTGAATGGGCCTTCATAGATATTACATAGTTTATGGAACATAGTACTTTTTGGATTCTTAGTATGTGGCATTCTAATTTTAAGTATTATCCATCAACTTATCTTTTTATTCTGACCATCTCTTATAAAAGACTTTTAAATATTTTAATTTATACTTCAAATAGTTAAGTATAGTCAATTCATCACTTTATCATCATTATGATATTTTTTCTCTATAAGATTCTCATGATGGGTAAATATTACATCCTTATAGCAATCAATTAGTAGAAAAGTAATATCCCTAAGAAACATTTTGAATTTATTTTTATGATAAATGTCAATATAATGGTAAGATTCTAGACATTTATTGATTTTATTTATCACTGGAACTTTTATCTTGAAATCTCCACTAATATTTTTAATATCTGAGTTTATTGTAGTTCTCATGAGTTCATCTGCTAAACTATGATTAGCTTAAGGGTTTTTCTAGAATTAATTACAATTTAAGTTTGAAGTTATCACTTATTTGTTTCATTTTGAATACCATAGGATTTATTTTGCTTTCAAATTTCTTTTCAAAGTTTTTGCATCTTGTTATTAATATTAGTCTGTATTTGGGATATTTCAGCTTTCAGTTCAATTTTTAAATTATCTAATTTTTTTGATAAATCACTTATGTTAATCCATCATTTGGTGTTGATCTGCTTTGATATCTGCTTTCAGTTGTTGATAAGCTTTCATATCTATCCTCATTTGCTGCTGATGTTTATCCATATTTTCAGATATATTTTCTATCATGATAGACATATCTGCCCTCATATTATCCATATTGTTAGACATTTGTTGCATCATCATCATTTGTTAATAATCCATCATTAGTATTTTCTTTCTTTTCCCTTGGTTTATTTGGAGTTTTATTGATTTTGGGGACTTGGACATTTGATACTGTGGTCCTTCCAAATATGTGTATGTCCTGTTCTTTTTCTATATCCTCTAACATATTATTCTCTTTGGCAATTTGGGCATTTGATATTGTGGTCCTTCCAAATATGTATACTCCTGTTCTTTTTCTATATCCTCTTACATATTATTCTCTATTTCTTCTCTATTCACTTTACATTGTATTTCAACTTCATTTTCTTTTTCAATAATAGTTTCTAATTGCAACATTTTGATTTGGCTTCTAATAATCATGATTTTTTCTATCATTTGAATTTATTGTTATACTTCTTATTTTAACTTTTGAACTGTGATCAAGATTTCTTACTATATTGTACATTGTGGAAATATTCATCATTGCTATCACTTTTATTCTTGTCACAACACAGTTTTATATTCACAGGAATTATTTTATTTGACCTTTTTTTATTATATCTTCATTTCAAAACAATTTAAGTTGTTGCCTATCATTTACTTTATTTAGTTTTTAATTCTCAGTAAATTTCCATGTTCAAGTTCAATTTTTCATATCAATAAATTTTTTTATCAATAAATCTATTTGCTTTATTGTTTTACTATTGAAATTATAGAACTGTATATTAATGTAAAGTCAGATTAACACACAATTAGATATATTTAATATCTATAATCAAGGGTGATACTGATATATGATTCTAGGCTCCATGATTGTTAGTATATGTAATGGAATGGCTTTTACTTGATATGAAAATAGGTTTTCTAGTTCACCACAATGAGTAAAATAGTGTATCTTTGATCCTTGTACCACATATATTTTAATTTCATTCATAAGAGAAGGGAAGTTAAGAATCAATTAAATATTAAATAAATACCTAAACTCACCTCATCATGCTTTCTTTCATTTCCATTATTCCCAGATTTCAAAATCATGAAGAATCTGCATAATTATTTAGTTTGAAGGTATATTAATATCAGTTAAAAGACAGATAGGTGTAAATATGAGTAGGTGTGAATATATAAAGATATATGTAAATGTGCAAAAATATTTATAGCTAGGCGAGAAGATATGACCAATTGAAAAGTGAATTTAAAAAATTACAAGAGATTTTTAATTTAACATTTGAATATATTTAACAACTATATTTGCAGCGATTAATATTTTTAACAAAGAAAATTTATAACAAAATTATAAAATCTTTAATTTGACTTTTATGGTTATTCCTTGTTTATAATTGATCTTAACTATTATTCCAAATCCTTATCTCCTACAAAGAATAGCCATCAGCTTTCCACATCACCATAAACGAAATTTAAATTATGTTTATGATTGTCTCCATTATCCTTGCTTGCTATATCATGACTTGGAGATCATAATTCATTTTATTTTAATTAATTTGATATATAAATTCCTATCTGTCATAGTGATGATATGGGATCTCCATGTTACATACTGTAGTTATAATACAGACAAGAAAGATCACTTATCCATATTTTATGTTATCTCCAAGTGTTTTCCTGGTTCTTTTGTGGGGGAGGGTTAGGATGAGGGTGGTGTGAGGATTGTTGCCAACATTGATTTTCTCATTCACAAGAAGGAAAAAAATGTTATTCATAGTGGTTTTAGCATTATTGTTATAAATGATTTTATCCAAGTATTATTACACAGTAAACTGCAGTTTGGCCTAACGATTTTAATTGCAAGTGATTCACACTATTTAAATTTATTATTTCCAATGTTGTTATCTCCAAGTGTTTTCCTATTCTCAACTTATCCATTGCAAATTGGATTTCTCAATATTGTACTTCTAAAATGCTACTCATATTTAAACTCTAGACTTTACAAATAATTCCTAATTGTAACATTCATTTGTCTTTAGTGGTTAATACACACCCTTTCCTAATCCCTTTTCATATGTATCCTTCCCCTTTCACCATGTTGCTCCTGAATTTTATTTTTACCATTCTTTGTAAACCTTTTATTTAACTGTATTTGTACTTTTTTTCATGAATAAACTTTCATCACTGAGAAAAAAAAAGAAAGACTATTTATGATAAAAATAGTTAGTCACATATTTGGAAAATATTTAACACAACTATTAGTATAAACAAACAAAGAAAAATATATGTGGTATAATTGTACAAATGTTGATACTAAATACATATTAGGTAAAATCTTACAGTTCCCATTTGAAGATGATCGGATTTGTACAGTGTTCTTTATAGTTTTTGACCTATATATTTACAAATGTGTAATTGAATAAATCAATTTTATTTTATGTAATTAATCTCTTGTTATTTACAAATAATGCACTACCCATTGTATAATTAAATTACTATATTTTTGAAGCAACTGTATCTATTGTTTTAATGAATACTATGTATTAACTTGCAGCTTTCTAAAACAATTTATGTCCATATATTATATCTTCATTATATATACAATGCATACATACTGCATTATGTATATTCATTTATTTTTTACTTTATTTTAACCATTTTAAAGTTTCCATCATTTAATTTGCAAGTGTTTTAATATTCTCCATATTTATATTAATGTATAACATTCAAACTATCTACTTTAAAGAAGATGAGGATGTGTGTGTATAGCTATAATTATTATTTACCTTCAGTAAAATTTATTTATTTACTTTCTTGATTTTCTGGTATTCTGCATCATTTTTTTTGATAAACCTTATGATTCTGATAACATCATCACTATAGGTAATACCTGCAATATTATTTAATATCCTATTACTCAGACATCAGCTTATTAATTTATAATGTAAAGCTGTAAATATTAACTTAAGTGCATTTTCAGCATGTAAGTACATATATATTTAAGGCTATAACCTTAATACTATGTGCCTTGAGTGTTCAATTTGCCACTAGAAGAACCTCTGCAAATATTCATGCAAGATTATGACTTTATAAAGATAAGAGTGGCCACTCTTATCTTCGACATACTTTCTAATTATATAGGCAAATCTAAAGCACTTAACAAATTAATATTTACAACTTTACATTGTTTCAAAATATTTCTAACTATAAGATCTCAACATTAACTCATTGTATTTCGGAAGATTTTGTGAATGTTAGTGGTTTAATATAAATTATGGATTTAATTAGTGAAGAGTTTAACAGCTTCACACTCTCAAATCAAAATGCTTTAGGTTCGCCTATATAATTAGAAAGTAGGTCAAAGATAAGAGTGGCCACTCTTATCTTTATAAAGTTATAATCTTGTGTGAAGATTTGCAGAGGTCAGCACTCAAGGCTCATAGTGTTAAGGTTATAGCCTTAAATATATATATACTTATTAATTTACATCATTAAGCCATAAATAATAATGAGTCTCAATAGAGATTCTATCAGCATATTTTATTTTACTACCCATGTATGTTCTCTGTCTTATGCATAGATAGTTAAAATTATGTGTGGCATTTATAGGGTGATTAGATTGATTTGATCAAAAATTGGAACATAACAACCAATCATTTTTATGGTATTGCATCCTTTTTTATTATAAAACTCCATCCCTAAGTATATTTATTGTTGTAAGTACAATTCATTTTTGGCATGTTGTCTATTGTTTAAAGTTATTAATATTCCTATAATTTTATCATTATAAAAAATTAATGTCAACAAAACAGATGCAAGTGCAGTTCAAATTTTAGCCTACAAAAATTCAACTGCACATGCTCCAAGGCAAAGTTGGACATGAAAAGGCATCTAGCTTGAGAACCTGGCCATACAACGTAAAAACGATATTTGTTTTGCTGTTGGAATTTGTTTGAAGTGTTTATAATATTATCATTTCTGGAATGAATTATTTATGTAAGAAAAATAATAATTATGATTATTTGAAAAGTGGGTCATACATAGTCCCAAAAAGACATTTTGGGGACACTGAGACATCTAATTAAAAATAGGGATAAATCCCGAAAAATCGGAACGTCTGGTCACCATAATCCACATTTATCTTATATAATTTTAAATACTGTATTGAATATTTTCATAAAACTTGGAATTTTAATTCCAAGTTTTAGCATGCATAACTTCAATATTATCTTTTATATATGCAAACTTGAACAATTAAAAAAAGTATGACAAAGAAATTTACATTTCATGATGAATATTTATCACTTTATAATAATTTTAAAAACCTAAATTCTAATTCTATTATATAATAAATTTTATTGTATTTGAGATATTTTTTTTCATTAATAAATCCATATCATAATGTATTTATCACTGCAAACAATATATACGACATATATATATACACACACAATACGTTGGTCATGTCAGCGTAAATAAAAATATAAATTAAAAAAAAAAAAATTGAGAATATCCATAAACATTGTTGTTTATATTTTTTCTGATTTTAATTTTAAAAGTACTTAACTAGCCAAACTATTCATCCTTTAGTTTTAAACCAAGTTATCAGCTTTCGTATGACAAATATATGAAAGAATGAGAAATTTTCTTTTAAAATGAGCACTCTTTAATAAAAACTAATACAGCAAAAAGGAAAAAAATATATAGTATCCTCTGGAGTTTTTGACACGATTTTGTTTACTTTACCATAATTATAATAAAAAACAATATTTTGTTTTGATGACTTGTTAGTTTCTGTAACTTTTATTCAGCAAAATGAACTTCATTAACGATACATACATTTTCTGACGCTGTAAGTACTAAAATTCATTATGGACGCTGCGCGAATGCTTACTATGGCATTCATAGTTTATTTTTATAAATGTTGTAAATGTTTTTTCTTGAAATATTTTGCAAGCAGAAATCATTTAAGCGAACTAATGACCTTTAGCTGACTATAAATATTCATTGATATTGCCATTTGAAAAAATGTATTAATAAAATTTTTAATTTTTTTAAGAATCGATAGTAAAATTTTTAATTTTTAAAATATTATAATTTAAAACCAGTTTGTTTTTGTTTGAAACCCATTATTGTCTTTGTAGTTTGTATTTTTTTTTTTAGGAATGTTATTTTATTCTAAAATAACAGGATTATTTAAAAATAAATTGCCAAATATTTTACTTGAACATTAAATATTATTTGGGACTGGTGAGGTTACAAGTAAACCAAGATGACACCCTATATTATTGATAAATGTACAGTTTCAAGGACCTAAGATGTGTTAGTTGCTAAATTAAAATGAAATTACTAAATCGATTGTTAAATTTGAAAAAAAAAAGTAATAATTTGCAATTAGCTCACAAGGGCTCTTCTATAACTGAGGCTGTGCAGGCATTTTATTCTACTGGTTGAACATGTGAGAAATAAAAGATGTCAATGCCTATTGCTGTTCAATTAGATTTTGCTGCAGCATTTGATTCTGTTGTACTATCTAAATTTATTCTATCTTCTTAGACATTATGGGGTTCCGAATGTTTATATCAGGATTATTTGAAATCTTCTTTTGAATAGATCAATTCATATATCATTAGATGGTCATCTTACACCAGTGTTTAAACCATATATATCTATTCCTCAAGGGTCACCTCTTAGTACATTATTCTTTATCACATATATAAATCCTTTGCTTAAGGAAATTGAAAGTGAACTAACTGGGATATTTGTTCAACACTCATGGAAGAGATTTATCACATATTATAAGTTGATAACATTACAATATTTCTTTCATCTCAGAAGGACTTTATAAAATTTTAGATAGAATTTCTGTTAAATTTAATCTTAATATAAACCGCTCCAAATCTTCAGTTTTGAATATCAATAAAGATAATGTTGTTCCTTCAATATATACTTCCAAGCCACAAAATTTTCTTGGTTATCCAATAGCATTGTCTAGAATGGCTATGAGAAAACAAATGCAACAGGACATTCTGGACAAAACTAAAAAAATTGTTGAATCTTTGGCCATGATTTTTTTATCATTTTCTGGCAAGACTGCATTATTGAACATGATGATTTTTCCACGAATTAATTATTATCTTCCAATTATTAAGCTTACTGTATTTTTTCAGAAAAAAATTAATTCAATTTGCTCAAAACTACTTTAGAATGGCAAATGTGTAGCCATAAGTTTATCTAAAGTACAAATGCTTAGAGAACACAATGGTCTTGGAATTCATGCATTACATGTTTTTTATATACAAAAAGTACACCTGGGTCTCATTTTATGTGGATTACTTTAATGTGATTTTGAATTTATGTGATTCATGTTTCTTCCTAATATCTTTCATGTTTCACTATATTTATTAGATATCAAGAAATTTAAATTATTAATAATTTATTTTGACTTGAAATTTTTTTTTTTTTTAAAAAAATATAACATTACATTAGCAGCTAATGTGAATATGGCCTGAAGTTGTATTTAGAATCTTAGCTTCTATGTAAATAAACTACTTATACTAATCAGTAAATAATAATAATAATAATAATAGATTTATATGTATGTATAAAAATATTGCAATAAATATTCAAAAAATTTAAACTTTTAAAATGTATTTTGTTAGATATTAACAGAAATAAATATTTTTTTAGATTTTTAAAATAAATAATAATGAAGATTTTATTGATTTTATAAACTGAAAATAATCTTTCTAATGATAATGTATAATCTTTTTGTTTTAATTGTGATCTCATTTTTTTAATATAGAAGCAAAACCATTAACATAGCACAAGACTGAAGGTGGCGCTAGTTGTACATCATGTCATGAATTTGATTTCTTAATAGTTCACAAATGAACGCATATTGTCAAATAGTGATAATGATTAAAATATGTATGAAAAAATTAAAATTAAATACTGTAGTTAATAAAAAAAGTAACAAAAGTTTGTCTTGTATTAATTTTTTTCAAATATTTGAAATGTTTTATTAGTCATACTTTATTTCCTTATTTTTTTAATATGAATTTTAAAGTATTTTTTTCCTTGTTGCTTTGCTTTTATGCTGATTTCTGAAAATTACAGAATCTATTTCCCATTTTTTAAGGTAAGGTAAGTTTATTTTTGTGCTATTTCTTTTGTGCATGTTTTCTGAGGAATCTATCTACCACATAAAATGAGACCCAGATGTAATTAGTATTTAAAGTGCTATTTATCTTAATCTGCTGGAAAACCAAACTTGGTTTACTTTTTAACCTATTGATACACCTCCACCAATATCAAGTAATTGGATCAAAAATTTAAGGGAATATTTAGTCAAATTATTTCCTATTACAAGACATATCTTAGAAAATAAAATAAAATACTGGGATGTCTATAAGCTTATATATAATAGTCAAGAAAGACTACCAATTCAATTAGATATTTTTAATAAGTTATTTGTTAAAAGATCAGACATTTGATTTTTGAACCCAAATATATAGATTTTATTTTAAGATATAATCTTACCTTTTTACTTACTAATCATTTTTTAGTTTGGAAAAGAGGCTTTCAAAAAATTAATCGGCTGTGTAATATATGTAAGTATAATGATGAAACTTTACAACATCTTTTGTTTTGTTGCCCATTTTTTCACAATCTTTGGGAAAATATAATTGCAAATGTTTCTCCAAATAGTACTAAAGTTTGTCACTCTTGAATGCATTTAAAAGTGAAGTTATTTCGATCATTAGAATGGCAATTTTTTTTTCAATATGGATAAAAGATGCACATTCGTGTTTAATCAAAGAAATCTTAGCCCTTGGAAAGTTTATTTGTAAATTATGAACAAAATTAAATCTAGAGACAAGTTATTGACTCCAGGGAAATTGTATAAAGAAACATGGTTACTTCATAATCTTACAGATGTTGATTGATTATTTTAAAGTCTTTTCTTTTCAAATTTATTTTATCAATATATATAAATTCAATGTTATCTTGTTAATATTAAATTTTATTTTTAATAAAAAAAAGAAATAATTTCTGAAAAATTTAATTATGAAGCTTTATTTAAAAAAAACATTTTGTACTTTAATGATAAATATTTGCCGACTTTCCTGTTTAGAATGTGGTGGAGTGAACTATTTCCTCTTGAAAAGTCTGCATTCATGGTCACAATATGATTGCATGCTGCCAACATGAATAAATTGTAAATGTTGTATTTATATTTTCTTTTTCTTTTTCTGTTAATAAATTAATTCAAAAAAATAAAAAATACATTTTTTCACAATGATTTTTTAAAAAAAAGCAGTAATTACAGGGATTTGAACCCAGATTTTTAAGCTCTTTTAGTCATTCGCTCTATCCTATATAACTGATACACATGACCACGTACTTGTGGAAAAGATAAATAATTTATTATATACATAGTTTGAGCTGAACCAGACTCATCAGTTGGTCCAGATCATCATCTCCTACACACATATATAATTAGTGCTTGATTTATATTAAGATGGCAAATTATAAAACTTTAATGGACAAGCTTCAATATTCTCCTCTCTCCAACTCTTCAGACATCCATATCATTAAAAATCTGATGATGGTATGTGGATTTTGAGCATGCCATCATCAGATTTTCAATGATTAGGATAGCTGAAAAGTTGGAGAGTGGAGAAGATTGAAACTTGTTCATTAAAGTTTGAAGATTTGCTATCTTAATATAAATTAAGCACTGATTATATGTATGTGTGGGAGATGATGTATATCAGTGCCTATTTATCTTTTTCATATTCATGTGGTCATGCATATCAGTTATATAAGATAGAGTGGATGACTGAAAGAAGTTTAAAAGTCTGAGTTCAAGCCCCCTTTAATTATATCTAGTTAAGAATATATACTATATTTGTATTTAAATAAAATAACAATAAAAAATAAAATATAATTATTAAATACGATGTTTTCTAGCAGGCATTTTTTTGAAAAGCATTTTTCGGGAGACACTGAAATTATAGATTTATCAAAAATATAGGCTGCCATCTTGGTTTACTTGAAAACTCACAAATAAAAAAAAGTGATTATTTTATATTAAATAGTTACATATTCGAATTACATTTTAAACTATCTCTAAAGACCCTATGCAAAAGTATTGTGTGTGTGTGTGCATATATGAATGATAACAGTTAAATTTTAGTGTTGCAGCTTCTATTTTACTATGCACATTAAGAAAGAAGTAATTGTTCACTCTTTTTTTTTAAATATTAATACTGAAAGTTGTTTTTTAATTTTCTTTATATTTTTAACGATTATTAATAAAATACTTTAATCAATGTAAAGTGACTTCTAACTGTGTTCATTAAGTGTAAAAAATATTTTAAGAATGTAGTCCAAGTATTTATGAATTATTTTAAATGATTTCTAAAATCAGTTAAATTGAATAATTATCTTATTAATATTTATTAGATGCTTTATTAAACAAATTAGTAATTTGCTTTAAAAAGTCCTTAGTTGCTATTTTTCAACTCCTCACTGAAGAGACCCATAGGTCAAAACCGGTCTGGGGATGGGGACAATCCAAGATAAAAATGATTTGAATGTCTTCTCTTGCAGTAGCATTTATCATAAATAAATAAAAAAAAAAGCTTGTTTAGAGCTATTAGCACGCTCTTAATTTTACATATTTGTAAGTGCAAGCTATATATAAGTCATGTGACATCTGACTTGTTATTATTACTATTTTTTAAATTATGTATATTTTATAATATATACATTAAAAGCAAGCACTAATAAAATTTGGGGCTGGTGGGCATATTATTGTTTTTCGCTATACTATTAATATTTCATATAAAATCTTCAAAATATAAAGGTATAAAGATTTCCATTAAAAAATATATATAACTTTACAGAATATATTTTTATTTTAATATATATATATATATATATATATATAAATAAATATATATATATATATATATATATATATATACTAATCACATTGATTTCTTCTAAATGATCTCAATTATAAAATACCACAAATAAATGTATCCACTTTTTTAAATAATAAAAAAAAAGAGCAAAACCATTATATTTACAGGCATCAATTGACTTCATTATCCAACAAACTGATTTGGGTTGAAAACCATAAGGTATTAAAATTTGAAGCATTTGCATAAATGAACATATAATAGGCATAGTGAAAATAAATACTTTTTATCAGAAAAAAACATAAAAAATCAAAATTAGCAAGTCAGGCCTTAAACATGTATAATATATGCATATTTATAAAGTTTTCAAAAAGAAAGTTACTTTTTAAAACTTATTATTTTATCATGTAAGAACTTAGATGTGAAAAACCATGTTGATAATTAATACGAAATCATGAAATGTTCTATTATTTGGTAGTTCATAAAAAAATGTGAGTACCAAAAGAGACAGCATTGGAAACATAATCCATTGATCTTGAGCTCCAAAGTTTATTATTCTGCCAATCAGTAAACCATGCAGAGCTTAAAAATTAATCATAACTGAAAATGAATATAAATAAATATGAGTTTTGTTTCAATATTTATGAAATATTTTAAAATCATTTTTTAAATTAGAAAGTAGTAAGTAAATCTTAATAATGAATATAACTTCATTATTTTATTTAAAATGTTTGGACATTTATTAAAATTTATAAATACTGTTGTAAATGTGATACATTATATAAAAATTGTGTTTAGATGGTATCAAAAAATGGTAAGCTGACATGCTATCATGACCAAACATCATTGATTTGAACAGAGAGCCTTGATTACTCAACTCACTGTCTGAAAAGCAATCACAATTTTCCTTCAATGAAAACTAACTAGAGAATATTTTATCATATGTTAATTTAAAAAAAAAAAAAAAAAAAGTACTTAAGTATTAGTCCAATAGTGAAATTTCCATAATATTAGTCTGACAATTTTGGAAAAATTATGTGCTTATATTATAAATCCGACGAAAAGAAATGTTAAATCAAGCAAAACTCACTATATACATTGCCACACACAACAAGATACAGTAATCAATGGATGCCAGAAGGCTCGTGCATAAAATCCCCATCTAGTGCCTACTCATCCAATATCCCCAGACTAATTTCTGGCTTATGAATGAGTAGGCACTAGATGGGGATTTTATGCACAAGCCTTCTGGCATCCATTGATTATTCTAGCTTGCTGTGTGTGGCAATGTATATAGTGAGTTTTGCCTGTTTTAACAACAGTTATACACAAGCATAAGAGGAGACAGTCATGTGATGTTTATTGGCTTAAAAAGAAATGTGTAAACAAAGATGAAATTAAACATATTTCCAATCTAAAAACAAAAGCAATTAATATTTTTAAGTGAATATTGGATAATAACCCAACATTTTGACTAACAATTTTCTCCTGGTAAAGATATTATCTAATATTCACTTAAAAATAGTTTTGTAAATATGTTTAATTCAATTTTTATTTACACATTTGTTCTGGTATTTTTCATCACTGTTGAACTAATATATAAGTACCAAAAATATCTAAATGGCTTTATTTTCCCAGGTAGAAGTTTGAGTTTTAGAAGCACAGTACTGTTTGATAGAACAAATAGCTGGACAACCCTAAAATATTTTATTATGATATTGCATTTATATCAATTTCTAACACTGTACAAAATTTGGATGAAATTCATTTGATAAAAATATTAAAAAAATTGATTACAAAATATAATCTAAATACACACATTCAAACAAACAGAGATTCTAAGTTAAATAAAAGACTTTAAAACATCAATTTGATAGTTACTTTATCCATAAAATTAATAATATGCTCATATGTATTAATTTCTTTTTTTGAGCTTAATCCTCTATAAAATATCTTAGAATGCAATACAAGATAGTCTTTTTTTACTGCATAAAATTATTGAACATTGTAGCAAGAGGGCGAACCAACTATTTATATTAACAATACTTCAAGAGTTATCTCAAACATTATAACCAATAATTTCTTGGTAGAATACCACACATAATTTAGTATCTCATAAAATAAAAAAAGATTAAACCATTTTTTTTAAATATTTAACAATAAATCAAGCTTTCTTTAAAATTCTATTATAAAAAAATAGTGGTAGAGAAAGCATAATCCTTTGGCTTAAGCAATTACAAGATGTTGAGGTTTTTAGTGAACATCTTGTTTGCCATCCTTACTTAAACATCTAACTAAAAGTAGATAGATATTTATTTTTAGAACAGGAATAAATAGCTAGCTGAGTTGAATATGAGTTAGTTATTTGAAAAAAACAACAACCATTAAACATGGTTGAAATTTGTATTTGAACTAAGTAGAATTAGTAAACAAATATCATGAGAATGTTTTTAGTATTTCATATTTAAAGCAATATTATAAATATTAAAAATATAATAATAAATAATTTTTATTAGGTTAATAATTATTAACATTTTATGTAATTAATTGAAATGTATTTTTATGTCAATATTTTATCAGTTACAATTAGTTTTGACAGCTGCCAGTCACATTAATTTTTATGAAAATAATGTTCTATGGCCTATAGCAATTTTGAAGTGTTTAGATTAAAAATTTATGATGGATAATTTTAAATAAAAATATTGTAATTTTACTCATTATAAATCTACAATTTAAATTTGTTTTTAAATTTAACAAACCAGATATTTATCTTTTTTTTTCTTGACAAATAAAAATAAAAGCAATGTAAATAGTAAGGATTAAATCTAGTCAGGTAAACATTTAGAAGAGTACAGGTTTTCTACATCTAAATATACATTTTGTGTTTAATTGACCTTTAACGTTATCAAATATACATCTATTGGCATTAACCTTGTTGAAGTACTAATTTTAATAAAACTGCAATATATTAAAAATAATATAATAATTAGGATTTTTACTGATTTTGTTATTACATGTGCAACAACATTTTATTAATTTTTTTCCCTGAAGTAATGTGGTAGACAAATTTTAATTTTTTTATTTTCCAGACTGAATGGAAATTATATATTTTTTAATAGTAGGCAGTACTAGTGTGGTATTTAAAATATATATTTCAACTGAACATTTAATCATTTCCAAATAGATTTTTTAGAATATTTATTAAGTGCTTTAATAATTTTATGATTCATTCATTAGACTAGAGTTTATCTAATAATGAATATTTCTGTAGTGTAATTTTCACTACACCAGTCTCACACAAGGTATAGATTGCTTCTATCCACTTGTAATATCTTATAGAGGGATGTAATCATAAACATATGATGAAATACATGTGAAAAAGATGTATCATTCTCAAGATGCATGTATGATTCCCAAGACACTTCTTGGGGATTATACATCTTTTTCATATGTCTTTAATCATATGTTTATAACTACATCCCTATATAAGATATTAAAATTGGATAGAAACCAATCTCTATCTTGCATGAGAGTGGAGTAAATTACAATACAGAAATATTATTATTTATTAAACACTTTATTTGACAACTTTATACCATAAAATACAGAAAAACTAAAATTTATAAAAGCTTTACAAAAAGAGCATTTTATAACATAACAAATCTTAATAAAATATGTTACTGGCATACAGATTGTACAACTGTTTCCCAATGTTACACTATCTATAAGACAGCAATATCATAAATTGGAAGTTACATTTTTAAATATCAAAATTGCTATTATTGTTTATTAATAAACATGAATAAACATGCTAGAGATATTGATTAATATGGATTAGATAAGGTTTAAAGAGAGACAAGCATGATAAATATATTTAATGATATTTTTCAACAAACAGGAATGAGTATTTAAAAATAAAATGCTGCAATAATTAGACAGAACATATCTTGTTAGTGAAAAGGTCAGAGTTAAAACCATCTACTGTGGAAGTCTCTAAAGGGACCATTAGATAGTGTATCATTCTTGTCAATCTTTCTTTGAAATATTGTTAATATTATTAGTAGTAAAAGAATATGTAATAGCCATATACACTTGTAATTCAAGCGTAACCAATATGGTTTAATGGATTTTTAGTGATCCATCTCTCTCTTTTCATGCTGCTCCATATTTTAGCCTAATTTGAAACTATAGCTTTTGTATGAAAGAAAGTGAAGATCATCATATTTTGAAAACTCAGATTTATTTTATTAAGTTTATGAATTAAAAACAGGCAAAACTCACTATATATATTGTCACACACAGCAAGCTAGAGTAATCAATGGATGGATTGTGCATAAAATCCCCATCTAGTGCCTTCTCATCCAATATCCCCAGACTAGTTTCTGGCTTATGGCCTTCATCAGTGAGGAGACTTGGATCTGAGAGCACTGCATCTAGATCTTAGGATCTAATGCAACCCTCCAGCACTGACGAAGGCCATAAGCCAGAAACTAGTCTGGAGATATTGGATGAGTAGGCACTAGATGGGGGTTTTATGCACAAGCCTTCTGGCATCCATTTATTACTCTAGCTTGCTGTGTGTGGCAATATATATAGTGAGTTTTGCCTGTTTTTAACAAGTTATACACAAGCATACGAGGTGATCATGTGATGTTTATTGGTTTATGAATTAAAAACACTATTGCCATATTCTTCCATAATTTTATTTATTTATTGACACTACAAGAAAGAAGAGGAAAAACAAACTGATGGCAGCCAATTAATTGCCCAAAACAAGGATTGACAGATTCATTTATCAAATCAGTGAAGAAATACTTAGGATTACTTCAGAGAAAAACTATTTGACAACCAAATTTAAGGATGAATAAATTAACTTATGCATTTGCCAACCAAGTTCAGAAATACAAAAGTAATTAGACTAAAATTACTTCATGAATAAAGAGAAGACAAATAGAGACTCTAAACAATTATCAATTTTTATCAAATACAGGAATATTAAAAGTATCACATATGTGTGTGTTTGGAAGCTTTAGCGATGAACTTAATAAACAGACTTAATCATTTACCACTGAGCAGGATAATAAGTAAAACTATTCTATTTATATATTAATAATTAATATTTATATAATTATTCATCCATTGGAGTTCATATTAATCTAGTTGCTCTGAAATATTATATGGTTTGTTTACTGAGAGTAATAATTATTTTTTAAGGTATTTCACAATTTAGTCCATTAGGAAATTATTATATATATATATATACAATTTAGTAAAAATGTCATTAGTTTAGAGTAGAATTATACAAAAATATATCTTATTAAATCAATTAAACAATATTTATCTAAATCGCATGTTGAAAATTGATAATAAATTGAAAGTATGCTAGCCTTTCTCACATGCGCAATTATAACAGAGAAAGCCAATCAGATTGTAAACAGATATTTAATAAATAATCAAGCTTAGACATGAGACAGAGATTTTGATAGAAAAGATTGATACCAACCTTTTCTAAACTTAACTTTTATATATATAAGCCAGTCTTAAGCATCTTAGCCCGAAAGCTTTAAATATATAAACAAATACAATTATCATTCAACACAATGAATGATAATTGTATTTGTTTATATATTTAAAGCTTTTGGGCTAAGATGCTTAAGACTGGCTTATATATATAAAAGTTAAGTTTAGAAAAGGTTGGTATCAACCTTTTCTATCAAAATCTCTGTCTCGTGTCTAAGCTTGATTATTTATTAGATATCTGTTTAAAATCTGATTGGCTTTCTCTATTATAATTGTGCATGTGAGAAAGGCTAGCATACTTTCAATTTATTATCAATTTTCAACATGCGATTTAGATAAATATTGTTTACAAACGTTGCTGCTATGAAAATTGCGGTATAGTAAATCTGAGATTTCGTGCCGTAATATATTATATTTATAACACAATGAATGATAATTGTATTTGTTTATATATTTAAAGCTTTCAGGCTAAGATGCTTAAGACTGGCTTATATATATAAAAGTTAAGTTTAGAAAAGGTTGCTATCAACCTTTTCTATCAAAATCTCTGTCTCGTGTCTAAGCTTGATTATTTATTAGATATCTGTTTAAAATCTGATTGGCTTTCTCTGTTATAATTGCGCATGTGAGAAAGGCTATCATACTTTCAATTTATTATTAAATCAATTAAGTTTTTTTTATTTCACAAAAAAATCAGAATTTTTTGTTTGATTTTCTTTTAATTTATTTATATTAATTGTAATTCAAGATAAACTAATATCTTGAAATATAAGTTTTTTTTTCTTAAAAGTTTTTTTTTGTGTGTGTGTTTCTTGGGAAAATGTGGGTTGGGGAGGCAAATTAAAGAGAATCACAATTAACTTTATTGTTGAAACTAAAGCTAAAAAGCATACTTGTAATTTAAAATGTTGTATATTGCATAATTAAATCAAGAACATTTTCTTAAATTAAAAATTCCAAGAAATAAAAGAATGGAAATTGTAAATGATAAAATTTGGTTAAAAATAAACCAAAAAAGATGTGAATCCTGTTGCAGAAAAACATATAAATTGCAAATTTTTTTTTATTCAAGGATTATTACAATTTTTTTTTATTAAAAGTGTTAGTATACATCAATATAAAAATGTTCTCCAGCTAGAGAGCATCAAGGACTTCCCTCCTGAGGACAACCATTTCCCAGTCACACCTGGAACTGCTTGAATGATTTTCAGCCACATAAATTATGAAGCCAGTTAGCTGGCTGAGAATATGTTCAGAAGCTAGATGACTAAAAATGATTCACACAAGAAGCTATGAACTAATATCATCCAAGAATTGTATCCTCATTGTGAAAAATTAACAGCTGATCAACCAGGGTAATTATAAGCTGTTGCTTAAGTAAACTTTTATTCTATAATTAACATAATATCTACCTAGAC
This sequence comes from Epiperipatus broadwayi, assembly GCA_028023455.1. Classification (NCBI taxonomy): domain Eukaryota; kingdom Metazoa; phylum Onychophora; class Udeonychophora; order Euonychophora; family Peripatidae; genus Epiperipatus; species Epiperipatus broadwayi. The sequence continues at coordinate 5,987,344 of JAQFVV010012423.1, forward strand.
TCAGTCAAGCATATCTGATGTACATTAAAAGTTTCAACAATAGAGTAAGTGATTTTAAATGGGATTTATAATGTTGCCAAATTAAAAAAGGGGAATAGGTTGCTGTATTATTTTGTTTTATTTATTTTCTATTATTATTTTATTTATCTTTGTCATACTCAAATGCTTGCATAGATTAGTTTCCCAAAGTTAACTTCTCAATCTTGAAAGACAAAAATAGAGTGAGCAGTAAAGTCATTTAAAATTTTGATCATAAGCAAACACATGGAAATTTATGCCAGAAAAAGTGTACATCAAAGTAAAAGCAATGGTCATAAGTAAACAACTGGAAACTTATGCTGTAATTGCATGATCAGTATAAAATTATTTAACATGAGTAAAAGTAAAGGGTTGGAATGAAGTGCAATACAGCTCACTCTATTATTAAATTGCCTTGATATTCACCCCTATTTGAACAAGGCATCAATAATAAATTTTGGCTGTTTTCAGTCATATGGTTGTGATAGCACATTTCCTCGTGAAAGGTTATAAAAATATTAAATAATAGTACCATTATAAAAATTGTAATGAATTGAGATAATTTTTGGAAGAATTTTGCTCTTGAAATAGATCATGTCAGTTTGGAATATTGTGAATGGAGAATTTGGAAAGCAAATAGTAATAAAAATAGAGTATAATAAAGATTATTGAAGCCATAATTGAGTGTCTCTTTTATTAATTTAATTATAGAATTAATATAAATTGTGTTCTCTGGAGAAAATATGTCATAATTATTAGAATCTGCAAAAGATTATGCCATAAGATATTATGCGACTGTGTTATATAAATAAATAATCACTATGATTATGGAAGAATCTTCTCATCTAGTGCTAGCTTATATGCCTAGTGGCATCCTCATACTGGTTACCATAATATAGGTAATCTTTGTAATTCTATGGATCTAATGGCATTTTGTTTTAGCCTATAAGGTTTAAATATAATCTGTAATATTTTTAAAAATGTTTTTAACTTAAATAAATATAATTCGGTTACAAATAAACTTCATTGTTGTTAAGCTATATAAAGGCTTAAGTAAGTATCCTAATTTATTAATAAAATAGTTTATTAAATTGTTTGAACATTAACTGCATAAGGAATTTTAATTAACTTATTTAATATTTGCTTAAAAACCCAAATTTGATAGTTTAAACCTGGATAAAGGATAGATTAAAGGGTCCTCTGTTTTTAATTAGTTGTAGTAAAGTATGGTTTATTAATTTATGTTAAAGTTTTTATTTTGCTATTTGTCAAAATAACAAATTCAATTAAAATAGTATTTTATAAAGTACAGTATTAGTTAATGTGATATCTGTTTAAAGTTGAAATTTAATACATTAAGCTTGAAGATAGCTAGTTTGGAATAGATTTTAACTTAAATAAGGTTTAATAGGTAAACATTTAGTTTCATTGCTGTTAAAATATTGATTATGTTTAGTATATGTGTATGCAGATATTTGTGCATGTATATTGAAAGATTGAGAAGTTTAAAAGTGATTATTAAAATATGTTTTACAAAGGTATTATAATGGTCCGGACAATGTCATTAAAAGAGAGGGATGCATCTAACTATGGTCGGCCCTAGGGTCTTCGGGTAGGATGCTGGAGATAACATGAAAAAGTACATAACTTATGATTGAACCCTCTTTCAATAGACCAGTTCAATACTCATTTATTAAATTTAGATGCAATTTGGGCTAGTTCATCCACATCTCATCCCTCTTTTAGTTCCATTATGCTGTAGCATTCGAACTCAGGGAGAATTTGCTTTTGACTCTATTAACAAAGATATACCTACACATACTAATAATTAGATTACTTTATCAAAATTGTTATTAATGAACTACATTTACCTAAAATTTCTAATAATTTGTTTACTAATATACATGTAAAATAATGTTATGTGTGTATATACATATTTAAGGCATTGACTTTGTTGATGAATGCAAGAAATGGCTTAATAAACTAAAGAGACTATATTAATTCAACAAGTTTTATAACATTTATTTCATAACATACAATTAAAAAAAAGAGAACATTAATAAAAAAAAATTTGGAATAATCCAATGTTTAGACAACATTTACAAATGTGGACAATAAAAAATAAATGCATGTAGTTTAAATATGAATGATGAACATCTATCATTTTCATAACTTAATAATCTATAGTTACCTACCCATTATGATGATAGAGGTTCATACTAAAGGCATTTTATATACAAACCAATGATAAAAAAAATTAAAATCTTAACAAGATTGTTTTAGTTGAGCTCGGATCTAACTAGCCAAATTATATTTACATTTGATGTATACATCAATTCATATTGTGGTTCGATTCCAATGGTTGAATATTGATTTATGTGAATATCCCCCATACCTTTGGCAAGTTAAATGTAACTCTTAATTGGAAAGTAGATTCATTTAGAAAATTAATCATTTGCACCAAATAAATCTAAATAACAAGTGTTAGATAAACAAACAATGAATAACAAAATTCTGTTTTGTTAAAATGTGTGAAAATTAATGTTCTAAAAATGAAATTTTCACCTCAAATCTCAGGTAATATTGATTGTAGTAACAAATAAAGGTCAGTACTAAGGATGGGGATTGAACCTACATTTTATTATTTAGAAAAAAATACTCTTAACTAAACTTAACTCTTCCTCTCTGTTCTTCTTGCACTCTCCTAAATGAACTGTTCTAAAATGTTGAATGGGAGAATATTACCTTCCTGAATGATAAGAATGAAATAATAATAATAATAAATAGTAATATGTACATAGATATACCAAAATAAAACCACAACATATAACAAACATAATTTCATGACTCGATCAATTAAATCTTGTGAATTGGCAGATTCATAGATCATAGTTCATATTTTAGGTGATTTTCTACCATGCAGATATGGATTGTTCATTTCAGCTTCTGAATGCCACATTCTGAACATCTCACATTGGTCATCTAATATTTTTCTCTGGTCCTTGCATAGACATTCCATACTGTACAAAGATAGTTTATTAGGCAATTTAAATGTAGACAATACAAATATTTAGACTTCAATGATTAGAAGATTAATGAACACATTAATGACAATCAATTTCTTTAGCCAGACAACATTGTATTGTTTTGACATGTACAAGTTTTAAATTAATTTTAGTTCGCAGTACAAAAAAATAAAGTAAAGACTTTTCACACAGTAAACAGTTAAATTATCCACTCATATACTATGTTGAATATATATACATAATTCTCCTTCTAAATTCAACCTTGATTAAACATTTTACTTTAACTTCTCTAATTTTCTTTGGCAAAATTTAGAACATTTATCTAGAAATATAACCGATTGCTCAAATTGATTTGTTTACATTATTTATGGTAAAAGTCCTTTTTGCTTCTTTAAATCTTTTACTAAAATTATGTTTATAAAATTAATAAATTCGAACTAAGATTTTCATTTTGTATAGTGTTTAAAACCTGCTATTTGAATGAAATAATTTTTCATAATGAACATATAATTTTTAAGAAGAAAGGGTTATAATTGCATTTTCTTTTATAGTCACTGTCATTTTTACTTCCTAGTACACAAAATCTTTCATTTCTTTGTTGGATGTGTCTATTGTTATTCATATATATATATTATAATGGTCAGAGTGTTAGTAAGGTCTTATCGTATCTGCCATACAGGGCACCACCAGGCCATTTGAACCTGGAAAATGTATATAGTAGGCAGATATATGTACTGTTAAGGTCCAAATTTTACATATATATTTTATTCCGACCATCAGCCCATGTCACTAGCTCACGAAGCAGCAGAGACAATTTTCAATATTAAAAAAATAAAAGAGGCCACTGCCAGTAATAACACACACAAACATTTATTAAACATATATAACATTTAGCATTATTATTTTAGTATGTTTACTTTTTTTTTTATAAAACATTATAACTTTACTTTAGATTTTAATTTACAATTTAACTTTTTATTTTAGAAGTTCACACAGATGAATTTATTATTTTATTAGAGTGTCAAGTATGGATAGACTACATAGATTGTACTCAAAAAGAAAATATTCTATTCCTTATTTAACCTTAGGTCAAAAGTTTGCAGTCAAACCAACGTCAATCTATCTGATATATCAATATATTCAATGCAGCATGAATACGACAGCACAATACCATACTGTCAGGAATGCACATCTGAACAGCATGGTTATAGAGAAGAAATTGTCTCTCATCCAGTACAGAAATGTTACATCTGTCTGGCAAGAAGAACAACAAAAAAAAACCTCCATAGGAAGGGATTGTGGTCCTTTTTGCTATCTTACTATCTTATTCCATAGGCAAAGGGGGTGATCCATGAAGCAGGGAATACCGTCTGTCTCCAATGGTCAATAAGAAATAGGCTTATTTTGTCCAAGTGCGGTGTATAATGTGATCCTGCACGTAGCAGATCCTCATACTACATTTACTAATTACACCAATATATCCAATCTATTAACCCAATTTAACTATAAAACAAATAACCTAAGATTAACCTCCCTTAATTAAACTAATATAATTTTACAAATCTATGTGGCCATTCATGTCTGACTTAAATTTAACATTTATTAAAAGTTTAGTTTAACAGAAAAAAAATCATAATAAACAAATAAATTAATAGAAATGATTTTTTAAAAATAATACGTTCAATAAAAATAATTAATAAATAATTTAGTCAGATAGGAAATTCTATTTCTATTTAAATATTGAAAACTTTAAAATTTAGAGTTCTTACTGTTTTCAAATACTGGAAAGTTTTAGAATTAATGTTCATTAGTTATATATATATATATATATATATATATATATAGTTATTACAGTTTTAAAAAGTTCATCTTTATCAGTTGCTTGCCATTTGGGATCCAGTGTTAATTGCTCGATGTCCTGGGGAGACTGGTATGCTATTGGCCATTTTATTGATTCATCTGGAGGTCCTTTACTTTAGCTGGTATTTTATTTCTGAGCCCTGATAGCCTGTGGTCCACAATATGGGAAAATGATGTCATTTCTTTCCTTTTTTATATAGAAAAACTGAAGGAATTGAAAGTGCATCTTTCAATCCCTTCTCAACTCTCTCTAACTTAACACATATTCCACCTCTCTCTATCACATCTTTATCTTTTTATATTAATTTTGCAGATTAATTCAACATTATGTCATGATGATGATGATCCTTTTGTTGAGGTCTGTTTCCTGAGGGATTTCTTTTATTGGCTATTCTGTTTCTATTGTTTTTTTCTTTCCTATCTGACCTTTACTTATAAATTTTGAGATGCCCAAGGACTAATTTACTTTAACTAATTGAAAATAATCATTTCCATTTTATACAATAGCATTAATTAAATTATATACATTCTTAAAGATAAATTTTTATCTTTAAATCTTTAAGTTTTATCTTAATATTTAGTTTTAAAATACCTTTTCTTTTTTAATAGTTTTCTTTTAATAATTTTTTTTCATCTGTACTATTTTATATACATCTGAGTTTAGATGATGTTTAATTTTCAATTTTTAATTCTTAAAAAAAAGAAGTTTTTATTTGCGAACTTTTATTTTTAATGTCTAATTTTTTTAAAAAATAATGTAACAGCGTGTGTGCCCATTACAATATATATATATATATATTGTGATAATCAATTCGAGAAATTACATTATACATTATTTCATTCTTATATTACGTTGCCTGGCAAAGTACATGACCTTTGATCATTACTATAGTTAGCTTATTACTGTTTACATCATTGTTCTATCCTTATTTGTGATGTGTAGAACATTTAACACAAGTTAAGTGTTGTTATACATATATATTTGTACTAATTCTTTTAGTGTTTAATCTTGCTTCTTCTAACTATTGGATTTGTTTTGTTTCAATATATATATATATATAAGATTTGGCCATACTTGACTTATTACTCAGCTACTTAGTGCAGTACTGATATAATATGCCTATATAGATATGTGTTTTTATTTATTCAGATTTCACAAATATTATGTTAGCAAAACTTATCAACTTAGCCAGATATAAATATTGACCAAACATAACCTAACATTATAGGCTGCTAAAGGTTGGTGTGGGTACAACTTTATGACAATTTTAAAGAACTCTTAAATAAAGTGAAAAGATGTTTATTCTAAATTGAAGATATTATTTTAATTAAGTAAATAATTTTATTGAAATTAAAGAAAATAATTTTATTAAATAATTAATTTTATTTTTAAAATGAAAGAACTTTTAATCCTCAATTTAAAATGGGTAACAAAAGTAATATAGATTAGTTTGTTTTAGAAATTTGATAAATGATTTTTATTATAGTGTAAATTATAGTTTTATAATTAATGCATATTTTATTCTTAATATTATAAGGTATATGCTTTAGACGGATTTCGTAAGAAAACGTCTAGGTAAAAGGTTTTATTTTAAGAGAATAAATTATTAAAAGCTCTGAATTATTATTCCAGTATAATAGAATGTATCATCATACCGGGGTGAAAAAACAGCTTTTTATATCTGACATATGCTTAAATAGAAATGTTTGGGAGTCAGTGTATAAGTTTAGATAGTATATAAAATTTTAATATTTGATATTGTTAAGCAATTATGTTGTGTCCGTTTACATATAGTAATAGACCAAATAGATGCATTATTATGCTTATGAATGTGTGTGCGAGTTGATTATTGTTATTAAATTCATGCCTTGTTTAATTGGGTATGCTGCTTCAAGACAGGTATCAATTTAAGCAATTTTATGTGGATATTTTTATTGCTTTTGTGTGTGTAAAGCCCTTCCATGAGATAGTATGGTTTACTTGTTTTAGCACTTCCAGGTCAAGTTATTGAATGCCCATTTGCAAGTCTCTCCATAAAAAAGAACATGGCTTATTTGTTTTAGCATCACCAGATCAAATTACTGGATGCCCAGTCATATATTTTCTACTATCCACTTTGTCTGCAAATTAATATTAGTGTGTATATTTAATATATGAGAACATTTTAAGGCATGTCTATCTTTGAGATTATTTTATTATTTCAACTATAATTTAATTTTTAGTATATCAGTAATATTATTAGTATTGAGTTTATCTATTTCCTCACCCTTCATAGGTATTAATAGAATTGTACTGTTTTAATTATTTAAGCATAATAATTTGATAACTTGACAATTTTATGTGAAGTATGTTTTCACACTGACTTTTATACATTGTTGATTCTGTAGTGTATTAAATATCATACTAATGGCCTGTTTTATGGGCATATATATGTATGGTATTTATTCTGTGTACATAATTGTTAAAGAGATAATATCAAGTAAAAATGGGAGAATTTCTTAAATGATATAAATATTATTATTATAATTTTGTAGGAATGTTTCAGAAGGGGATATTTTATTTCAAATTATACCAATATTCCTGTTAGTACAATTTTTTATAATAAAAATTTTTCTTTATGAAAATACTCTTTTGTATTATATTATTTTTTTTTTTTATAAAAATATTTTTTTTTTATTTCTTAAATACTTTTTTTTTTTTTTCCACATTTATATCTTTTTTAAAAAAAAAAAATAATATAATATAATTATTTTATTCTCTTTTATATATAACAAAACAATAATATAAAAAATATAAATATTTTTTTTATTTTTTTATTATTTATTTAACACTGCACTGTAATAAGATACATATTATATTGATTTATCTTATTTCAGATATAATTTGTAATGTAGTGGTCAGCATAAACATACCCTTTCTATATGCTGCATTATTTTACTTCTAGTACTTGGTACAAGTTCATATCTGAAGATATTAGAAGTAAATGTGTTTATAGGTGGTATAAAATAAATATTCACATAAAAAGAATTTTAAAATAGATAAAAAGTGTTTTATCTTCTAGCTATGTGTTTGTCTAAAGTGTCTAGTTCATATTTGCATTGTTATTTTTCTAAAACAGAAGATAGAGTTATAATAAGGTAAAATATTTAATGTGTAACTTAAATTGTTATTGCATTTAAGAGTGTTAAAATATTTATTACAATAATAATTTTCTTGTATAAAATACATGCATAAATCATGAGACATAAATAAAGTATGAACCTGAGATAAGATTTAAAATTTAAGAACCTGGAGTTTAGGGATAAACCTGAGATAAGATTTAAATATAAAAAGAACCTGATATTTTAATATTTGCATTTATGTGATATTTTGTCTATAAGAGGACCCATGTGTGTAAAGTGACCCATCCAACACTACTCTGTTTTTGTAGGGTTACTTTGTATATATATATATATATATATATATATATATATATATATATATATATATATATACACACACACTTGACATTTTGTAAAACATAAAGTCTTCACGATGAGTGGGCATAATTTCAATTCACATTAAAACAAATAATGAAATGTTTTATATCCCACACTGAAGGAATATGTATACAAAAGTTAAGAACTTTGTGGTAACCTATATGTAACCAATCAAATTAACTTGCAGTAATTATAATTTATTAAGCTATAAATACATAAAAATTAAGTGTAGATCTAATATATATATATATATTACAATTTATAAATAACATATTAAATACAAGTATATTTTATATGCCTGGAATCTACATATGATGTAAAGGATTTGAACCCAGATTTCCAAGATCCCTTCAGCTATTCACTCTATTTCATAGAACTGATATACATAACCAGACACGTGTGAAAAAGATAAATGATCTTCAATATACATATTTTATATGGAACCAGCATTCATCAGTTGGTCCAGATCATCACATAAATAACTATGTTATAATACTCTAATAACTGTCAACATTTTAATACTTTTTAATAAGAAATTAATAGTTTATAAAATATATATACTCAATAATAGGTCAATATTAGCTCCTTCTGCAAATCCTCATAAATGAATACAATTATTCTAATTCCAGATTGGAAAAAATTAGGAAAAATAAAAAATTCCAATCTGTTCATTTGATATATTATGATTCTGTCTTTTAATTTCACCAGCAAAAAAACTTTTATTTCTGAAATATTTCAACACCATGCCTAATACTAGTTCTCTAATGTATTCCATTCTCTGCAATATATTATCATTGGAAACAATTGACATTGCATTTTTTTAGAATGTCTTTGAAATAATTATTTTATCACAGAGAAGTCTATTTCTCCCATGAAAGTTCTGCTTAAATTTACCACAATGCATCCTTTTAAGAAGTCACTCATTGTTTATATATTTTACATGTCCTATTCACAGGTGTGATTTTATTATGGTGGAACTCAGTAATATCACATTCAACAAGCTGAAGAACATATTGATTACTTTTATGATTTGCCATTGTATTTTTTAAATTTTTATGGAGCATCCTTAAAATAAACTTTTAATGCCTTTATATTAAACCTATACAATGCCCATATTTTACTTCCATATTATAAATAAGGTAAAATAACAGCTCTATATACCACCATTATAGTTGCAGTAGTTATTTACCTATGGAAAAATACTCTTTTTACTTGTTAAAAGCAGCTGCAGCACATTGGAGTCTGTGTTGTACCTCAACACCTAAATTCACTTTGTACTTATAAAACTACCAAGGTATTTAAACTGATTTACATTTCTATGTCAATAACCATTCAAGTTAAAAGTTACTGAGGTTTACTCTCCAATAACTGGTTGATAATGAATGACAATTTCTGAACATTAATTAATAAACCAAAATCTTTATATGTTGCATTCAAAACTTTAAGAGCATTCTGTAAATTATCTTTTGAACTTAAAAAAATAGCACTTCAAGATGTTTTATTCTCATTTTTAATCACTTTAAATTAAAAATTCCATATCTTGATGCTGCCTATAAATAATTCCAAAGATCTCCATCATAAAAAATAAAAACAATAATGGAGTAAGTATATGTCCTTGTTTAACACCAGTTTATTTTTTTCAAATACCTGTTTTCCCATTTGTAGTAATAATACTTCATTTCATTCCCTATGTAAAAGCTATATAATATTAATAAGTTTTTCAAAATCAGCCAAAAATTTTCAAAATCTGCCATATACTTACTTGTCTTACTTGCTGAATCAAACGCCTTTATCAAATCAATAAAAGCAATATATAACTCACTTCTTTATTCTTGATACTTTATTTGAATTTTCTGGGCAACAAAAACCATGTCTATAATCCTTCTTGATTTTCTAAAGATATATTGAGTCTCTGGTAACCATTCATCTATAGTGGAAAGCAACCTATTGAACAAAATTCTTGAAAACACATTTGGTGATAATTCATAATAACTACTGCAATCTTGTCTATTACCTGTTTTTAAAAATTATACCAATAATAGCATTCTTGAGATTGGGTTTTTATAGATTCCACATATTTCAATAAATCACCAAACTTTAAAACTTCTCCAGGCATGTCATTAGGATGTGCAATCTGTTTTGACTTCAATTTCACTAAGTTGGATATCTTTGTGTAAATCCACATTAGATAAAATGGGTATATTGTTTAAAGTTGTAATCTCAATTCTTATATCATAATTCTAAAGGTGATTAAAATATCCTTCCACCTATTCAAAATATCATTGTCTTCATGAATTTAATACAATTGTGATGCCATTTTTCAGGTCCATATTTTGCTTTCAAAACAAAAAAGATCTTAAATGATGACAATCAGACAATGTCTATCATTTGAATTTGTATTACACCAATCATTTTTAAGCCTTCTTATCAGCTGTAAAAGTTCTGCCTTCCTTTTTTTTTTTTAATTTTATATTTACTTTATTATTTTGCCAACTCAAAAATGTCATATATTTATTTTTAGTTATATTATTAACAGTAAGATCATTATTAGAAAACCAGTTTTGATTCTTTTTTGAGTTCCAAGAATAGATTTACTTGTATCCATAACCCGTTCTTTAAGAGAATTCCATGCTTCAGTAATGTGACAGCCCTGAAGATCCAAATTAATAATTTTAGTGTTAAATAGCTGCTTAAATTTAATATGTATAGTAGATTCTTCTGAGAAATGAACAATTTTCTTGTGAATATGATTGGAGTATCATTTTAAATGCAACTATCATTTTAATCTGTGTAATAATCTGTGATTTGTCCAACAATCTGAGTTTGTAAGGGCTTGCATAATCTAAATTTCTGTTACATTGACTTCTAACTGTATAGTCATTTATTAAATGCTATTATTTTGGTTATAGATATATCCATGTTACTTTATAGCAATTTTTCTGTCTAATCAAAGTGTTTGTGACAGCCAATTTAAGTGTTGTGCATAAATTCAATAATAATAAATTATTTGAATTTACAACATAAATACTATTTTTTTCGACTTTTAGTCAAAGTCTATTATTTTTACCAATGCATGCATTAAAGTCTCCATGAAGAAAAAAATTATTATTAATAGTATTGCTGCAATAATGCTATCCACCAAGGGATAAAAACTTTTTTTCTGTGAATTCTCTGATTCTAAGGTTGGAGTATTGACATTATATCATTAACCTTTCATTGATACATTGATGAATTCCAACAATAGATGATAATAAATTAGACTTTATAGAAAATTCAATATCATGCATTTTTCTTTCATTGGATGACATGTTTTTCTAAAACTTGTATTCATCCATCTGTTCTATTAAACTTTCTTCCTCTGGAAGACGAATTTTATTAAATGCAACTTTATAGAACTCAAATCTTACAGTTATTTAGCCTTTAATGCATCCTCTGTTCTGGTCTACCACTGTCTCTTGCTTTACGACTACTATTGGTATTACTATTCTTATTACTGCTATCACTAAAATGAGTAATCTGACAGGCATTAATTCCTAGCCAAACTATATGATACAAACCCATTTTAAATCACATTTTCTAGACACTTCCATTATCAGGTAGGCAGCGGTATCTCTAAATAAGGCTACTTACATATACAAACTTTTTCTGCAGAAACCTGCCTCATTGAAATCTGATTCCAAACTAATTTATTAGCAATTGTACTCTCTCAGGAAAATAACACAACTAAAAACTGTCAGCCTACTAAGTTTGTCCCCATCACTGCATTCTTAATTTGTGAGGACTTGAGCCAAAAAAATCAAGTTAGAGTAAGAAATACTGTGTGTTTAGCTTAAGAATTGAAATGTTGTTGCAAAACACATAATTTCTTTATCACTGTTAGTGTAAGGAGATGTCCAGTGGCAAGAGAGGGCTCACAGCAATTGAATCCTAGAATAACTTAAATTATTAAAGAAGAAAAAGAGGGGTACAAAAAAGTCTGCATCAGAAATGATGTCTAGCCTTTGATGAATCAACATCCTACCCTACAAGGCAGCAGGAGATCTTGATCAGATTCTGTTGATTTGTTATTCACAGTTGTCCTCCATTTCTAAAGGCCATTTCACTACCCACCACCTATGTAGCTTACCAGCAGCTTGAGCATAAAATCTGACCTATTTGGAAGTAATTCATTCAATAAAATCATTCAAAATAAATCTGTACTATAGCAATGATATTCAATGATAAATATTTAAATCTTGTCTATCCTCTAAGTTTAGGCAACACAACTTCATAAGACCATATATTCCTAAAAAAAAAAAAAATCAAATATTTCTAAAGCTGACATATCAACTCTATACTTCAAAACTACTCCAGATATTTCACCAGAATATGTATATTTTCCATTTTTAAAGATTATAAAGAGCAATTTTAACTTCACTAAACTTGTCCAAATCTAAATATTACTAAAAATCATTTCAATTTTTGTTATATTATTTAAAAAGCTTTCAAAATACTCCTTCCATATGTTCAAAATATCATTATCATAATATAAAAGAATGTCAGAATGAATTTAATAAAATTACATCAATTTCAGAAATATGTTAGTTTCAATGTATCAAGGAAAGATATAAAGTAACTATAGTCAGTGAATGTTTGTGTCTCCTTTGCAACTTTATAAATCATTTTTTAAATCTTGTTACTTGTTAAATTTTTCATATCAATTTTTATTTTTCTGCCAAGAAAATGCTATATTTTATTTTAATCAGATCAATAATATGATCATTGTTAGATAACAAGTCACAATTCCTCTTTTTAGTGATCCCAAAATAAATTTAATACTTCACCACAACCCATTTCTTAATTAGAATTTATGTATTAGTAGCTTAACAATCCCATATGTCCAAATTAGTATTTTAGATATTTGTGGCTATTGAGATACAATAGTAGCTACTTCTAAACAATTATACATATACTATAAATGTGATGTTGAGCCAACATGAATAGTCAAGCGTTGTTAGCCGAGTGGTCATCGCACCTGCCTTGCAAGCAAGTAATTGGTTGCAGACGGTTGTGGGTTTGCGTCCCGGCCGATGCTATGACATATGAATATATATATAAAATGAAGAGTAAAGTTGAATTAAAAACAAATGGGAAAATAACTATTATAATGTTAAAAAATAAAATAGGTCGACAATAATTCATATTATTAAACATTCTTTTTGATATAAAATAAATAGCAAATATGAATAAAATCAACAAAGATAGTCTTAAATAATATTAAAATGAAAAAGTATATAAACCAATTGCTTTTTAGAAGATATTATCTGCATTAATATTACCCATTAATATGGTATAAGTTTCTGTTATTTTATTAGGAAATAATGAATATGTGTACTATTCATTTTGTTTGAAAACCGAGTTAACAATTTATCATAATTACTCATATTTAATTATTATGTAAGATTTTTTCTAAATTTTGAAAGAATTAAAAAATTGACTATTTTTAAACTTTTTATTATAGAATTAAGTAAAACGTAAGAGGAGATAAAGAAAGTTGCATTGTAGGATATATAAAGTTAAACTATTAGAATGGTGAATTCAGTCATCACTGTTAGCTTTTTGATGATAACTATTTTAAAAAGTCATTAATCAAAAGTTATAAAAAGTTTAAATCAACACTTTTATTGCGCAAAACATTAGAAGTTAAATACGAGTAATTTACAAATAGTTTGTACAAACTATAAATTATTTATCTATAAATAAAATACAAACAATTGAAGATAATTAAATTTTTAAAAAAATCAAGGAAACCTCAGTTATAAGAAGCTGTGAATTTTTAATATTAAGGGGAGCAAAATCTTTGAAACAAGAATAAAATAGTGCATGTATTATTGGCTGCATGGGCAGATCTGTGTAGTTGGTTTATCTGGCTCTAGACTACAGGTTCTTGAATATGTTTTCTCCTCTTAGAAATATAAAAAGGAAAATGCTATAAGACTAACAAATTATATTAAAATGTTGCACTCTGTTCACACCTTTGTGCTTCAATGAAATTTTATTTCTAAAGTAATTGAGCATGCTATAAATATTACATTAGGATAGTGATGTTGTAACTGGCATTCATAATAATTTACTTTATTGTCTCCCATTATAGACTTACAGTTAATCACTATGAGATTAGAAAATCCAAAATGTCATAACTGTATATAAATATTTTCATTCAATGATTATACTTTATATTTATACTGAAATATACATTGAATGTGACATTTATTTACTGAAAAATGAGTATTGCAGTTAAAAAACTATAGGTATTTTTCTGTCAATCTGGTTTGAATGACATGTCTAGATTGATATCACTTAACTGTTGCTATAGGAAAAAATAAATCTGGGACTACAAGCATAAGGTCACTATGGGAATCTGGAATTTTCTAACTACCAACAAGGAAAGTTGAGCATTCTAAAGATGTAAATGGATCACTTATTGTCAAATAAGATGACCGGCATAAAGAATTTTAGATGTACTATTTGTTACTCAGGCTTACTAACATCAAAGAAAAATTGGCATTTTATTCTATTGTAATAATTACCATTGGATATAATTCTGTGTGTGATATATTGATAGGAATTTGATTTCATGGACAACAATTCAAAATCAGTTTGATACAAAACAATTAAAGCAAGTGAAGAAGAAATCAAAAAGGTTTGCTATAATCTCACTAGCAAATATGCTTTGGAAAATTAGTAACTGAAAAGCTATGATTTGAAATAAAAGAATTCTGTTGAATAATATGGATTGTAATAAGAAATGATGCAGCAGAACAAGGTTTTGTGGTTTCAATTGTTTTTATAAATTTATATACATTAAAGCAATTTCAAGAACATCATCAGATGAAAGATTTTAGTATTAATAGTTATCACATATTCAAGAGCAGATTGTGAATCATATAAATGAATTGCTCATGTTTAAAGTTTGTGAAAAGTTGAAAAAAAACTATAAACTTATATGCTATTCTTGATATAGTTGCTCTTAGGAATAATGTTACAAATTAATTTAAGATACTTGATGCAATTAATATTGAATAAAATGAACTTTATATAGAAAAAATAATAATTAGAGAGGAATCGGAAAAATTATTTCTTAAGATAAGTAATCAATCAAAATGAATATTAGAAGATACAATAGTAATGACAAAGGATCAAAGTCATAATTAAAAGAAATACATTTTTTAAAAGAAATACATTTTTTAAAAGAAATGAATAGGAAATGACTAAAGACTACTAGGAAAAAACATTGATAATATTATAACACTGTTTAAAAGCATACTGAAAATGGAAATAATATTGGAAAAACAATAATTAATTTTCACAGAATGAGTATGATTAAAAGAAAGTTGTTTCTATCATTGTTAGCTAAAAATTCTATTAGAGCCAAATAACAAATATCAAACATAAATTGGATATAAAGAAAAACTATATTATTAGAGATCAAGACTCTTTTTATAAGGTATACTGCATTAATTACATTTCAGTGATGGATGATATCAGGTTAATCAAAATGCAGATAACCAAAATAGAATTTAAAAAAACTTCTGATCATAGTATACCAATCTAAAAAACTATTCAAAGATAAGTGAATTGAAAAAAAAACAATATATAGATCTATATAAATAAAAAAAAAAATACAAGTATTGAATTGCAAATGGTCATAATGTATTTCATAGAATTAAAAATGTCCTGAAGCTAATACAGATGTGAGCTTGCATTAAAAAATAACTGTCAGATATCTAAAATTTGGTTTTATTAAAGAACTAAACTTCACATTATTGTTTATATTGAAAAAATAAAAAGACTAGAGAAATCACATAAACCTTTTTATAACATTTAATGCACTTTAATGATTATAGCACAATGTTTACTTTTGATGACCATGCTAACTTATATTTTTTTAGAAAATGATTTCATTGCTTTTATAAACAATATTTATAAAGAACTAGATAAAGCAGCTAAAATCAATGACATAGCTTTCCATTGGCAAAGTAGTTAAACATGGGTGCACATTAAATTCTTATCTATTTAATATTTACATTGAATATGTACTGAACAAACCTGACTGATTGATACAAATATAGTCATAGAGTGACAAAAGACATATCTTACATGTATTGATTAATCACTTATTGCTCTCTCTTTCTTTCTATATATATACATCTCCTTGGAATCTTATTATATAAATATATATATATATATATATATATATATATATATTGTAACCAAAAATTAATAGGAGTTCAAATATCAATATATATAAGAATTATAAACAAATTATGAGCAAATTATTAATAACCAGTATTATATGAAATCACGTGAGGTGAGTACACTAGTAATTCAATAAAATATAACTCAGGTATACAGGCAGTAGGTTTTATCCACTTTCATTCCTTGGTTTGATGTTAAGTGCATGTTTAAACAAATACTAAGTGAATATGGTCTAGCAGGGCGCCACTAGATTATCTGAATCTAGACAGGGTTATATCTGATAACCTTTCACATGTACCGGGTTTGAATCCCTTTTTGGTACTTTATTTCTAATAAAAAATGAGAGATTTTGCTTTTTGAGCCATATCACTATAAGCACTAATAGTTAGGTAAAAGTAAAACATCTTTAAACCACAGTGGAGTTCATTGAACATAAATCATTTCTCAGATCTTAACATAACAAATGTATTTCAATATTTTTATAAGTTTACTAGCTCAGATTAGATATAACTAATTTAGGATGGCAATTCACTCATCCTTGCATGAAATAGATGATGGGATGTGGTTATAATAATACTAAGAAATCACTAAATATTATAAAATCAATATTTATTTATGGCCTTTAAACAGTTAAACAGCTCATTAATTAAAAGGTTGATGACGATGATGATGATGATAATAATAACGATAATGACAAGGGTTTCAACTACAGCTCTAGGACTAAGCCTAAACATAAAACTAAATTTTATAAAGAAATGCATAATTATTGCTTAATTTTAGCATACTTAATTATATCTTAAATAACCAATATTCAACCATTGAGGATGATGATCACACTTAACCAAGACTACACTTAATGAAATATATACGCCTCGTTTAATAAAACAAACTAATATTTATTACTACATTTCTAACATATACATAAAAATTTCTAGATAAATATGAAAATTGACATGAATAATAATAATAATTGATTATATAACACTCCTCAGATTAATTTTAAGTTCTTCCCCCTTTCCCTTCAAATGTATTTTGTATTAAGTTGGACGTCACATTGACCATGATTTTCTCTCCATGAGAAAAGTATTTAAAAAAAATATTATCTGCTCATTAGCACACATACTTTAAAATCCAACATGTAAATAGAATGTAAAAAAAAATATTAGTAAAAATTGAAAGAGCAAGTTTTAGAAAAAAGTTTTAAATTATTTTCTCCCCCTCCCTTCCAAGCGCTGAAATCTATACTGAACTTGAAACAAAATAATCTAATATTCTAATACTACTCATTATTCCACATTCACTTCCAATTATACACATATAAAAATATTATTATGTATGTGCGTGTTTTATCCCATGGTAACAAAATATTATTTAAAACCCAAAATAATAATAACATATTAGTTAAAACTAAAATCATAATACCATAAAAAAAAAATTGTTTTACACATTAATATTGTAAAATTAATAAACAAATAATTTTCATACATTCAAGATCATTTATGAAGCTCAAAGTTATTTTTAGTAAGACATTCTTGTTTTAATCGATCTGAATAGTCTTTAAAGTTCTTTAAATAAAATATACCACTTTATTGCTAAAATGTTTATTAAGACTGATATCATAAAGAAAATAGATATAAAAAGTCATATTACCGATCTTTTGCTTGTGACGAATTTCCAAGGGTTCAAACTTGTCTTGTATAATGCTTATATTTCTCAGCTACCATTTCCGTTTTACTGGGAACAATCTCTTTCTTGAGGTTGATAACTATTTGATGATGGTGACTCTATTGAGGTTATTTGCTTTAGTGGATAATTTGGAAATCATTATATTAATTTTTCTTCTTTTCCTGTCAAGCATGTGGATGAAATACAGCAGTTGTTTCCCCATTTGTAAATTTTCTTGAGTTTAAAATCAGTTGTTGTAACAATTAATTGGACTTGATGATTAATATTTATCAGTAGATTAATTCATCTTCTTTGAATGCAGGTGAATGCTTTCTTCTTTCTATTAAAAACATCTTATTTCTCTGGTCAGTTGAAAGGTGTAGAATATTATTTTAGACACATCTTTTCCTTCCTATGTGATGTGCAGCTTCCTCCAGATGGTCAGCAAATGGAATATACATATAATTTTTCTAGCCCGCCATCTCTTATATTTTCAACTTTCAATATTATAGTTTAATAATCTGAATCAATCACAACAATAATCTAAGACAGCTTTTTATATCCAATTTTTAGCTAACTTAACCAATCAGAGATAGCATCACTTGCTATTTTTGGACAAATTTGTTTTAATTAGATCTCTAATTTATTTTCAACCAAAGTATTTTTCAACTGAAAAGTTTAATCCTTTTTCCAGACACTTTTGTTTAAAAAAAAAAATAGACTCAATTCTTATTTCCTTTCTTTTGTTTTTTCTTTCTTTTTAACATCCAGGTAACACTTCAAATCTTTGAGCTTCCTTCTTTAGATCTTGATAAGAAAATTTCAAAAATTATAGCTCCAAAGTGACAATCATTTACAAAAAATTTACTACAAAGATCGATATCTGATTAAACAGATTTCCTGTTTTAACAAAAAAAAATTGTACAAAAAAAAATAATTTAACAGATTTAATACTTCCTTTTCTTTCAATATTTAGGAAATGTAAAATTTTGTATGTAATGTACACACATCCTTCATTCTTTCAAATCATTCATAAACTAACCTTAAATACTATAATTGCTAGCTTAGTAATTATAACCCAATTATTTAATTAAATCTGTAACTTTTAAATCCCACTTATAATTAAAGAAAAGCAAAATAGAAGTATAGAATAAAATGTTCAAGCATAGCTTAGTTTTAAAGAAAGTTAAAATGTTGAATATTTGAAATATAAAATAAATAAATAATTTACACATACATTGCCTATATGTATGCATTATAACTTTGCTTTTTAAAGAAAAATTAAATATTAAATAGTTTAAATGTGTGTATTACCTTTCTATCAACACACACACAAATAAAGCATATAATTGTTGACCCATTCTTTCTCTGTTTAAAGCTTTTAGAACTGGACCTTGTAGGGTTTAAACTTGTATGCCCTACAACTTCCTTTATGGTTATATAAAATCGTGATGATGATTTTGTTTTACCTTTTCTACATGCACATTACTATAAATTTGTCTAGTGACCAAATTGTAATGGCACAACTTTCTCCCCCTTCGGATAAAATCATCAGCACTTTTGTTTTAACTATATTTAAAAAAAAATCCTAACTAATAAATACTTATAATATATATAAAAAAAAATCAACTACCGGTAAATATATCTTTCATTAAAAAAAAAAAATTTATTTGGAGATCTTTGCCAGGCTATTCTGCTGAAGTATAAGGGATCAAACTCCTAGCATTATAGGTCCCCTTATTCCCATCAAGAGCAGCAAGCATAAAGGCATTCTCTCCTATTTTCTTGGTAATTTGGAATGGCTTTTTTTTTTCAAACCATATTGTGGTCTGCATAAAAATGCACCTGTACATCCAGTCCCTTTTTAATATTTCCATTTTTCATCTTGACTGGATATTTATAAAACATATCTGGAGGAATTATTTTATATAACCTCCTATTACGAATTCTATTTAGAAATATGGGCTCTTGGTACCATACATAATATGCCTTCAAGTTTTTCAGAGAGATTGATTCTCTATACCATACATACTTTATTTTTAAACTTTCCAGAAAGATTGACTCTCTGTACCATATATAATTCATTCTTAAATCTTCCAAAGAGGTTGATTCTCTGGGCCACATATAATTTATTTTTAAATTTTCTAGAAAGGTTGAATCTTTGTACCAAATATAAGGCACACTTAAATTTAACAGAGCATTTAAATTTTTCAGAGATATTGATTCTCTGTCTGATACACACTGGACATTTACATTTTTCAGAGAGATTGCCTCTCTGTACCAGATATAACTTATTTTTGACTTTTCCAGAGCAGTTGAATTTTTCAGAGAGATTTGGACATTTACATTTTTCAGAGAGATTGTCTCTCTATACCATATATAAGGTATCTCCAATCTATTTAAGAAGACAGATTTTTGAAACCACACATGCTGGTTTGTTACTAGATTGAGAACTACAGACTGTTGAAACTTTTGCTCTCTTTCTAAAATAACTGGTTTCATCTCCCTTATTGCCTCTCTTAAATCAATCATCTTATTGGATGCATGAAGTTTTTCCTCCAACTCTCTTGTCCTTCTTTTCACTTCATGATCTATCCCAATCTGCTCTCTGTCCATCACCTCATGTATTCTTTTTACTGAGAGATTAGATTTATGGCTACTATTGGCCTTTCCACTTCTGTGATCTACTCTCCTCTATCAGTATATTAGCTGATTTACCTATTTCTTTCCTCTAATCTCTCGTCTCCTTTCTCTATTATCAGTAGTCTGACAATCTAGCTTATCTTTTAACACTAGTGATCTTTGACTACCTTCTATTATGCTCTCTATGGATTGACATATCCTTTGTCCTAGACTTTCCATACTTTTCTCTACTCTCTTCTCTTAGACTCTCTATACTTTTCTCCATCTTTTGTTCTAGATTTATCATACTTTGCTTACTCTCCTCTCTCATACTTCTGAGCATCTGCATTATCATGTCCATGTCTGATGGTGCTATCTTTGCTATCTGAGCCTCTTCCATATTATAATTTAGTTCACTCATGTTATAAAACTATATATATCCCATCTGTACTTCCCTGACCATCAAAATCCACACATCTTCTCCCTGTCTGACACCTATTCTGACCAACTGACTGATTTGATTTTCACCTTATTATACATTTACAAATACAACAACAACAAAAAATTTTAATATCCTTATTTAATGAACTACACAACAATAATCTATATAGTGCATGTCTGTCTGTAATAGCCCAAATTATACATTCATCCATTCTCCCAGAAATCCGACAGATATTGACAGTCCACAGAATGACTAGCAGTTCACAATCTTGAGATAAATAAAAGAATTCAGTCACAGCACTATAATCACACAATGCATCACGAGCACTCAGAAGATCATCCCAATTCGATCACTTATTAACTACCACAACCCTTGATTGAATGAAGCAAACTCTGTTGCAATAAAAGAACTCATTAAGTCTTAGGGGCTAAGATAGATAAACTATGCCTTGCTCTCTCTCTTGGAGTCTTATGGCAAGTATCAAGGAATGCCCTGCTTATTATAGACTACAAAAACGAAACCTTGCTCTCTCTCTTGGAGACTTATAGGCTGATATCATGGCAGGACTACTGTTAACTGCTTCACGATAACATAAGAATAACATATAACTGGATTGGAAAACTATGCCATGCCTCTCTTGGAGACTTATAGGCTGATATCATGGCAGGTCTGCTGTTAACTGCTTCATGATAAAATAAAAATAACATATAAATTGGGTTGGAGCAGTGAATGGGTTTGATCATTCATAAGTTACACGAAATACATAGCATTCTCAAGGCAATGACAAAACTCTCCACTCATCATCAAAACTGCAATCTAACCAACCAAACTCCAACGATCAACCATCCAATCAAACCTCTAAAATCATAGACTTTTTACAAAATGAACTCCCCAAACACACATGAGACTACTATTCCATAATTCATCACTATTACTATGCCTATCCTATCTGGCAATAAATTATTTTAATGTTCCACAAAAAAAATC
Organism: Epiperipatus broadwayi; assembly: GCA_028023455.1. NCBI lineage: Eukaryota > Metazoa > Onychophora > Udeonychophora > Euonychophora > Peripatidae > Epiperipatus > Epiperipatus broadwayi. Next base: position 6,009,682 of record JAQFVV010012423.1, read on the forward strand.
TATTATTTATTTCACCTTAAGTTGTGATATTCATCTCTATTTTCAAAATTGATAAAAAATTAAAAAAAAAACAACTGTTTTATAGCTGTACCCATTTTATCATCATCAATGAAAAATTAAATCATATTAAACATCATCATCTAAAATAAGACTGTTTGGCCAAGAAAATTTTGTAAGACAAAAAAATTTTTACTGAAAAAAAAAATTTTACTAAAAAAAATTTCTCTATTTTTAACCACACATCTCCCATCATTCTATAGACTCTCTTTTTCAGGTATATGGTAAAATATCAGGCCCCAGTTGGGTGTCCATTGTAACCAAATATAAAAGAATCAAAAAAAAAAAAATATTACCCTACCTGAGTAGTCCATAGAATGACTAAGAATTATAAGCAAATTATTTAATTAAATCTGTAACTTTTAAATCCCACTTATAATTAAAGAAAAGCAAAATAGAAGTATAGAATAAAATGTTCAAGCATAGCTTAGTTTTAAAGAAAGTTAAAATGTTGAATATTTGAAATATAAAATAAATAAATAATTTACACATACATTGCCTATATGTATGCATTATAACTTTGCTTTTTAAAGAAAAATTAAATATTAAATAGTTTAAATGTGTGTATTACCTTTCTATAAACACACACACAAATAAAGCATATAATTGTTGACCCATTCTTTCTCTGTTTAAAGCTTTTAGAACTGGACCTTGTAGGGTTTAAACTTGGATGCCCTACAACTTCCTTTATGGTTATATAAAATCGTGATGATGATTTTGTTTTACCTTTTCTACATGCACATTAATATAAATTTGTCTAGTGACCAAATTTGTAATGGCACAATATATATATATATATATATATATATATATATATATATATATATATATATATATATATATATATATATATATATATATATATATATATATATATATAAATCTCCTGGAATCTTATTAAGAAAAATAAAAAACAGTAAAATATGGGATTTGGTAAATAGCGAAAAAGTGAAGACTTTGATAATAAAGTTAGAAACTAAAACTTGATAATGAAAACATAGAAATAATCAATAGTTTTTATCTTTTTAGATCATCAATTAACAGTAAATAATTCAGTAGTCAAGAAATTTATTACAGACTAATACTGTTTACATTTAACCTTTAAAACCAAAGTCAGAACTATTGTAGCTAAAATGTTTCCAAAAAGTATAAGAAAAATAATTTCAAATGATCTTGAAGCACTCAAAAATCATCTTTAAAAAGGAACAAATGAAACCTGAATCAGATATAGACTTTTAATTCTTGCCTCAAACTCAAATTACCATATTATTTTTTTTTAAAACAATAACAATCCTATTAAATTCAATGATAGCATTTTTTTACATAAGGGCAATAATATTTCAACTACACAGAAGAAATATTTTAATTAACTTTTAAAGAATGATACATAATTGAGATGATGACTTTTAAGAACATATCCATTCTATCTCCTCATTTAAAATTAGAAAAAGATATTCACTTTAGGAAATTAATAGAGCTGTTTAAAATTTTAAGACTAGGAAGTTGAAAGACCTCATGAGATATCTTGAAAAGATACAAAATATGATGTTATTTTAAAAAATATTAATTTTTTTAAAGAAAAATAGGGATTTATGTAGCTGTGTTTCCTGATCTTATGGATGCTTCTGTTGTTCTAGTTTCAAAATTAAAATGATTGTCATAATATTATTGACTACTGCAAAGATATTAGAAGGAATTTTCTTGAATGGGTTGCTTCTAGTCATAAACAAATAGTTACCAGAAATTCAGTAAGATTTTGGAGAATCAATAGACATTCTAAACATAGATTTGATTCTCAGGCAAATTACAAGAAAAGCATTGGAAACAAAAAAGTATTTTATATATTTCCTTTATTGATTTTGTTAAAATATTTGTTTAAATTAATTCAGCAATTCTATATCCCAGTTTGAAATTATTTATCATACTAAAGTTTATTTGTATTATACAGCTTTTATATGGGAGAAAGTATGGTTAAAAATATCAGGCATTTGAAATCAAAAGTTGTATTTAAAAAAGATGTGTCCCAACTCGGACTTGTTTTCATTGTACGACTATGGTCTTTGGAACTGTTTATATATGGTTTCATTAATCAAATAGTAAGATATAATAAAAGTTTGATGGCAGAATTTTTAATTATAATAAATTAAAGCTGATGATTATGCGTGTCTATTCAAAAAATGATCTACAGAATATACTTAATATGCTGAAGCAATATATAAGAACTTTATTTTAATAATTAATTTTCAATAAATTTAACTATATATTTATTTATTTGCAGTTAAATTTAATTCCAATTGTGTTTGTATATCTCAAAACATAAAAAATAAATATATTGTTCTTATTATTTATTATAAATGACTTTTTTAAATCTGGTAATCAATTGTGAAATTTGCGCAGTTTTGTTGTTTACTAACGTAATGCTTTTTTATTTTATTATAAAAATAAATCCTTCACTTATTTTTTTGTTGCTGTTGTTGTTGTTTTTAAAAGTATTTGGTTTTTATTAGCAATCACAACTTTTTTTAAATAAGTTAATTTCAATCTAAGTTCGTTTTTCAAATAATAAAGATGTACTCAAATAATATTTTATATTACTAACCCAAAACCTTTCAATTTAAATGCGAATTATACCCATATTTTTATGCATATATGTGTGTTTGTAATTTTTTTTTTTTTTTTAGAAATGATGATGTTTAATTATAAAGTCATAGTAGATATGTGAGTGGTTCATGAATAATAGATTTCGTAAAAAATATTTTATACCGAAGTGGTTTCGCGGAAGAGAAAGATTCTGTACCGATCAGGATGAAACTAAAATAAATCTTAATGCTGAATTACTATAATTATCTCAGTGTTTTTCAGTAAAAAGAGAACTTGCCTCTCTGACTCCTTGATAAAGACTCTAAAAAATGTATGAGGTAAAATTAAAATCTAAATTATGAGATGTACCATCTCTAAGGGAGAATAATTATTTAACTATACTTATTGATCATGAATGGAATGTCTAATGAAGTTAGAAGGTCAAATAGACGTGTCAAATAGTATAATTAATTGTTTATCAAATTCAAACAAATAATTAATACCATTAATGTTCACCCAATAAATCAATTGTCTTGAAATTAATCAAGAACTAAAAGGTAAAAAAATAATCCTCACACATTTTTTTTTTCCAAACTGATTTTAGAAACCAGTAAATGATATAATTATTTCACAGAAATTTAAAAATGTTTATCTAAAGTAAACAATTCAAAACAAAGCAAAACTCTCCATATAGTAGTTCCATCTTGTGCTAACAAGAGCAATCAATGGATGCCAGAAGGCTTGTGCATAAAATCCCTATCTGGTGCCTACTCATCCAATATCCCCAGACTAGTTTCTGGCTTGTGGCCTTCATCAGTGAGGAGCCTTGGATCTGATAGCACTGCACCTAGATCTTAGGATCTAATGCAACCCTTCAGCACCCACCTTTTAACTCTATTTAACTACAAAACTATGAGAATGAAATTGAAAACACAATTAATATTTTCAATATCAATAACAATTATGTGCTAGTATGAGATAGTGATCATGTGATGTTTAGTGGTTTAACTAAAGTAATTGAGAATATTATAGTATATGTTTAAACTGTAAAACCTTATTTGGCTGCATGTGTTATATAAATTTGAATTTTATTGTCTATAATGTTTGAAATGATATTTGTATTATAGCATAATCTGATTTTCCAAAATGTTCAACAATATATAGTTTTTTTCATGCACTCATGCAGAATTATGATTGAATAAATACCATAATATAGCTATCAGAATCATGATTTTCACTCTCATATTTTATTTTTTGAAGAAGTTGGTCTATTTGATAGACTTCTTTAACAATTACCAGAAATAATGAGCAGAATAAATGTAAATAATAATTTGACTGACCATTATTCTCACTACACCTTCAGTTTTGTGATTTTAAAATGGCAGCTTGTGCAAAAATACCTGTTTGAGAAATTCACAATAGATTGTTTAAAAGATATATGATCATTTGTTGGTCATAGTCATTTATATTATATTCTTTTGTTGCTTTACTGTCCATTATTTTTCTCTCAATAAGCTGCACAGAGAATAAAAAACTACCAAAGAGCAATGTTATAGTTTGGCTGTTGGATTATTTGTAAATATTTTTTGTACAGTACTGACATCTTGAGATTTTATTTTAAATTAATAAATTAATATTATTTTAGTTCCAGTTTTTACCATCAAGTGATTGCAATTTCCAACTACAGTTGTTTTTAGTATGTTTCATTTTTTTTATCCTTCAATGCAGTCATTAATTTTGAGAGTAACATTTTAGGCATTGACAAATTGACAGGTTTTAAACTTGGATTTAATTATTTCCCTATGGGTTTATAAAACTGACAATCATTTTCTATTGATAAATAGATTTGATCTGTTAAACATACATTTTTACAGTATATTTTCATTGCTGAACAATAAGTAGAAAGATTATAGATCCATGTCTAAGTAGCCAATTACACTATAAAACAACTCTGTAAAAGTTTTCCAGACTTTCTATTAGTTTTCTGGTGGATTTGTATATTTTTCTTAATGGATTTTATTTTCTAGTTAAGGACTGTTAGATACTCATTTAACTATTATTAGATATTAAATGGTTAACCCAATAAGCTATGAGACAGCTACCTAAAAACATTTTTTTAAAATATGACAAAAATTTTAAGTTTTATGTAATCTCAATTCAAACTCAAGTCAAGGGCATTATTTGTTGTTATAGTAACTACTATATCAAGAGTCCATGTAATCTTATGTGATGCTTCAAATATGGTTCTAATATGAAAGATGTTTCATTACACTGTCAAATAGTTGTATTTTTTAGACTTACATTTAGATTAATTTTATTGCATTCCATTTTTTTTGTTTTGTTTTAATCTTATACTTTTATTGATATATTTATTTTATACACTCTATTTTGTATCTTACAAATTGATTAGGCAGTATCCTGTGATTTTTTTAAGAACACACAGTTCAAGATTTTATCCTAACTAAATATTTAGTTTTAATTATTAGGTATATAATGAGGTGTTAATATATGGAGAAAGTTAGTCAGGAAAATATCAGTAAGCTGACCATAATAAGTAAAGTAGTGCAGACTTTGGCAGAATTAAAAGAATTATCATATTTTATGAATTCTGATCATACATTATCTTTAGTGTGGTCTATTCTATTATTTGGATATACTTCTTGAATTTTATAAATTACTAATTTATATAAAAGTTTATGGATATTATTTGTCTTCCAATATCTTTACAATTTTATGGTTTATCACTGGTACCCAAAATAGACATCACAAGTTTGACAGGTTTATTTTAATCAACTTCTCAATCAAACACATATCTACAGCAGTTAATTCAAATTCATATTGAGTGTTCTTGCTCAAAATCTTTTTTCAGTTTTTCTCAAATCACAAAGGATAATAACTGATTAATCTTTTTTATGCAGTCCTTTTAATGTATGTTTTGTTTTAAACGTGGAGCTAAAAAAATGCTCTTGACACATGACATCATATATAGAAGGGGTAAGATGTCAATTGTAATCCATAAATAAATCACCAAAAATTTTTGTAATCACAAATTAAAAATGAGTAATGCTAACTGATGCAATAAATGTGACACCTACTTACTAATATCCACTTATTAAAGATAAATATAAAGACAAATATAAAAACATATAACAGCATATAAATTGTAAGTAATCAAAAACAAAAATAGTTTTAAAAAATAAAACCTTGTAAATATGTATATGTATATATTGTTTAATAAAGATAAATACTTAAAAAATATATAAATAAAATACATATACAGCTACTACAGATAAAAATCAGCCTTTCATAAATGAAACAACTGTGTATAGTTGGGCACTTGCAAATAAATGGGTCAGATAACACATGATACATATGTCAATTACAAATTCATTAGCTGAAATATGTTCATGCATAATGCACAGCATCAAATATGTTCAGTCACTCATAAAGCTGATAACTGGCAGATGCACAGATTTAATTAATTTATCATGAAAAATTAATATTTTATCATATTTTAAGAGGGATGTAATGTCTTAAACAATTGCACAGAAAAGAAAGGCATACAATTCTAATTCAGAATGGGAAGAAACATGATATTCATAATCATGAAAGATATTTTTAAACCAATGAAATATAATATATGGGCTGAAATATGATACTCAGAAAAAATTATAAGTAGCCCTTGCCCTGAAAAAGATTACCCATCCCTGCATTAAACCTTTTTTTACATAGTATTTAAATGTATAGCCAAATATAAATATTTAAAATATAACTCAAATATTATTTTTTTCACCATATGTCTGAATCTTGTATGCATTAAATTTAGAAAATCATTGAACTTTGATTTACAAGTGCCTAACCTTTGAATTCATAACTTTGATACTAACTACTTCATATAAATACAAATTATTACTAATCATTTATTAATCTTTAGCCTAGATAAAAACTTTAAATTCTAGTTAACAATTAATACCTATTTTTATTCAAATTAATAAAACAAAGTTCATAATATGATATAATTTTATTTTTACTCATCACATGATCACCATTTCTTATGCCTGTTTAATTTTTACTCATACAATCTTTTTGATCACAGATATTGATTATAGTATTTAATGTAGAAATTAATTCAATTATAGATATACAGATGCAAATGTAATTAATTTACTGAATGATAGTTATTAGTATGTGAGTGGCTGATTCTCTTTTTAAATTTATTAGTAGAATATTCCTGAATCAAATTTTGAAGCTAAAAAAAAATTATTATATTACCAAATTAATATGGTACTATTTACATTACATCACTCCAGATTTCAAATATTACATGATGACTCAAAAAAAACTGATAGAGTGGTGACAAATAATCATATTTTTGTTTAAATATTTAAAACAGAAGTAACTTTTTTGTATGTTTTGGGTGTTTATGACATCACATAGTTGATGGAGTAATGAGTAAATTAATTTAGATGGCAAATATTTAATTTGATTTTTCTTCATCTTTATATCTTATTTTTCACATATCAATCAATTAGTATCATATTTTCTACCAAATACTTAACTTGTAATTTGTCATAATAACTTTATTTTCTTACTACCATAATTGTATGAGAATTTAAAACATTACAATAGATGAACTAATTCTTTTTTACTACTAGCTTCAATCACCAGTTATATCATTTATATAACAACAACTAGAAGATGCAGGTTGAAAAACCCAAGAAGTCAAAGCTATTGATTATTTATATGGGTACCTATATTGTATTTCACTTTTTCATCTCTAACAAAACTTTCTAAAATCGATTATATCTCTTTTTATTAAATATAATATATATTTTTTTCTTTTAAATTTTCTTGTTTCTTTTACTTAATTTTGTACAGATATTTACAATATATTATTAATATTTTTTGATGATCAGTTGTAAAATAAGGAGAAATACAATCAATGGTTTTGGAAGCAGAAAAGTATTTAAAATCCCAATTATACAAAAGGCAGCTGAAATATTTTCAATAGTGTCAGGAATAATCTATAAAGTGTCTGTAGAAAATGCATCCCCCCCTCCTCTCTCTATGACAGAGGAGTTTGATTTTTAAGTTTTCCCAGGACAGTCTACGATGTTCGTAGTTTTGTAATTATTTTATAGTAAAAAAAGGGCGAATATTTCAGGAGTACTAAGTACAATTAAGTCCATAAAATGGATTACAAGGATATTAATAATTTTATAAATAAAATATAAAAAAAACCAAAAAAATAACATTTTAACCTTATTTTAAAAAAATATATTAATAATTACATATTATTTTTTATTAGCAAATTATATTTAATAATATGTCGTAATATTACTTTTTATGCCTTTAAGGTTTTATAACATTATAAAGAAATTATAAATAAAATTAATATATTTTTTTATGAAAATGGTTCACCATTTTAAAAATATATCTATTACAATTTATTTTAAAACACATTAGGACCGAAAATGATTTTTATTTAAGGGCTCAAAAATCGTAGTCACACCTGTGATTGGTCGTATAAGTTTCAATGCATTGAACATTAAAAAAATAAGAGATGACATATGATGTCAAAATAATAATTGATATCTTAGTATGCTGTATATGTATTATACAGAAAAAGTAAAATACATTTTAAAAATTGAAATGAATTACTATAATTTATTACTATTTAAATAAACTTTATTTCTTCATCTTTATTAAAGCGTAGTTCACAGCAGCTCAGGAAATTATACAGTAGGTAAAAATATTTCGCAACCGTAATAAAAAATAGCATCAATCAAAACTGTTTCTAAGTTACGCAAAATCAACCAAATGCATTTATAGAAACAAGATAGAGAATTAATTTAAAAATTCGGATTTAAGCAAATAATTAAGAGGAAGTAGATTATATTTTTCAATATTTGAGAGATCAAAAATGTATTTGAAATATTAGTAATAAATATAGAAACATTCGTAATTGATTATATAATTTAATATATATACAGTATATATATTACGCATACTTCTATATATATTCGTAGTTTTCATTAAGTAATGTCTATTAAAAACATTATGGGTCGTCTCTATCCATGCATTCCTATTATTATTAATTTTTGTAGCTTCTTTCTGGCAAGTATTTAATATCATTCTTTGCTTTCCTCACTCGTTATCTATTTACTAATATTATTGCGTTTCCAAACTAATATTATTATACTACATGACTGAATATAATTCGTCTTAATATAATGAATACTGTAATTTTGATTTCTAATAATGTTTCAAATTTCAAACAACTTAGCAGATTTGTTTTATTTTTTGTAAAAGCAGCACTTTTTTCTTCACATTTAAAAACTACTATTTCTTTTCTAGCTGCTTTTTATTATCCAATCTGGATATAGTTTTAAAAATATAATAGTGCTGCGCCCATTTTACATTTGATTGTAAAACTAGAATCTCTCTTTTTCTGCACTTCTTGCATTATCCTTTGTTTTACAACTAAATATTAAGCATCTTGTATTAATCTAGATTAATCATTAACTGTTAGACCAGTGGATGTTTGTTAGATTCTCAAACCAAATGTATTAATTTGATTCTGGATAAATGATAACTTATTTCTAAAATATAATATGTAGTTTTAAATTTTAAACACTTTTTTTTTTTTTGGTCTAAAAAGGTTGTAAATTGGTAATTTGAAAAAAAAAGAGAAAGTGAAAAAAGAAATGTAAAGCAAATTTAACCCAATATTATATATATGCAAATGTGCTCATATACCTAAACACCCACAAGATAGAATATAAAACATATCAAATATTCAGACACACATATTTTAAATATTGTTTTATGTATATACAAGAACACACCTTAAAATAGTAGTATAAATATGTGGGCATAAATTTTACTATTATTAACTTTAAGAAATAAATATTTATGAAAGATATGATGCATAAAAATTGTTATAACTAAAAAGTTAGTTACATTTCGAATAAATTAGCATTAATATTTTGAAATCAATAATTTAAATTATGAAAAATAAAATCGCTAAAATTGCTTTAATTTTTTTTTCTACTTTTTTCTAAGTATAGATTTTTAAAACGTTGTTAAATAATTTTCGACAAAATATCCAAACTTCCTGATTATATCACATGCTATTCCCATCATGCATCTCAATCTTAAATAAAATTTTATGCCATCTTGGATTTTAAGAATATAAGTATACAGTATAGTAATTCCTGGTAATTGCTCTTAGAAAAGTAAAGATTAAAATAGTTTTTTGTATTTTACTTTGATTAAAACTTTTCTAATATATTTCTCAAGAAGAACTCCAGTTTTATTATTAATCTGCTTGTGATCGATCATTCATATAATTTTTTTTTTGAAAAAAATAATTCTGATCCTGCAATATATATGTCATAACAGCATATACTTCTGAAAAATTCCTATATTCTCTATTCTATGCAATTTCTGAATTTAAGATATATTTCTTCATGATTGATCTTCAAAAAATGAAAATTTATTGCAAATAAAAATTATAACAATTGAAAATGAAAATATCAAATAAAGATCAGTTATTTTAAATTCGTCAGTTATTTTAAATTCATTTCATTTTATAAAATCAGAATATGAAAGTAAAATTATAAAATTTGTAGTATATGCATTTTGAAATTAAACATACATATGAAAGTGTCTTATTCTAAAATATATTTTATTGTAAAATCTTTAAATTTTGCTACTAATATTTTAATCATAGACGCTAATTAGTCATCTGATTCGGCTTAAAATACAATCAATTGTACCAAACTAATTAAACAGATAACGAAGGAATTTAATTAGCAAAACCCAATTTAATTAAATCCTACCTTAATTTATAAGCGTTACTCCAGAAAACAAAAGAAAGCAAACTGATAAAAATGGGGGCATTTTGAAAAGATCAACAGAGTGAGTACAGAGCATTTTCAGTAAATTTGAGCAGAGCATCCATTGCAAGAGAACAGCATGGGAATTGTGTATTACCCTCATGGAGAAAGAAGAGAAGTTAGACGTAGAAATTATATGTTCAGAATTATAGTGTGAGTATTTGTTATCGTGTGCACATAGTGTACTTTTCTAACACAGCTCAGCAGGAATCAGAAATTTGTATAAACTGTAAATTAGTTAGCATCGAACTGTTTTGAAAATTAAACTAACGAGTTCGCAAATTAACTTCTGTGTGCAGTAATTGAAGAATCAATATACACATGGGTCTCATTTTACGCAATAGATAGGTTCCTCAGAAAACATGCACAAATGAAATCATGCAAAAATAGATGTAACTTACATTGAAAAAGGGGGGGGTGTGGTCTGTGATTTTTCAAAATTCATGTAAAAGCAAAGCACCAATGTAAAATTACTTTAAAATTCGCGCAAAAAAAAATAAGGAAATAAAATATGACTAATAAAAAATTTCAAATTTGAAAAAAATTGATACAAGACAAACTTTTTTTAACTATAATATTTAATTTTATTCAAAATAATATATTTTTATACATAATTTACAGTACAGTAATTTACATTTTTTTATATATGTTTTAATTATTATCGCTATTTGCTGAAAAACACATTTCTTTGCAAACTGGTAAAAAATCAGATTCTCACAAGAGGAAATACAACTAGCGCCAAGTTCACTCTCATGTTGTGATAATGATTTTCTGTTGACAATGTAATTAGTAATTAGTCTTTGAGATGATGATTTTATTAATTGTTTATGAACTTAGACTTATGATAATAAAAAGACATTTATTCACCACTGCTGGGAAAAATTGAATTAAAACTAACAACTAAAAATTAAATTCTTATTTTTGTCTTTAATTTTCAATTCCGTTTAAAAATCAAATTTTGTTTTACATCACATAAATTTCAAGTCACCGTAAGTAATTTTTAAATTGTTAATTACAATTAAAAATCAGATTTTAATTTTTAATTGTCAAATTTAATTGTGCCCAATGCTATTACTCACCTTTTAAAAATAAACAGAGCAAAATCATGTGATGCTTTTAAAAATAAATTTGCGGACACTAAATGATTAATAATTGATTACGTTCTTTTTTAAAAAGCAAAAACAGAATGTGATTTAAAATGCAAAATTAACATGCACAATGTTTGAACAAATTTACATTATAATCTCATAAAATTTAATGTGTGTATACATAAAATGTGGAAATCATGATTTTAATTTCATTATTGCATAAAATCTTACTATTATAAAGCACTGAAAATATTGAAATTACTAAGATGAAAGTTGAATTCCAATAATGTGCTATTACTTTCAATATAACGTAAGTGTGTGAAATTTATTATTTAAAGTAATATCACATTATCGGAGTTCGACTTCCGGTGAAACATAAATCGTGTAACTTCAAAATCATGTTAAATAAGTCCACGTAAAAAGAGAACCAGGTGTACTGCAAAATTGATATATATATATATATTTAAAATTGATATATATCTATAATTGATATATATATATTGATATATATTATCTACTATCAAATAATTTTTATTGTTTTCTAACTTCTTCAAATTCAGCTTCCCTTCTTTTTACATTTTGCTGTATATGAGTTAAATTTAAAAGAAAGGATAAGTACAATTTAATAATACAAAAAATAGTATAAAGCCTGAGTATAAAAATAGGAAGTGGATTTTAATCTCCTATTCAAAGCATTTATATAAAATATTAATAAAAGAAAAGTAAACTGGTGATATTAAGATAGAATGTAAAATTAATAAATCTTCAGAATGTAATGCAAAAAATGTTACTATAAAAATAAATACTTAAAAGTAAATACTAAAAACATTAACAGAACAAGAGTAATTTTTTTTTTCATTTAAAAATAAAAAATAAAAATGAAATTAATTTTTTTTTATTCATATATATATATATGCATTAAAAAGTAAAAAAAACACCAAAAAGAAAAAACTTCTTTCAAAATGAATAGTGTGGAGAAATCTTGTCGGATTTCCAAAAAATATCATTTAAATAAATTTGCAGCCAATATTGACATTTTTGTGTTAATGCCAATGTAATTAATATTTTTTTTAAAACCATCAAAACATCACATAATCACCATTTCATAAGCTTACATATGCTGTGAATATGAGTATGTGATGTGATGTGATGCATTGTGACTTCTCCTTATATGGAGTTAGGAATCTCTCAGCAACAATGCCCAGAGAAACCTGTTAGCCACTATACCTTCCCTTTCCATTCCCCACCCTAAATTTTCCCATATCCTGCTTCATCCTATTTCAACAACATAATCTTTGTCAACTCCATGGTCTTTATATCTAACTCCCTTTTAATTTTCCCAAACCCAGCATAAAAATCAATAACCCACTTTTTGTATAATCACTTTCCTTATATGTTCTTCCACAACTTTTTTCATTTATGTGTATAATCCCCTGTTGCTAATGATCCCATTCAAGTCTTAAACAGTAAACTACTTTTCTTGCTATTATCATAAATTAACTTGTACCTAATATTCCATTTATTTCTATATATATTTAAACTCTTTTTACTCTCTATACTAGTTCCCCATCTCTCCAACTCCCTATTCATTATTAATGCATCTATTCTTCTATCCCATTCCTTACTACTATAACACTCAACAATTATTCTAACACAATCATCTCACCTTTTGTACAAGTATATTGACATAAATTCTTTATCCAAATCTTCTGCATATCACATTACCTTCCTCACCCATTGTATTACCTACCCTTTATTCATAACCCAATTAAATACAATTTTGACTATTCTTTTATTATCCATAAACTGTAATCTACCAAACATTTTCATTTTTCTTTTTGCATCCCTCATATAAAAACTTGACCATCCAATTTCTCCTTGAATTGCCTTCTTTGCTGTCCACACATCTGCATCTAATGCATGTCTTCCTATTTTTTCCTGAATAATCTAATACCCCTTTACTAACACATAATGCATCATTACCATATGTTAACCCTGCTACCACCACTTCCTTCTATACAATTCTAGCTACATCATATTTCATATATGAAAACACTGTTAATTTTTTTATCAATTCCTTTCTTTTCTTTGCTTCATTTATCAATTTTTTTCTCCCATTTATCTAAGCAATTTCTCTGATTACTTAAGATGATTCCCAAATAGTTATATCTATTCACCACACTTAACTTTACATGCCCCAATAAAAAAATTTTGTCTTCTCTTTTCCCAGTATTAGTCATCATAACTTTTGATTTTTCTTCACTATACTTAATCCCCATCTCTTTACTCACCCTTGTTCATGTCCTCAGCATAACTTTCATATCATCCTTTTTTTCTGTGCACAAAAATACATCATCTGCAAATAAAAGACCAGATAATATATATATATATATATATATATATGTATATATATATATATATATATATATATATATATATATATATATATATATATATATATATTCCCTTGCCACCTATTAATGGTATATCTATCTCCCTTCCTAATCTTTCTATTGCTCTCTCCACTTCTCTCAAATACAACAAAAACAACATAGGGCATCCTTGCTTTAATCTCACCCCATTTTTAACTTTAACTGATTCTATATTCCCTAATTGATATGTATAGTAATTATTTTCATATAATTTCTTAATAATATCTACTAAAGCTCTATCCATTCCCAAATTTACTAAACTTATCCATAATCTATTTCTATTTATTCTATCATACACCTCTTTATAAAAACCATTTACGACTGTCTACCTGTATACCTACTCATATCCATAAGTTGTGTAACTACAAATAAATTATCTCCTATATGTCTAACCTTCTTGCATTTCTCCCACTATGTTATTTTCTTCCATCCATTTTGCAACTCTTCCAGCTACCATATATGAAAAAAACTCTCTATACAGTAGTTTCACCAAGTGCAAGCCTTCATAATTAATGGATGCAAAAAGGTTTGTGTATTCATTGATTATGAAGATTTGCACTTGGTGGCACTACTATATGGAGTTTGATAATTTTTTGTGCAAGCATTGGTGGCTGAGTGGTAAGCACAGCTGTCTTACAGGCAGTTGTCCCAGGTTCGCTTCCCTGCTGATGCTTTGACACATGAAAAAAAGGCATTTGTTTATTTTTTTTTTAATTTTTAGTTTTGTATAGTTTCAGAAATTATGAATGAAGAAAGTTTAGATATAATTTAATATAGTTGAATGGCAATATCTTAATATGAATTCCATGTAGAATTAAAAATTTAATTTTTTTTCATTAATTTTTGATTAAAATAGTTTGGATGCTTTCAAAAGAAATATATTCTCACCAAGTATAAATATGTATGCAAAGCATCATCTATATCAGAAATTGGTGGAAATTGAATTGCAATGTTCCTCAGAAAGAAAACTCCCCAGAATAAATTAAATAAAAGCATATAAAGTTGTATTCTAAGAAAATAAAAATATATTTTAACACTAAAGTATAATAATAATAAAAAATTGAAGCAGAATACTTTTTCTGATAAATATTTATGTAGTTCTGTAATAATATAGCAAAAAATGAATTGATAGTTATAAATCAATTTAATTCTGGAGAATACAATATATTTAACAATAATATAGTGAAGATACTATTTTAATTCCATTAAATTTTAAGAGTAGTATTAATAAAAATAAATTTTAGCATGAAAATATCAAATAAGATTATTTAGACATTAGTTTGAACAAGATAGGTGCTAATGTCAATAATATCTTATTTAAATAAACTTTTATCCATCTTAAGTGAAAGTATAATCATAACATAGAATTCTTTAGAATCAAAAATTGTGCTAATAAAAATATATTAAGATATATTTCTCTAACTCTTTCTCTCTATCCACTTCTTTTTATATGTATATATTTAATCAATCAAATCTTTCGGATTTGTAATACAATCATGAAAGTTTGTAATACATCTTAAACTATCACTGTGCATATATTTTTTCATATCAATCTTTCACTAAATACATATATTGTAAAAACTGTCATTCATTAGATAATCTGGAGATATGAAACATTCTAGTCAGGTGTATTAATTTTAGAGATTGAGTGTTCTATTAATTGATCATAAATAAGATATTTAATCTTTTCATTTACGTGATCTTACCTAAAATGGAATCAATTTTGAAGATAAAATGTTTAAGTAATTGTTTTTTTATAAGGCATTTAATCCAATTATTTCTCAATAATCATATTTGCTAATAGGTGGAAACAATTATATTCATATTATAACAATCACTGAAACAGAAGTATGATATTATACGCAATAAATTGGCAAATGTACCAAATAAATATTTGTAATCAATGAAAATTTTCAGATTTATAAAAAAAAAACTAGTTTCTCAAGAAGTAGATATATAATGAGAAAAAAATTTCTAGATATTTTATGATATTTGATGGTGAACATTTTACAGTTCATGTGCGAATTTTTTTACCAGTGAATTTACACATATCACGTAATTTCACAAACATTTATTTAATAAATAAAATCTAGCTCATAACAAATAAAGCTAATTTTAATTTAAAGTATTTTAGTACATAACTTTTTATTATAAAAACTTAAAATTATTTAAAAAAATTTATTTATTAATTAATAATATTAGAAATAAAACCGAGATTTGTTTAGATATTTTAAATTACAGATTTTATTTTAATTAAATAGCCTGAATTTTAAAATATTAAAATGTTATTAAACTAAAGTTAAAATTTTTAAGAAAACTTTTGTTTACAGAAAACAAAATTATGTTTAAGATTAGAACAAAAGTGTTTATTTGTTTTTCAAGATAAAATTATAATTCTTATGTATTAAAGTTTTCAATAGTGAAGATGACTTAAATAATTAGGAATACATTCTAAATTTTCAACTAATTTAATTGATGTAAAAACCCACCAAAGCCATTTAAAAGAAAAAATTCATTTGTTTATTTAGTGAGTTTATCACTCATTCATTGTATCTAACCCATTTATGAATATGTTTTAAAAGACAGAGACAATTTCATATTTATGTTCTGATTCAAACATGAGGCACCAAATTTTTAATATCCAATGCCAGTCAAAATCTTATTTGCTTAAAAAAACATTATGTCAGAGCAAACTTTGGGGTTTTATTTTAATAAGTTGGAAAATCCATTTTCATAAGTGTTCCCAGCATATCTTCAAGGGTTTTGATGAACATTTAAAAAATATTTTATTTAACCTTCAAACATATAAAACATAAAATTTTTCTTTGTAGACAAAAATTATTTTTACTATTTTTGCTTAAACTATGAGTTAATAACCAATATGAATAAATTTATATACATTATAAAAGTTTAATGGGAAAAATTATTTGAGAATCAAAACTATACTTCACCTCACACAAAAATTAAAATAGTATTGACAAGCTACAAAATTATTTTGAGATTGATTTCTTGCTATTTCAAAAATCACATGAAGCAATAGGAAATCTAGAAACTATGGATACATATATACATTGTATAAACAAAAATTTATCTTGAAAAAAACTAATTAAAGCGAAAGGCTGAAAACCTCTTGCATTCACTTTTAGAATGCTTATATGACAGCCAATCAGATGTAATGTTGATTGTATAGGGAGCTTTTAAGTTGCAACACAAGACAGAGACTTTATAAAAAAAAACCGGTGGTTCCACCTTCATTATTTTTAAAATTTATTGTTTTTCTGAAAATGTTGAAAGAAAAAAACCATCCTTCAAATATTTAATATATGATATAATATTATAATAAGACCTTTCAGAATATTTTTGCTTGTTTAATTTTAATGATCTGTTTTATTGAAATTTGTTTTCATTCAAATATTTAATTTGATGTATCAATACTCTTATTTAATTTTAATATTCTACTTTATTAGTATTGTTTATAAAATCAAAATAATATGCTAACATATATTTGTTATATGTTAAACAAGAATAGATATCTATTACAAAGTTAACATTAATAATAGTTCAACACAATTGAAATAAAACAACTATATAAAAATAATAAATATTTCCTTTATTGAACCGGTTTTCGCCCTACATTAGGGCCTTTTCAAAATACACTTCTAATATAATCACATGACCTTTATATCTATCAATACTCCCTCTAACATTAATTTTATATAATCATTTTACATAATCACACAACCTATTTACATATATATATATATATATATATATCCCCCTCCCCTCAATTTTTTTATTTTATATACATATTATTTTTATACAATAGATAAAATTACATTAAATACAATTCAATAATTATATACATATATTATACACCATAAAATTACATACACATACTTTATACATTAAATTATATATCATTTCTCATATATTTTTACTAACCATATCTTCAAATATAAACTTATTTATCTATAATTAACAATTATTTATATTAACTAATTATTTACATATATCATATATATCAATTTAAAAAAAAAAAAAAAACAACAACAACAAATCAACCATATATTAAATTTTCCAGTTATCCTTCAATGCCCATTTACTACTCAACTTTGCAGGTCCTTTAACTAAATTAACACATTTATTCATATTTTCTTGAATATATACAGTCTCATAATATTTCCTTCTATTATAATCTTTAACATATTTTATAACCTTCATATCCTCAATACATCTCATTCTATGACCAGTATTCAAATAATGAACATATGGTCCTGAATTTATGTCCTTCCTTTCAATAGCCCTATTATACTCTAATCCTCTTTCTATTGCTGTTTTCCCCGTTTGCCCTATATATATTTTACTGCAACTCTTACAAATTATTTTATATACTAATCCTATTTTACTTTCTTTATCATTCTCTCTCTTCACATTTGATATCCATTTTTCCAATGATTTATTATTCTTCCATGCAATTCTTATATTCTCATTCAACCTCCCTTTTCTTAAAATCTTATATACATCTTTATAATAAGGTATTGATATCCATTTATTATTGAACCTTCCATCTTTATTTTTATTTTCTTTTTTTCTTCCCCCATATTTTACTTCATCTTTACTCTTACTGTTCAAAACTTTTCTAATATCTTTTTTATTATACCCCATCTTTACATAATCCTTTTCTATATTCATTTTTTGTTCTATAGATTCTTTTTTATTTATTGTAAGTCTATCGTTTTTTATTTTAAACCCCTTTAAAACTGACATTTTTTGTGACCAAGGTTGGTATGAACTAGGATCAATTATTCTTCTAATTTCAACATCTTTAATATACTGTTTCACCTCTATTTCATTTTCCTTATTTCTATTCAAATAAATATCCAAATATTTTAAACCGTTTTCTTCCTTCTCCATTGTAAACTTAATTTTATATATATTATCATTCAATTCATTAAATACTTTCAATATACTCCTACTATTTCCAACAACAATTATATCATCCACATATCTAAAATATTTAATTATTTCTTTATTTTTTATATATTTTCCTACTATTTTTTCTTCAAAATTATTTATAAACATCGATGATAATAACCCACTTATTGAAAAACCCATAACCCATCCTTTTTTTATATTCCAAAACCTATCCTTATATTTAAAATACAAACTATCACTTATTATCATCAATGCTTCCTTAATAGTGTATATCCATTCTTTACATATTCTTCCACTTTTTTCCAACATACTTATAACTAACTTTATACTTTCATCTCTTGGAACACTTTGATACATTTTTTCTACATCTAATGAAGCAATCAAACTATTCCTATTTAATTTAATATTATTTAATTCCATAACAATTTCTTCTGAATTTTTAATACTATAGGTACCATATCCAATTACATCTACTATTTTTTTATATATTATTGTACATAAATTCTTAAGAATATGATTGTCAAAATTTACAATTACTGATCATTTGAGTAAAATTGATCTCATTTTATCAACTTATAATTAGCTTTGATAATTTAATGCATTTCAAAAAATTTAAAATTAGGTTACATAATATAAAAATAAAATGGCTTATTAGTTTATGCGATGAATTTAATACCTGATAGTAAGAGTTTTTAGACTGACTGATTGGATTATTTAATAGGCGTACTGGGTATAATTAAATATTATCATTACAATATTATGAGAAAAAGAAAATAGGAAATAATTAATAATTATTTCAAATTTTTTTTAGCTATTTAAATGATTTACAATAAGAAGTTGCTTCATTAAATTAGCATTTGTATTTTAAATAATACAAGTCATAACCTAAATTAAAACCGTTTTATCACTTTGTAATAATTAAAAATATTATACACTTATGTATGATTAAAAAGTATATTTGAAAATGTATGTGCTGCAATGGAAGAATTTTAAATAATGATTGTGTAGTTTGAAAATAAAGTTTATGGCTAATTAGATAGTAAATAATGGGGGGGGGGTCTTGCTATATCAACCATTATTTGAATGTTCTTTCACTATTATTTAAAATGCAAGATAAGTTACATAGTGCTGTCAATCAGATATAGATTTGATATGTGACTTAAGTTATGTATACACATGAAATATGTTCAAAGATAAAATGCAAAACTGTTAATATATGTTCATATTGGAGAGAAATATTGATTGTAGCTTAACTATACAACATTTGAATTCACTATATTTATTTTACTATACTTTAAAAATTAAGCACTTTTAACCTTTGAAAGCTGAGCAAATAGAAAGACTCATAAAAACAAAAATGCATAAGATAGAATATGAAAAGGTAAAGGAAATCCACATAACAATAGTTTCAGAAGTGATGGAGTTAAGACTAAAGATCAAAAATGTCACTATAGCAAAACCAAAGAAAAGAAAAAACAAAGTTACAAGAAAAAAATCTAAACAATCACTCCAATGGAAGTGACTATGCTATAGATAGAGAAATTTTCCTATCATCCTAAATAAGGACACTTAGATTATTAAAAAAGTATCTGAATAGAGAGAAAAATTAATCTCTGTGTAGATAAAAAAGGCCAATTCTCATCACTGACTCAAAATGGACCAATGTTTTAATTGAAATAAAATATATTATCTGATATAAATAAAACAACAAATAAATTAAAGTGAGGATTTATTCATTTGAAAAAATTTAGGAAAAAAAATGTTTCAACAGAGAAGTTAATAAAAGTAGTAAATGTTTTTTTAAAATATATATATGAAACATGTTTAATTTCTCTATCACAGTCTACTTTACAACAATACACACCTAATTCAAAATATCTACACAGTGTTATAAATTTCTATACAGTGTAAACTACAAAACAGAGGTCTATTTTTAAAAATTAGAATTGTTACATTTTTACTTTTCACTTTATGGTTTCTCAGATGCCATTTCTGATTCAATGTAATATCTTCAAAGTTATCTTTCTTTTAAAATAAAGTAGAAAAAATTAAAATCAGGGATCAAACTCTTGCACCTGATGACATTTTTGCAGACACCTGCTCTCTGCTTCACATCTGTCAAACTACATTGAGACACTGTGTTTCAAAGGGATTAGGATATATCAATTTCCAAGCAATTTTATTTAATTAGAATATATTAAATCTAAATTTCAAAATTTCATTCTAAAAACACCACAAAACAATTATTTTAACTGTGAATTATTTAAACAAGTACATGAAATAAATGAATATATTAATATAATCAAATTGTAAATTATTAAAATTTAATTTGAATTTTATTGGAAAAATGTTTTCATTCTCAGAAGAATCTAACTGTTCTAATAAATGTCAAATATATACATTCAATTTAAGCATGTAAAAAAAAAATAATATATATTTTTAATTACAAATATAAATATGTTAAGCATACAAAATTGAAAAAAATAATTAACCAAAGAATATATTATAGTAAATCCCCATGTGAACTAACAATCATTTCAAAAGGTATAAAATATAGGGCACTAGCTCTCGTGCTATTACAGACCTCACATGTGGAAAACAAAAATCATCTTAATGATACATTCACAATTCACATATTGTATTATTTAAGCCAATTAAAAGATAGACATGCTGAAAATAAAAATCTATATTATTAAAAAGGGGATCAAAATAATAAACATTAGTTATATTTCCTAATCAATCTTTTGGTATCAATCCCTGTAAGAATCAGAAAAACTTGCAATTAATGAAGTATTTTTATAAAACCCAAATTACATAGACTCTATGTACCACTTTCAGAGAAATAACACTTTAAAAGAATCTTTAGAAAGACATTCACCTATAGTTTTATACAGAATATCCCAGGTCTAAGCTCATTAACTTTCAAGGTTAGTGGTATACAATATAAAAAATAGATAAAACAAAATTTATATTTACTATAGAGTGAGATTGAACACCCAATGCTATCAGCCTGTTTTTTCTTATTATTACTTTTTTCTAATTAAATCACCAGATAAATCTTTTAATTAATTAATAAAGTGTTTAGTCAATATAAATATATATATATTGTCTGAATCTCTAACTTTGATAACAGAAAAAACAAAATTCTTTTCTCTTTTACAAAAGAAAAATTATATTAACAATAATAAAAAAAATACTTGCTAATTAAATGCAGTTTTACAAGATAATAAAAAACAAAACTTTTTTTTCTTTTTTTTTAACTTTTTAGGTAGACAAAAGAAAATAAAATATACAATTTTTTTCCCTTTGTGATACAAAAATAAAATAATTTTTTTGTACAAAAATAGAAATATTCTTCCTGTGTATATTTTATTATATTTATAAATAAATTATACATGCCATGTATGAGTATATATACATTATGTCTATAAACATATTTTTGATTGGAATCTATATTTGTTTATTTTAAAGTTTCTTTAGCTTATATGTTAAAATTTAAAGAGCTAGCTGATACTAACTTGTAATGGGTTCAATCACCATAACCCTTCACAATACCTCCTCTTCTCTTGAGGCTATGAAATGCAAGTTAAACATTATGGTATTTAGTATAGTGATAAACTTCACATAATTTTATCAAATATAAAAGAAAAAAATAATTATGTGAAATTGTACTTTTCAATAATGATAATTACAAAAATAGCTTGATACTAACTAGACAAGTGTCATAAAGATTTTTTGTTATTTATCATTTGAACTATCAGGTAAATAAAACAAATGTTACTTTTTAAAATAAAATAAAATGCCTATTTAAAAAAATCAATTTATGAAGTTGAAAAATAATAGAAATTAAAAAAAAAAGCTTTGTAGTATTATAGTTTGAACTTTATTAAATAATTATCAATAGAAATATATGTTTTTTTTCAAATTTGTTTTAAAAATTATAATATTATATAGAAACTCATAAATGTAATTTATATAATTTCATACCACATTGTCTAAAAAGAAATAATTGTACATGTATAACAGAATGTATAAGTTTCATTTGGAATTTAGAAGTATTTTCTGAAATATTGGAATAAAATTAAATGTGGAATTTGATTTATTCAAAACTCATGAATTATACTTAAAAACAGATTTATCTGCTAAATTAAAATTAACATTTTTTTGCCTACACATTGTTATCAAACTTTAATATGTTAATAAATTCTATTTGATTCTTGAATTAAAACACTTCACCAAAACTATCAAAATAATTATAGTTAAGTTTATAATAAAAAGTATTTGTGCTATTGCAATCATAATAATTGATTGCAAAGTTTCTTGTGAATGATGTGAATTTATGCATAATATTGATCACTAAGAAAAATAATTGATATTCTTTTAAAAACTGCAAAAAAGATAGCTGTTACAAAAAATGCAGTAATTGACTGTTAAAAATTCTACTGAGATAAGATAATTTATGAAGAAAAAATATATAAAAATAATGCATTGAGAAGGATTTAATATCTAGAATTTTGTAAAATTGGGTGAAAAAAAGTTGATACAATATAATAAAGTATAGTAGTGAATGAATGAGGAATGCTATAGAAGAGAATAAAAGACTCAAGAATGTATTTTGCTAATAGTACAAAACTTATTTCTGTGATAAGAAAAATGGTGGAACTATTACTTTTAAAAACATGATATTATAAAATGTGTGGAAGAGATCTATCAAAAATTATATAGCAATAAAATGAGAAATGCAATTAAATCTATGAAGAAGTTAAAAGCTTAAGGTAATGGTGGAATTATAATAAATAAATAATCAATCAAAATAAGATTAAAATAGCTTTAAAACAGCAGATAAAATACATTTGCAAATTTATATACCAAATGTCTAAATGAGAAAGAAGTACCAGATGATTGGAAAAATACAATATTAATATTTAAAGCAAGTGATAAAAAGATGTTAGAAATTACAGACCTGTAAGTCTTTAATCAGTTCTATACAAAATTATTTATCAGGATAATTACATCTCATCTACAATAAAATATGAATTTTAATCAAATAAAAAATCAAGCCAGATTTAAAAATTGTGTCAGTACAGTGAATCATACAGAAGTATTGAGAGAAGTTATAGAAAGGACCAATAAATATTTTTGATACCATTATGCACTGGATTTGTAGATTATGAAAAGGCATTTAATTTTATAAGAATTTCTGGTAAAGCATTGGATTATCAAGGTATTATCATATTCTGAATAATATTTATAAAAATGCAACAGTAATAATTATACTACATAATGATAATAGAAAGTTTAACATTGAGAAGGATGTACAATAGGGTGAATTCATTTTCAAAAATTTTTTGCAGCAATTTTTCAAGAATTTTTGTGGATTAAAATAAGAAGATTAAGGAGTAAAAATAAATGGAGTCTACTTTAGTCAACTCAATTTTGTAGATGATGTAATTGTTTTTGCAAATAATGCTTTAGAGATTTGGGAAATGTTGCATGAGTTATCAGATGACAATAAGAAAGTAGGATTAAAGGAAAATGTTAAATAGGCTAAAGTAATGTTCAATGGATTTTCCTCAAAAGAAGAAAATAGAGATTAATAATAATATTTTAGAAGAAGTTAACATCCCAAAATATCTTAGTCAGATTATTATTACAGATGAAAACATAATGGACATAATTAATTACGGAATTAAACTTTGTTGGAGTGCTTTTGGTAGAAATAATTTAATATTTATATGAAATATGCATATGTATTTCAAAAGAAAGGTTTTTAATAAATGTGTATTACTAGTTCTTACTTATGGATCTGAGACTTGGACACTTAATAGAAAAGCTATACATAAACATCAGGTTATTCAAAGAAGTATGGAAAGATGTATGTTAGGAATAACAGGAAGAGATTGAAAATGAAATACATGGGTGAGAGAACAAACAGGTGTTATTGACATCATTGAAAAAAATTAAGAAGCTAAAGTGGAGTTAGGTTGGACATTTTTCTAAAAGAATTGATAATAGATGGATAATTGAAATTTTAAACTGGATTTTAAAAGATTGTAAAAGACTTAGAAAGAAATCACATGTGAGATGAACTGAGGAAGAGTACTGAAGTGATGGAGAGATTAGGGACTAGAGATTGAAGAAGATAGATCAGACTTGGAGAGACCTTTATTCTGCAGTGGATTGATAATAGTATAAAAAATTGGTAATAATAGTAATGTTATTATAGAAATGTCTGTATGTAGAAAAAACATTTTTGGATTATTCAATAATTGGTTATCAGATATTGATAATATAGTAAAATAAATATTATTAATAATAAAATTCTTAGAGCAATTAAATTATGTTCAAATAATTTGTTAAGAGTGAGATTAATATGATATTAAACATTTATTTTCTAATAAAAATATTGATAAAATAAAAAATAGAATAAGATTAAATAAGAATAAGAATAAAAAAAGGTAATTTATATTGGTTTCAATATATCCAAAAATTTGTTTGTTAAAGTTAGAAAATGATTTAAAATGATTAATAAGAAATATAATGTTTTCATTTATCCAGTTTATAAAAAGAAAAAAAGTCTCATTTTTTTAATTAATAATAATAGGGAATGTAATAATTTAGAGATTATGAATTCAGTTTACATAATAAAATGTTTGAATTGTTTTAGAAAAAATATAGAGATGTCATATGTCGAGACTACAAAAAATAAATTGGAAACTACATTAAAACAGCATTTAAGTGATAAAAATTCTGCTATTTACAATCACATGAATAAATTTAAACATAAAGATTTTGAAATAAAAACTTTAGAATGTATAAAGTCATATCATGGAAGAATAGTAAAGGAAGGAATTTACATTAGTAAAATTAAATCTGAATTAAATCGAATGTTAATAGAAAAGAAAAAAGAAAAGAACAGGTTTGTTAATTAAATGTTTTAAGGTATTTTTTTAAAAAATTGGTTAAGTTGAGATTGTTGTAATAGAAAAAGGTGTTGAGGTAAAGAGAATTTTTAATATTTTTTAATATTTTTACATTTGTTTGGAATATGTGATATTTATTATTATATATTTGTACTTGCATTTTTATTTTTTAGTGTTCCATGAAAAAGACTATATAAAATAGTCAAAACGTTTCGATGTATTTTATTTTTATTATAGTCATATAAAAACAAGTTTTAAAAAGAAGTCTGATGTATTCATTGACATATTTAAAATGATGATA
Organism: Epiperipatus broadwayi; assembly: GCA_028023455.1. NCBI lineage: Eukaryota > Metazoa > Onychophora > Udeonychophora > Euonychophora > Peripatidae > Epiperipatus > Epiperipatus broadwayi. Next base: position 6,035,899 of record JAQFVV010012423.1, read on the forward strand.
ATAATATAACAAATGATTAATATATGTAACCAAAAAGTTCAAGCTTAAAAAATATAAATACTTAAAATATTCTAACACGTACTGACATATATATATAGAGAGAGAGGAAAGGTAAAATATTGTAGGCTCATGCAGTTACAATATATTTCATTTTAATTAAAACAAAAATAAATAATACAAATATCATAGATATAAAAAATCCAAAAATCTATTTTATTACTATGCTTATAAAATCCCTATTTTTTCTGCAAATGTACTTCAGAATTTTCAAAAATCATTAGTAAAAGATTTTCAGATACTTTTCTTTTTTCAAAAGAAGTAGTAATAAAATTCGTTGTCGGCAAAATAAAAAAGCCACATCTAAATAAACTCTTCCAATGTTTTAATAAATTTTTGTAATAAACTAGAGCAGTTTTCAAAAGAAATGAGTTTTTTAGGTAGAAAATAGTAAAAAGAAAGTATAGTTCTTTTAACTTACTGTGTATATATGTAAGTATAATGTTATTAAAGTATAAGTATATTTCTCGCATACTTTTTACATAGGTGTATTGAAAAATGGTGATTATAAAATGCAGAAAAGATAATAACTAAATAACATTATGATAAAAAAATGTTTTTCTTAAAATTAATGTCTATTTATTTATTTATTTATTTATTTATTATTATTATTATTATTATTATTATTATTATTATTATTATTATTATTATTATTATTATTATTATTATTATTATTATTATTATATTTTCAATAGTGAATTTAATCAATGAATGATGATACTATGAATATGGCTGCTCCACTATATTTTTAATCTTTATTTATATGTTTGATGATATTTGTGCATATTTTATTTTGCCAAGGGATTTGTAAACATATCATATTTTCTACAATAAATTATATTTTTAGAAATAAGAGTCATGTACTTTCTAATTATTATGATAATTAATAGGGAAGGAATTGTACTATATAAAAATGTTTGCAATGAAATAACAAGGAATAACATAATTATAAAATAAGTCAAGAAAAGCACTTGGAAATACAAAAAGAGTAAAGTTATAGTAAACCCATAAAAATTTGAATATCGTTTATCAGATTAATTTAAAAAAAAACATTACAGTTTGTCATTAGTTCTTAATAGACATATCCTCAGAAATGCATATCTTTATATATGATTTCAAATACATATAACAATTAATAATACACAATTCAAAAGATAGTAGTCAACACAGTTTAGTAGATTACATAATGTTTTGAGTGGTATTATTCTCCACTCTTTTTCAGGTGAGGCTGGCTTGACCAATGAGAATGCTAGAATAGAAATCAAACTTAGATTTTTTAATATAGTAATTTGTAGCAAAGCTCTAACCAACCGAATTATATATTCTTAGCATTGGTATTATTATATTAGTGCAAAAAATTATATTTATTTTAGTTGTAAGCAATATAAAATGATTGAAGAAAAAACATATAACACTTAATAACTTAGTTCAGAAATAATTATTACTGACATCTTTTATTAAGTTAATAATTATTACTAAAGCATTGAATATGGATAGACTCAAGTTATATTTAATTGGGCTATAATACTGAGTTCAAAATTTGAAGAATAAATAATGTAATACTTTATGTTGAAAAAGTAAATCCTACAAGAAAACCTTAATGTTTAAGTTATTTTACTGCTCTACATTAATTATAGTGTTCTGGTTATATTATTAAAGGGGTTTGCTACTAACTAAAAAAACATCCTTTAATTTCAAGCTTTTAAAAAGAAACTAAACAGGGTAAATTCATAACATTATTGCATCTGTTATTACTATGCGATTATTCATATAATAAATGAACATGAATGGTGAGTCTAGTGGCTTTTTACCTTTGAGTTTAACATCAAAAAACATTATGGTTTTTCTCATTATTTTCTGAATAGATTTTAACTGACAAAACAAATATATGCGATCTTTCTTAAAAATATTTATAATCATGATAGAGAAATCAAAGTATGATTCTTAAACCCAGGAATTATAAGGCCTCAGCTAAGGCAGCAAATGGTATTGAGAGTGGAAAATGCTAAGAATCCCCTGAATGCAGAGCAGGCTGCCATTCATTGATGATATTTTATTTCACTGCCAACAACTGCATATCACTTTCAATTGAAAGAAAATTTCCTAAATTGGAAGAAACTCTAGTATTAAATGGGATATTTTTTGGACTTTGCAAAGATAGAGAAAAAGATAAAGAGACAATTGAGTTACAAAGTGGGCATTTATTTTATTATAAATATGACATTTACTTTATTATAAACATACAAATAATGGAACCACAACTGATGTCAGATTTCTTATAAATAAAGAATTGAAGGATAACATTATGGATATTGATACTATATCAGACGATTGGCAAGATTAGTTATTCAAATTAATGGAAGATACCAAATAAAAATAATTCAAATTTATGCCTTTACAAGTTCTCATTATTATGAAGAAATAAAAAATTATTACATAGATGCACAAAATGCCTATGTTTAGACCAACAAATATTTTAAAATTATTATGAAAGGGATTAATGCTAGATCTGGTAAATGATTAAAAGAAGAAAGTTATGTGAGTAAACTTGATTATGATTATGGAGTTTGCAGGAATATATATATATATATATATATATATTTTTTTTTATATGAGATATAAAAATGATTATTATTATGGATAAAAATAGGAATATATATATATATATATATATATTTTTTTTTTATGAGAAGAATGTTAAATGGAGAAGGACATGAAAGCATCCAAATGAAAATTCAGAAGAATGGAATTATATTTTAACTAACAGAAAATATATATTTGAAGATCATCAATTATTCAAATGTAAGATATATGTTTATGTGAAAGTAGCAATATTTAGAACTATTAAGAAAATCTAGATTAACACTTAATATTCCTGACCTTCAGAAATATTTCAATGACAATCACATTAAAATATTAATAAATTTTAAAGATGGTTCAAACTTGATTGAAGTCAATAAGAAGATAACTAATATACTATTAAAAACTGTAAGAAAAATAGTTGCTGCAAAAACGAATCAATTTATCAGTAAATTTCAACCAAAACCAGACAATGTATAAAAATATAAACATTTGTAAAAATAATCCCTTAAGAAGTCTTGAACATTTAATGTTTTGTGAAATAGTATGAAAAAGAACTAATAATGATATAAGAAAATGCAATTGTGAATTGGCAAGGGAAGTTATAGAAAAAAATAAAAATCTCAAAAGTATATAGCAACATCTTATTGGAGGAAAGTTATTTCAACACTAAAAATAAAAGACAAAATTATTACTAAAAGGAGAGATGTCATCATAAAATGTGTTGAAGAGTTCTATAAAGAATTATATGGTAATAAAGAACCTAAAAACAAAATATTCCCTATATTTACTATATCTTCAAAATTACCAAGTATCTTAAATGATATGATGTGGTATACCATTATATCTATACAGAAGATAAAAGCTCCGTAAAATTATGGAATTATTGTTGATATTTTTGGGAGGAAGAAACAGATGAATAAATAAAAAAATTGTATATCAAATATCTAAATATAGTAACAATATTCATATTTAAGAAAGATGATATAGAAGATATAAGAAATTACAGATCTATCAGTCTTCTATCAATTTATACTAAATTCTTACTTAAATAATTACAAGTCACTTACATAGAACTTTGAATCTAACCAACTTAACAAACAAGCTGAATTCAAAAGTAGTTTTAGGATAATAGATTATATCCAAGTGTTGAGAGAAGTTATAGAAAATATCATTGCATATGAGTTACCATTATGCTTTGAATTTTTAAATTATGAAAAGGCATCTATATTTTTAAGAATATTCATCAAAATGCAACATCACTGATTTAATTATATAATGATACTAATAAGATTAATACCGAATGGATGTACATTAAGTTTATTCTATATCTCCAAAACTTTTATAGCAGTTTTTCAAAAGTATTTTTATGAATTAATATGTGACAATGAGTAAAAGTAAATGCAGATTATTTAAGTTATCTAGCTTTTGCAAATGACATGGCTATTTTTCCAAATGATTTTTCAGAACTTTAGGAAATGTTGCAAAAGTTATTGGATAAAAATAAAAATGTAGGATTAAAGATAAATGCTAAAAAGTCTCAAAGTAATGTTCAATGGATTTTCTAAAGATTAATACCCTAAATTAGAAGATATTAACAACATAATACAGATGGAAATATAATAGATGAAATTAATCATAGCACTAAATTTAGATGGAGTTCTTTTGGCAAAAATAACTTATTTTTGAAAGGAAACATGCCTTTGCATTTGAAAAGAAAGATTTTTAATAAGTGCTTTAGTATTTCTTATTTAGAAATCTGAGACTCGAATATTTAACAGAAGAGCAGACGAATGACTTCAAAACACTCAATGATGTAAAGAGAGGTATACATTGGACATAACAAAAAGGGATAAAAAATGAAATATACGCATGAGAAAAAACATATATCATTGACATTATTGAAAAAGTTTAAGAATCTGAAATAGAAGTGAACTGATATATTGTGGGAAAAAATAATAGATAGATAGATGATGTCTTTTACCATGTCCTAAAAGTATGGAAAATATAAAAAGAAATTACATGTAAGATGAATGAATAAAAGAAGTTTACTAATAGAATATGGAGAAGCTGGATTATATATGGAGAGGCCTTCATCCTGCATTTAATCAAATAATTGTAAATGATGACAATAATTAAACAGGCAAAACTCTCCATACAGTAGTGACACTCAGTGCAAGCCAGAGTAATCAATAGATGCCAGAAGGCTTGTGCATAAAATCCCTATCTAGTGCCTACTAATCCAATATCCCCAGACTAGTTTCTGGCAAGCATAAGAAACAATGATCATGTGATGTTTAGTGGTTTAGTGACAATGATTAATAAAAATTATTTAATTAAAATTATACCTTGTGTATAATTTTTTATTGATTTTAAAATTATTTGAATCTGATCTTTGTCTTATTCTTATGTAGAGAATTATTTAATAACACTATAAAGTTTAAGTAAATAGGCTAATATTTCCTTTTTTCTTGAATGTTTTACTGTTATGTGTCAATCATCTATATTCTTTTATTTTTTTCTTTAATTCTCAATAATAAAAATTTGGAAAATTAATAGCATATATATATATATATATATATATATATATATATATAATATTATAAATTTTTATATAATATATATATATATATATATTGTAACCTTACAGTATTATATTTTAAAAAATTGTAAAAATTGTATTGGCCCTATAGTTTATGCAAACACATTCATCACTATTATTTAATACTTATAGTTTATGCAAACATATTGTCACTATCATTGGTCTTATCGAATCTTAGGTAATCAATATCATGTCTAATAGACTCTCATATTCATGTTTAAGAGAATATATATATATTTTTAAAAGCATTTTTAAATGGCTTTTTAAAATTTTATTATTGATGCTTGCATAAAATATGTGTATGTATATTTTGACAAAGGTATTCCATGGTATAAACAGATAGAAATGCTCACACATAAAACAACTAATTTTATACAGAAATAAGGAATAGAATTATAAATGTAACATTACTACACTAAAATATTTTGAGGTAAAACAATTATATCTAGATTACATGTTTATTTATATGCAGAATAAACAGTTTTTACATTTTTGTATTTTTGTGTGTGTGGAAGCCTGCATGTTTAGATTTAGCAAAGATTGATTTAATTTACTAAAATATTTAGTGACATTCATTAAAAGATTAATTTAATTGAATAAATATTTGAGAAGTTTATTTTTATGATCTATTTATTTTAAATACATGTAATATTCGTTTGAAAACCCAAAAATGAAAGTGAAATGATATGAAAAGATTGAAATTATTATTTCCTTTTTTTTTTTCATTTTTAAGTAATTTTACTGTCTTGCTTCAAAAAAACCTTAATTCTAACATTTGTCTGACAATAACCATGATGTCTATTGAAGTGGTAAATCTGTAGTACATATTTAACTTCACTGCCTGATGACATTACATACCTTTAAAGTAGGGTTTGAACCTGTTTATATGTTTATTTGGTCATCCAGGAATGTTAAGCACACACATATACACATATCACTTCCACCCTGTTTATTTAAGAAAAGGTTATGTGTAACCAGTTGAATTATTATTTTAGCTTAAGTATATTTTATTTTCAAGCTTGTAAATTCCTTTCACTTAGATAATTGTGTATGTGCGTATATGTATTACAGATATAAAAATAAATAATTAATGTAGAGCTAAAGCAATGCCAGAAATTCTAAAAAGTATTATTACAATTTAAAAATGTCATTCTCATTTCAAGTCAAACCAAAAATCATATTTTAAAGTTATTTGCAATTTTAAAAATACGTTTAAATAATCTGCTTTTTGGAATGTATTGTTTACATCTTCCAATATTGCTAAATTTCAAGTATAGGAGGAGCAGAAGTTCTAGGAATGCATGGAAGGAGTTCAAATCACGCTTCTCTCTGGTATTTGTGTAGAGAGTGGAAACAATATGAACTGTGAGTAAAAACAATTTGCCTTCCTGATCTTAAATCGTCTCTGTCCTGCCTTCTGCTATGCCATCGCTACTTGAGAACTGTTATGTCTTACTGTAAAATAATATTGGAAGATGCCTACCATTATTTTATTAATATTGTACCTTGCTAAACTTCGTATACATTATTATAAGTGGCCACCATAACTTCTAAAGGTAATCCGTTTTGCCGAAGAATGAACTCTTAATTCTCCTCACTTCATTTCTTTCCTAAATCTTAATTGTAATCAGAATGTAATCTTTATTTATTTTATAACTGATTATAAACTTAATTATCATTAAATTTGTGATTTTCTCTCAAGTTTTAAACTTGTTCTTTGAAACGCTAAGCACAGAATTATGTACTTTAAATCTATCATTAGCTTTTTAAGTTTCACACTCTAATTATTTTATTTCATGCGGCAAAACTTATTTTAAATATATATCTTATTAAATTAGTTTTGGTATGCTAATGTTTTAACCTAGCGAACTTATATTATTTCAATCATCATTCCGATATTTTGGAATATTTAAATAGTTAAACGTAAAATTTCTTACTGAACGCTGTTCGCTCGGTTAAATATTTGAAATATATGTAATGGCGGATGGTTTAAAAATTATATTATGGCATAAGATAAACCTTTTGTTGTCATCACTATCGATATTTAAATGCATTTTATCTTCTTAAAATAAATTTGATTATTAATATATTTTAATAACTATTTATTATTTATACGCCATTAAGAGTTAAATTAATTATAATATATTGTCGTTTAGGAATACTTGGGCTTGTTAAATAGGAAAATTAATATTTTCCCTCTTCTATATTCGACATCCTAAATTTATTAAAGTTATTCGTACGATGCTGAGTGGGTTATTATTTTATCATGGCATTATGCATGCTATTATTGCTTTATTTAAGCTTAAATTATTTCATTAGTCATTTAAGACTTAAGCCATATTCGCGTTGCTTACTTATGATAGCATTTTAAAGAATTATATTTTGCTTTATCATATTTACTCATCCAAACTCCGGATTTTCTTCACGTAACTCGTATAGGAATGAGGTTTGGTATAACCGATCTCAAGATAAACATTAGAGTATTAAGGCTCTGCATGTGAAACATCAGAGGGCATACCATGGAATCCTTACCACTCATATTTTCGAATATCGCCTTGTGATAAATACAAGTGGAATCATATATGTGATAAAGCCTTCCAGTCCAAAGACGGACATCTTCTCCATTTTAAACGCTGTCATTATAGTTAGCACTGTGAGTTCTTTTATATGTAGTTCTCATTTTATCTATAAGACGTGGCGCAGTGATGTTTGTAAACCACTCATTTAATAATTAGTTGAATATTTTAGGATTGTCACAGTAAAACTTATTAGGTTAACCCATTCCTCATTTGTACAGGCCCAAATATGCTCATAAACGATAAATTATTAACTATCATATCAAGAGTAAACCTCTCTTTAGAGATGAATTTTTAAACGTCCTTATCATTACTTATCACTGCATTGATAACATTAATTTATTATTATACTATAACTCATTAGCATACTAAATCAGTTGCTTATATGCAAAGTAATAACCGCATTAAATCTGTGCTATGTTTTCTAATGTAAATTAAATTGTTTATATTTATTAAATTATTATGTTTTAATAATTACTCATGCGTTGTGTCTTACTGACTCTCACTCATTGAATTCCATTAAATATTTATAATAATGTTAGTAATATTTAGAAGTTATAACTAATTACTTTAAATGGACATTTATCTCTGGGTTGTTCTGTCTTTGCCCATTCTGGATAGATACTATTTTATAATTCATGTTTCTTTTGCAATGCTAGCTGTGTGCAATTCATTTAAAATTTATAAATTGTCCCTTCACATAAGATATTTGATTGAGCCAATATTTGGTATTTATTTACATTAATTACCCTATAGATCTCATGTTTCTCTGCTGTGTCTCTGGGACCAGAATGAATAAAATTTCATGTTATCATCAGAAGTGTTGTTTATAATGTTATAGTTTTAGAGAAGAGAAAATAGGGCAGAATTCATGATTGCTCCTGACCTGTGTATCTTGGGCATGAGTGGATTTAGGGTACTTTTGCTTAGATTCTAAACCTTGTTAAATGAACATACAATTCTGACCGGTACACTATTCCAATATTTCCCTGACAAACCAAAAAATATCAATGCTGATGGAAAATATTCTATAATCCAGACATCATGTGATCACTGGTATAAAATCTGAAGTTTGGAAAATCCAAACAATCTTCGCAATTTTTTTGAAGACAAAATCTAAACAGATTCAAATTTTTAAATAACCTTCGTTGTCATCTACATGGTGATTGGTTAGACTAAACAGCTCAATATTTGTCTTTGCTAGACAAAATGACTTATTATTCTATGAAAAGAATGAGTAACAACACATAAACCAGAAATCATCATTAATTAAGAAATCTAATTTATTACAATCAACTGTTAGTGAGGAAATGGATAAATTGACTTATGGAATGCTGTCTCACAACAACAAAAATTGCTGGATGTCTTCAATTGGAATTAATATTAAATACTAGATATAATTGAAAAATTATATTTATCAACTTCAAATAAGTATGTGATGTTTATTTTCAAAATATTGTAAAAATAATTGATTTCTTCTTATTTCAAGAAAATGTGAATAGTGTAAATTTATCTCATCTTTACTTATGTAAGGAAAAACCTTAAATATTAATTTTTTCAACTCATATACACCTCCATGATCATCACTTGGAGAAACTGCTGAACTTTGATTCAAAAAACAATGTAAATTGTTTTGTTATGGATGATGAACTAATTGCTTTATCAGAGATACAATCAGAATTAATAGTACCATAAATTAAAGATCTATAAGTTAATAGATTAATTATATATCTCAAATTAAAGGAGTAATAAATATTAATCATTTGGATAAAATTATAACATCTGCTCAAATAAATTACATTGTTACTTGTAACAAACTAAGATTTTGTATCCAGTGCTTAAAGAAATGCATTATGAATTATCAAACTGAAATATTTAAATACCATTCAATTAATAATAAAGCTAAATATTTAAATGCCATTTGTGAATTATAGATTACCAATGCGAATATTAAATATGCTAAACATCTAAGTGATAAGCAATTTTAAAACAATTTAATGTGTTGAATGTAACTTGCCTTGAGTCAATAAGTATGATAAATGGAATTTATTAATTTTTAAGATATGTGCAATAAACTAACTGGATTATTTAATGCACTTTTTCAGAATTTCTACTTTCATAGTTAGTTAATATTATACTTGTTATTAATTTAATAAAATTTTCTCAGATATTATTATGTTCATTTACAGGTAATATGTTTATTTAATATTATTATTGTTGATATTGAAAGGAATTAAATGTGATTTACTTTAGGTTTATGTGGGATAACATATTAAACTTATATAACACTGTGCTATATTGCAATTATTATATGTTTTATAGGTTCCTAAGTTTCAATTTCATCCTTATTTAGTTAAATAGATCTGTAAAGAATATTTTATGCATCACTCTTATAAATTAGTGTTAATTTTTTCACAGTTATATAGTAGATAACAAGTAATCTTAATGATCTAGTTCTATTTTTCTAGTGAGGTATCACTCCTAGCATTTAAGTCTGCAAATGAATACAATAAAGGATCTTGAGGTAAAATAAATAAACCTAATGTGGTAAAAATCATTTAGATATGCTAAATAATGATTGTAGTAACTTCTCTTAGAAATGTAAAACATTTCTCCAGCATTATTAAGTGAGGTTAATTAATTGTTGATTAGTTAGTGAAACAAACTAATTATAACCACATAGAGCATTTATCATTGATTTTTATGATGATGATAATTATCATGTAGTATTTAAATTTATGATTATTATTTTTATATTTTTTTAAATAAACAATCCATTTCTATTTAATGTTAGTGCCTTCATAACACATCCCAGGTTAAATTAGATTTAAGAAACAAATAGTAATGGTTATTATATATTTATATAATTTTCTTATTGTTATTATTCATTTTTATTATTTATTTTATATTATATAATAAAGTAATTTTAAATGAAGAAGTGAGACGTGCAATTAAATTTATGAAGAAAGGTAAGGCTCCAGGTAATGATGGAATTATAATTGATATATTAAAGGAAGCAGGTGAATAAATATATTTTTTTTAGCAAAGTTATATACCAAATGTCTAAATGATAAAGATGTACCAGATGATTGAAATAATGCAGTATTAATATTAATATTTTTAAAAGGTAATAAAGAAGATATTAGAGATTGTAGACCTATCAGCTTTTTATCAGTTTTATACAAACTTTTTACCAAGATAAGTACAACTCATCTACAGAGAACATTGGATTTCCACCAACCAAGAGAACAAGCTAGATTTAAAAGTAGTTTTAGTACAGTAGATCATATTCAGGTATTGAGAGAAGTTATATAAAGGATAAATGAATAAAAGTTATCATTATGCTTTGGATTTGTAGATTATGAAAAGACATTTGATTCTATAAACATTTCTTCATAATTAAAGCATTGGATCATCAAGGTATAGATCCAGGAAATTGTCATATTTTAAAGAATATTTATAAAATTGCAACAGAAACAACTGAGAAGGGTATAAGACAGGGTCACTCCATATCTCCAAAACTTTTTTACAGCAGTGCTACAAGAAGTATTTTGTGGATTAAAATAGGGAGCTATAGGAGTGAAACTAAATGAAGATTATTTAAGTCATTTAGATTTTGCAGATGATGTTGTTTTTCCAATAATGCTTTAGAGCTGCAGGAAATGTTGCAGGAGTTATCAGATGAATGTAGGACTAGAGATAAATGTTAAAAAGTCAAAAGTAATATTTAATGGATTTCTCAAAATATAAAAATAAAGATTGATTATGATGAGCTAGAAGTTAGCAGCTACAAATACCTTGGTCAGATTATTAATAGAGATGGAAACATAATGGATGAAATTAATAACAGAATTAAACTTGGTTGTAGATCTTTTTGTAGAAATAACTTGATACTAAAAGAAAATATGCCTATGTGTTTGAAAAGGAAGATTTTTAATAAATGTGTTTTACCAATTCTTACTTATGGATCTGAGATTTGGACACTTAATAGAAGAGTAATACAAAGACTTCAGACCACTCAAAAAGTATGGAGAGATTCATGTTGGGAGTCAGAAGAAGAGATTGAAAACACAATATATGGATACGAGAACAAACAGGTATTACTGACCTCATTGAAAAAATTAAGAGACTGAAGTGGAGTTGGGCTGGACATATTGCTAGAAGAGATGATAATAGATGAAAAATTGAAATATTAAACTGGATTCCAAAGATTGTAAAAGATCCAGAAAGAGACCACATGTGAGATGGGTGGATGAAATAAGAATGTGTAAGGGGTGATGTGAAGAAGAGAAGCTAAATATTGGAGAAGATGGATTGAACTTGAAAAGACCTTCATCCTGCAGTGGATTGATAAGGGCTGATGATGATGATGATGAATAAAGTAATTGCTAATTTTTAATATTTATATTCTTATCATTATTAAAGAAACATCATCACTATATATTAATGATATGAAAAGGTTATATTTGAGATATTAGATTACACAAACAGTAATCAGGATTACAAACATAACACATCACATAACTATAGTCACCAAAACAGTAATCAAAGGCCATTGGAATCAAAACCAAAAGATTCACACAATTCTGGACCTAGGAGTTTGCTTTAGCTCAGTTACAGCATCTAGTAATAAAGCTGGTGAAAACAATATAGACGATGATCAAACCAAACAAAAAAAAAGATGGAAATACCTAAACCTAACTCCATCCAAGGTAAATATAACATCTCACCAAGTCCTAGTGATACACTGATAGCTGTGGCTAATGAAAATATCAATCCTTGCCAAACACTGGTAGATTCTGCCACTTCCTGGTCTGCAGATGTGATGGAGAGATTCATCACTCCTAGCACCAGTCATAAAAGAAAACCATGGGTTGTATCTAGTCCTAGCTCAGGAGAAGAAGAGATGGCATTCCCAGTGAGGCAAAAGTCGAAACCCACAATATCAAATGTAACGAACAATAAGCATAAAGGAGCCACAGAAAAGAAACGCAAGATTAATCTTCCATCTGATTTGTTAACTGGTTATCCTACCAATGGTTTGCCTGTGGACCTCCCCACTTCAGATTTAAACATCCCTCAAAACATCCGCAAGGAAATTAATAAAAAAAAGAGTCTGCTGATGCTTCATTGAAACCGCCTGCGGTGGAATCTAGCGGGCCACCTTGCAATGGATAACAATAAATGTTTAATCTCTGCTGTCAATATCCGAGGTATTAATTCCCTCGGTCGTATTAATGCCATCAGGCATTTCTTTAGGCAAAACTCACCACATATGTTGTTCATAGGTGAAACAAAATATCACCTAAACTCAAACTACTTCATAAAATCAGAACTTAGTAAAATAGGTTTCACCCATTTATCTACAGGTCATGTGGCTAGGGGAGGAGTTGGGGTAATAATAAATAATCTTCTGGCTCCAACCTCCTTCAGAACAATTTATCTAGATCAGAACCTAATTGCCTTGGAGTTTACCTTCTCCTTGAATACTTTCAATGTGATTTATGTATACAGTGCCAATGTTCATGCAACACTGCTGAAAATAGTCCACACAATTAACCTAATTACTAATAATAATAATGCACCTACCATTCTGCTCGGTGACTTTAACATCTCCTATGAATCCTTCACAAAGAAATATTTACCCATACTCAACAAAGTATTTCTCAATGGGAGGGAATTCTTTCCACCTGATGCATTTTCATTCTATACAAAAAACAGTCGTACACTCATTGATCTAATGTTCTACTCGGCCGAATTGCACTATGGGATAGAGGCTAAACTGCAACCGACATCCTTTTCGGATCATTTTGCGATTATGGCATCCATAGAGCTGAACAACTTTCAACAAATTAAAGTCAACCGGTCTCAGAATGTTCACTAAAACCAACGCCACTGAGGCATTCTTCTCAGAGGCCTACATTCTTTTTCACAAGGTGAACCTCATATACCTACACCCGGTCGAGGCCTGGAGTACATTTATAGGCATTATTCAGTCACTGATTACTCAATACACCTTCAAGCTTAAGGGAACAACCACACTGATGCGTGAATTAGACAGCCTGAATTGGAAAATTAAAAACTTCAATGGTCAGGATCACAACATTGAATACTTACTTGAGTTAAAAGCTTCATACAGATCAAAACAATCAGCAGTAGCAGAGATAATAGCTACAAAAAATGCAAAGAATTACCTGCCAGCTCAACATTGCTGGACCCGGGGCTATCTCAGGTGGGCTCTGGGGGCCAGAAAGAAACAGGAGGTTCCTACTTCATTGCTCATCAATGGTGGTAGCCTTACTGGTGCGAATATGATTTTACACATAGAGAACCACTTTCAAAACCTTCTCTTAGGTCACCGCACAAACCCTGCCTTGGAATGGGTGGGCACAACCGGAGAGGCAGATCATTGTATTACACTCCAAGACATCACCAGTAGGTTGCAGGGTCTCCCTGACAGTGTTCATCCTGGGATTCATGCTATCCCGAAGTTTGTGTTCACTCACTTAATTTATTTTACTGCGAGGATTATATTAAACATGTTAACCTACCTCGCCATTGAAAGGAGAGTAATTCCTAACCTATATCCAATCGCCATGGTTCCATTCATTAAAAAGAACCGGGATCCTACCTCTCTTAGCAGTATCAGACCAATATCGATGACACCAATTTTGTTCAAAGTCATGGAGGGTATAATAAAAGAAAAAATTCAGAATGCCATTTTACAGGATATATCGGCCTCTCAATATGCAAGGAGGGGATCATCAGCGCTGACTGCAATTGGCGAAGTGAAAATTCTGCTTGATCACATTAGATCTAACAGAAAATCCCGGCCTGTGGCAGTCCAGCTGGATGTGTCCAATGCTTTTGATACAGTAGATGTCAACATTCTTCTTGAATTGCTATCTCAGTTGGACATATCAAAACAGATAATTCAGATATTGGACAATCTCCTGAATAATAGGCATATTCATATTTTCATAAATGGACATTACTCAGATGGATTTGGCCCTTCAAGATCCATACCACAAGGTTCACCGTTGAGTGGTCTTTTGTTCATAAAGTACATCGACCCTCTGATTAAAGAGCTAGATCAGCTTCCAGGTATATATGTGCCCCGGCTTAAGAAAAACATCAAGGTTTTTGCATACATGGATGACATACTTGTGATTCTTCCATCTCGTAAATATCTGAAGACACTTCATTCCATAATTACCAATTATACTAAAGATTATAAATTATCCATCAATCCTCATAAGTCGTCATCCTGGTGCATCAACACTGGTAGGAAAATACTATCCAATTTTTTAGCGGAACCTCAGTGTTTTCTGGGGTTTCCTATCTTCAAGTCACAGTCTGCTATGTCTGTCTGCCTACAAAAATCCATCATAAGCAATGCTACTAAGGTGGTTCAGTCGCTGTCAAGGACATACCTGTCCCTACAAGGGAAGATTGCTCTTATTAATATGAAGATTATGGCGAGCATAAATTACTACCTGCCAATAATGTCAGTTACCAAATTATTCACCTTACAGATTCAGAGGCTCTGTGGTCAGCTCTTATGGAGAGGTCGGACCACTGCAATTAGCATCCGCAGACTTCAGTTTCACAGGAAACAGAACGGTATGGGTCTCCATTCAATACAGACAATAAATTTCCAAAAAGGGCATTCACTTTTAGTAAATCTGGGGAAAAAATACCCTCTATCAAATATTATAGAGACTGTAATACCTACTGACAGACCTCCCCCCAGTAAACACACATGGCTTGACACCATTATTAAACAACAATCTCTATACATCGGGCACTCAATAACAGGGTTTAATAATAAAATCAACATCTGGCAGGCACATTGCCTGCTGAATCCTGTTAATACAGTTATTTATGCTCACCTAGGGTGCAACAATCATAAAATCACCTCAATATTTAAATATCTGCTACTGGAGCCCAAATTTTTGGATTATCTGATTAAGTTGAATATGGATTCCATGCCAACTAATACATTCTTATACTACAAACGGTTTCTAAATAAAATAGACCCTATTTGTCATGCCTGTTCTAGAGGAGAGGAGTCCTTTAATCACCTGTTAAATGTATGTCCAGGCTATAACAGTATTCGAAGAATTATCTCTCAACACTGCATTATAGCAGTGGATAAAATCCTGGACATCAGGGGTTGTCTCTTCTCTGGAGACTTTACAGTAATCAGGTTATCAATCTTCCTGACATATGCTTTTTGGTACACAAGGTGCAGGACAAAGTTCACACAACCAACACCGGATCCCAATGCTATATTTTGCGATAAGCTTAAAGCTCTTCAAGACAAGGATAAGATGCTATCCTCTAGATTTTTGTTTAACAATACATGGAGCCTACTAGTATGGCCTACAGACTCTACATGAATTTTGGACCCGATATATCCACATTGTAGTGTATTGTAGAAGAAGTAGTCTGTGTTGCAACATGTCAGATTCTTCTAGAGGGGCATTGATTTCATACTACATCTATCCCAGCTGATAAGTTAGCATTATTGGGTCATTCTTTGCACTGGCAGGGGTGGGCAATGCCAACTAAATAGTACGTATCTGCTCATTTTATAACCTGCTAGTGCGGAGAATGGCTCTTGCATACTTTTTCCAGACCAACGCCAGCAATGGATGAGCCAACATTAATAAAGTGTTTTTATTATGCATCTGTACAATTTTATAATGTCAATAAATATATTTTTTTTAAATAAAATCAGATTTAAAAAATCTATTTGGGTTGAATATATCATTACGTATTAATGCTATCTGAAATATAAAAGTATTGGATAGGATGATATACATAAAATCCCTTTTACATTGTTATGACCTACTATACATAAACACATTGTAACCGTGTATTTATTGATATGCTCTCTGTATTACATTTTTGTAAATACAAGCTTATAAAAGTAATGTCACATTATATATGACTGGTTTAATTATTATTATTATTATTATTATTATTATTATTATTATTATTATTATTATTATTATTATTATTATTATTATTATTATTATTATTATTATTATTATTATTATTATTATTATTATTATTATTATTATTATTATTATTATTATTATTATTATTATTATTATTATTATTATTATTATTATTATTATTATTATTATTATTATTATTATTATTATTATTATGTTTCAAAAGGCCTTTATTGTCTCAAAAGAATTACAAATTTTGTATTTACATAGTTTGTCTACATATAATATCCTGGATTGTCCATTATCATTTGAACACCATTAGCAAATCAATTACTTATAATAGAAAGGAAAAAATTGTTGCTAAATTGTCCTTGTTGCTAATTTGACATGCATATCCTTCTAAGTTTTTTTATAATGTTTAATTTCCTCAATTCACTATAACATAGATCTAATTTTAAGTAATGACCAGGTTGCTGCATAAATGTCAGGTCTGGCCAGTCTCTTATCCCTTTTCTGTATTATTTCAAGTTTATTTGAAAAAGTAACTGAATGTCTCCTGGAATTGTTACCAATTAGAAAAGTGCATCTAGTACACCAGTATGCATATAGCACAAAGGTTTCTGCCCTGATACTTGGTGTTAATCCTTCTCTAAATGCAGAAATCAATTGATGCATTGTTACATTAGACCTCCTGTAACTGCTAGTTATGAGATTTCTTATGTGCCTAAGTCCCTCACAGTGATATAGCAGATGTGATAGGGTTTCCTCAGCTCGATGGCATAACCCACAAAAGGGATCAATTGACGTATACAGTCTTTTATGGCAAAGAAAATATGTGGTAGGTAATGCAGATAGATTAAGTTTTATTAGAAAATTGAAAAACTTTGGTTCTAAGGCCCATCGTTTATACCTTTTAACCAATTGCTTATTATTAATTCCCAGTATTGGTTCTAAAGCAATTGTGTTATTATCTTCATGCATTAATTCATAAATTTCCCAGTATTTGTATTTATTAATAAATTGCTCTGGGATTTTTGATTCTGTTTTACAAAGATGTATTAATTGTTCAAAATATGATAATTTTTTTGGTGGTGGTTTATCAGTTGGAATGACCTCTATGAGCTCCTTAATTTTTGGAAATTGTTTAATAATATCAATTATATTGTTCATCATTCTTTGTTTTGCAAAAATACCAATATCATGTAAGCCCAAACCATTTTTATTCAATGGCTGACATAGTTTTGCCATTGATATTGCCACGACTTTCCTTGACCATAGTAGTTGATTGCAAATGGTCTTAATTTTGGAGATAAAAGCTTTTGAGAAAGCAACCACTGGCATAAAGTAAACTATCTTAGTCATCATCAAACTATTAATCAATTGAATCTTGGAATATACTGACATATAGGTATTGGATAGAGAGTCTGCTATTTTCTGTATTTCATTTTTCAATTTGTTCTGCAAATGACATCTCATTCCAGTAGTCCCTAGATGGAATGGAAATCCAAGGAATGAGCCTGGCTTTGCCTGGAAAATGGATGTACATGGCCTTCCTGTGAATATAGTCCATGCTGCTGTTTTTTCTGGATTGAAACTTAGTTTAAATTCCTTTGAGTATTCTTCTAAAATCATCTGTAGTTTTGGTATCTGCCTTTTTGATTTCAGGAAAACTGTAATATCATCCATGTATGCAATACATGTCAATTTTTGACCTGTTCCTGGGATCTCCATTCCCTCAAATGCCTGTTGTAATCGGACAAGAAGGGGATTTATATATAAAATAAATAAGATGGCACTAAGTGGAGACCCTTGTGAAAGTGATTTAGTTGGTGTGAAAGCTGGTGAATTTCTGCCATTTAGAGTAATGTGAAGCTCACGATTTAAGAGTAAATTTGTTATAACATATATATGTGATTTTAGCATTTCAGTGTCATTCAATAATCTCAACAGTATAGATATATCAACATTGTCAAAAGCCGAAGCAATATCCAGCTGTACAACAATCGGGCCATATCTTTTCTTTTCTCTAACTGATGTCAAAATAGCCTTAAATAACATAGCAGCTTGTGTGGTAGATGAATGTTTTTTAGCAAACTGAGCTGGTGAAATCATCGGTAAAATAAATGGTTCTATTTTATCTTTAATTACTTTCTCTAAAATCTTTATGGGCAATGGACCCATTGATATTGGCCTTATCTCTGATAACAAAGGAATGGGCTTCTTTTTTTTATTAAACGGCACGATCGCGATTGTATTAACTCCCTCCATTGTTATTATTCCCTGCGATAAATAATTTGTCAGCTGACACAGGCATTTGCTAGTCAGTTTGTCAAGGTGTTTTAATATGAACAGTGGAATTCCAGGGCTTCCTGGGTGACAGTTGTTGTCCATTTTATTCATTTTCATTATAAAATCATCTATAGTATAAGGTGATTCAGTCTCTGCCATTCCAAATACATTTGGCTGGTATTGTATCAATTTTCCTGGTCCTAGCTTATCTTTAAAATAGTTAAAAATTGGTAATATCATATTATTTCCAGTAAATGTTTCATTATTTATTTTAATTGCTAATGGCACTTTGATTTCAGGTCCCCTCCCTAATGCCCATCTAATATATTGCCGAGTCCATGTGTGTTGATGCATTAGGCATATTCTACTTTTTTTATTTTTTAAATAGCTCTTCAGTGTTTCACATGCTTTGTTATAAGCATTTGTTAGTATATGTATACGTTTCTGTGTGTGCTGATTAGGAGTTATGGCCACAATACGTTTATGAATTTGTTCTGCAAGCTTCAACAACCCTGAGGGAGGTGGCTGATTTTTCACTATATGATTAATGTTAAATGACAGGATATTAATGTAAGCTAAATATTGCTGTATTGGGTTAAAGGTCATTGAAAGAATTTTATTCCACATAATATAAGTCTCTGAAAAAATAAATTCGGGTGTTAAGGTTGGAATCAACATTCTTATTGTTCTAGTTAATTGCATTCTAGAGACTTGTATATTACTGAGGTCAATTGATATGAACTGAGCTGAGTGATCAGAAATTGCTGAAGGGATTAACTTCATGCTTATTAGATGATGAAACACTGGAGAGTAAAAACAAAGATCAATTAATGATGAAAATCGGCCATTATGAAATGAAACAGCATCTTCATGTAAGTAACCCCTTGCACTCATCAATGGAATTGATAATTTATGTATCCACTTATTTATAAACTCATCATATGTTACATTGCAGTCTCCAATCAAAATTGTTGGATTAGCTGTAGATCCCAGTGTTGAATTAATTGTGGCAATTATTGTATTTATTTTATATTTTTGCAATGGCATATAAACAAAGATTACATTTATTTTAATTATTTTGTGAAATAAAGTAACGATTAATAGATTTGCATCAATGTATATGATTTGAAAATTGGTAAACTGGCAAGCAGTAGCTATCAAAAGACCTGTACCAGCTGATGGAGAGGTAGAGTCTCTTGAACATGCAACAAAGCCCTCACTATTTAGAAATTTTGCTGGATCAATTTGTGACCCTGCATAAATTTTGGTTTCAAGCAGTCCCATTATATGAGGTTTTGTTTCCTTGATCCATTGTTTCAACTTAAATATCTTTTCTATTGAATTCAAACCCCGTACATTAAAAGATTATTATTATTATTATTATTATTATAATAATTATAATTCAATTCAATTCAATTCATTTACCGTACAAAACTACAGCATTAAGCCAATTACAGAATTGCACTATAATAACTATACAATAATATACATAAATGAGTAAAAATGATGAAAATAATATAATTATATGCCATACTTTTTTATAAGATAAGTAACAAATTTTTTAAAGTCTAAAGAAAAAATATTTTCATTAATAAAATCATGATTATAGGTATTAGGCAAACGAAACAAAGGTGAAAATTTTAATATGTTAGAGTGACAAACCTTAATATAAAATAAAGTAAATGTACGTGTTTTATGTAAACAATTATTAAAAGCAATATTTGAAATTTTGTTAGTTAATATAATTTTTTGATTCACAAGGTTATATAAAATTTTAAGATCTCTCATTTTTCTTCTAATGGATAAGGATAGATAATGGTCTTTTAATTTAATGTACTTAGAAAATTTGTCATAAACCAACTGAATTTTAATAATATCTCGTTTGGAACTGGGATTCCAAACAACAGATCCATATTCTAAAATTGGCAAAACCAAAGAGAGAAATAATTTATATTTTGTAAAACTACTAAATTGTCTACCATGCCTTAAAATTGCACCCATAATTTTAAAAGCCTTATTTATTACATTTTCAATATGATGAAATGATCCATTGCTTGCAAAAATAATTCCAAGGTCTTTCTGAATATCAACAAATTTTATATTATGATCTTCAATATAATAAGGACAAATTATCATTTCAGATTTTTTGAAATAAGAAACTGTTGAACACTTATCCATATTAATATCCATTTTATTATCTCTACACCATTTCACAAAATTATTGATATCTTTTTGTAATAATATGCAATCATTAATTGAGTTTATATTTCTAAAAATTTTACAATCATCTGCATAACATAAAATATGCGAAAATTCTAAATTCTCTCCCAAATAATCAATATAAACATTAAACAATAATGGTGCAAGGATACTGCCCTGAGGTACTCCTATATTACAATAATATGGATTAAAAGAATTATTCTTAAACTTTACATAAGCTGTTCTCTTCTTAATAAAAGATTCAAACCATGCAACCAAATTATAGGAAAAACCTAATTTATACATTTTGAAAAGCAACCTGGAATGATCCACTTTATCAAATGCCTTGGATAAATCAAAATAAAAACATCTAAACGACATTGATTCTCAAAGGCATTAGCAATGTGATCAATTATTGTTAAAAGATTAGTTTCAGTTGATCTTCCAGGTAAAAAACCATGTTGCTCAGGAACCAAAATCTTATTTATGTCATTAACAATTTTTTTATAAACACATCTTTCAAATATGCTTGCAACTGTATGAAGCACAGAAATTGGTCTATAATTATTAACATTATCTTTTGAACCATTTTTAAAAATAGGTATAACTTTGGCAAGTTTTAGAGAGTTAGGAAAAATACAATTTTTAATGGAACAATTAGAAATATAACATAAAGGAGCAGCAATATATTCTACACAACCTTTATAAATGAAAGAAGGTATATTGTCATAACCTATACTTGAATGTGTTTTGAGTTCTTTGACAGCTGATATAAAATCATTACTGTTGAAACAATCGATAGAAATGCTATCATTAAAACATCCCTTGATCAAATTAAACCCAGACAGTTGAGAATTACCAAATAATTCAGAAAAGTGAACTGAAAAGTCATCAGCACATAAAGATGAATTATTATCCATTTGAGATTTTCTTTTGGTAATGCTAGAAGTTTTAATAAAAGACCAAAATTCTTTAGGATTATCTGACAAATTGAGCTCCATATTTTTAATAATAAAAAATAATAACAAATTAAAATATTTTCAAATTTTTCAAATTTCCATAATTCTTTTTTAAAAATTATAAAGAAAAAATTTTTTTAAAAAAAAAAAAAAAAAAAAAAAAAAAAAAAAAAAACAATAAAAAAAAAAAAAAAAAAAAAAATTATTTAATTAAAAATTTGAAACTAAATCTTTTATTAGTAAAGATTCTTAAATATATTGTGATGTGTGTAGGATGAAAAAAATTTTATATAATTGTATTGAAAAAGTAAGAAATATGGTATATAAAAAATAAAATAATAGATTTAAAATTAAAAATAATAAAATTAGAATTTCTATATGATTCTGGAAATTTTATGAACAACAAAAACCAACATATAGAAAAATTGAAAAAAAAAAAAAATATATTATGTATTTTGAATTTTAAAATAATTTTATAAATATATAGAAAGAAAATAAATTAGTTAAATGAAAATTAAAAATATATTGATTTATATTTATAAATTGCAATAAATATTTATAAAGTGTTGAAAAATTAAAAATTAAACATCTAATTAAAAAAATTTTAGAAAAGTATAAATAGTAATTATAAGAAAATTAAATTGATAAAAAAATTTTAAAAAAATAATAATAATAATAATAATAATAATAATAATAATAATAATAATAATAATAATAATAATAATAATAATAATAATAATAATAATAATAATAATAATAATAATAATAATAATAATAATAATAATAATAATAATAATAATAATAATAATAATAATAATAATAATAATAATAATAATAATAATTTTACCATTAAGGCTTTGGCTATCTGGAGGCTATTAATATATGGTAGGTCTGAATTTGGTTCAATCCCATATAATTATTTAAGTGAGATAGCTGCAGTAAAAGACATTTTCATGTCTGAAAACATCAGAGTTTCTATTTAAATATTATGTATGAAATAAGTGCTGGGTTTTGAGTTGATATTTTAGATCTAGTGTCTGAATATTCTAGCTCTTCACTGAGGTGAGCCATAAGCTCGAAACCAATTGGTCTGGAGATAGGAATGTTCTAGATAGAGATTTTAAATATTTTCTCTTAATGCACTTATCAATTAAGAGCTTGTTTGAGCTATTGGTATGCTCCCTGTATTACATTATTATATATTGCGATATTTGTTATTTTTTATAGTTTATAAATTGTTAAATAAAAAGAACAATTCAAGGTCAAATATTTAATAAAAATATGTGTGTTTTAAATAAATGTAGGATTTTTAAATGAGTCATTTATTTATTAAAATTAAAGATATTTTTGTTTAAATTATTGCAGAATGATTAACAATGCTTTATTAAAATTAAAAGAAAGAAATCACATGATGAAAAAAAACAGTATTTAAAAATCTAGACTGCATTGTTTATGTTACTATAGAGACAGAAACAATTTTCTTTCCCTAAAACAATTTTGGATTTTAATCTTATCTCATCTTATAAATAAGTTTTGGACTAGTAATAAACAGAATGGATTGGAGTAGAAAGATCGAAAGTGAAAGAGCATTTAATGTCCATGATTGCAAAATGGAATGATTAATAACAAAATGCTATGCTGACTGCCTTTGAATTTAAGTCTGCAAAATTTACTTATATTGCAATATTGACAAAGAAAAATAATTGGTAGCATCTATGTGTGTTAGCATGAAGATGCCAAAGACAAAAAATATTACAAGATAAAAAAACACAATTGAAGTTTTATATATGCTCAAAAAATTGCTTATCAACTGTCAAAACAATTATTTACAAATGTTTATAAAAATCTTTCACCTATCTGTCATTCAATATCTTAATTAATAATCAAGTAAAGTAAAAGGTCAATTAGAACATAATATTATTTGCATAATTTAATTTAAAATCATAAATGACTTTATAAAAGTATTATTTGACTATTCTATATTTTATAATAATAATAATAGAATTCATCCTATTTTTTATATGTATGAAAGGAATTTATAGTTAACCCTTTTTTGATTATATGTATTGATAATTTGAATCATAAAATATCTCACATTTAATTATATTATAGTGAGGGTGAACTATAAATGAATTATAAATGCATGTTATAGCATGTTAATTGCTGTTATAAATTATTATTTGGTGCTAATCATGACATATAAATTAATGTTTATTTTAATAAATTTATGTTTTTGTTATTAATATAGATGTTTTAATTTTACTGCTGCATAAACTGTTATACAACCATTTTATCTTATAGTATATTCTAAATGATATTTCGCTGTCCAGAAAAAAAATTGTATAATAAATTTTGTTTTCTTTGCCAATCAAGAGCATGCATATGGATTCATTGCCATTCTCTATAAATTTATGAGTCCATTGTAAATATAAATTTAAACTGCCAAAGAGCCACTTGTGAATGAAAATATTTATTTATCTACTTTAATTATATATTTGAACTTTCTAAGTGTAACATTTGTGTTGTATATTTAGATTGTCCAAGTATTTAGTGTATAAGTAGAAAAAAAAACACTTGGTTCATAATAATTAAATTTACTATAGGTAATTGCCCAAATATAAATGCATTTAGTTTGCAGGCCATCTATCATTGCTCAGTTATAATATTTTCAGTACATTTGATGTTACTTAATCCGAGAGCATTTACTGATGCTCAGTTTCATTTATGATATTAGTTGTCCAATCTGATGAGCAGTATATAGTTTTATACTATGATTTATAAACTTTGGTTTGTCAAAAGAAATTTAAGAGATAATAACCAAATCAGAAAGCTATTAAAAACAGGTTAACTTATTTTTATATTTTCATTTTATATCTTATTCATTATTAGAATGTGGTCTTCCTTTATATTTGGCTCATCCAACAAGAGAATACCGGAAGAGTGAAGGAGAACAATGGCCCCAGTCTTGAACCATAGCAAGCTCTAAAGAGTGAACGCCTTGCAACCATGTAAAAAGAATACAGCTATGTATAGATAAACATGTTCAATTGTATCTAATAAATTTTAATTTATTTTAATAAAAAAAAAAAACAAGAGAATATTATTATTCATGAAACAATGTTGCTGCATTAGCATTGTTCATAGATTTTATTACCATTGTTGATAGGTTTTAGCATTAGAACAAATTAAGTTTTCTTTTACAATATATATCATTACATTTAAATATCAGCCTTTGAGTTGAAAGAATAACTGGATTCATTTTATTCTTTCATAAATACTATATCCCGTATTGGGAATTAAAGTATTCATTTATTATTAACACTCATAAAAAGCGCATGCACAATTAGCTTGAAAGGCTGATATTTAAATGTAATATAATTGTAAACATAGCGCTATATAAAAAGTAAATGCTTATTTAAATATATATCATTAAAATAAATAAACATTTAGATAATCCCAATATCAATAACAATCAACAATCTATATAGATCCATTAACACTTTATTTGTAATAAGCAATAAAAATATACTTACCACTGTTAGTAATTTTAAGTTAATAATATATTTTAAATATTACTAACTGTTGTCATAATATAAAATAAATGATCAAAGTTTGACAAGTTTGAAGGTATATTTAATATTTCAATAATGGTTAGTAACACTCAAAATATATTAGACATTAAAGTTAAAAAAAAAAAAGATTTTTTTTTACATAAAATACTTGTATAATGGAACAGTCAATCTAGGACCTTCTTGAAAATGTGACATCTCTGCATTTATAATACAGTTTTAGAAAAGATCATAGCAAATCAATTATAGATATACATATATTAGATAATCTTAGAGTTATTATATATATACACACACATACACATGTGTAATAAAATATTAAACATCGATATTTATATATAAAAGATTATATAACTGATGAAATGTTCTTGGTATAAATTTTAATTCATAGAGAAATAAAAATTATTTTTGCACAAACTTCAATAATTGTAAATTTATTTTATACAATAAGCAGTTAAATTTTACTTCATAGACACAAACAGTTTAGGCAGGATTTACTCTACTTTAATTGATTTGACCAATAATTGCTTTCAATTTCTTTACCTGTAAGAGCAAAAAAAAAAAAATATTAACTATTATAAAAATAAAATTTAAATGTGATCATTTTATTGATTTATAAATATAGCAGGAAAACGTGTAAATTATTAAGCATAAAAATTTATATATATATTGTAACGATCCAGAGAAGTGCTACTTAACGTAATCTACACTATGAGGGCGCCATCTAGGCATTTGAACCTAGAAAAAATTATAAAGTAAGCAGATATGTAAGTCAAAAAAAAAATATTTTTTTTATATCTTTTGATATCCGGTCGTTAGCCCATTGTCACTAGCTCAGTGGAACAGTAGAGATTTTATTTTAAATTCTTATCTAAGAATAATTTTTAAAAAAGAATAAAATAAGCCACTGCCAGTAAATATACACACAAACATTTATTTACACACATATATATTTAAAATTATTTTAGTATCAGTTTACATTTAAAATTTAACTTACATTTTTAACTTTGATTTTAATTTGCATTTTAATTTTTATAAATTTACATTTTAATTTTTATGCTATTATAAGTTCGCACAGATGGATTTATAAAAGTTTGTTTTATAAATGTTGAGTATAGATCGGTTACATAGATTACACAGTCAAAAACATTCCAAAGTAAACATAAATGATCAAAATATAAAGTCATTGATGGAAATGCAGAGGGAAATTTATAAGAAACCCAATGGCATTCATCGTAAGATGCCGCAAGCCACCAATAACTTAAAAGACATCTGACATAAATACATCTTAGATACTCACCATAAGGTATCAGTATTTACCGAATGTCTAGTATATTTTGATGAAATATGAAAACCAAAAACATAATTAACCGGTAACGAACCCATGCCAGCATCTATACCCAACTTAAATTTAATGCATTTTTATTTAGAGTGTCAAGTATGAATAGACTACATAGATTTGCATTTGAAAAGAAAATATTCTATCCTTGTTTAACCCTAGGAGAAAATTTTGCAGTCAAACCAAACTTCAATCCATCTGATATATCGATGTGTTCAATGTAATAGAATACGGCAGCACAATTTGGTTAAGAGAAGAAACTGCTTTTCGTCAGATAGAAATATTACATCTATCTGATGATAAGAGCAATAAAAAAACTCCATAGGAAGGAACTGCGGTCTCTGTCTTATAATTCCTCCCATAGGCAAAACGAGTATGTGCGGCGTATAATAGCGATTCTGCCCGTAGCGAATCTCATACTACATTACTGATTACACCAGTATATCCAATCCATTGACCTAATTCAACTATGAAACAAATAACCTAAGATTACCTTTCCCTAATATAACTTTACAAATCTATATAGCCATTCACGCCCGACTTAAGTTTAACATTTATATCATTTTAAATTTAATTTATCGCAAAACAAAAATCATAAATAAAACTTAAAGAACAAAAAATAAATAAATGGAAATGATTTTACAAAAAAAAAATACATCAAATAAAATTATAACTAATTAATAAATTAAGTTGTTCAGATAGGATTCTATTTCTTATAAATTAAATAACGAGAAAGTTTATATTTTAAAGTTCTTAGTGTTTTCAAATTAATATTCATTTAAGTTCATAAGATTTTATAAAGTTCTTACGGTTTTAACAAGTCTGTAGTTTTTAATTTCTTGCAGTTGATTGCCATTTGGAGCCAGCATTAATTCCCTCGATGTCCTATGGTCCTCAATCTAGGAAAATGTCATTTCCCTTTCAATTTTTTAATGAGATTGAAGGGATTAAAGAGTGCATCTTTTCAATCCCTTCTCCTTCACTCTGCACTAAAACATATCTGTCATCTCTTAATAATAACTAACTAATAATTTTCAAACTTTTCCTTTTATATTAATTTTAAGGATTCAATTGACATTATGTCATCGATGATGATAATCCTTCCGTTGAGGTCCGATTTCCCCGATGGATTTCTTTCATTGGCCATTCTGTTCCTATTGTTTTTCCTCTCCTATCTGACCATTGCTTATATATTTGAAATGCCCAAGGGCTAGCTTACTAATTAAAATAATCATTTCCATTTTACAAAAGATTAATTAATTTGTTTTCAAACTTAAACATATATTTTTATCTGTAAATCTTTTCTGAAAATTTAGTTTTAAAATACTTTTTCTTTAATAAAGTTTTATTTTAATAATTATTTATCTGTGCAATTTTATATATATGCGAGTTTAAGATGATTTTTTAATTTTCAATTTTTAATTCTTAAAAAAGAAGTTTTTATTGGTGAACTTTTATTTTTTTCATGTTTACTACTAATAAAAAAAAAATGTAACGGTGTATGTGCCCGTTACAATATAAAATTTCATTAATAGTCATTTCAATTGAAATAGTACCAAAAGTTTATAACATCATATTAAAATATTGTGATACTAATACAAACATATTTTTCATTTGAGTCACAACCAATATTAATCTAAGTATTCTTGTACATGAATTACTTGCTTTTTCTTTTATTATATATAAAATTGATTGTTATTATTTTGAATCAATTATAATAAATTATTTTTAAATTTTGATTAAAAATTGTACTGCTATATATATATAAAAATTGTTAATTCTAATATTTTAGGTTTACATTAAATATAATAAATACTTTTAATTTTTGGATTTAGAGAGGGAAAATTTAGTCAATCATCAGAAATATAAAATTTATAAAAATAAAATTTGCTTAACTGGTTTAAAATGACTCTAATTAACCATCCAATATTCTTAGTTACAGAATAAACCAATAATAAAAATATGCTTCAATTCTCTGAGTAGGGTCCTCTTTTTCACTGTTCCTTTAAAACAGCTGATAGAAAGTCTTTTATACAGCAATTGGCTACTTTAAGGGCTAATGTCTACTATTTGAAAAATCATGATGCATCTATTGGCCTGATTATGGCTTGAAACTTAAATACAATTTAGACCTATCAAATTTTTTCATATAGATAAGGATGTCCAAGAATGTTTTTATTTTTTTAGATAGTCAAATTATAGCTAACCTACCTTACTATTAATAAATGTAGAACAAGAAATGAAGAAGTGGCTGAGGAACACAGGAAACTAGAATGCAAACAAGCATAAAACAGACAATGAGAATTTTTTTATAAAACTCAATAAAATTAATATTTAAGGATAATCTACTTTTTGCAATTGTTTTTAAATGTGAACATAAGATAGCAAACCTATTTTCATATTAACCAAAACATTTGTCTTAACAATTCAATGTAAGAAAGCAAATAACAATTATATGCAAACAGTGCTTAGGGTACATGAGAAAGATGTAATAAATGTATCAGCATAACATATAGAGAGACAAGCTGTTTGATAATTCCTAACAAGTAATGATTGTTTGTTAAATGCATGCATAGTGAGCGAGGTTGGTCCGATTTTCTATGATGGAGAATAGTTGCTATATGGTGGAGTTGAGAATAGGGATACACTGATAAAAAAAAATTAAAAACATTTAAATATATGTTTCTTTATAAAATAAATAATAATACAGCTAAAGATTTCGAATTTCAACCTCATTTTATCTTTTCATCACATCTGTGGAATATTAACTTAGTAGATAATCTTAACTAGAAATGATATTTTACTCTACAGATGACACTGTGTGAGTTTTAGGTGATTGGAGCATATTTTATATTTGAAATTTTTCATGATTTTTATAAATTAGTTTCAATTTTTGAATAATTTGTGTGTCTTAATTACATAAAGAATAAATTGAAATAAGACATTTTCTAGCAGTAAATTTACTCAGTGATTTACTACTTAGTCGCTATTCTCTTGCTAATTATCTTAATCGGATTGTAATTGTCAACTTCCACGTATCTCCTTCATCATTTTAACAATGTATTCATATTTTTTACTTTTAATAAGTTGCATTTTAAAACAAATTTTACATTTTTTAATTGAATTTTATGTACATTAAAGTTTAATTATGAACTTCAATAAATATTTAATAACAGCTTCTAAACCAGTTTTTGTTCTTCATAGAAAATAAAAATCAATAATGATAGTAAATATCTATCTTTCTTTACTAAATAAAATTAACTAAACATATCCGAAAGCTATTTTGTAAACTACTAGAATTCAATCATCTCATAAATAACAATGTTAAATGTTTGTTTATTTATGATAAAAATTTGTAAATGTATAATATTACTTCTACAATCTTAACTATCTGGAAAATGTACCAAATGAATCTTTTTACTTAAAGATGCACGCACATTCAAAACAATATATATATTATATCTTCACAACACGTGAGTATTACGCACACTACAAAAACATTTGCATATATAAAACAAAAACGCGCACATAAATAAGATCGAAAAACCTATGGTATATGGTCATTTATTAAAAATATGAGATTTGGAATATAATCACACAATGTTTCCAGTATATAAATGAGATCAATTAAATATTTTTCAACTGTCATCGTAAATGAAATCTTGGATTTATGAATAAGTTTTATAACATACATGTTTTATTTAAATAACACAATATTAATTTAAAAGAATGATTATCAATACATAGATTTTATAATAAATGGATTCGTATTCAGTTATTTTCATATAAATAATCGCCATGTGTGAAGTCTTCCGACATGCAAAACTTTCTATGAACTTCTCACCAATAAAATCAGTTGATTCTTTATATATATATACAAATATATACAATAAAAAGTTAATAAACATTCTTTTGAATGGATTATCCAAAGCCAAAGACATATCTATCTATAGAAAAACATAAAGAAGAACACAGTATTTTCCAAGATAATAAATTATTGTGATGAGAAAAATAAAAATAGTCATATATCTATTTATTAACTAATAATATAATAGTACTGGTTCTGCACAAAATACATATATTGAGTATCATAAATCTTTTTGGCATTGTGTGGTCATGTGTATTGTTGTTGCTTGAGATGTATGGAAGACGAATAGATTAAAAAATCATGAGTTCAAACCCCTCTAATTACATATATAAGAAACATTCAACATAAATAAATTACATACTGCCTTAGAAATATAAAAAGTGTAATAAGTAAATGGATTGTCTAACCTTAATGTGATTTTCCAAATCTTGAAAACAGAACATGCTTGTAATTCCAAAGTCATTAAGATTAAAATTATTATAGCCGATATTAAGGAAACTCTTCTTCCATAAAAAGAAAGTTTAATTGTACTGGTAGATGGTTACAAGTTGTTTTTGTGAGATAGACCAGTAAGTAAATGAAGATTACATAGTATAAAATTCAGTATGAAATCAAACTAGCTCTGCTATTTATAAATTCTTAAATAATTACTGAAAGTTTAACAGTATTTAAAATTAACTTGTGAAACAAAATTTGTTCCTGTTTAATAATATCTGTGGGCCTATATTAGATTTAGTACTCATAAAATATTTATTTTTGTTGGATAGTATGGTTGTACCAAAATTATTAAAACAACTTTTGTTTCATTTTATAGACATTAATATATGAGTTGATAGGCAGCCATAAACTGTAAAATATTATTAGGTGTAATGATATTAGCTCTGTGAATTTTTGAACAATACATGGATTGACTATTAAACATAAAGTCTAGTCAGAACCAAAATTGTTATGAAAGAACTGGAATGCTTTTGAAATTAAAGTAATAACATTATATGACACAAACACTAATAAATAAAAACTGTTAGACAGATCGATGTTAGATTTTTTTAAGCAACTGTTACTACTGTTAACATTCAAGCTGGTATTGATACTATGATATGATTTTTTTTAAGGAGAGTATTGTGAATATGAGTAAGATTTTTTTTAAGTTTATTGAAATTAATGCATTTTGAATTTTTGTCAATGAATATTTGTGAATTGACTTTAAAAATGCATATGGCATTTACTGCTTGCCAAAATAATAAAATAAATGTGGACCTTTATAAGCAACATAGAAATTAAAGAAAAAAAGTTGTCAATTGATAAGATGACTTAAAAATTATTGGCATATTAAACTTACAAAGAGTTATCAATTTTATGATAATAGATACTTTAAATTTTTTTAACGCATTGAACTTTTAGCATGTGTTTGTGAAAAATGATAACACAGACAGCTAGCATAATGTCAAAAAAATAATTCAATAAATTTCTAAAAAACTATGTATATATAAAACCAAGTCACACATCATGTGACCTATATGACTTGTATTTACTAATATGTAATAAATAGCATGCCAATATTTTTAAACAAGCTGGTTTTATTATCATTTTTTTATTTTTTTATTTTCTATGCTAAATGCTATAAGAGAAAGCATTCAAATGTTTATCGATGATTGTCACCAGCCCCATCTTGAGCTATGGCTTTTTTCAGTGAAGAGCTAGAACACCAGATTCAAAAATATTAACTCTAGCCAAGTATTTTTTTAACACTTACCTATTAAGAAGATCTGAAATTTCAAACATCTAATGTCTTCAAATTCAGCTCTCCAGCTAAAATAGCTATATGGGTCTGAACTAAATTTAGATACTCCATATATTGATAGCCTTAGCAATTTAATATAGCCAAAACATTAATAGCCAAAATTATAATGGTAATATAATAAGATCAGATATTTTACGGTAATATCTCCACATTAAAATTCAATATATTTATATTATTCTATTTATTTCTATACTTAGCACTTTCAAAGGAACAATGCCTTTATTTTCAAAGCTATAGATAATAGTTATAATAACGATGTTTAATTTATTTATTTAAACCAACAGATGCAAATTATTCAAATCAGGTCTGCCATTTTTTCGAGATTGCATAAAACGTGTCTCTTTTATTTAACGAGTTTGCATGTAAATTAATGAAATAGGCCTCCTTAATTTTTCTTCTTATCTCATGTTGCTCACTGCACATCAGTTGTGGATTGCCCGGTATACATGAGTGGCCCATAGAGGTTTTATGCTGTGCAAAAATGGAAAAGTGGGAAGGATCTGTGAGCGCTTTATTGTACACATATTTATGTTGTAGCAACCTCGTATGAACAAAAGCTTTAGTCTCCCCATAATATGGAGTGTGACAATTGTTTTCTGGGCAAATTATTTTATACACGACCTGCTGGGTATTTATTGGAGGTAGTTTGTCTATTGAAATTAAGAGGGGATCTGTAACATATACTAAAGTCTTTGCAAAAAATTGTTTGTAAATTTGTATATATGTTTTTAATGTGTGGCAATAAAATCCTGGTTATGTTCAGCCTATCCCCTGGATTAGTAGGGTCTTTAAGCCACCTAATTATCTTGTCTATTGTTCTTATATTATATTTGGCATTTATCAAATCGTCCCTAAAACTTTGAATATTCTTATTCTTATCAGCCTCAAAACTACACAATCTAGCATTTGTCATACATCACATGATTTATATAAATTGTAATTATGAATATGTAATAAAGAGCATGTCAATATCTCTAAACAAGCTTATTTATTATTATTATTATTATTATTATTATTATTATTATTATTATTATTATTATTATTATTATTATTATTATTATTATTATTATTATTATTATTATTATTATTATTATTATTATTATTATTATTATTATTATTATTATTATTATTTATATGGTAAATGCTATAAGAGGAGCTAGTATTAGATAAATGCTTGGCTAGAGTTAGTATTTTTTAATCTGGTGATGGGGACAATCATAGATAAAGATTTAAATGCTTTCTCTTATAACATTAATCATGTAAAAAAATAAATAATAAAATTAAGCTTGTTTAGAGATATTGGCATGCTCTTAACCACATATTGGTAAATACAGGCTATATAGGTCATGTGATGTATGACTTGGTTATACTATTATAATTTTGGCTATTGAAGCTTCAGATATATTAAATAGCTAAGGCTATTAATATATGGAATAACTGAAATTACTTCAGACCCATATAGCTGTTTTAGTTGGAGAGCTAAATTTGAAGCCATTAGATGTCTGAAAGTTTCAAATCTTCTTCTTAATAGTTAAGTATTAGATAAATGTTTGGCTAGAGTTAATATTTTTGAATATCGTGTCTTAACTCCTCACTGAAAAAAGCCATAGCTTGAAACTGGCCTGGAGATGGGAACAATCATAGGTAAAGATTTGTAATGCTTTTTTCTTATAACATTTATCATATAAAAAATAATAATAAAATAAGCTTGTTTAGAAATATTGGCATATTCTATATATATATAATCTGTAAAGTAGATTTAAAAGATGGTTATGCTAGAGTGGATCTAACATTGAGAAAGCATATAAAATATACCTCCCAATGGCATAGCTATTGTAAAAATCTTCCCACCATTACTTTGGTAAATTCCTTAGGAAAATCTCAACAGACAATGACTAACATAAACTTTCATTGAAAATAATGTTTATTTACCTTTTACTTATTTAATCAATTACATAAAATAATGAAATCCAATGTATTCTAAAATACTTTATAATGATTATTATTATTACCTTATGTATATCTCAAGGTCATCAACTATTCTTTTATAATAAAATAACAATTACTTCATTTAAGATAATTGAACAATAAAAGGAATTTTATTAAGATCCAACTATCTTAATAATAACCACACATAACATTATATTTACAAATTAGTTCATTTTCTTAAAATTAGCAAATCTTCAACAACTATAATATAAGAAATCTTATTGTTGTCTACAATATTTTCAAACAATTAACTTATTTATAAATTAGAAACAGTAATTATAAAAATGAACTACATTTATGATCATCAAAAACTATACCTGTTAATTAAAATAACTTTCCCCTCTTTAGTTGCTTCAGTAAATTACTTAATCATCTTACACAGTTTAAATTTCATTGTAACCCAAAATGTAAACTGGCTGAGGTATCCCCATTGCAATCTCTCTCATGCAACCCCATGTACCATCTTAAATTTATTCTAAGAATGAATTCAAATTAATTTTAAAATAAAATAATGTGACTTGAAAGATATGACTATTTTGAGTTAAAAATATAATGCTCTTAAATAATATCACTTAAGTAGTTATAATTGAATTTAATAAACAATTAATTTATCAAGTTTTGTTCTTTATAATATTCCCCATAATTTATGTACTTGGATATGACAGTATGATAAACATAATTTTGAGTAGAAACAAAGCCGTTAGTTAAATTTATATCAAAATATTTGTTTATTTAAACAAATAACAATAATCACTAACAAACTTTTAACTATTACATATAATAAACTATAAACACATATAATATTATTAACATCTTTGTACAATTATTTATATTAATGAGAACAATAATATACTGCTTTGAAAGTGGACTATGCAAATCTCAAATTGGTTATTGCTACCATATATGAAATTTCTTTCTTGCTATAATTTTATGATAATGTTTATCAGTTTTGAATATGGGATCAAATTTTCAGTTCTTTCTATTAAATACACAATGTATTATTCTTTTTACATTCTTTCCATACAATATAATTATTTCATAAATTTTTATATTTTGTATTCATTATACCTAAACTTTACAGTTATGTTGTTGGTTTTTATAATATAAAATTTATAAGATTAAAATAATTAATAGAATCATGATTAAACCACTCCTTGATAATCACTCATTCCATTCATCTTTCTTTCTTTTTATTTTGATAACTGATTTCATTCCTTCCATATGGTGTCAGTTTAAAAAAAAAATTTGAATATTATAACATTTGTTTTGCATTTACTTCAATTTCATATCAAACAACTTTCTATGCCTTAGAGAAGATATTATAATCTTTCTTAAAATACAAGCAACTATATTTGATGCTTACATTACTTTTCTTTACTGTCTAAAAATTCCATAGATAAGAAACTGATTTTAAGACATTAAAATACTATAAATATGAAATGGAGATCTCTTTTTTCTTTTAAATAAGATGTGTTCTCATGGCAAATAGTCATTTTCTCTTAATGATGCTACTTTAACATCCAGGTTTCTACATTAAGCTCTTATGGATCTTAACATTTCTATTTTAAGGAAATTCCTTACATCATTATGGTTCAAAACTACATATATGGGTGTCACCTAGACTAACATTATTATTTTATTTTTACCAGTTCTTTAGGAATGTATAATTTAAACACATTAATCCTATCCTGGAATGATAATTTATCTAACTCTAACAGGTATTTCTAGCATCCATCATTACAATAAACTACCATACTAGTATTACAGCATGATCTTTCCATCAAGTATTGTCTCACAAATCTAATGATGATATTTTACAAAACAAACTATGTAATTTGACAACCATCAGTCTTTATTTTATTACATTAAACTGAAATCAAAATTCTTTAGCCCCTTTTATCATTCATACATTTAATCCTCTCATATTGCTGTTTAAAATTTCATTATCATACATTTTTTTAATATTATTATAACTACCATCTCTTGGTTCTTTATCATGATAGTAATTTGATTACTAATTATTTCATACTTTAAAATATAATAAATGAATTTAATACCTGTTATCTTACAATAAAAACTCAAAGTATTGTTTTACTCCCATTTTTGATCTTCTCTTCCCTTAAGCATAACTTTTAAAGTCATTAATTTAAAACAAACTATAAAATACAATATATATTAATAAATCAAATCATTTAACTTAACTAATTTATTATTAAACTTAACAAATAATATAGTGTTGGCAATTGTATTTAAAATAATACCCAAAGAAAAAAAATTGTTTATTTTTCCTTTTTTTTCTTCTTCCATGTGATGCTTTGTCATATATTTCAATATGGTACTTCCTTGCAAATTATTACTTTAACCTACTATTATTAGAAGTTTTCAGGACTTTCTAACCAATATCTAAAATAATCAACAACAATAATAAAATGAAATCTTTCACGGTTAAATGCTTCTTGAAGCAATTTCCCATATTTGCATGCCAGAATTTTTTTTCCATCTATACAAAACTATTATAAAAGTTAATGAGATCTGTATTTAAACAATTAAGTAAAGATATATCTGAATGTTGGGCTCCGCATTATAATTATTAATTATCTGCAGTATTGATAAATAAATCATTTTCACTTAAATCTTTTTTTTATCCTTATGTTTATATAAGAATTTATTGTTCTTATGATAAACATAAATAAGATCCTTGAAATTAAGTCTCTTGTAATATAATTTTTGATTTATTTAACAGACTTAAGCTTAATTTCTCTTCTTCACTGAATTCTTCTTTTTAACATTTATTAATTCAATAGAAAATTATAATAGCTAAATAAAAAACTTATCTTGACTATAAACTTTTATTTAAACGAATTAAGAATAAGTATTTATTATCTTATTTGTATTTTTATATTGCACTACTTCCATCCTCTAATATGTGTATTGAATGTCTTTAGAAAAATTTAAATTTATTTGAATATTCCAAATTCATACTGTTAGTTATAGCACACTAACCTGTTTGATGTGCTATTACTAACAGTTGAATGTATTTGGAATTTTTAAATAAAGTTAAATTTTTCTAAACACATTCAATACATATATTAGATGATGGAAATAGTCCAATATAAAAATACAACTAGAACACCATCATCACAAACCTTCATGAAAACATTATTATCCTATTTGTTTGATTAAAATTAATGTTGCTTTATAAAACTATTAAAAATGTCTATTCTTAAATATTAATCTTGTACATTTAATTTGAATAGTACAAATTACTTTGATTGACAGCACTAATTATTTTTTTAACCTTTCATCTCAGTTATACCTTATATTAAAGTTCTATAAATTCTCTTCCTTAATTTATGAAAGTTAATAATTTTTATCATTGTTTGATTCTTCTTATTAGGCAAACCAGTACTTGAGCTATTCAATAAGTCTGAGATAAGTGAAAATATATTCTTATGAGACTTATTGCCCTATTTTTAATTACTTGTAATGGAGTACTTTTATCTTTCACCATTTTTCCATTCATAATAATATATACTGGCAATGTTTTTCATATTAGCAGTTTAAAATTGTAGATTGAGTTCCCAGATTATAACCTGTGATGCTGATGAAGAAATTAATCTAAATTACTCTACCATCTTGTTAAATTTTTATAAAGTATTTTATATTCATTTCCTTAAGATTAATTGACTTATAATAACTGTTTTATAAAATAAAATATTTTCATAATTTGATTTATTTTACAAATATATTTATACAATGATTTACTTTAGAATTTTTTTTTAGAATTTTTAATAATTTACTTTACTTATTGATTTATTCCCTCTTCTGATCACCTGCCAATTCTATTAATATCCCCCAAACATGACATAAAAACCAATTACTTGAATGTCATTGGTCAACAACTTGAAAGTTGTCTATCAGTTTTTTAATATTTGACTTATTTTAAAATTTAACACACATAAACAAAATTAATAAATATTTTAAAACTGATAAAATTCAAACAAAGTTTTATTTAATTCAAATTTAAAATATTTTATTTACTCAGCTTCACAGAAATATTTTACTAAAATTATTTAAGTAATGATATTTTATTATTATTATTATTATAATTAATTTTAAAAATATATTAATTATTAAAATTACTCTGATATATAAAACAAAAACAATTATAAGTAAAAAATGTGTATTTATTATCTCTCCTAAATTCTCAATTAAACAACATATATTAAATTATTAGTACCAGTTATATTTTAAAAGTTTAAAATTTCAGACTATTATACACATCTTATATACTCCATTAGCACAATGAACCAATTTAAATGTTACTATATATATTGTAACAGTATATGTCATTACATTAATTTAAAATTAGAATAATTTTTTTTTTTAAGTTTGTAAATAAAAACTAAATCACACAGATGCAAAACTTTAAAAATTATTTTCTTACAAAAAAAAAAAAATTGAACATACTTTTTTTTATAAAAAAGTACAAGATCTAAAGATAAAATATGTTTGTAAATGGAAATGATGTGTTTATTAATTCAACAAAAAGCAATCTAGCTATTGGGGCTCTTATATAAAAAAAGTCAGATAAAATATAGATAAGAGAACAAAAATAAATTAGATGTCCAATAGAAGCAGCAATGAAGGCCTGGACCATAATGAAAATTTGGAACAGGAAACCATTGTTCAATGAATCTGGACGATCGATATAAAAGGAAAATTATTGAAATTAAGAACAGTTCCAGCTTGATTTTGTGAGAAGGGCGATAAGATGCACTTGTTGATCTCTCTCACTTATTTCAAATGAAATGTCTATAATACCAGGATTGAACCAGCTAAGGCCACCTTCGGAACAACAGATAGACTGGTCTTCAAATAAAGACTTCGTAGGAATTGACACCAGGAACCGGGAGCTTTTCTACTGCAAGATATAAACGGAAAATTTTTACTACAAGTAATTAAGAACTTTCATTAAGATTTGACAAGCTTTTAATATTCAGCTAACATAAATTTTAAAATGAACTTTTATCTGACTTAAGTTTTCAAATTAATTATTAATGTTTAATTTTTATACATTTGAGTTTTGCTAAAAATCATTTCCATTTTTTTTATTATTGTATAAATCATTTAAATGCATTAAATTTAAGTCAGGTACAGATGCTTGCATAGATTTGTTAATGTTTAATTATGTTTTTATTTTCATATTTGATTAAAATATATAGGCATTTGGTAAATAATGATACCTTACATTGAGTACCTAAAATGTATTTATTCAGATGACTTTTAAGTTATTGGTGTCAATGTGGCATCTTATGATGAATGCCACTGGGTTTCTTGTAAATTTCCCTCTGCAATTCCATCAATGACTTTATATTTTGATTGTTTATGTTTATTTTGAAATGTTTTTAACCATGTAATCTATGTAGCCAATCTGTACTCAACATTAAAAAAACAAACTATTATAAAATTCATCTGTGTGAAATTATATAAATGTTAAATTTAAGTCGGGCACGAATGGCTATATAGATTTGTAAAGTTATATTAATTAATTAAGGGAGGGTTAATCTTAGGTTATTTGATTTGTAGTTAAATTGGGTCAATGGATTGGATATATTGGTGTAATTAGTAGATGTAGTATGAGATTCGCTATGTGCAGGATTGCATTATATGCTGCACACCCCCTTTTTGCCTATGGAAGGGATAGTAAGATGGAAAATGCAGTCCCTTCTTATGGAGTTTTTTTTATTGTTCTTCTTGCCAGACAGATGTAGCATTCCTGTCTGGATGAGAGTCAATGTCTTTTTAACAATGCTGTTCAGATATACATTCCTGACAGTATGGTCTTTTGTGCTGTCGTA
Organism: Epiperipatus broadwayi; assembly: GCA_028023455.1. Taxonomy (NCBI): domain Eukaryota; kingdom Metazoa; phylum Onychophora; class Udeonychophora; order Euonychophora; family Peripatidae; genus Epiperipatus; species Epiperipatus broadwayi. The sequence continues at coordinate 6,076,551 of JAQFVV010012423.1, forward strand.
TTCATTCTGCATTGAATACATCGATATATCAGATGGATTGATGTTGGTTTGGCTGCAAACTTTTGGCCTAAGGTTAAATCAGGGATAGAATATTTTCTTTTCAAATGCAATCTATGTAGTTTATTCATACTCAACACACTTAAAAAGTATTATTAAATTCATCTGTGCAGATGGTTTAAAATTTTAAAACAATAATTTAAATTAAAAGTTAATATTAAAATCTAAAATAATAAATGTTATTCCTCAAATTTTAAATGATTATATATGTGCATTAATAAATGTTGTTTGTGTGTTAATTACTGGCAGTGGCTTTTATTTTTTATATTGAAGATATATTTTAAATAATTTATATTTTATAAATCTCTGTCTCACTGAGCTAGTGGCAAGGGCTGATGGTCTTAATAAATGAAAGTTGGATCTTTAATAGCGATTTTCCAGGTTCAAAATGCCTGGTGGCACCCTGTAGTGCAGATATGGAAAAACTACAAGCTTCAATCTTTTCAGACCATTATAATATATTGAAATGGGATTTGACTCCCAACCATTTCATCTCAACTTTTGATTATTAATCCCATCTGCACCGGGTTTAAATCCAATTAAAGTAACTATATAAGAACACTGTCATGGCTAGATGCATCGCAGTATATATTTGCATATAAACATATGCTGTTAATATCAATTATATTAAAATATTATGGCAGAGAAGTTTGATTTACAATTTAAAATACTGATATTTGAAATTTAGTTACATAAAGTTCAATTTACTGATTTGCTTGCTATAAATTCATATGCACATGTATAATTCAACTTATATAGTGATACATATATAGGATAGTGTGATTTAGTTTTGTTAAAAGTTTTAGCTCTTGTCAATTAAAAAGTAAAATAGTTGTAAATAAATTTTTATTAAGTCACCACACCAGCAGGAAGATAAATTTAGATTTAGCAAATTTTGTAAATTAATTTGTTTACAATAAAAGGGTTATATAAGTAGTCACTGGACAGGTACTATTCAAAGTCCTAGGATATTTTGAACACCTTGAAAAATTGAACAAAAGGCTTAAAATTAATTTTTAAAAATCTGGAATTTTAATGTAACATCTAACACTAATGGGTTTTCAGGTGAAATAAATTCTCAACAAGAAAGTGGTCAAGATGATATTATATAAATAGGCCATATTTTGGGCTCAAAAGACACACACCAATATTTGTAAGAGAGAGAGCTATCAGAATCTATGATGCTTGAAATTTTGATATGTCTGACTAAGGAGGATGACATTTTGCTCCTTCTCCAGGATGAGAATGATGATTTTACTGTCATCCCATGCACCTAACAACCTGGGCACCACAAAGATAAAATTCTCCAGCAATAACCTGCTGTCAGAAGAAAAAGACACCATGAACATGCACAGAAAAGATTGCCACCATGCCTAAAGTCCAAATGCCTAACTCATCAGCTGAAATAAAGAATCAGTAATATAATTCCAGAACTGCAGAGCTTTGAATCAATTAATATTTAATTTTCAGAACTCTTAATTTTAAAAGCTAGCTAAGTGTAAATTAATGAAACAATTGAATGTTCAAATAAATGTTAACTTTAAACTATGTTTAAATTAATTAACCTTTTAAATTATGTAACTTGTCTACTTACATTTGTAGGCTACTTTACTTAAATCAAACTAATGTCTTATTTAACTATATTTTCTATCACTGTGGTTGTGCCTATATCTTAATATATATTTATTTTAAAATGTATCTTATATATTTATTATATGTGAATGCTTCAAAACAGTGAGCCTTAAATTTAATAAAACTTAGTGGAGATAAAATTTAAAATATCTTCATATAATTACCTTTCTTAATGTCACAAATTACCCACATTATTTTGAAATCCTATATTCATAACAATAACAAACTGCCTTGCCCTCATTATTATTGATTATTTGTTTGTTATATAAATGCACAATGGGATTTGCTTCTAAATTTGATTTATGAGTTTAATTTATGTTATAATAAGTGATAAACTAACCTTAGGGATAGTTGGAAAGCATATTTACTTATGAATCTATTAATAAACCCCTCTGAATATACTTTTCCCTCTTTAATTGATTATTTAGATGTGGATTGAAGCATGATAACAAGATCAATAATATAATTATTGTTTTAAGTAGCCTATAAATAATGCTAGTTAAGAATTGGCTTCTATTGGCTATCTGATAAAAGCTATTATTAAAGCACATTTAACTTTTTAAAAAAATGTGTTACATCATTTATTGCATTGCAGATCTGATTTTATCAAATACGATGTAATTAATGTTTGGATGCAATTTTTAAATGGGATCTTGATCAGGCCATCCCATTTTCTATTTCATATTATGCATCAAAAATGTTCCTGAAGTTTAATACCAGGGCCTTGAGTAAGCCACTTCACTCCTGAACTTTGAATATTCATATCTTAGGCAGTAATACAATCAGTCCTATATACAGGTATTGGTTGAAAGAACCCTTGAAGAATAAGCCATCCACAAGGCAGCTTTATTAATAATATTTTTCCAGTGCTATAGCACATATAGGCGATCTAAAACAGCCAATTCTATCTTCTTATAAGTTAATATTCCGTATTGGTCTGAAACACATCTTCATTCTTGGGTTCAATCTACATCACTGAGTTTCACTTACATAGAAATATATATGTAGTATAATATTATAGTGAATGATTCATCCAGGGCTAGTAGAATAACTTATAAAATAGCAACTTGTAACATTAATATAATTGTTATTTTCATTATAGGTATTATCTAAATAATTGCATATGTACACACTCACCTGTTGATTTCATTTGTAAGATGGGACTGATATGATAGTTGTCTTATCTGCTGTGATGCCTGTTTGAATTTGCCACACTTTTGATATTATATTCCTTTATCTTTGTTATTTTGTCTTTGTTAATTAATAAACATATGTTTAAATTAAATGGTTTCATATGTATTTCTCATATTATAATCCCAATCCAATTCAATCTTAATTATTGTGTTATATATGAGTGATATTTGCCTTGATATCGACTTATAGATATTACTTCTATTATCATGTTATCATTCTATTTAGAACCTCTTAGTTAGTTTTATGTTGAATTAACCTCTAAGTCTCATGTTTCACACTTCCCTATGCCAGCCACAAAGAAAGGAGACTGAGTGCCACCTCATGTATGTCATTTATAGTGTGTTGAGTCATGGAGTACTTGTAAATAGGTTGACATTTGGTCGGGTTTGGGACTTCCCAATCCCATCCCAGTCAGATTTGGTTTATTTGCCTCAATTTTGTATTTTGTTGTATGAATGTAAAAATATTAACTGTTACTATATATATAACCATGAAAACATTAAGCATTATATATATATATATATATATATTGAGAAGAATTATTTCTCTTTATTTACAGAATGACAATTATTAAACTAAAATAATAGAAATGTGGTAGTAGTAGATGTTGTGTGCTATGTATTCAAAATGCAAGCAGTCAGAATACCAACAAAAAAAACAAATAATAATAATAATAGAAAAATGTTATTGCTCCATGCACAACACAATATATATATAGTTCACTTCCCATGACAAGTTATTGCTACACACACAACAATATATATATATATATATATATATATATATATATATATATATATATATATATATATATATTGGTTCAATTTGATTCACTTCTCCCTGATGCACTACATGACTGGCTGCTTATGAGATGGTTTCCTCCAACCTCAGTTTTTCCCAAACTCTTGAACCTAGTTCAGCTGCTGCACATGAACACATTGACTTCACTCTGGAGCAATTCCCCATCACTTAAGCTTATTTCAGTTACATTAACTTCTGTCTCTCTGATGCCATCCACTTGGTAACTCATTGAAAGTAAAACAACACACTTTGTTGCTCAAACTATTTGTAGTCCTTAGTTGTCCTCTGGCAATCCAAGTTTCATTCTTGATGTTGACAGTCTTGAATTCATCTTTGCATTTTTATTACACATACAATTAATTCATATTGTATCAAGAAATATTTGTAAGTACAAATATTTATTGGCATTTATCAAATTCAATGTTCTTATCACAAATATGTAAATTTAATCATTAATTAAAATTAATACTTATCAGTTAGTGATCTAACAATAATAAATATATTTCTCTAATATTTTCTTTACTTTTTTGGGAGTATAAAACTTATACTTGGATGTCAATGTAAATATTTTTACAAAACACATTGTGAAAAAAAATTTTTTTAGTGTAATCTTTAATGATATATGCTGCCAATATTAAAAATATTTACTTTCATAAGAGTGAGTATGAGAATTCTTCTCCTCTTAATTCATTAATTAAAAACAAATTTAATTAGAAGTTTTTGTCATCTCAGATGACTATATGTAAAGAGTTGATAAAAACAATAGTTTAGTTGGCTAGTAATTTTTGAATATGTTGGCTGTTGATATTTTGAAAAGTAGTTGGCAGAGTTATGCATATAGGTGCCATGGATCAGAGGTAGCTGAAGTTAAGATGAAGGAGACAGCTGTTCTAGTTCATGATGGTGAAGTTTGAATTCACTTGGAGAAAAATGGGTCAACTTCCAAAGGTCATAAACACAAATGTGTTCTAGAAGATAATTTTCTTGCCTATCCAATCCTAGACAGAAGGGAGATCACTGCAGACTGATAATTGCCTGGAGTATATCTATTCAGATTGTTAGAAGCCATGTCTACCAGCTTGCACAAAGTCCATCAGCTTGCTGTAAAAGTCATTATACATACACTACTTTATCACTTCATATTTATATAAAATGATTGTTTTATGTAATTCATTTAAAATGACATTTTGAAAGTAATAGATATATAGAGAACAATATTATTTTAAATTGTTTAAAATCTATATTTTTTAATTTAAAAATATTATAATTAAGAGCAACCTGCAATGTTGATATCTATATAGAAAGAACAGTATCATTTAAAATTTTATTTAAAAAACATTGTAAAAGTGTTTGGATTAAAAATTTTAAAAAGGATTAATAGACAAGTCTATATGCTAAACAAAAATGTTATAATTAATAAATCAATAATCAAAAATTGACCTGTGAAAAAAATTGACTTTATTTTCTTTTTAAAAAGAAAAAAACTAATCAGTAAAAAGAGATTTTGATAACTGATTCAAATTAATTTATATATATATATATATGTGTGTGTGTGTGTGTATTTTCCAAATGGAATTAATTATAAAATATATTTTTAATAATTCTAGTATTTTGATAAATTCAAATATGATTAAAAAGATGAATTTCATTTATATGTCAGTCAATTATATGTTTTATGTAAACCCATTGCAATATTTTATATCATTCAAAAGTGACAGTAAAAAATGTTTATTTTATAACAAGTCAAATAGGTCCAGGAATTATTGGCCATGTGTATGTTTACATGCATATATACATATATATATATATATTAATCAATGTTTACATGCATATATACATATATATATATATATTAATCAATGTCTGTATTCCAATTATAGTAAAATATGTATAATTATTCAAAACAATACAATAATTAATACAGTAAAACAATATTTTAAAAAACAAATATATACCACAATTTAATAGAAGTACTTTCAACTATCTATGTAGTCATTATCAATTAGATTCAAATTGTATTAGAAAAAAACATTACAAATGTAAACAAAAAGTAATACGTCATACATCAATTTTCCCACAAATTATTAATTTTTATATTGGCGACCTGTCTATTTGTCAAATGTTGCTTTTCACTTTTTATTAATATAGCTTCTTTAATTTTGTGTTTATTATTATTTCTTTCAATACACAAAATCCTAACTTTATTAAAATCAAAATCAAAACCATAATTACATGTTACATTATGATCAAAAAATACTGATGGTGATATGTCACCGTTTCTAACATTCTTTTGTCTTGATTTTTGTACTCGTTTATATAACAACAAATGCTCCTTTGATCTTTTCTCCAATGTACATCAAGATTCACCAATATATGCCTTTCCACAGACACACAGCCATTTATATATTGCACAACTTTGATTTAAAATACTACATCTATTTTTTGAATTATTTATTAATCTATTTAAATTAGGAGTAGTATAAAATGCAACTCAACATATATTTTTATATATATGTTTTATAAATTTTGCTTGTTCATTACAAATAAATGGTATTGATATCCAAGTATATTTTATTTTATCACTATCTATAGCACTTAAAATATTTCTATTATTATTAAACTTAGTAACAATATTATAAATTAATTTATGATCATATCCAACATTTAACAAATCCATAGTAAATGCATTTATGTTACTTATTTTATCAGAACTATATTTACATAATTTATTATTCCTAAATAAAAATGATTTTAAACCAGATAATTTATGTATTATTGGCACATTTGAATACCAAGGAATATATCCTCTTTTTTCAATTCTTTTATTACCATACAATAATCTAATTTATTTCTATTATGAGTAACTTTAATATCTAAATACTGAATTGACATTTTTTCTATTAAATTGTGTATACATTTGTTTTTTAAAATATTGTTTTACTGTATTAATTATTGTATTGTTTTGAATAATTATATATATATATATATATATATATATATATATACAATTATTAATAATATATATATATATCAATGTGCATCAAATAGACACATACATAAATTTTAATCATTTATTTTATTATTTTATACAAATTTAAATATGTTCAGAAATTATTAGCCACATGTCTCTGTACTGAATATATTTTAAATAAATCTATTAGAACATATAAACTACAATATAGTAACTTGAATTTTGTATATTACTCAAGTAAACACAATTATTTTTTAAAATTTTATTAAATATCAATTGAAATGTATTCATTATATATTATAAAACATGCATCTATGTGTATATATATATAAGCGTGTGTGGGTTCAAAGTAAACCTATTAAGAGGTATTGTAAATCAATGTAATAAATTGAATTTGATAGTATTCATGTAAATCACAATGTGATAGTTTTTTAAATTGTATATTACTCAAAATCAGAAAGTTTTATTGATATGTGTATAGTCATATTTTACAGACATAACTTCATTTATTTTTATTAATAAACTTGTATTCAATTGTTAAAATTATTCCAATAAACTTAATTTTAAAAGGTTTTTGGAATATTATATTTCCATCATCTCTTGACCACAGTAGCAGGTATAGAGTTTATGTTCTCTGAGCTAGATTCATGCATAGCAATTTTAAAGGGGTTGTAGTTTAGTTCAGAGTCATCCAGTATAACATTGTCCTGGTTTAGTGAAAGTATTATAGTCTTCAAAGTTCATGCTTTATAATTTATTTAGTTTAGTCTCTATTAGAAATTAAGTTTATAGTTGGCCAGCATATCAATGATATTAAATAGCTAGAGAATTGATGATAATCAGCATGTTTTAATGCCACAGCATTATGATTTTTATAGTTTTATAGTCTAATGGATTAGCACCTAAGTTTGTACATCCAGATTAATGTTTAAATAATTGCCCCAAGCTGGTAAATGTTCAATTGTTAGCCTGGTCTATAGTAGACCATTGCAAATCTAGTCACAAGATTGACTATTGATTTATTTTGATTGTTGATTATTTATGATGATGAATGGTTATTTCTTTTGAGTATTATACTTATTACTAATGCTGGTGAATTATAGTTAATTTTAATTGGTCTAAAAAGTTAACTGGGCTGCTGTTTCAGGGAGTTTTCTTGATCCCTCATGCTCTTTATAATATATAACATAACTGACATATTTTGTGATATCTCTTACTTTAATCTTTTATATCTTAAATATAATCCTTTACACTTTTTATTAAATTTCATTATTTAAAATATTTTGTTTACTTGGGATGATTGATGATTTGCCATCACCCCAAAGTTCACATATCTATTCATCCTGTTTTAATATGTATATATGTATTGATTTATTTTAGTATAGAATAATATACATTCATTTCTATTTCTACTATTAAATATTCTGAAATAATTTGGCTATTTATTTTTTGTAAAACAAAGTTTTATTTTTGAACTTTTAAATTATATATTTTCAAATTTTTTCATATATACTCTCTTAAGATGTATCCAATTCTTAGATCTTTAATGAACAATTTTATCAGTGTGTCATGGGGTGTTAGACTGTGCTGTTGCTGGTTTTGTTTCTTCACACTCTTGTGGTTATTTATAGCACTATTATTCCAGATTTTTTATTGATTTATGGTTGAAACTATAACTAAAGTAAATATTGATTTATTAATTTTAAGAAAATCTGAAAGTGTCAACAATCTACATAAAAAGTTTTACAAATCTGCCAACAATGCAGCTTCTTGGTAAATTCTTTGATCTCTGCTTTTGAAAGTAATTATGAGTCTACTTGTAAATTCATCTATTGTTATTAGCAATGAACAAAAAATAACTGTATATTTTTCATACTTTATTTAAATGCTGATGATTTTATTTTTCAAAATATTTGTACAGTAATAATTAAAAAAATTTTTTCATGATTACTCTTAGATTTATTCAAATATATTTTATTATTAAAAATACATGTTAAAAAATTTGGGATAATGATTAAAGGAAAGGTATTATCAGTAACATTACCAAACATACTAAGATATTTTAATTATTATAATTGCAACTTTAAATCTTAAAACAGAATTTTATTGTTTTATGACATGTTAACAATAATTTATTTTAGTAAGTAAGATTTAATTAATTTGTTTTGCTGATATTGTGGTAATCATCCAATCAAAAAAAAAGTTTTGTTGTCATTAAATATTTCACTTTATTAGTTTTTTTGTTATGTTTGTAAATTTCAAGTATGATTTTTTTAGGCTGTTTTTTATATGTAAACATTTATTTTTAACATATCAAGTATAATTTATTGATTTATAATATAGAAAAACATTTTATTATTAAAATAAAATATTGAACTGTAACTAAAACAACTACAGTGAGATGTTGCAAAATTTTGTAAAATGTGAATGGTTAATTTATTTGAAATATTTTTTTTTATATTTAAAAAAAAAATGTTTTGTAAATAATTTTTCAATATCTTTTTTATTCTACTTTTTTACTTTTATTTTTATCTAATATACATTTTTCTAAAAAATATTACTTTGCAAACAATTTGAAAAAAAAAGAATATACAATTTTCATAAAAATATATATTTCAGCATTTGATATTAATAGCATATATTTTAAATATTTATAAAAATGATGCAATAAATTTAATTTCAGAAAAATACATATTGGATGAAAATAAAAATTTAAAAATAAAAAATCTTAATACAATTATTTCAATTATTTGACATTAATGTTATTTCTAAATATAAAGTAAAATATTTAAAATGTTTGTCTAAGCATGAAAAATTATGTTGATGTCTAGCAGTTATATGCATAAAAAATTTCAAAATCTATTGTTTACAACTTTAAAATATAACCTTTATTTTACAGAAGATATATCAACAACTTTTTCATGATATTCATTGGAAATAAAAGTAAATGTTATTGTTCAATAATAAAAAAGAAAAAAATAATAAAATTCAAAAGCAAATGAAAAAAATTATCAACTCTATACATATAAATACTTATGAAAATATATTAAACAATAAAATAAATATATATAAAAAGATACATTTTATGAATATTCACCAAATTGGGTATGAGTCATTGATAATATCCATAGCTTAAACATAATAAAATATAAAATAAATAAAGGTATAATTGTATATTTCAACAATCTATTATTAGAAAGTAAATTAAATGTTATTAAAAAAAAGCCATAAATAATAATTATATAACACATCATAAAAAAGTCACAAATAAAAACATTTTAGTAAAATAAGAAATAAAATAAAAAATAATAGTAAGAATAAAAAGAATCAAAAAATTTATATACATTAGTTTAAGAGGTCGTGGTTTGCAGACTGTACTGTCGCCGCTAGAGGCGCTGTTTCTGTGTTTTCACACAGAACATACAGGGTAGGGGCCTCAAAAGCAGACGACGCTTTTTCTGCCGATAGGTGGCGCTGTTCACCATGCGTACGCACAGGAACTTTCCACAAGCTGGCTGGCAGCTTGCGTCGTCTGCTACCAAGAACCTAGGTGGCGCTGATTGCCGTAAACACATCGAGCTTATGTGTCGTCTGCTATCAGAAACTACCAAGATTCTAGCCCACTACGCGGCGCTGTTTCTCCACGTTACACACGGTAAAAACAGCAACCTCTAAATGCCTCATTGCTAACGTTTATGAACATAGTACTTAAAACATTCAGGGCCTATAATGTACAGGGGTGAATAATTTATAAAGTCATAACTATTTAAATATACGGTCAAACGTAATAATTTTACATTCTATTTCACCATTTCATGAATCGATGTATTTTTAAAGTATGACTTTGTAAAAAGCGATCTGTTTTTTTAATTATTTACTCTAAAAGTGGTTTTTTTTTTTTTTTTTGTAAATAAAACAAAACGTGATTTTCGGTCTGTTTTTTTTTTTTTTTAAAAAAAAAAAAAAAAGCTAATTTTTTTCCCTACGGCAGTATATCGTTCAAAAATATATTATTTTAAAAGATTATTGTTTGTAAAACTTTTTTTTTTACACTTTCAATTAATATTTTCAATAAATTTTAAAGTAATATAAATTATATTTCGGTTTATAGATTACTATTTCGAAAAATAAAGTGTTATTTGCGTGCTGGAAATACCGTGTGCTTGTTACTCGCGAGCAATAATTCGAAGATATGTTTATCAAAACTTCATCTCACAATAATATTAAAGGCATAAATATTTATTGAAATTGTATTTAAAATTTTAGAATCATTTTAATAACTAAAAATATCATATACTCACAAGGAAATTTCAAAATAATAGGTTTAATATGTGCCGTATGAGAAAAGTAAGAGTCAGAAAAAAAAAGATTTAGAGCAAAATATATATACATTTAATATCTTTATTGATGGTTGGAATTTAAAAAGTTTCTTTCAAAACTGATGCTCGTGTTAGGCTTGTATACTGTTAAAATTAAAACTATTCGTCCTCATAAATAATTTGGAAGACATTGCCTGTCAAAATTGGATAATCATTGAAAATTATATATGATCTTAATAGCCTAAAATTCAGAAGCCTGATAGTACTGTCTTTGCCAGTGCACTGTTTCTTTCTTTCATTATTGATACATAAGTAAGAACAGGTAAAACACATTTATTAAAAATCTTCCTTTACAGACACGTAGATATATTTCCTTTTAGTATCAAGTTATTTCTACCAAAAGCACTCCAACCAAGTTTAATCCTATGATTAATTTCATCCATTATGTTTCCATATGTATTAATAATCTGACCAAGTTGTTTGTAACTGTTAACTTCTTCTAATTCATCATAATCAATCTTTATTTTCATATTTTGAGAAAATCCATTAAACTTTACTTTAGTCTTTTAACATTTATCTTTAGTCCTACTTTCATCTGATAACTCCTGCAACATTTCCTGCAGCTCTGAAGCATAAGTTGCAAAAACAACTACATCATCTGCAAAATCTAAATGACTTAAATAATCTCCATTTACTTTCACTCCTATAGCTTCCCATTTTAATCCACAAAATATTTCTTGCAGCACTGCTGTAAAAAGTTTTGGAGATATGGAGTCACCCTGTCTTACACTCTTCTCAATGTTGACTTTCCCAGTATCATTATCTAATCTAATTGTTGCTGTTGCATTTTTATAAATATTCTTTAAAATTTGACAATATCTTGGGTCTATACCTTGATGATCCAATGCTTTAATCACTGAAGAAAAGTTTATAGATTCAAATGCCTTTTCATAATCTACAAATCCAAAACATAATGGCAACTCATATTCATTTGTCCTTTCTATAACTTCTCTCAATACCTGGATATGATCTCCTGTACTAAAACCACTTTTAAATCCAGCTTATTAAACAATCCAAAACAAAGCAAAACTCTCCATATAGTAGTGCCATCTTGTGCTAACAAGAGCAATCAATGGATGCCAGAAGGCTTGTGCATAAAATCCCTATCTAGTGCCTACTCATCCAATATCCCCAGACTAGTTTCTGGCTTGTGGCCTTCATCAGTGAGGAGCCCTGGATCTGAGAGCACTGCACCTAGATCTTGGATCTAATGCAACCCTCCAGCACCCACCTTTTAACTCTATTTAACTACAAAACTATGAGAATGAAATTGAAAACACTATTAATATTTTCAATCCAAGCTCAATAGCTTATATAGTCATATGGGTCTGAACTCAATTCAGCACCCATACATTTTGGTGTCTTTGGCTCTTTAACAACCATAGCCACCACTATCCTATTAGGCAGGATTGGTGTTAAACCACTAAACATCACATGATCACTATCTCATACTAGCACAATAATTGTTATTAAACAATCCAAAACAAAGCAAAACTCTCCATATAGTAGTGCCATCTTGTGCTAACAAGAGCAATCAATGGATGCCAGAAGGCTTGTGCATAAAATCCCTATCTAGTGCCTACTCATCCAATATCCCCAGACTAGTTTCTGGCTTGTGGCCTTCATCAGTGTTTTCAATTTCATTCTCATAGTTTTGTAGTTAAATAGAGTTAAAAGGTGGGTGCTGGAGGGTTGCATTAGATCCAAGATCTAGGTGCAGTGCTCTCAGATCCAGGGCTCCTCACTGATGAAGGCCACAAGCCAGAAACTAGTCTGGGGATATTGGATGAGTAGGCACTAGATAGGGATTTTATGCACAAGCCTTCTGGCATCCATTGATTGCTCTTGTTAGCACAAGATGGCACTACTATATGGAGAGTTTTAGCTTTGTTTTGGATTGTTTAATAACAATTATTGTGCTAGTATGAGATAGTGATCATGTGATGTTTAGTGGTTTAAAATCCAGCTTATCTTGGTTGGGGGAAATCCAATGTTCTCTGTAGACGAGTTGTAACTATCTTGGTAAAAAATCTGTATGTAACTGATAAAAGGCTGATAGGTCTGTAATTTCTAATATCCTCTTTATCACCTTTTTTAAATATTAATATTAATACTGCATTCTTCCAATCATCTAGTACATCTTTATCATTTAGACATTTGGTATATAACATTGCAAAAAAAAAAAATTCTATTTTTTCCCCTGCTTCTTTTAATATATCAATTATAATTCTACTATTACCTGGAATCTGGAATCTTTTCGTTCTTCATATATTTAATTGCATGTCTCACTTCTTCATTTAAAATTCTGGGTAATTCAGAAGATGTCATAGATATAGGAGGTATTTCTTTATTACTATATAATTCATCACATGATCACATTTCCTATATATGATCATGTGATGCTTAATGGTTTAACACCAATCCTGCCTAATAGGATAGTGGTGGCTATGGTTGTAAAAGAGCCAAAGACACCAAAATGTATGGGTGCTGAACTGAGTTCAGACCCATATGACTATATAAGCTATTGAGCTTAGATTGAAAATATTTTTTGTGTTTTCAATTTCAATCTCATAGTTTTGTAGTTAAGTAGAGATAAAAGGTGGTTGCTAGAGGGTTGCATTAGATGCAGTGCTCTCAGATCCAAAGCTCCTCACTGACGAAGGCCACAAGCCAGAAACTAGTCTGGGGATATTGGATGAGTAGGCATTAGATAGGGATTTTATGCACAAGCCTTCTGGCATCCATTGATTACTCTGTTTAGCACAGGTGACAATACTGTATGGAGAGTTTTGCTCTGTTTACTATTTACTATATAATTCTTTATAAAAGTCTTCTATCCATTTCATGATGTCATCTCTCTTTTTAGTAATAATTCCAGCTTTTTTTTTTTTATTGCAGATATGAATTTCCTACCAATACCAAAATGTTGTTTTACACTTTTGAGACTTTCATTCCCTTCTGCTGCTTTCCTTGCTAGTTCAGTTATACTTTCTTATATCATTTTCAAATCTTTTCTGCATCATTTTACAAAATTTGAGATATTCAATCCTTTTTAATGCATCATTTTTGTATATATTCATATTCCTCCTTTTTTTCATAAATTCTTTAGTCTCAGTAGAAATGTTATTGGTCAAGTGCTGCTTTTTTCAACCAGCTATTTTTGTTGCAGTTTTTAAAAGTGTATCAGTTGTTTTCATATTAATTTCATTCAAATCTGAATCATGTTCAAAATCTACTAATACTTGAAAATTATTTGTAAGTTCTAATTTAAATTCATTAGAATGTTTCTGAAAATTAGGATTATCAACTGTAAATATTGTTTTTCTTAATAATTTTTGTCTCTCTAGTTTTGCATTAACATGTATTTCACATCTTACTAATCGATGATCACTTCCTCTGTTAAATTTATTAAGAACATTACAATCTTGAAATATGTATTTTCTGTTAGTCAAAATATAATCCAATTCTGCTGTATTTTCATTTGGATGCTTCCATGTCCATTTCCTTTTAAAATTTTTCTCAAAATAATTCATAATATAAAGTTTTCCTTTTCCTGCAAACTCCACAAGTCTATGTCCTCTCTCATTTCTATTAACATAACCAAAATTACTGCCAGCACTTTCATCTTTCATTTGTTTACCAATTCTAGCATTAAAGTCTCCCATAACAATTTTAAAATGTTGTTAACTCTGACCAAAAGCCTTTTGTGCATCCATATAAAAATCTTCTACTACTTCATCACTTTGAGAACTTGTTGGGGCATAAACCTGAATTATCTGCATTTGGTATCTGCTATTAAGTTGTATAACTAATCTTGCCACTCTGTCCGATACACCATCAATCTCCACAATGTTGTTGTTCTACTTTTTATTTATAATGAATACTACTCCACTTGTATTTCCAATATTTGTGCCTTTATAATAGAGTACATGTTCACTTTTTAAAACAATTGTCTCTTCGCCTTTTCTTCTAACTTCACAAAGTCCAATAATATCCCATTTAATATAAGACAGTTTTTCTTCTAACTCTTGCAATCTTTCTTCACTTGAAAGTGATCTGCTGTTGTAAGTGCCTAAATAAAAAAGGCATCATCAAATGGCAGCCTGTGTCCACAATCAGGGGATTCTGTGCAGCCTCTGCCTTCGGCCACCAACTGCTACCTTGGTTGGTGACTTTAGTCTCCTGGGAATAAGGGCCATGATTTATTTTTGTCTGTCATAACTGTATATATATATTGGCATTTTTCCATTATCATTTACACAAGCATTCATTCTGCCTTATCAGGCAACTGAGAAGAAAGTCCATGGTGTTTTTTGATCTTAAACTCAGAGGTAAAAATCCAATAACTTCGTCGCGCTGGCTAATGTGTGTTGGTGAGCAGCCCATCCATGTTTATATACTGTATGAATAATCACATAGTAATAACAGCTGCAAATGACAAGAACATATGGAGTGGACATTAAAAATTTGCCTTGCTCAGTTTCTTTAAGGCCTCCAAGAGGAATCAAAGGGTTTCCTTTCAATTAATAGGATGACAAGAAATTTGTAACCTCCTGAGTGTAGACAATTTCTTGCATTAAATCAAATCTTAACGATTAATCAAAGTAAATTATAGTTTATTAGTTGATATTGTGAAATTGGTAAATATTTAAGTGTCTCTGTTGGGTGATATATATTAAAATTTGTCTATTTAGAAATTCATTTATAGATTCATTAAACCACCTAACTACTCACAAACATTATATTAGAAAATTTGTAGAGATTCTAACCAGTAAATAAATTCAAGTATATTTATTATCTCCTTTAAGTTTGCCACTATTTTCTGTTTGATCACAAATGCTATAATACATCATAATGACAATTCTAGAGATATCGTTGATGTATAGATCCAAGATATTGTCATATTTTAAAGAATATTTATAAAAATGCAACAGCAACAATTAGATTAGATAATGATACTGGGAAAGTCAACATCTTAAAGTAATTTCCTTGAATTATTAAATTGAAAACATTTTTATAAAGCATGTTTATATATATTATTTGAAGAATATTTCTAATATTTAATGTAATGGGTGCTTTATAATTAACAATTTTATAATTAATGAATATAAATAAATATAAGAAGTAATTTTCTTTTGAGTGGTATGTTAAAGAATTATTTGTTCCTAATATGAAAGATACTTTCTATATCTGTTTTTGTATCATTAATTTGAATTATTTGAAAGTAAGACAAAAGAGTTACTAATGAATAATATTTTTACCTAATTTTTTATATTGTTAGGTTCAACTCTAAATTATCTTAAATATCATAAGAATTAAGAGGTTATTAAATGTTTAGGTATTTAGCCTTTATTGGTACATAATTAGATATGAATGAAATTAGAGTTTTATTTTGTATATTATTATCTTTAAAATGAATCACAAATTATGCTTCCCCCTTCCCTAATGCAATTTGAGAATGTTTGTAATTTTTATTTTTATGAGATTAGTCAAATAATTTAAATATTTAGGTTCAAGAATACAAAAATTGGACAGTTACAATAGTTGTAGGCTACATAATTGCCCAGTCACAAAATTCAGGTGTAGCTGCAGTACAAGTTATAAATGAAATTCTATGGAGAAGTCCAAAGATACTAAACCATTTTAATAGCACTTTATAGTAAAAACAATTACTGTGTGCATTGGATTTCTGACTTTCAATGCTCATATCTTAATTAAAAACAATCAGGGAACAAATAATTTTAAAAAATTTTCAGGAGAAAAAAAGAAAACAGACAAAGAAAATCTTTGACCATTGATCATTTTTTATTAATCTGAGCTAGGATGAAATAGTGAATGCCCATGCCTTATTCACTCCAATTTTATTTAAGTATAAATTTGGTCACTTAACTACTGGAGGCATTCAATCAAGAGCACGATGTGCAGTGCTAAATATTCAAGAAATTAATATTTGTGTTGGGGGAGGGAGAATCAATGGTCTGGCATTCGGTCAACTCAAATACAATTACTAGCTTTTTAATAACAGTGATTTTAATATACATCATTAGACCTGAAATTATCTTGACTGCTATAAAACAGACTTATCTTCTGATAGATTTTCATCTCACCCAAAGCAATGCCATTCTGATTGTAATGCTTTGCATAAGTCTCATTTACTAAGTCAAAGACTTATGATTTGGAGGAGAATAACACAGGTGATGAATGAACATATAAAAATTTTGCAGTTTTAATTTTAATAAAGAACAACTATTGATAAGCAAATATTCTATAAAAACAAAAATAAATGAATTTAGGAAAAGTTACTGATTTTAGCTTTTTCAGAATCGGAAGAGCACATGATATACATGTATAAACAACATCCCATTAATAGTTAAATCCCCCAGCCAGATAGTTGATTAATAAAACCTCAAAATATCTAGTCAACATACCATTGCAGTCAAATTCCTTACTACATTAGGTGTTTCAATTCAAATAAGTCTTTAGACTATTCTGGAGAAACAAAAACAGTCCCAAGCATTATACATATTGACTTGAAAACAGGAAATGTTTATCTGAAAATTTGTGATGATAGGGATTTTACCTGTAATTATATATTGAACTATTTCCATCATCTGTTAATAATTATGAAATATTTTTAAAAGATATCTAACTTTATTTAAACTTTTAAATACATTCAACTGTTAGCAAAGCATACAGATTAATTTATTACAACATTTTGAGTGCTCTTTTTTACTCATCTCTTCTTCAAATGTTGCTGGCCTTACCAGTGAAAGTACTAGCATGGAAATTGAACCTTCGATTTTAGTTTTGTGAATTTAAGATAATGCTTGCTCTTACTAATTAGGCTATTCTGAAAAACCAAGTCACTAGAAATTTTATATATTTATCTATGAAGACTCTTGGTTTCTCCAGTTTTTTTAAGGGCAAGGTTAATGAGTAGTTTTGAAATATTATGAATTATTTACATTAGACTGATTTATAAAGTTATCTACTATAAATGTGAATGGTTTATACAAATTTTACTTTTTACTTTCTGCCTGTTATTTTTCTTGTCCAATGTATTTTAGGTCCATTTGGTTTTTCTTTTTAATCATTACTTTTTGTTCTTTTAATTACGTATTTTGAAATGAGTCAGATGATTTCAGCCATATATGTTCTTCCATATTCACATGGTATTTCATAGATGCAGTTTTTGTTTTTCAATATTTGCAGTTTGTGTTTTATAGAAGTTAGACTTTTTCATAGGGCACTTATGACTTTGGAAAGGAATCTTAATATACTGATCACAGATTTACTTTAGTTTAGCTGCAATTACTAATATCTATGGATATGCTTTAATACCTATAATTGTTTTTATGGTGTTTCTTTTAATTGGCTATTTCATAATGATAGCTGATGGATAAGTATTTTTCATGAGAGTTTATGCTTTATGATTTTTCTTTTTCCAAGTTATTGGTTTCTGAATAAGAATTTTTATTCTGATTAGAGTGTGTGAGTTTTCTGTTGATTGTAATTTTGATTTTGCTATGAGGGAATCTTGTCAAAAGAAAATTAAGAACTGTAATGTCTGTTCTTGTTTTAATTCTATTGTGAACTTAATTAAAAGAACATAATTATTGATAGTATCCAGAATGTTTGTAGAAATGCTTTACCATATGGCCATAGAAAAGCCAGACTTTAATTGTAGATAGAATTTTATTTATGGTTGTAGTTTCAAGTTCTTCCATGTAAATATTGCTGATCAGAGATAGCAATAAGGAATCAAAAAGCATCTTTTGATTTTGTTGGAAGAATTCTATAGTATATAATAATAGTATGCTGTGCAGAATGTTAAGTGTAATAAACTATCAATTGGAAGAATTATTCTGGTTTGTACACTACTATTGGTATTTAATCTTTTTTTTTACATTAGATAATGCTTTATCACAGAGTACTTTTGTGATTAAGTTTTTCACATCAAAATTTCCCAATATGTTAGTTCTTTCACTTTTCATGTTGATTAATTCTACAATTTTCTTAGAATCTCTAACATAGAACTGTCTCTTCTATGCCAAAGGACTAAGAACATTAGAATTTTTGATATAGTGAGTTTTCAGAATTAACAATAGATCTTAATGGAACCTGGCCTTTATTGATTTTAGATGACCACAAAGATGTGGAATTTTTGCCAAAATATGTCAATCTAATTTTTTCTGAATCATTGAAATAGTTGTGATCAGGGATGCTTTCTGAATAATATTTACAGTTGTGATTCATAGCTAGTATGGGACTTTTAGTCTGTTGGGAGAAGCTCTTATTGTATCATAATTACTATTATCCATTTACAAATGTTACATTGCTCTTGCTAGCAGGAAGAATGCTTATAGATTTGTCTAGTTTAAGATTTAATAGATTTTTCTCTCAACATAAGTGATATTAGATTTGTATTGTTGGTGTCTCATTTTCCAGCGTAATTTTGCTTTCTCTTAACAAAGTCTCACTTGCAGTCTAAATAATTCTGTCTGGGAATGAATGAGAGGATTTAGTTATAAGCTTTTAGAAGCTGATTGGAAAACTTATGAAATCTTTATCAGTAAATTTATTTTTTAACAAAGATTATTAAAGTCAACATTGAGAAGGGTGTAAGACAAGGTAACTCCATATCTCCAAAACTTTTTACAGCAGTGCTGCAAGAAATATTTTGTGGATTAAAATGGGAAGCTATAGGAGTGAAAGTAAATGGAGATTATTTAAGTCATTTAGATTTTGCAGATGATGTAGTTGTTTTTGCAACTTATGCTTCAGAGCTGCAGGAAATGTTGCAGGAGTTATCAGATGAAAGTAGGACTAAAGATAAATGTTAAAAGACTAAAGTAAAGTTTAATGGATTTTCTCAAAATATGAAAATAAAGATTGATTATGATGAATTAGAAGAAGTTAACAGTTACAAACAACTTGGTCAGATTATTAATACATATGGAAACATAATGGATGAAATTAATCATAGGATTAAACTTGGTTGGAGTGCTTTTGGTAGAAATAACTTGATACTAAAAGGAAATATATCTACGTGTCTGTAAAGGAAGATTTTTAATAAATGTGTTTTACCTGTTCTTACTTATGTATCAATAATGAAAGAAAGAAACAGTGCACTGGCAAAGACAGTACTATCAGGCTTCTGAATTTTAGGCTATTAAGATCATATATAATTTTCAATGATTATCCAATTTTGACAGGCAATGTCTTCCAAATTATTTATGAGGACGAATAGTTTTAATTTTAACAGTATACAAGCCTAACACGAGCATCAGTTTTGAAAGAAACTTTTTAAATTCCAACCATCAATAAAGATATTAAATGTATATATATTTTGCTCTAAATCTTTTTTTTTCTGACTCTTACTTTTCTCATACGGCACATATTAAACCTATTATTTTGAAATTTCCTTGTGAGTATATGATATTTTTAGTTATTAAAATGATTCTAAAATTTTAAATACAATTTCAATAAATATTTATGCCTTTAATATTATTGTGAGATGAAGTTTTGATAAACATATCTACGAATTATTGCTCGCGAGTAACAAGCACACGGTATTTCCAGCACGCAAATAACACTTTATTTTTCGAAATAGTAATCTATAAACCGAAATATATTTTTATATTACTTTAAAATTTATTGAAAATATTAATTGAAAGTGTAAAAAAAAAAGTTTTACAAACAATAATCTTTTAAAATAATATATTTTTGAACGATATACTGCCGTAGGGAAAAAAATTAGCTTTTTTTTTTTTTTAAAAAAAAAAAAAACAGACCGAAAATCACGTTTTGTTTTATTTACAAAAAAAAAAAAAAAAAACCACTTTTAGAGTAAATAATTAAAAAAACAGATCGCTTTTTACAAAGTCATACTTTAAAAATACATCGATTCATGAAATGGTGAAATAGAATGTAAAATTATTAAGTTTGACCGTATATTTAAATAGTTATGACTTTATAAATTATTCACCCCTGTACATTATAGGCCCTGAATGTTTTAAGTACTATGTTCATAAACGTTAGCAATGAGGCATTTAGAGGTTGCTGTTTTTACCGTGTGTAACGTGGAGAAACAGCGCCGCGTAGTGGGCTAGAATCTTGGTAGTTTCTGATAGCAGACGACACATAAGCTCGATGTGTTTACGGCAATCAGCGCCACCTAGGTTCTTGGTAGCAGACGACGCAAGCTGCCAGCCAGCTTGTGGAAAGTTCCTGTGCGTACGCATGGTGAACAGCGCCACCTATCGGCGGAAAAAGCGTCGTCTGCTTTTGCGGCCCCTACCCTGTATGTTCTGTGTGAAAACACAGAAACAGCGCCTCTAGCGGCGACAGTACAGTCTGCAAACCACGACCGTTTAAGAATTAAAAAACTTATACATAAAATAAATAAAAATTTAATACAAAAAAAAATTTAAAAATTCAATGTTTTTAAAATTTCTTTTGTTAATTGAAAAAAAATGTAATTATGCACAAACACATACACGCAATATATATTGTACCATCTGACTATATAACTGCATTAAAGATAGTTAGATAGTTGGTAGCATTTTCTTTAGATTTAATATAAAATTACTTAATTAAAAAGGGAAAATAGTATTTAATTTTTTCATACATATTCTTTGTAATCATACTGGGTCTTCAATTAACTAAATATTCCATGTCTGAATATGATAGTATGAGAATTCTCAAATATTAAAATTTGTTAATAATATAATCTTAATATATAAATATTTTAGTGAGTTATAAATGATTGTAGAAGGGAGAGAAAATTGTAAAAAAAAATGTAATAAAAATGTACTCGAAAAAAAATATTTTTTTTTGGTAAATTATTTCATAGATATTAATATTAACCTTAAAAGAAAGATAAAGTTTTATGTTTAAGGGTACTTTTTTTAAAAAAAAAGAAAAGAAAAAAATAGGATTTTAATACTTTGGTAAATTTTGTTTCTAATTACAGTTGTCATTTTGTTACAAAAATCAAATCAGTGTAATTAACTGATTATCATATTTTTCTTTTGTGAGAAAAGATTTTAATTACAAAGTAATGTTAAGAATTTTATATTAATTAAAGTTGTTGGCTTATTTTTCAATGCCTGTGATTAAGAATGAATATTGCTGAACAATTGTATATGTAAAAATTTACCTAATTGTTTGTTATAAAAATTATCAGGTTATAGACAGTGTGATTAGTTTGTAGGCAAGATTATTCTAAAAAAATAATGGCAGTATGGATAAGTCAGAAGATTCAAGTTTCTAGTCAGAAGTAGATATTCCTAACTTATCTGTTGAAGAGAGGGCAGTCAAGTCTTAATCCAGATGATTAAGAAAAAAGCAGAAGTCTTAATCAAGCTATGCATACAATAGAAGTTTTAATCAAGCTTTTAGCATACTATGAGTTTTGACATAAAAATGGTTTATTCAGCTAAAAGTTAGACATCATCCTCAATGAAACCTGACTTTGTGGGAATAAATGCAAAGAAGAAGCTAAACTCTTAAATTAATCTGCAACCTTGTCTTCAACCAAGACTATGAGTCGCTGTCTGTGTTAGTCTCACCTGAGAAATTTAAAATAAAATGAATAAAATTTTCTTGCTGGGAATAAAATATTGCACACCAGAGAAATGACAAATTAATCATGTTTATGTGTAAAAGCCTTCAAAAAAACTCAACTAGAAAAACTGGCAATTATAATTTATAAAGAATTCTACAGAAAAAAGAATCAAACCATGGTTAAAAATATTTTTTGTGTACACACTGTATTTTTATTAATAGAAAAAAAGATTATTTATATAAAAGTAATAATTTTTTATTGTTGTAATAATTGATAATTTTAAATATTTTTATTAACTTAAACTTTTTTGTGTAAAACATTATTTTTCCCTCCTAAAAACTTAACAAAAGGGCTAATTAAGCCAAATCAAAGATTATTA
Source organism: Epiperipatus broadwayi (assembly GCA_028023455.1). Classification (NCBI taxonomy): domain Eukaryota; kingdom Metazoa; phylum Onychophora; class Udeonychophora; order Euonychophora; family Peripatidae; genus Epiperipatus; species Epiperipatus broadwayi. Next base: position 6,099,533 of record JAQFVV010012423.1, read on the forward strand.
TCTTTAATTTTGAAAATGCTGTTTTTCCAAATCTTATTTATATTAAAAAATAACAATTAATTAAAAGTTAATATATGAATAGAAATCAACCGATTGATTATAATTTTTATGAAAAATTATATTTTTTGATTAAGTAAGTGTTTAAAATTTTATACTATCATGTTAATTTTTTTTATTTATTGTTAATCAAATAAGTATTAAATAATTGTTTTAAAATATCTTTTACTCTTTACACCTTCCAATTCCTATTTCATAAATTGCAATGTGTATCTTTATTTCATGACAGATTAGTGTTCTAGGATTTTTTTGAATGATCCTAATAAAACTATTTACTTACAATAGGGTAAACCTAGGAATTATTTAAAGTGATTTATAATAAGCTGCTTTATTTATTTATCTCTTGTTCATGGTAAGGGTTTATAGATTTTTTGCTTCCTAAGCTAAATTTGTGCATAACAGTTATATGGAGTAGAAGTTTATGTTTAGTATTATAGACATCCAGATCATGATGATCCTGATTGATGCAAAAGGAATATTTTTTAACATCTATGCTCTACATTTCATTTTATTTATTACTTCTTTAAAAATTTAGTTTATAATTGGCCAGTACATTAATGGTACTAAGGGTCTAGAGCATTAATGATAGTCAGGATGTTTTAGTATCTCAGCATTATTTGACTTATTGTTGTATTTTGATGGAGTGATACTTATATATGTGCATCCACATAAATATTGTTTGTATTCCTGCCCTAGGTTTGGTTATGGCTAAATAATTAGCCTGGTCTATTATGGACCACTTTCAAATATAGTTACAAGATTGACTGTTGATCTATTTTTATTGTTGATCATTCATGATGATGAATGATTATTACTTTTGTGTAATGCTGATAAACTTATAGATAGTTCTGTGCTAATATCTCATGCCCATTCCTTTTATATTTAATTTTATATTTGATTTATTTAGGGAGAATGATAGTTTCCCATCTTATCATCCATCCCTAATATGATGTATTGTTACAAATGGCTGCCCAATTGTGAGACATTATAACCCCAGATTTTTCACATATTAACCTCAATATTTTACAAACTGTTACAATTGGCACCCAAAAATGAAACTGAGTTGAACCCCTTTCTTGATATTTTAGTTTAATTCAATCAATTTCATTTCCATATATATACTTCTAAATATGAACAATTATTATTTCACTTAAAATCATACAATGTGAGTATTGTGAAACTGAATATTATATATTAAATGATGGCAATAATTACAAATAATATGATTGCATTGAGAAAATAAACATATATATCTCCAAATTTTTAAATAGTTTCCAACCTGAATTCTATCTACACAAAGTAATGATAGAACCAATGGTTTCACAAATCATAACAGTTTACCATTATAATTTATACCATTGGAAAATTTCAGTCTAAATAATCGATTTCAAATAAATTTTATAATCATATGACCTGCTTCATTGACCATTTCTTATTTCTGATATCATTGTTCCCACATAGAATTCAGATTATAGAATTCAGATTGTAAATCAATGGCTTTATAAGTACAGTTTGACTATGTATGTTCTAAAACTTCTAGTAGAATGTTGTTGTGGAATTGGTGGATTCCATGTTATATTAGTGTTTGTACTAAATTGGTAAACTGTGGGTTTTGTAATATTTTTGGCTAATATTAATTTAAACTTTGGTTTTATCATGATTGGGTTTATTCTTTCATCTTTAGTAAACTCTATCATCAGTTTTCAACAATAATACTCCATATACTGCACCAAAAGAAAAAAATACTTAAAAAAAAACTCAGACAGACCAGACATTTTTTTTTAAGTGCTTATAAAACAAACTATTTTCAGATAAGTTCTCTTTATAAAAAAAAAAAAGAAAAAAAAATAAGTTAGTATATATTTTCATTTGTGTACTACATGGCATCAAGAATATAGATTAAGTGTTTGCTTGAAGGTTTGTGACAATGGCATTTCAGTTGTAATTATATGTTGGACTATTTTCATCATCTAACATTCAATATTGAATGACTTTATAAAAAAAATGTAAACTTCTATTTAAATTTTCCTACTGCCTTTAAATACACTCAATATTTAAACTTGGATGAGAGAAATAGTTTAATAAGCATTAATATAATAAGTGCCCCAGTTATTTTATTTATACTTTGGTATATAAATTAAATTTGATAACATTATTGTTAAAATTAAGAACAATGCAAAAATAATATTCAGTTACACTGAGTAAAATAATATAAAAAATTATAAGGGAAATTTATTTCATTTACATACATTGATTGTTTAAATTAGCAAGTCATTTTATTTTACAATAATAATATAATACATTGTACAGGCTTGAACCTGCATTTATATATGTAATATATGGGGGATTCTAACTCAGACTTTCACATGACCCACTACTCTCACTGCCATCTCATATTCCTGACTCACCTGATCACACACATGTTGAAAAGATAAATAATCACCAATATAGACGAACTGATGATTGCTGATTTAGCATGAAATACGTATATTGGTGATTATTTATTTTTTCAACATGTGTGTGATCAGGTGAGTCAGCAATATGAGATGGCAGTGAGAGTAGTGGGTCATGTGAAAGTCTGAGTTCGAATCCCAAATAATAATATAACTAAGTAAAAATCAGATATATTATATTAGAAGATATAAAATAAAAATTGTAATAAAAATAGTACTAAATAAAGTCTTTTATTTTTGTAATTACCAGAAAAAGTAATAAAGCAATTCACTTGCAAAAACTTACGACTTTGGTAATACGATATATAACAGATACTTCTTTTATTTATCTTTGAATGAGCAGTTTTAACCTTAATTTGTATTTATAACATGTTTAAATAATGAAATCCATTGACAAATATTATTTTATGATCTTTATCAATTTTGGTGAATGTATATGACTGCCGTCTTTCTAACAGTAAAAGTAAATAGAAAGCATAGAATGTTAAATCATCTTGTCATATATTAAAATAAAATGTAAAAGAAATCATAAATTAATGATTGGTTTTATAACAAATTATGGTACACAAAATATAAAAGCTATATATCAAATTTCATTGCGTAAGTTTTAAAAAAGTCACGTGAGAGTTAAATTTAATTTGAGAAATATACAAAACTTAGCACATGAATAGGAAGGGTATAAAAATAAGAAATAAAAAAAAAAGGTCAATAAATTTAAAATATGCATGTATATTAAAGATTTAATAATTTCTAATATTTAAAATGTGCATTAGTAGGTAACAGTAAAATTATTTAAAAACAAATATATATGTAAACCTTTATTTTATAAGATTTTTTATACTTATAAAAATTGCTACGATTTTATAAACTTAATTCATAATCAATGTTTCATTTTTTTGTGGTTTTTATCCATTTTTATTTGATTATCTATCAGTCTTTTTCAGAAATATAAATGGCAATACATTATTTTAATGTTTTTGTAGACATAATTTTGTTATAAAACTTTTCAAGTATATGTTTTTATATCATTATAATATAAATTTATCTATACATAACATATAAATAAATGTTTACCAATTTTAATTATTAATCCATATTATATTAAAATATTCTATGGATTAAGAATTAAAATTGATATACTTATGTATCTGTATTTGATTCCTCTTTGAGGCATTAAAGAAACTAAGCAGAGCAAACTTCTAATGTCAAATCCATGTATATTTTTGTCACTGCATCTGTTATTACTATGCGATTATTTATATAGTAAAGAAACTTGGATGGAGTGCTTACCAATAACAGTAAATTTATTAACTTTTTAGCTCTGAGTTTAAGATTAAGAAACACCATAGGTATTTCTTCTTAGTTGTCTAATAATTTTTAGCAGAAATATCGATTAAGTGCTTTTAAAGACACTAAATTAGTGTTAGTGTGTTAATGGTCTCATTTTTTAAAATAGATATTTACAATCATGACATATAGGACTAAATTATGGCGCTTAATTCCAGGAGGTTATAAATTCACCAGCGAAGGCACCAATTGACATCTCGAGGTGCAGAATGCTAAGAACTTCTTGGATATGAAACCAAGCTGTTATTCAATTATATCCTTTTATTTAGGTATCTAAAATTACAACAGATAATATTCAAATGAAAAAAAAGATTGCATAAATAAAAAGAAGTGTCTAATATTAAATGGGACATTATTGGACTTTGTGAAATTGGGGGGAAAACTGACAACTAATTTAACAAATGAAAATGTATTTACTATAAAGATACAAGTATTAAAAGCAGAAGTGGATAGAATTTATTATAAATAAAAAATAAAAGAACCACATCAGCAAAGTAGAAGATTTGTGATTCAACATAATGGAAGGTACTAAATGCAGATAATTCAGATTTATGTCCAACATGGAAGAATAGAAAATTTTTGTGTTGATTTATAAAATATTTTCAATCAGACCAAATAACATTTTAGAATTATCATGGAAGAGTTTAACATAAGAATTGGTAAGATGAAAGTAATGTGGAAAAATTTGGTTATGATTTATGAAAAATGTGCTATATGAAACAAACATGTTAACATCTAAATGAAGATATAGCACAATTGGATTATATTTTGACTAAAAGAAAATATATAATTCAAGATAGTAATGTTCTTTATAAATTCAATGCAGAAAATAATAAGCTATTAGTGAGATATGTAACACATATTACTATAAAAGTAAAGAAGTAAAAATTATTAAGAAAATCAGTATTAATTGTTGATAATCAATCCTTAAAAATATTACAATTAATTTAAATAAGAAATTTCAAATTAAGAGACTTTGAAGGTGATAGAGATTTGATTAAAATCAATAAAATGACTGATGTTCTCTTAAAAATTGCAAGAAAGATAGCTGGTAAAAAAGCAGCAATTTGTCAGTAAATTATCTATTGTGACAAGAAAATGTCTAAAGAAAAAATAAATATATATTTTTTTTAATGAATCATTAAGTAAATATCTAGAGTTTTGAAAAATATACAAAAAAGAGTTAATAATAATATAAATAAATACAATTGTGAAGTGGCAAGAAAGACTATAGAAGGAATAAGAGTCTCATAATTGTAAAATAACATATTTGTATTTGGAAAAAAGTGATTTCTATTTTTAAAAAAATGGAATTATTACTAAAAAGAAAGATAACATCTTGAAAGGTGTGGAAATTTTCTCAAAAAAAGTATATAAAAATTAAAAAAAAAAAATTATCTTATAGAAGTTGAAAAACAAACAATAAAAAGTATCTTCTCTAGTTATTCCATCTTCTGAACTGTCCAGCATTTTAAATAAAGAAATTAGATGTATAATTAGATCTATGAAATGAGAAAGAACTTCAGGAAATAATAAAAAAATATTGATATCCTAAAAAAAATACAAGTAAAGAAATTTTTAAAAATGTTGGCAAAGTTATATACAAATGCCTAACTAATTCAGATGATTGCAAGAATGCAGTAATAATATTGATATTTAAGATGGTAAAAAAGATATTGGCAATTACAGAAATATCCATCTTTTATCATTTTATTACAAAATCTTATATCAAGATAATTATAACTCAATTACAGGAAACTTTGAATTCAAATCAATCAAAAGTACAAGCTGGATTTAAAAGTGGTTTTAGTGAAGGGATCACATCAAAATATTTAGAGAAGTTATAGCAAAATCCATTGAATGTCATTTTGTTTTGGATTTATAGTTTATAAAAAGGCATTAAATTGTATAAGCATTTCTATAACAATTAAAGCTTTGGATTACCAATATTTAAATCCATGTATGTTATATTCTATAGAATATTTATAAAATGCAATAGCAACAATTAGATTATATGGCAATACTAATAATTTTTATAAGATATTATTTTGCAGATTAAAATGCAAAGAAAATAAAAATAAATGAAGATTATTTATGGCCCCTAAATTTTTCAGTTGATATAGCTGTATTTGCAAATAATGTTTGTGAGCTTCAGGAAATGGTCTAAGAATCATAGATGGGAGTAAGAAATTAGAATTAATGATAAATACTAAAAAAAGACCAAAATAATGTTCAATTGTGATTTTTTAGAAGATGAAAATAAAAATTTATAATCATAAATTAGAAAAGTTAACAAATCAAAATATTTTGATCAGATTATTAGCATAGATGAAAATGTAATGAATGAAGTCAATCATGGGATTAAACTTGAACTGAGTGCTTTTGGTAAAAATAATTTAACATTTAAAAGGAAAAATGTTTGTGTTTGAAAAGTAACATTTTTAATAGATCGATTTTATCAATTCTTTCTTATACTCTGAGAGTTGGGTCTTTAATGAAGTCTAAACTGATGTTGAGAATAACAAGATGATATTAAAAATAAAATATATGGGTGAAAGAATAAACAGCTACCACTGATAACATTGAAACAAGTAAAGAATACAATGGAGTTGGAATGGGCATATTGCTGGAAGAAATGATAATTGATGGCAGTTGAAAGCATAAATTGAATTACAAAAAATTGAAAAAAACCTTGAAAGAGGTCACATGTGAGATGGCTAGATGAAATTAAAAATTGCTAATGTGTGGATTAAATTTGGTAAAATTTTCAATCTGGAGTGCATCACTGATGGTTGAAAATGATATATATATATATATGTGTGTGTGTGTGTGTGTGTATTTGTGTGTATGTAACTATAAATAAACTAATGATTTAAAAACTCATAATATATCCATATTAAATAATTTTGTTACAAATTTTTATTTTATAAAACACTAAAATTGTTAAAAAGCATAACATTGTTTGTTACAAATTTTTATTTTAAAAAAATAACTAAAAATTGTTAAAAAGCATAACATTGTTTGTGTTCTGAGTTTATAAGTTGCATAAAAAGGATCAACTAAAGAGAAAATCAAAATGTGGACTGATAAGATCTATATTTTTAAAGTTTTATGTGCCCCTAAAAATCACTTTGCTAACTTTAAGAGTTACACAAATTTCATTTTGGAAAATAATCACTTTTTTAAAAATACTATTTATTTTTTTACATAATACTGCATCCCTTTTTATTTTTTAATTACAATTGCCTTCATTCAACTGATATTTCCATTTGTCAATTGTTAGACTATGAAAAAGTCATTTTCTATATAATGTCAATATTTTAATAACAGATTATTATTGTGCTATATAATTACTTTGTTTAAAATTTATGTATTGTATTTATATATAAATAAGCTCAGCCCTTATACATAAATAAATTAAAAGAATATCAATAATTTGTTGTTAAAGGAACATTACAGTTAAGTAATACATTCTATTTTCTATTTAATTATAATGTTATCTTGATAACAGATTGTTGATATTTTGTTGGTTTATTTGTGCACAGGAATTCTGTGGTGCAATTTACGTATGATAATCAGATTAATTTAATTATAAGGGACGTGAACTCAGACTTTCAAGCATCCTACAGCAATCCAATTCATCTTATACAACCGATGCATATAACAGCATACATATGAGAAAGATAAATGATCTCAATATATGTATTTTATACTGAACCAGCACTCATCAGTTGGTCCATATTGTCTTCTCTCACACACATACATATAATCAGTGCTCAGTTTATATTAAGATAGCAAATTTTCAAACTTTAATGTTTAACTGTTGGCAATTTATAAGATATATATTGTAACGTTTATTTATATACCTTGCAAATATATTGGCATTTGGTAAAAGCTAAAAAAGTAAATTTAGATTTTTTTTTTGATTAGTATAATTTTTGTTAAAACGTGCAATGAAAGTTAAAATTGTCATTCTTTTTTTTTTTATCTAATTGGAAATAAAAATTGGAAAGAATAAATGACATGCAGATTACTAATCCAGATAAATTAAAAGAATTCCAAAAGTATAAGCTAAAAGAAAAATATTTTAGCTAATTAAAGATGGAAGAATAATGCTAAAAAAAATTAAGACTTTGTAATTTAAATTTAAGAGAGAGTGTACAAGATTATTATCTTATATGCTGATAAAAAGACAAAAGAGTGTGCAGAAGTTTCATAAACTGGATCGCAATATAAAAAGAAGAGGACAACTTCAATCTAGGTCTTCTCTTTAACTTCTAGTTACGTCTCTGAAAGTTGGAAGTTTCCACGAGCATAACCTGTGGCAAGAAATATACTTCTACACAGGTATGCCCCTTGCTGTACCAAGCTGTCATGCAAGCATGAAAACGGGACTTGTGAAGACTGCTTTTTGCAATAAAAGGGTCACTACAACTGTGCGTTTTCTTCAGCTATAGAATGGAACAATAATGGAAGACGCTGGCAGGAGAGACCAATGGAAATTCTCATGATCTAGGATCCCATAAACCTACATGAACTTACTGGTAAGTTAAGAATAAATTTTCCTGATAGTGACTTAAAAGTTTGCAAACAATTATTTATCTAAGCTTAGACTACCATCCTGATATAGACTTTTCTTTTCGTATTCAAGAGACTTTCTAATAAAGACTTTTATACAAGATCTTGGAACATTATTAACTTGCTTTAATTGCTTAATCTAACTGTTTTTGTTAATCGATTCATTATCTGGATTAGTGTGTGTGTACTTTCCTGTTTAGTTAATTCGTAATTTAACTTATAAATATTTTTAGTTTGTTAGAATAAAAGAGATTTTACTTTTATTAACCTTTTCATTGTGCGTTATTAATAATAGTTATTATTTTTTTTAGTATTAAATTTATTATTAGTTTAATAAGATTTAAAATGGAATTTACCTTGCCAATATGTTTAAACAAGCCCAGGAATAATAATCAAAAAGGAGGAAATAATTCTCATTATGGTAGGATGCAATACCGATTAGTTTAAAAACATATTTTTCTTTTTTGTTTGCCAGATGCTATGTGACGGTTCAGTGGGTTCTTGCAGAACTCTGGCACCTATCAAATAAATTAAAAGCTGATCTCATCGATAGCATAATTCTCAACAATTACTAGGCCGAGTTGATCAGGAAATATAGCTGTGATTTTAGGATAGAAATACAACTTTCTTCTTTTTTGACATGGCTTGATCAACTCGCGTGCAGTTTATATTAGCATGTAGAGGCCTAGAAATACAGAAAACATTATAATATGTATATGCTGCAAACATATAGGAATTAATATCTTAATAAGACTATACAGTTATTAGTAAGCTATGTATACACCTGGGTCTCTTTTTACGCAGATTTATTTAACACAATTTTGAAGTTACACGATTCGTGTTTCACTGGAAGTCGATTTCTGATAATGCGCTATTACTTTAAATAATAAATTTTGCACACTTACATTATATTGAAAGTAATAGCACATTATTGGAATTCGACTTTCATCTTAGTAATTTCAATATTTTCAGTGCTTTATAATAGTAAGATTTTATGCAATAATGAAATTAAAATCATGATTTCCACATTTTATGTATACACACATTAAATTTTACAAGATTATAATGTAAATTTGTTCAAACATTGTGCGTGTTAATTTTGCATTTTAAATCACATTCTGTTTTTGCTTTTTAAAAAAGAATGTAATCAATTATTAATCATTTAGTATCCACAAGTTTATTTTTAAAAGGTCAGTAATAGCAGTGGGCACAATTAAAAATTAAAATCTGATTTTTAATTGTAATTAACAATTTAAAATTACTTACGGGCGACTTGAAATTAATGTGATATAAAACGAAATTTTATTTTTAAATGGAATTGAAAATTAAAGACAAAAATAAGAATTTAATTTTTAGTTGTTAGTTTTAATTAAATTTTTCCCAGCAGTGGTGAATAAATGTCTTTTTATTATCATAAGTCTAAGTTCATAAACAATTAATAAAATCATCGTCGTCGTCAACAGAAAACCATTAACACAACATGAGAGTGAACTTGGCGCTAGTTGTATTTCCTCTTGTGAGAATAATTGCTGAGATATTCTTGACTTTGTTTAAGGAGAAGCCAAATAATTCACATTACATCACATGGGAATCTGATTTTTTACTAGTTTGCAAACGAACGTGTTTTGGGGCAAATAGCGATAATAATTAAAACGTGTATCAAAAAATGTAAATTATGCATAAAAATATATTATTTTGAATAAAATTAAATATTATAGTTAAAAAAAGTTTGTCTTGTATCAATTTTTTCAAATTTGAAATTTTTTATTAGTCATATTTTATTTCCTTATTTTTTTTTTTTTTTTGGCGTGAATTTTAAAGTAATTTTACGTTGGTGCTTTGCTTTTACGCGAATTTTGAAAAATCACAGACCGCATCCTCCCTTTTTTAATGTAAGTTACGTCTATTTTTGCACAATTTCATTTGCGCGTGTTTTCTGAGGAACCTATCTATCACGTAAAACGAGACCCAGGTGTATATGATAGAATATATCCATAAGAATGCCATCTCATAAGTCATAAGAACCCCACTCTCACATTTTTATTTTGCTCATTATCTTTATTTAGTAACATGATTTTTAATAACTTGTTACTTTAATTATGTACACTAACATCTATTTAATGGTATGATTTGAAGACATTGTCAATAATTTTTTTAATGTTAAGAATTTATTTAATACATGGCTGAGTAACTTATTTAGTGTTTTAATTTGCATCAGAGAAATTCAAGTTTAAGGAATTATCTGCATCAAACAACTTCTATACTTTGAATGATTTTCAAAATGCATTTACATAATTTATTAATAGTGTAATGGCATTTGCACACTGATATTTGAATAAATTGTCTTAAATAGGAGTAGTTGTTTCATATCTGCCTGCTATATCTATAACTTTTCTGCTTGAATGCAGTCTAATTACCTTGAAATTTTTTATATAATGTAATCAACGTACTTTTTTTTATCAGATATTAAGCTTATAGCTATCCCATCTAACCATCTCAAATGGATCAGTAAAACAGGATGAAAAAGTTCTTAAATCTTTACCAATTAAAAAGTCTGTAAATTATGTCTTCTCCTTTGATATTTCACTATGGTAAGAAAAAATGGGATGGAAAGGCTTTTGCTGTGCAATGAACTATTTAAAAGCTGCTTTACCTTTTTACCATTTTTATAAGTAAAATTATATGTATTAAGTGAAGTTGATTTACAATATATACACATGTATCATTATGAACACATACTAAATATGATATATACCTAAAGGTATACATTGTACCTTATAGTAGAACTATTTAATAATATATATATATATATATATATATATATATATATATATATATATATATATATATATTGTACCATTTATTTATATATGGTACAAATATATTGGCATTTGGTAAAAGCTAAAAAAAAAAAGAGTAAACTTAGATTTTTTTTATTAGTATAATTTCTTTTTAAAAACGTACAGTGAAAGTTAAAATTGTCTTTCATATTTTTTTTATGTAATTAAAAATAAAAGTTAAAATTGGAGAGAACAAAAGACATGCTGATTACTAATCCAGATAAATTAAAAGAATTCCAAAAGTAAAAAGATAAGCTAAAAGAAAAATATTTTAGCTAATTAAAGATGGCAGAATTATGCTACAAAAAATAAAGACTTTGTAACGTAAATTTTATAAAGAATGTACGAGATTATCAGTGTATATTTTTGATAAACAAAAGGTATGCGCAGAAGTCTGAAAACTGGACCTCTAGTATAAAAAGGAGAGAGGCCAGTTTGATCAGGGTCTTGTTTCGTCTGTTTCTCTATAGTTGGTCCTGGATAACAAGAATATATCCAGGATCGCCCTACATGGAAATAATTCTGCATGTTGGAGTGAACCGGAGCTTCTGCGGACATTGTGCCTGAAGATGGACACCAGAAAAGCCTTCATGACCGACTAGGAGAATAGACCACAAGATCAACTTATAACCAATGGCTGAGCTCATTCTAACCCAAAAAACTATGCATAGTAATCTACAACCTTCTCACTAAACTTACTGGTAAGCTATGACTCATTATTCTTGATTATGACAAAATTAAGTGTTTGCAAACAATTCTTACAAATATATGTATAATAGGATCCTGATCTAGACTTTAATTTTATTGATCAAGAGACTCTTATTTAACCAAGAACTTTTTAATTGTTTAACTGTTATTTTGTGTTAATGGATTCATATCTAGATTAGCGTGTGTTCTCTCCAATTTATTTGATTAGTAATTTCTCTATTTTAATCTGTTAGAATAAAAATGTTTATTTCTAATATCAACTTTTCATTTGTACATTATTAATAATAGTTATTAATTATTATTAAATTTATAAATATTAGTTTAGTGATGTTTAAAAATATAATTTACCTTTGCCAATATGTTTAATAAGTTCCAGGAATAATAATATTTAGAAAATAATTCTAATTCACGGTAAAATATAATACCGATTCTTTAAAAACATTTTTTCTTTTTAACTTGTGAGACATGCTGGCAACAGATTTCAGCGGATTCTTATATGAATCCTGGCACCCTGATCAAATAAATTAAAAGCTGATTTTGTCAATAGTGCAAATCATAGCAATTACTAGATAGAGTTGATCAGGAAATATAATTATGTTTTTAGAAATAGAAATACAACTTTATTCTTTTTGCATAACTTGATCAACTCGCACATTTTATATGTGTAACAGAGACCTAGTCAGATGGAAAAATGTTACAATATATATATATCAATTATAAATGTCCAGTCAATTTAAAGTACAATATAGTCTTACATTTTCATTTATTGTGCCAATACTAAAAAATTAAAAATAATAAAGATAAATTATTTTTTTATATTAAACACTTTTATTGACTGCACTAAAAATAAATAAAATATTTGTTTCTTCAACCACAATTGGAGTTTTTAGATTTAACTTGAAATAAAAGACATGGGGGGAGGGGTCCAGATATTAATTGTCAATCTTTATTTTTTATAACAAGGGATTGATTTAATTAATTTCTGGACACCCTCCCCCCATGCTTTTATTTCAAGTTAAATCTAAATATGCTAAGAGTGGTTAAAGAAGCAATTATTTTATTACTTTTTAATGCACAGTCGGTTGATAAATGTATTTAATATAAAAGCATTTTTTTAACTTTATTACTGTATTTATATTAAACAGTGCTAAAAGCAGTCTGCTGTGTCACATTGACTCTAATGTCATAATAAAATGTACATAAAATTTCCTTTGGTACTTAATTATATTTTATGAATTATAATAAATTTAAGATATTTATTGTAAATAATATGTATATAAACTGAAGTAATTTCATTATGAGTATTTATTTTATAAATGACTATATATATATAATATTAGATTAAATATGCATCAACAGCCTCTATTCTTTTAATGTATTGTGCCAATAATTTAATCAAGTGACATAATTTAACTATTTTGTTATGATACAATTATTCTATAATTTTTATAATTCAACAATTACTAAATATCTTCTTATCTAAGACAACATAATATATGGTAATTTATGAATATACTCACAAAGAAGATAGTTTGTGAATATTCAGCTTTATCACTACCTAGCAGGTTTTCAGTATGCAGATTTCTTATATCTAAAGCCTAGATAAATGTTTTGTTGTTATTATGTTATTGCTTGATTTAAAACTGTTTGATAAAGTCTTAAAGAAGTGTCAACTATATGTAAACTATAAATTAATATAAATCTTTTTTAAAAAAAAATTTTTTTTTAAAGTTAATATTACTTTTAATCATTTTAAAGTGATTTTTTTTTTTAAAAAAAAAAAGGAAACCGATGGATTAGAAATAAAAATGAAAGACTTTTTATTTATTAATATTAACTATGAAACATTCATCAAGTAAAGGAATTTCGATTATTTTTAATTTTATTTTAACTTGTATAAATACATATTTCTTAATATCCTGTATTTTTAAAGTATAAAAATTAATATTTCTATTTATCTGAATATGTTTATAAAAATATTAAAGATGAATTAATGAAATAAAATTCATTTATTGATTTACACAAATCAATCATTCCACACAGGCATATTACGTAATCATGATTAAGAAATAATGAGCTTCCAAGAAACAGACCATTAAAATAACTTACTATCTAGACTTACTTTGATAAGACTTACTCTATCACTTTTTTTTTAACAAATTTGCAAATAACGTCTTCTCATATGACAAAACATGGTTTATTTTTGTCTAAATTCCATGATATCGATAAAATCATTGGTTTTTTAAGAAGTGAACCATTATATTAGCAATCTTGAAAATGTTTTGATCAACTAAACTTACCATTTTGGATATAAATTCTTAGCCTCATACTTAATATGTGTTTATTTATGGATTATTAAAAGTATTTGAAATATATACACACATGGTCTTTTATTTTTATTTGTTCAAATCACTTTATCATGATAAATTATCCTGATGCTTAATAACAGATTTTTTGTGCATTTATTTACCCACTTTAGTTGTTTTTTTTTTTAAAGTTATTATTAAACATAATAGTAAGTGAATTTGTTTATTCAGTGGTCAGAATCGTCATTATTTTAAGTTTTGTAGAAATTGAAGTTTATATCGATATCATTTGTAAGAATTAAGAATGCCATAAATTGTACAAATCAACTCTCATGTTTCAATACACAATTGACAAAAAAACTATAACGAGCCTTCTGTTAAGTAAGCAAATATTTTTAATTGCATTTTATAAAATTGACCTTTTCAAAAAGTCCAATGCATGTATTATGATGCATAGATCTTTTACATTTTAATGATTCCTCTAAAACAACTCTGTGTTATTGTCTTGCTGCTAGAATAAACTCTATTAAATTTTGCAATGGCTTCTCTTTTGATTATATGTATAAAATGGTTGAATTCTTTCACGTAATATGTACTCCTACAATATATATTAATCCTGTGTTTATGAACTAATGAGATACACCTATGTATTTGTGTATATATTCTTTTTTGTCTTTTCAATCTATAGGTTAGTGAGCAATACTTTCATTCAGTCTTTTTTTCACTGATTAACTGCATCAATATATTTCATCCAAGGGATTCCTTATTCTAGCCATTCTCCATAATTTCTTTTGACAATAATGCCTAAAATTTTGAATATCTTTTCAAGAATCCACCAATACCATATGTTTTGGAAGCAAGCTCAAACTTCTGTACTTTTCACATTGTTTAGTTCCATTTTTTAAGGAACTGATATCAATATACTCTTCAAAATTTTAAGACACTTCTCCAGCCATATACATCTTATTTAGTAATTTATAAAGAACTATTTTTGCTTTTTTCTCATAAATTTATATCTCATCAAAGATTTAACTATTCCTACTGCTTTTCAAGCCTTCAATTCCTCAGAGGCTTTTTCAAATTGGTTCCTCATTATAATCCATTTGGCAATTCTTCTTCAATCATTGAATTACCCATTTTATTTATTAATACAATTCTTCTATATACATATGTTATCATTTTTAAATTTCATCTTGATCAACCAGCAGTTCACCTTCTTTGTTTCTAATTGTCTTTTAAGTCTAAACTGCATTTTAATATTATTATTCTGCTCAAACTGTTTTATCTTTTAATGTTATCATCTACATTTTTATAAGAATATTCTGTTTTCTTTTGTCTTAACAAAGTTTTTAAGCATTTTACCTTTTGCTTCTGCCACTTTGTACTGTTCTATTTCCTTGTTGTGGTCAAAATATGTTTGTTATTCATGATATATATATATATAATTTCCCCCTTTTTTCAAAGCATTTATCTACTGTTTGAATAAGTTCTTATGTTATTTCCCATCATTCATTTATATAATCATAATCAAATTTTTTAATGTGAAAACTTATCCATTCTCTCTCCAAGAAATTTATCTGAGACTCTTTATCTGATTTTCTCTTAGTTAGATTCCATTACTAGTAATTCTTTGTATATACTGAGAATTTATATGATGCATATGAGGCTTTATATCACAATAAGAGTGTTCTCAGCATCAACATTTATCTCTGAAAACATTTACACCAATTTAATTTGATTGCAAAAACAATTTTAAATTAAAATATAATCTAACTGATAACATCTACTATTTTCTGTAATTTTCCATATATGTCTTCTTTAATATGGGTGCTTAAAAAGTGTGTATACAACAATATAATCATGACTTCTTGACAAATCTTTTTCCTTTTTCATTTCTTATTCCAAAACGAAGACTTTCCACTATTATCTAAAGCATTTCAATCTTCCAAAATGAGTCAAAATTTACTAATCTTATAATTTTATATGTACAACTTAATTATATATTTCCTCAACCTGTTTATCTATATATTGATGCATGCATATAATTGCTTATCTACCATTACAAACATAGATTAATTCTGGCACTTGAAAAACAACAGCAACTTATTGTATATCTTTTTATTCAAGAGCCACCTATGTAAGTATGAGTAGTAAATGAACATTAGAGGCCACTAGAGCTGTTGACTCATTTTTGGCATCAGAATTCAACTCAATGATTTAAAGTCACTAGAATGAAACTTAATTGACTTGATTAAAATGGATTACCACAGTTAAAATTTCTAATCTTCAGTAGTATACATATAATGTAACATAGAATGTATATTAATCATAAAAGACTGAAGATATATTTAAATTTGGTCAATAAAAAAGTAATAGATATTTTAAAATAAATTCAAAATCAAAGAAAAAAAAAGAAATTCAGCATGTAAATTTTTTGGGATCACATAAAATGTAGAGAAAACAATAATTATAACAAAAGTAAAAATGTATCTGTAGATGAACTAAATTGAGAAAATCAAATAAAATTGTGGGAACAATAAATTAATGATATAAAAAACATAACTGTGAAATGGCAAAGAAGCAAGTAACAAACTCAAAGATATATGCTATAAAAGTAAAGTTGATGTTGAGAAAAAAGTTCTTTCAATAATATAGAAACAAATGCAGTAAATAAAATAAATTTAAAATCATATTTTTCTTTTTTTTAATCATGTGTTAAATTTATACCGTAACACATTTTAGCCTAAAATTGCACAAGATCTGCAAATAAAAAAATATATTATTTTACCTTTTCAAGCAAACAAGATATTTAAACTTATTAAATTTATAGTTGAATGCTAAGAACATATTTCAAATCTTTATTCTTGCCTTATTTAATCAAAACTGTCAGATGATTTGCACAGAATACCAATGAGCCAAGGCTGTGAATAATAAAGATATAAAGATCAACTATGAATAACCAATAAACACCTCCTGCTCCCTTGTAGAAAAAAATGATTTATTGAAAGCTATGTACTGTTTCTAGAACAAATAGTTTTTTCTGCTTCTTCTTTTCATTCTCAATTACTCAAGTTAGTGTAGAGCCCATTCATCAAGAGGCTCTCATGCTTTCAATTATCTCCCTGCAATAATTATATGATATTTTGATGCATCTACATGCTTAGCATTTCTGATCTTAATTTTTTTTACTTTCTTTAGCTAAATCTCTTAATAATTAAAAACGTAATGATAGGGACAAGCTTAGTAGGTTGGCTGTCCTTAGTTGTGATTTTTATTTAAGACAGTACAATCACTAATGAGACTGTTTGGAACTGGATTTGAGACAGAAGTTCTAGCTTGCAAAGATTTATATTAAGGCAGTCGTATTTAGGATGTTCATGCCTATCATGGAAGTAAATGCAGCCTAGAAAATATAGTCTAAAAATGACCAATCTTACACAATCTGGATAAATTGTAATAATCAGTGATTACATAATATGGTAATAAAAATAATATTAGTAATAAACTAGAAGGCAATGGTTTTACTAAAAATAAGTATTATAAATCTAATTTTTGCACAAATATAGGTACATGAAATGTGCAAACATTATTTGATACAACAGAGTGAAGGATTGCACTGATGTCTACGAAGCTGTCAAGAATTAAGATTGGTATGGTTGCTCTCCAAGTAAATCATATTGTGGAAGAAGAAAAGTTTAATAAAACTGATGGATGATTACAATTTTTTGGAAAAGTCAAAGAAATCAGTGAAAGAAAAATATATGGTATTGAATTTTTTTTAAAGTGTAATTTAGTATATATAGTTCTTGGAATTACTTGTATCAATGAAAATTAATGTACTTGTGCTCATTTTATCAATAAACATGTTATAGCCTTAGATTCATAGAATTTAGAGAAATAAAACTTTTATTCCTCATTAGACAGCATTATTACAGCAACACCATTAAAAATAATTTTTTTTGGAGACTTCAATGCCAAGAATTGATACAAATAGTAGACTTTGGCCAATATTTGGTAAAATGTAATTGGTGCTGCAAATTCAAATGGTCTGCTGTTATTAAATGTTTGCACAACACATAAACTGACTATTACATATAGTTTATTTAGATGGAAAATCCACTATAAAGAAATATGGTTGAATATACACTTAAAACAATAATATTTAATAGATTATATTATGTTAGAATTCAGAATACAAAAGAAATCTCTTGCTGGGTATATGATAGATACTTATTCTTCTATATTAAAATGATGGATGCATTCTGTCAGCAGTCATTAAACACAAATTTTTTATTTGGATTTTCAGGATTGTTACATTACTAAAGAATAGATTTTAATGAGTGTATTATGAATCCAAGTGAATCTATTTTTAGGTTCACTAAAAAGAAGGAATCATGATTGATTTTTGACATAATTTTATTATTAGTAATTAAAAGGAAACATTTAGCATTTTCAGTTTGATAGAATGATAAATTATATGTGAAAGCTCATAATAAATATTGAGATTTGATGGCAAAAATTTAGTAATTGATAGAAACTTTATATAGGAACAATGATATTTTAAAAAAATAGAAGAATTTTGATTACCTTCTGAATAATAAGAACTGAGATGATGGATTTTAATTTTATATCTATTTTATCTATCATTTAGATTTGGACAAAGATATAGTGAAAACAAAATACTATTGGATGTATTATTAAACATATATAATGTTATTTATTAATCTAGCTTTAGGTTTTTTAATTTGTAATAATAATTAGGAAATCACTCTTCTACACATGCACTGCATAGATTTTAAATATTTCAAAAATACTCTTTTTTCTAGATGCAAGATAAAGTCTTTTGGAAAGATAGAAATATTTAAAGACTATACAATACATGTGGAGAGGATGGTTCTCTAATCATTGTTACAAATTAAAAAACATAGAGCTATAAAAATAAATGACTCATTATATGTCAATCATTAAAAAAATAGCAAATGGGTTTAATATTAAAAATGTCAATCATTAAAAAAATAGCAAATGGAATTAAAAGTGATTAATTAAAGTCTTCACATTCGTATTTCTAAATGCTTAAGATTTGACTATACATATGTGCTTAAGTTAAAAAAATAGAGTGGACTCATTCTATCTTTACAAAAGACTTTATCTCTGTTTAGAAATAAGAGTATTTCTGAAATGTTTAAAATCAATACAGCACATGTGTAGAGGAGTGATTCCCTAGTCGTTGTCACAATTTTACAAATAGTAAAAGAATATAGAATGTGTTATGACATTTGTTCATTAATAACCATATTGATTTATGTAACAATTATTGTAAAAACTATATAAAAAAGAAAAATATTTTCATTTAAGGAGATTATGTGATGAGTTAGTAATAGCAAGTTAGTTGTATAAACTAGATTGCTTCATGGAGTTAATTAATGGAAATAATTTATATGAAAGAGGATTAACTTCGTTGCTAAGAAGTAAAATAGAATGATAATTAATATACTAGCTAATTAAATTTATGGATGAGTAATTAAAAATTCTTGGATCTCTAAGAGTCCTTTCTGAATGGTATTTTGTGTATCTCTTTGTCAGTTTAATTATTTAGTTAAAAGAGTAATTATAAATGGTAAATAATATAATTTAATATTTCAATAAAAATCTTTCATTAAAATTTTTGCTAAAAAATTTATTAAATAATACTGTGGACAAAACCCTCATTGTAAAAATTTTTGATCTAATATAAATGATTTTCATGTTTTAAAAATGATTATTTGTATCATTACTTTAAAAGTTGTTTGAAAAATTCACCAACAATTAGTTGTTTACTCCAGATTGATGAAATGCTTCTGTGCAAGAGGAAAAACTATAAGTAATTCATTTCATATAAATTTTAACTTTAACAGGACTTTTATTTTTAAAACAAAAGCACTCAAATATTTAGTTGTATATCACAATTATAATTTTCAAATGTTTTCATTCTTTGAAAATTAATTTTTATTTTATATTTAAATTGTTCATTTTACTTTATAAAATACATTATATCATATTTCTTATAAATTATTAAAAGTATCAGAATATTTTTTAAATATAGAAAGATCTAATCAAGGGGGAGAGATTAACTTGAATGCTGTTAGTTAAAGAGGCACTATTAAGTTTGATAAAACATATACAGATATAGCAGTCACTATTAAACAAGTATGGCTATTCTTCAAAATAAAAGAAAAAGAAAAGATAAAGCCACTCTAAAAATTAGTTTTGCAATGATTATATAAATACTATATAAATCAATCTGCAAAACAGAAATATGTCTCATGTATAACATGCTGGTCCTTTTTTTTCTATTTAATATTTTGCAGAGCTATTTCTTAATTTTATCAGCAAAAAAAAACATTTTTTCCCTGAAATATGTCAATACCCTAACTAATTATAGCTCTCTAATGTATCCACTATAGCAAATGTACTGTCAAGGATTTTGCCGAGAAAATATTTTCAGTCATAAATGTTTGGCTATCAGAGATTCTAGCACATAGCATTATAGACATAATTTTTGTCGCTAGGAAATTCATAAAAAGTAATGGAAGTAAAGAGTGGTTAATATATTGCATTTAGTGATTTAGTCAAAGCATATGATACAGTTAATCAAACAGGTAGGTTTATGGAGTTACTTAAAATTAATTGGTTGTTTATCAAAATTTATTTGTAGCAAACAGTTTTTATATAATGGAATGAGAAGAAGAGTTATAATTACAGGTGAAAAATCAAAAATATTTGAAATGGATACTAGTGTTAAACAAGGATGCATATTTTCTCCATTAGTTTTAATTTTTATGACAGTAATCTTTGGAACTGTTTATAATTGGCTTAATAAAATCAGAATCAAGATGTAATACAGTTTGATAGTGGAATTTTTAATTTGAATTGATTAAAAGCAAAAGCAAGAAATTCTATTGTTTGGGTTCTTGATTTATTGTATGCTTATTAGTGTGATATTTGTTTTCCTCTTCAAAAAGTCATTTACAGAATGTTGTTAATTATTTAAATGCACCATTTAAAGACCTTGATTTAATAAATAATGTTTAAAAAACTTCAATTTTTTTTATCATAGAAGAAAAATCTTCAGCAACTTTTTACTTAAATGTTTATCAACTTGAAAATTTTAACCAATTAAAAAATTGTTTTCTAAATAAAAAAATGGAATAAAATATTGAGATGTAGCATGGACTCCAGTATGCTGCTTATGCTTTAATAAGTTAATAGATAGTATATTTCTTCACAAGAAAATAACTTCTGCAACTAGTTTAGTTGTGTATAAATCTGTTATTTTATTATATTTATTATAGAGAAGTAAGACTTAAACACATTATTGGCATAATATAGGAGCAAATAGAGATGTTTTAATTAAAAATGCAATATAAAATTTTAAAAATACAATGAGAAAATCAAAGCAATCAATGTGTTTTTCAATTTTCTCAATATGACATTATAGAGTCCATTATTGTAAAATTACACCATTGGATTGGATGTATAAAACAAATAATTAATGCAAGGTGTTTTAAAAGGTTGTTTTATGATAAATTTGAGCAGTAATTAAATGAATTAATTTTTTTAATGTCATTAACTCTATATGACATAAAATCAGATTCATTAATGACTATAAAATTTTTAACCTTGTCAAATGAGGACATTCTTAATTTATTCATCTAAAATTAACATGGTAGATTATTGTGAATATAATTATTTTTAATTATTTACATATTTTTCAAATGCATATTATATTTTTATAATATTCCTTTACGATTTTACTTGATGGTTTTAATATACATATTAAGTATCAGATTCTAGTTTTAGCTTACTTATATGCACAGAAAGATAATATATAAAGTAACATTGTTATTTCTTTTCAATTTTATTTATGTAAGCAGATGGTATATATGACGCCGAGATTTAATTTTACATTCATTCAAAAATATAAACATATGCTGCTTGTTTATTTTTACAAACCTACATAATAATTAACTAATTATATTTTTATATGCAGCCACAGATTTATATATACATATAATATTAATAAAAATAACTTTTTCAAACTATAAATATAAAAATAGAAAATGACAACTTTTTGTGAGCACTGCTAATATCATTGTTTTTGACTTATTTGTTAGATAACAAAGTAAATGTAAAATGACCATTTAATTATTATCTGTATTAAAAGAGTTTGTTTACATCTGATGGTAGCTTGAATTTCACCCTTATTAACATTATTTACTTGCCTGTTAAAATCTATGAGAACTGAAATTGCAAATATAATTTTTTTTTTTTATTTGTATGGCTACCTAACGTATGGCAATATAAGACATTGAGAATACTTGGAGAGAAGAATCAGTTCTAGTTTCATGTATATAATTTAAAATCTAATACTAATATTATATATTTGACGTAGATGATAAAATAAGTATAAATGAGTATTTCTGTTAAAAAGATTATTATCTATATTGAAAAAGATTCTGTGTATCTGGTATGGGTTTGAGTCTTCCTTCTTTTTAATATCATGTATTTGTTTGCCCACTTTTATGAAAGCTGAAATTACAAATATAATAATCATTTATATTATCTTGATTACCTAAAAAATAAGTGTAGAATAGTGACATAGCATAGGGCTATAATGTTGTCATTTCTGGTTTATATGAAAACGGGTTGGGGACGACCTGACGTGGAGGAGGGGGGGGGGGGGGAGGCCAAGCTACTCGAGAAAAAAACGTGTTTTGCGCGAGTGATTCTCTGGACACGCGGAGGAACGAAGAAGGTCGGTGCTGGAAACAAAAGGAGCGCCCCTCGAAGAAAGCAAATCAAAGTGCGCGAAAAAGAGGAGCGAAAAGTAAAAAAAAAAATATATATATAACGGAAAAACGAAACAACAGAAATATCCAAAAGGTTCATACCCAAATAAAGCAACAGCCCAGCACTCCATTAGAGCCGACAACAGGGGAGAGTGCGGGGTGGAACGAGGGAAATAAGGGGAAAATGAAAAATGGGGTCCATGTTTTGGCGTTCGGGCGTTTGTCCATGTTATTGGATTAGTTTTGGGAAGCGGGGGTCCCCCGTCCTCCGGGGGGGCGGGAAAGGGGGGTTGGAGAGAGTTGAGGGCAGCCCTAGAAAAGGACATTCTGTGGGATTGAGAATCAATGGAGAAAGATTAAATTGATTTAAATTTTTTCGAGGATTCAAATTATTCTGAGATAAAATATTAAATGAATAATTTGATCATAAATAGAGAAGGAGGCGAAATTAAAAGTCCCAAAATTGGGGGAACATTAAAAAAAAGAATGAAAAAATAAAATATGTGAAATTAAATATATATAGAAAAAAAGTATTAATATTTATTAATTGATAAATAATTTGATATAAATTATATTTAAAATTGTAGATTTTGAAAATGGAAATAAAACAAAATAAAAATAATAATAAAGTTATAATTATATATGTAATTATTTATGGGTGAAAAAGAATATTGAAAAAAAAAAAAAAATTAATTATAAATTTATATATTATTATTTTGATGATGTAGAAATTTTTCTGTGTGAAAAAAAAGGTGGTCAAATATATTGAATTTAATAAATAAGTGGTATTAAAAAAATGAATGATTGTATTTATATATATATATATTAAAATACTACAATACATATTAGAAATTAAATAAAAATGCAAACACCATCTATATTTTAATTTTTAATTAAATTAAGTAGCTTCCAATTATTTCATTCACTGCTTATTATAAAAATCAAACGTTTCTTTTCAAGACATGAATGTTTTAAGAAAAACTTTTATCAGATGCATAAATAGTGTAATTCTTCAAAAAATTAATACAAAAAATTTATTCATATGCAATATTACAATTAAAATGAACTTTATTGATAAACAAAACTAATTCATTTTATTATTTAGCCAGTTTAAAATACATTGTAAGATGTGAGTTATTTAATCATGCTTTATTAAATAAAATTTGTTTGAATTGCAATATAAAAACAGTGTCTTTGTATGTACATGCGAATTAGTTAAACACCTAGTATGCATGGAAAAGAATTTCTTTGAAATACAATATGTCCTAAAGAATAATTGGTTGATGTTTTCAAAAAGCATTGATTGAAAAGGTAATGAAAGTAGAAACCAAAGGTACTAAAAAATCTAGACTAGCATTTTGAAATTATTAGTAAAGTTTGTTTAAATTTCAATATAATATAAAAACTTGACAATAAGATTTGTTTATATTCTAAGCTTTTTTTGTAACATGTATTGATGTCCTGAAAAGTGTTTAGCTGAACTAATTAAGTAAATAATAAAATCCATATTATGAATGATAATTATTTAATTTAGCTAAAGACAAATAAAAATGGGTTTAAAGTTTGATAATTACATATATGTATAAGTAAATATAATATTGCTCCAAAATGGAATCTCTAAAATAAATTATATTAAATAAATAATGAGAAGCAGTAATTGCCACTTTAGTATGAATAGAGAAGAGCATATATTAAAATTAAATAAGACTATAGATTTCTACAACTGAGCATCAAACTTGCCCATCATTTTTACTATTTTGTCAAAGCTTGCTATTTTCTCAACATATTTCATTAATAACATATTAATATTTGTAGATATGTATTGAATCTTGCATTTATTATATCAACTAAATTAATAATGCTTATTAATTAATATATAATGTTAATTTATTGAAAACAGGTTTAGTTATAACACAATTATTATTGGAATGTAGAAACTATTGTGAATTTATTTCACTTATAAAATATTAATAATAAATGAAATTATTAGTGTAAATTGTAAATTACATAAATTAAATAATAAGCACACATCATGCAATGGTGGTCGAGAGGTCAGCATGACTGCCTTGCACTATCAGGCAGTTGCCCGGGTTGTGGGTTCGTGTCCCAGCCAATGCTATGACATGTAAAAAATAATAATAATAATAATAATAATAATAATAATAATAATAATAATAATAATAATAATAATAATAATAATAATAATAATAATAATAATAATAATAATAATAATAATAATAATAATAATAATAATAATAATAATAATAATAATAATAATAAGCACATGGGTCAATCATATGCATGGACACGTTTATATATAAGCACATATACATTCACTTCATACCAGTTATATTCTCAATTTAAAAAAATTCTAGTCTTAAAATCAATGATACATTAAACATTGGTGAAATAGAGTAAACTTCATTATATTTAAATTCAAGCTTAAAAAATAGGATGTTGGGTATGATTGTTAAAGTCTTTAATTGATATTACTTTAGTGAATATGAGCACAATTCAGATGTTAAAGTAGATAGTTTACCTTTGCCGTTCTCTTAACCATTTAATATGATTTTATAGACACTTTATTTTTTATTTTATTGGACTTTCATAATTGAATGTTTGGGAGTTAATATTGACACAATAAAATAATTATTTTCTATTCTTTTAAGTGTGAATGTAAAGCCTGACAAAAAAAAGCAATTTATTGAAAATTACATTTATTATTTACTTTCAGTTTTTTTATTTATTAATATAAACTTTTTTAATCCAAAGTTGTATCAATTTCATAATCTTAAGACCACTTCCTTTTCAACTTTTATTTAATTCTTATAAACTGATTATAACCGAATATTATGAAAAGGTAAAATTGAAGTTCAAAAGTTTATAATGCACTAACAATGCTTTAGCAGATTATTTACAGAATCATAGTCCTGTTTAAAGTTTAGTAGTTAGAATTATGTCTACATATATAGATGTAGTTGCATGTAGTTTGATATGTAAATGAGGCTTAAGATGTAAATGCTGTATTTAAATGTTCCATTTTTTTGTCAATAGAACACATGAATCCTTTCTATTGATAGAATATGAATCATTTGCAATTGCCCAAGCCATTTTATATTTTCTTTTTCTGCTATTTCTTTTGGCATGGATTGTTCTCACATTAGTGGGAGTAAAGGTTTGACCCAAAATGAGTTTGTGACAAAGAAAGATTGATTTATATTCATTATTCTGTTTGGTTCTGTTTTACAATTATATGCTAGGAAATTCTTATATACATATTAAATTATGTTCATATGTATACGCATAGTCGTAAACTGCTAAATTGTAAATAGCACTATAATTTTGGTGTAATCTGATGAAACCATGCTTAGTCTATTATAAAACTTTTGAACTTGCAATTTTACCTTTTTCATAATACTCAATTATAAAAAGTTTATAAGAATTACATTATTTGATGAAAAGAGAAATAATCATTTAGAATTTTTATTTAATGAATTTGACAAGGAAGTAGAATTAATATTTCTAGTAAAAATTTGGTAATAATTTTGCTATAATTAGAAATAAAATTATTAATATTACTTGAAAATATGGATATAATCAATTCCTATTTTTAAATTGATTCTGATAGTATTTTTAAGGCAAGGTCATTTAATACTTTCTTTTATCTACCTTGTGAAAGTTATATGTCCATCCCAATTTGCAATTTTATAAATTATTGCATTAAATATAATCAGAATAGGTTTTGCATTATGACATCTAAATCTTTACATATAAGTTATTACCACTTTAGCAGTGATAATGTGAGATTTATGAAAGGGTGAAAGAATTGTTATTGATAACCAAAAACAATTTGGCATTAGCATTAATTATTTTTGATAATGTTTGTTGCAATTTTAGCAGTATTTTTTATATTAGTAATTTTGGGAAATAAAGTTACTTTAAATATCTCACTGATATAAAGATTTTTGATTTCTTGAATAAGGTTTGATTAAAGCTAAATTTTAGTTACTAGTAGTTTTTGTTTTTTATTAATACTTTCTTTATTTGGAATATTTTAATTATTAAAGCTTCACGATTAGATATCAATAAACATGGAATAAAGTAGCTGACATGCAAATATATCTCAATAACTCTAAATACAAACAGCCAGAAGTAATTCAGGAATTCTTTAATAGTAGATACCAAGATAAGTCAGCATCTCTGGATTATTAATAAAATGAAGGCAAATTCTTCCCTATTAAACCTGAACAACCACAACTAGTACATTATAAAATATTAAATTTATTGTTAGGAATTAGTTTTTTTTTAATATTTAAGATCTTTTTTACTTTAAATCCTGCAGACATTTCTATAAACTTCAATAATCAATGTTTTCAGTCGGTCGTAGTAAAAAAAAACCTTTCAGATTTGTATTTCTATTTATTATTGTTATCATTGGAAAATATATGCCTGCTTATCTCCTTGGCAAATTTCTTAATAGCGAAAATATTAGAGAGAAAAATTATTTTTATAATGAATTATGGTAATATTCTTAATAAGATATATATATATTTAAAAAATTGTTTACATTAAAAAAAATCAACACTACCTCTTTATATAATTTTTTCTTTCTCTGTAATATTACATTTTTCATGTTTTCTTTATATTAAGAAAGAAGAAGACACATTCGGTTTTAAACAAAGTAGATACAAAAATTTCCATTTCACTTAAAAAGAAATGGTGCGTTTCCTTACATCTTTCAAATTGAAACGAAATTACTATAATTTTTCTTTGATTATTTCCATCAAGTCAATAAAAATGATTTTTATCAAATACAAGGGAATTTTCTTTTCTGTCATAACTGATCAAGTTATGAATAATTATGTAAATTATATTATTATAATTTTTAAATTTATAAAGAAATATTGAAAGGGGATATAAATGTATTGGCGTTAAAAATGCATTAACAATTCATTAATTTAAAATTAAATTAATAAAATACCTAACACTCTACCTGCATTATCTAGAATAATGTTATTAGTTACAACCACCAACAAACAATGTTATATATACATATATAATAAGAAAAATTAGCCTTAAATAGCTCACTGCAGAATATAAGTCTCTTAAAGAAATAATGCAGAAGAAGTATCTATTCAACAGTCTTAGCAATTTTGGTGTGGAGAGATTTGCTAACTTTTATATCTTGTTTCAACTATTAGTGAAGAATATCTAGACATTCATTTACATGATGAGATGTTTATTTGAGATGGTTAAGGAGTGTCTATTTAAAGAAATTTCTAATCCTGATTGAAACCTAAATATTTTCATACTTTTACCTGACCTGAATTCAATCTCAGCTCATAGAAATAGTAATCTGATGACCTGCTATTACATCATGATACTCTTTCTTGTTAAAAAAAAAGCAATAATTTTGTTAAAGATTGGTTGAAACTAATTGTAAAGATGTTCTTGATTATGACCAAGAGTTAATTTCAGGATTACAATATCATTAGCAATATTTAATCTTCTTCTACACTTATTTATTTGTAAAAATGTAAATTTACTTCATAAATTGCAATAATTATAATGTAATGGATTTATAAAAAATAAAGCCATTGAAATATTAAAATGCATAAATTCATTGCATATTTCATTAAGTAAGAGATATTGCTTGAAATAGTCTGAAAAAGATGTTGTTTTTAAATAGTTAAATTATTTACAATAGATTTAATAGAATGTATAAACTTTATTAATTTTTATCTATCCATTTATCTATCTTTCTATCTATGTCTACAATAAAAAAGCAGAAAAAGTCACCAAATTAATGTCTTGTAACAAAATATAAACATTCTATAGCAGTGATCGTGAACCTATTGTGTGCCAGAGATGTCATATTCGAATCTTTTACTGGCATGCGAACTATTTATATATCATAATTTTTTTCAGCATTTTTTTTTTGTTGCTAAAATATGTACTAATAAAAATTTACTGTAAACTAAAGGTAAAATAAATAAATATTTTATTAGAATTAAATTTACAATTGAACTCTGATTAAAAACAATAAATTATGATATTTTATATCAAATAAAGTGATACTGGTATACTGTGGTATATTCTATAAACTTGTCAAATGATTCCAATAAAACTAGAAAGTAAACTCAGTAAAATATTTTATAACTCTTTGAAGTAAATTTTTTTCAAATCTAAAGTAAAAATAAACAAATTGTTTTTTGTCTATTTTTTTTCACCGAAACATGTTGAAACCATTCTTTTTTTTTAATATAATCAAAATTGCACCAAAGGAATGAAATGTGCAATCAATGCTATCAAATGACTTTTTTTTTGCTTGAAGTGTTGCAGTAAATGATAAACCTTTGTAAACTATTAAAGCTCATTTAAATTTACTTTTAAATAAATTTGTTACCATTATATTAATATGACTAATGAAAATAAAAAAACAAAAATTGTTAAGCAGTAGAGAATTTCAAAATTGGTGGACTGATGAGTATTGAATGATTAACAAACACACCAGGGTAGTATGTGTTTTATATCCTGGAACTTCTGTATTGAGAACATCATCAGTGAAACAGCATTATGAGACCAATCATAAATCATTCTGTGAAAAAAGTAAAGATGAACAAAAAATATATATTGCCCAAGCACTTAAAAAAATAAATATTCAATCAACATCTATAATGAAATTTATCAAAAATCATTCAAATATAACAGCTAATAGTTTTTTATTTCAAATGTAATTGCCAAAAACCTTTTATTGATGGAGAATATATGAAAGAATCTTGAATGAAATGTACACCATTCTTTTTGAAGATTTTGAAAACAAAACAAAAATTATTCAGAGCATAAAAGATTTATCATTGGCTAGAAATACAATTAAGGAAAGAATCCTGCAAATGGATAACAACATAACTTACCAACACAGAAGAGCTATAAAATCTTTTAGTATCATTTCTCTCTACCTTGATGAAAGTACAGACACAAATGAATCAACCTGTTTAGCTATTTTTATTCGCTATTGTGTTAGGAATAATATCAAAGAAGAATTGTTCAGTTTAACCTCATTAGTAATAACAACAAAAGGAATAGATATTTGCAACCCAGATGTTGACAAAATTGTATTAGTAATTACAGATGGTGCTTATGACTGGAAAAGAAAACAGTTTTTTCAGTTTATTTACCAGCCATATTTGACATTCAATTTTGGTTTTTCATTGCATTATACATCAGCAAGTTTTATGCACAAAGCAGCAGCAGCCACTGGATGATGTTATGAATGTTATGACTAAGTTAATTAATTTTATATATTCACATCGAGTGAGATGAACTTAGTATACTATGGTTCCTTAAGTAGAACAATGTCCAATGATTAAGTTAAGAAAAAGTTCTTGCAAAGATTCATCAGTATTTAAAAGAAAGTAGACTGTTTTTACATAAAGAGAAAATTATTGAAAAATATAATGAATTAATGGACGTTGAATGGCTTTCAAAATTAATGTTTTTACTGATATGTGTTCACATCTAAATGAATTAAATGTGAAACTGCAAGGTTATAATAAAATAATTGTTGTGATGTTTGATTTGATTAAAGCATTTGAAATTAAATTATTAATTATCAACTATGATGTTATTTTTTACACCTTCAAATATTTTCCAAATCTAAAAAAAGTTCTTGACTGATTTAGAATCTCATGAGAAACCAGATCAAGTAAAATTGACTTAAGACTTTTGTGCCATTATTAAATCGATAATTTATGAATGTTCAGATAATTTTCATAAATATCAACAATTTATTTTATACCCAGACATAATATCAATGGATAGTCTCAAGTTAAAAATTTTTGAGTGGCTTAATTTGAAAGATATGGAAGTACAATCAGTCGATTTTCAATCCAGTTCTATATGGAAACAGAAATTTGTTGACTTGAGCAATAAGTTAGAAACAATGGAAAATGATCAATTGTGGGATATATGTAAAAAGAATGCTGAAGATGAATTATTGACTGCCAGGAATGCTATTCCTGAAATATTTATGATTTTTTTTTCTATATATGCATGTGAATCAATCTTTTCAGAAACGAATTTAATTAAAGCCAGTTGGAGAAATAGAATGACAGATTAATCTAGTTCAGCATATACATTATTAAAAATGACAAAATATGACCCAGATATAAAATATTTGGCATCTAATGTACATCAGCAGAAACCTCATTAAATAATATCTATTTATGTTGATTTCATATGTTTATTTCCAAAATTTTATTTTAATTACTATTAATTGTTTACTATTACATTTTATCCAACTTGTGCTCTTCTAAATAAATATGGTTCACTTGTATTAAGCTTATTGAGAAATTTTGTTTAATAATAATAATAATAATAATAATAATAATAATAATAATAATAATAATAATAATAATATTATTATTATTATTAATATTAATATTAATATTAATAATAATAATAATAATAATAATTATTATTATTATTATTATTATTATTATTATTATTATTATTATTATTATTATTATTATTTTATAAACTTTTAAAAAACTGCAATAATTAAGTTGTTTATATTTTGCTGTAATAACTGTATTGTAGCCAATCATTCAATAAATATTTTTTGGAAATTTTTGGCACTCACATGCAAAAAGGTTGTCACCACTGCTCTACAGCATATATGGATTAATTACATAATGAAAGATTCACTTTAGAATCATTTCACACTTATTGTTTAATTTATAAAATTTTAATGTCTTGTAAATTGTATATGAAGATCTTAATACCTATGAATCATTTTTGATGTCATAATTATTTTAAATGATTCTAGTATGTAAAAACCTGAGTAATTAATTATATATAACTAAAAATTATGAAGGGAGATTAAAGAATCTTGCTTTCTTTATTATATCACTATCTAATGCAAATTATATCTTTTTAAAAATGATATTGAGTAAATTTATCATTTAACTATTTAGTAATATAAATTTTTTAGTTTTAAAATGTCTTTTGTTTTGTATCATATACACACACACATATATACATACTTACACACATATATATATAATTTTAATTTTAATTTTACTTTTATATGTAATGATTTTGCATACATATGTATATATGTATAACAAAATGGTATTTTTTTATCTTTTAATCATAAAGCTGAGTATACTTCTGATGCTGAGCACTATAATTACAGCATTCTTATTGTGTTGTGTTTTAAGAACGCTATGATTATGGTGCTTGATACTGAAAATGCACCCAGGTTTATGATTAAAAGATAAAAAAACCATTTTATTAACATATATATATATATATATCATATTATAGTATGCTCCCTATTTAAGATTTTATATTAAAAACAAATTTGTTTCCTCTTATTTATTTTTTATTCCTACATGAACTTTTTGGTTTTAAAATACAAATAAATATCAAGAGAATCACAATCAAAAATCAATTAAATTAGTTTAATTACATTATTTATTTGTATACATTTTTATTTAAATTAGTAAACATTTTTTTTTGTGAATTGGGAGTTCTTTATGTATATTCAATGTTAATAAATTTTGTAGAAAATTATTTAAGATATTTTTTTTTAAAATATTGATTTAATCCCTTGGAGTTTTAAATAGCTGTCAAATAGTGTGTGTGTGTGAGTGTGTGACTCTCTCTAAAAATATAAAGATAATCAGGTATCACATCATATGAAAGTTATTATAAAATGTCATAACAATGCTTGTCAGTCTAGCAATTCTAAAAGACTTTAATACATAAAAAAATTACTTCTATAACAACCTTTGGAAAGTGCAGACAACTTATTTGCCGATAAATTATATATATATAAAATTAAGAGCATGCAAATTAGCTCTAAACAAACTTTTTTTTTATTTATGATAAATGCTACTACAAGAAAAGTCATTCAAATCATTTTTATCTTGGATTGTCCCCATCCCCAGACCAGTTTCGACCTATGGGTCTCTTCAGTGAGGAGTTGGGACATTAGATTCAAAAAACCAACTCAAGCAAAGCATTTATTTAAAAGTTAATTGTTAGAAGAAGATCTAAACCGGTCTGGGTATGGGGACAATCCAAGATAAAAATGATTTGAATGCCTTCTCTTGTAGTAGCATTTATCATAAATAAATAAAAAAGCTTGTTTAGAGCTAATTTGCATGCTCTTAATTTTACATATTTGTAAGTGCAAGCTATATATAAGTCATGTGACATCTGACTATCTATATATATATATATATATATATATATATATATATATATATATCGATGAGCTAAAAATAAAGATGCCTGGCAAGAAACCAATAACGTGGGGAGAGATTTGATTGCTTGAACCTTTTCCAAAGTACTGCCCATATAACCATCAAGATTCCATCTACATTTGGTGGATATAATAGTCATCTTAATAAGAATTGAATTTAAAAAGCTTTAAGAAAATAAAAGATCATTCTATCTATAAAAATATTAAACTTACCATTATTAAAGGGAAATCATAAGGAACCATTGTTTACACTTATGCAGCTCGACCAAGCATGACATTACAAGAACTATTTGATCATCTTTCAATCAAAGAACAAGGACAATAAAATTTTTATGTAAGGCTAAAAATGATCTTGAAAGAATTCTAATTAAACTTAAAACATTTTGAATTTCATTTTGACCTCAAGAAAATTAAGACAAAAGTTGTTCACGGAGACTTTTAAACATAGGGCTATTAGTTGAATTTTTTTTATTATTCGGAATTCCCAAAAAATACTGTACACAACAGGTAAACTAATGTAATTTTTTTTTTTGAAACTGGATAGATAATTTGTATTTCATATTTATTTATTTCAACAAAAAAACACAAAGGTTTATTAATTAAATAATGGAAATAATAACATTTTAAGTATATTTAGATATTTAAATACTATGTTTCTGAGATAACTTGGCTCAATTTCTTCTTATTGCATCATTGGAGTTCATATTTATCATGTATTTAAAGATAATATTTTATTTAATTTTCTTGGCATCTAGTAATTTGTGGATAAGCTCATTTTATTATTTAATGTTGAAACATACATAAGCATGTAGAAATAGATAGATCATGAATTCATCTTTATTTAGTTAAAAGATATCTATCTCTAGGAAGTTTACATAGGGCTGCAGTTGATAAAAGAATAACTCTAAATTAGTTTGATATATTTTTGGTTGAGACTTAAAATATATTGTTGTGTAAATAACTTGGTACAATTAGCATAAGTATCAGTATTTGATCAAGAATCTAAGAAACATATATATAATAATAAATCTGATGTAAAGTCTAATATATTTAATGACTACTAACAGTATTTTTTTTAATTTCATATTTTTAGATATTCAACAGGAATTTATGAAAAGGATTAATCTGAATATTTATTTTCTTCATGTAAATACAACTATAAATTACAAAATATAATGAGAGTTTATTACAGTTAATAAAATCATCCTTTATTCATTCATACATTTAATTCTATTGTAAATAAAAATGGAAGTGATTTTTTGAATTTAATTTTGTACTCTGTTTTATTCATTTTACTCAATTATTATAATTGATTTTAGTCACACGTCATTCTTACAAGTTCAATATTATATTTACCCTTGAGATTAAAGATTATTTGATCACTTA
Source organism: Epiperipatus broadwayi (assembly GCA_028023455.1). Classification (NCBI taxonomy): domain Eukaryota; kingdom Metazoa; phylum Onychophora; class Udeonychophora; order Euonychophora; family Peripatidae; genus Epiperipatus; species Epiperipatus broadwayi. The sequence continues at coordinate 6,134,306 of JAQFVV010012423.1, forward strand.
GATATATTTTGAAATTAATGAATTAGCTTCTTCAATTCCAGAATATATTATTAAACCCTTTATATAAGCAACTTTGGATAAATAAAAAGTGTTATTACCATCCCTCATACTCACTTTTATGGAAATTGGCAAAGCTTTTTTACCTTTCTGTTTTATTAGAGATTATATTTAGCTTTTCATCCATATCAATACAGAATTTGATGCTCTCCTTTTTGGATGCATAAATTAAAGGATTCATTATTACCACCATTTACCATTATAGAATTTGCCACACAAATTCATGAGACTATTAAATAAAACAAACATTCATCAACATTTATTGTTATAGAATTTGGCACACATCATGCTGGCTCAATAAATATATCTAATAGCCTAAATATGTTTCTTTTATAGATATGTGACTTAATAAATGAGTTGTAATTTCATGATAGTAATAAAATATTTTGCAATATAAATAAATAATTTTATATAAAACATTTTTCTTTTGTATAAAATAAATGATAATTTTAATTTAAAAGATGTTTTTCAAAAATAGTAACAATTAAAGGTAAATAGATTTTGTTTTATTACTTGTTTTGTTTGATGTCTTAATTTACAGGCAATAACAGAAGATAAAGCAAGCCCCTAACTACTTTGTGACCCTTTGGTAAATATATTGTACCAATATTGATATTGGCACATGATAATTTATCTAAAAAAGTTATTAAAATAATTTTTCATAAAAGAGTTTGAAATAAAAGTTAGAAAATAATTGATTAAAAGGGGGGGAAGGGGGAGTTTTGGTTAGAAAAGATAAACTAAAAGTTTTATAAAAAGAAGTAGAGTTTATTATTATTAGTCAAAATATAATTTAAAGTTTTAAAAAAATACAAATCTCTTTTCATTCAAATTAAAGAAAAAAGTAATTTTAAAACTAGTTATATATGTGCGATTGTAAATAAAAATAAATGTATGCGTATTAAATAAATATTAAAAAATAAATGGAAGTTGTCATTAAAAAACAAAGCAATGGCTATTAATTAAAATATAAAACAACATGTTTTTCATGGCTATTATTAATTAAACGATCTTCCAAAACACATTGTCAAAACATTATAAATGGAATTTTGACAACAGATATTGCCGGAGGATATTGAAAAGAAAAACACTTCACAGGTATAAATAGTAAAATTTTATCAGATAATCAGTTCAGTTCAAAAATTAATTGAGTCAGTTAAGTCAGGACAATCAGTTGAGTTAACTGTATCCAGAAACAAAATGCAGTGCTGAGCAGCTTTTGGGAACACACATCTTTCTCCAGTAGTCAAATAAGATCAGCAATATCTGCCCATGAAATAATGTCAGCGTAACATCTTAGAAAATCTCTGTCAGTATCATAGTAATAATCATGAATAATAAGGAAACTCATCAAGAAAATATCCCAGCCAGCTGGAAGAAGCAGCAAACAAGAAGAAAACAAAGTTCTAAATCTACGTTCAAAATCCTAGGTAAACATTTGCTTATTTTCATTTATACCATAATAGCCATTGCATTAAAATTCATAAAGCCTCCAGAGACAAGTAATTTGAACTCTATAATCATGTATAAAATGAACTATTGATGTGCGTGTTTGTGAATGTTATATGATTTTATAAACATCAAACATTATTTATGCTTTTCATAAGATATATATTATAGTGTGTTAATTTAAAATTTGTGTGTGTTATATTAGTTTAAAAAAAATTTATAAAGATGTTTAAATTTAGTAAATTAATGTTAGTTAATAAATTGTCTTAAAATTTAAACTCTATTTGTCGGTCAATTCTTTTTATCAATTCTTTTATAAATCTTTATCAATACTTTTCACCACTAATTATGTATAATCTATTAGTGATTACAAACAACTGAGCTAGTTGTGACTATTTAGGCATTGAGTTAGTGGCCATTGCTCAAAGTGTGTTATTTATTCATTTTTGAATAGATAACTGGCACCTGTGTTTTTACACAAACAAAAACAAGTGCTTTGAATGTGGTGTTGAACTCAACAGCCGAGAAGAAACTATGTCCTGGAAATGTAATGCTAGTTATATATTTTATACATATTCTCTGAATATGTTCTTCTCTGCCTAAGAGACCGAGGTTTTGATGTCCCATATTCCAACCCGGTACAATATATTTGTTAAGAATATTTTTTTCTGTTAATATTTATTCATTATACTAAAGTTAATGACTTTTTTAAAATTATGACTGGTATTAAGGACAATATGTCAGAAAGGTCTAACTTTAATAATCATTTAGAGATGACGAAAATGGTTCAAATTATAGTAAACAACCTTGAGGCTATTAAAATTAAAATTGATGTTAAGTCAAAAAACTTAAAGGCTACATTAGATACCAATACTAAAAATTTTGAAACTCAAAGCTAAAATGGATGCAATTTTAAAGTAGATGAATTCTAAAATGAATGTTAATTCAAAAGGATTGAGAAGGGATTTGGTAGCTGAATTGAATACTAAGATACCAAATTAGAGAATAGCTAAAAATTAAGACAATATTGTCTAACTTAGAAGGATCAAGATTTGAAATTAATAATAAGATTTGAAATTACTAATAAGTTAGATAAGATAAAGAAAGGTGTTGGAAATTAGGTTTATTCACTTTCATCATGAGTTTTTAGAATTTCATAATGAAAGGGAGGCTAAATTTGTAGACTATAGAAAATTGAGAACTAACACTGAAACCTGATTGAAGAAAGCAGAGTATTCTTTTCAAAATCTAGGTTTATCTTTATTCCAGAAATAAGAATGACATGTCAGTAAATGTAGTGATGATAAAAATAAAAATAGATGATATGAAAAATGATAATCCTAAAGTTAAAAATATCTTTGATTATTTCAAATGGCAAGTTTAATAAAAATAACATTTTTGATATTGATAATTCTTCTCATGATGAAAACATTTATTTTGGTAGATGAACTTCTTTTAGAAGAGGATTATATAATAAGTTTAAAGAATGGTGACCATTTTATGTAGATAGTAATAATGAATTTCATGGTTTATTTTTTTGAGATAATAAATTTTAAAGTGTTAGTGGTTTTGTTTCCACAAAACACATAGTTGTGAATATAAAATTTTAAGTTATAAGAGAAATTTGAAAGCTGATAAAAATTTAGGATCATTACATGAGCAAGATTTTTATAAAGTTTTGCAAGTAATATATATTTTAATGATTTAAATGTAAAGATCCATTATAACCAGATATATGATCATAAAAAATTACTTAAGGAGCAAAATATAGTAGGGATATTCAGCTCATGTCATTTTGTATCATATGACAACTGAGCACACATGAAGTGTTTAATTTATAGTAATGTTGGTTTTAGAAATATAACATACTATCAAGGCAACATGAAACATATAAATAATTACAAATATAGTCATAAATCTTTAGGTTGTAAAGTTGGAGAATTAAGGTCAGCTATTCCTGATAATAAATTTTATCTGGTATTGAGAATCTATATTTTTAGGTAAAGTAAAGACTAATTATATTAATCTAAATTTATATAGAATGTGTCATACACAGGATTTCTATTATAAATGTCTGACGAGGATGAAAGTAAAAATTATAATGTTTCTCTTATTAATTCTCATTATTTTTAAGACGACATCTACGTATTTGAGATCTTAATTATGAGGGAGGGATATTAAGATTCTGTAATTTGATGCCTATGATAATATTATAATGTAGCACATTTTATTCATTTTGGTTATTAGTTAAATATATTTATTGTATTGTTGTTATAAATGATGATCAATTGTTTATCTAAGCTGTTTAATCTAATATATAGATATATCTACTCAAATTTTGATGTTATTCAAAAATATTACAGTTTTAAAGATCCTATATTGCTTATCTTATTCTAGCTTAATCTAACATATATCAAGTGCATTATTTGTTCCAAGTTAATTCAGATAGAGTTTTGCCGATGTAGACCTGAGTAAAGTTGACTATTGATAAAATAAAACTTATGTATTTATTGGATTATTTAAGTGAATTATTCTTTCTGAATTTAGTGGTAAATTAATTAATGGATCAGCAGAGCAAATGCAAAAAATTTCTATAATCTATATGAAGGTCTCTATAAAATATTAAAAAGAATAGGTGAAAATGTGTTTGTAGTTGACACATCTAGTCGGCCAAAAGAACTTATAATGCCCAGAATTTAAGATCTGTGTATCTTGAGGAATAAAAGAAAATAATTAATCAAATCTGTATAAAATAATGTTGACATTTATAAAACTAAATTGATAAAGAAATGTTATAATTTTAAATTTCTGTTTATTTGAGCTTTCTTAAAATAAAAAAGTAGTTTTAAGTAGTCATTTGTTTAAAAGTTAAGAAAATAGACTAAGTGTTAGTGAAATTATGTTAAAAGAACTTACCTAAGAGTAAAAAGTTTAAAGTAGTAATATTGTCCATAGGATTTTTTTAAACATTTTTCCTCTAAGTGAGAAGGAATATAATAGAATCCCATTGAAAAATTGTTTTCCTTGTGTCTATTTTTAATTTCCACGTGAATTTGTTTGTTTTAAATTCTTTTATAATAGTAGTAGTAGCAGTAGTAGGAGGAGTAGCAGTAGTGGTAGCAGTAGCAGCAGTAGCAGTAGTAGTAGTAGTGATAGCAGTAGCCATAGCTGTAACCATAGCAGTAGCAGTAGCAGCAGCAGTAGCAGTAAAGGGCAGACAACAAGATGGGTGAGAAAGGTAATGTGGTATGCAAAGGATTTGGATACAGAATTTATATCAGTATACTTCTATAAAAGGTAGGATAATTGTGTTAGGAGGATTGTTGAGTGTTATAGTGGTAAACAATGAGATTAAAAAATAGATGCATTAATAAAGAATAGGAAGTTGGAGAGATGGAGAACTAGTATGGAGAGTAAAAAGAGTTTGTATATACATAGAAGTAAATGGAACATTGGGTGTGAGTTAATTTATGATAATAGTAAGAAAAGTAGCTTATTGTTTAAGGCTTGAATGGGATCTTTAACAAGAGAATATGCATGTAAATGAAAAAAATATGGGTGATTTAGTTTGAAAATTGTATAAGGAAGATATAGAAAATATTAGGTATCTGTTGATTGAATGTAAATGCTTAAGAAATGGTACAAATAAAGAAGTTATGGAAAAGCAAATATGAACAAAGGGATTATACAGAAAGTGGGTTATTGGTTTTTATGTGGGGTTTGGGAAAAGATAATGTGGATTTAGATATAAAGGCCATAGAGTGGACAAAGATTATGTTGTGGAAATGGGATGGAGCAGATTATGGGAAAGTTTAGGGTGGGGAATGAAAGGAGGAGATAAAGTGTCTAACAGGTTTCTTTGGGCATAGTTGCTGAGATATTCCTGACTCTGTTTAAGGAGAAGTGATTACATCACATCACAGTAGTAGCAGCAGCAACAGTGGCAGTAGCAGCAGCAGCAGTAGCAGTAGTAGCAGTAGTAGTGGCAGCAGTAGTAGTAGCAGTAGTAGCAGCAATAGTAGTAGCAGCAGCAGTAGCAGTAGTAGTAGTAGTAATTTGGATTATTTCTTTAAATACAAATAAATTATTCAAGTAAATCATGAATAAATATCAAAAAAATTACAATCATAAATCAAATATCTATATTATCTATTTGCATATACCCTTATTTAAATTAGTAAATATTTTTATGGATTGGGTGTTCTTTATATATATTTAATGCTAATAAATTTTGTATAAAATTATTTAAGATATTTTTAAAGAATGTATATTGATGTAATCTTTGGGAGTTCTATAAATATATAGTATGTGTTGTATAAATATATAAACAACCAGTTATTACATCACATGAAAGTTGTTCTAAAGATATCATAACAATACTTATGTCAGTGCAGTGATTCTAAAAGTTCTTAATCTTTGAAAGGTGTTGATAATTAATTTTCTCATACATTAAAATATATATTGATGAGTGAAACATAACAATGTCCAGCTAGGATTCAATAAAGTGAAGAGGAGGTTTGATTGTCTAACTACTTTCCAAAGTATTGCCCATATATCCATCAAGATTTCATCTACAATTAGAGATAATACTGGTCATCTTAATAGTAATCACAAAAAAAATCTGAAGAAAATAAAAGATTGTTCTACTTATGTAAACAGGAAACTTACCATTATTAAATGAAACTCTCAAAAAACAGTTGTTTCAAACTGGATGGCTCAACCAAGCATGACATTCCAAGAACTATTCAATCATTATGTCAATTAAAGAACAAAAACAATAGACTCTTATGTATGGGTAAAAATCATCTTGATAAAATTCAAACTGCTTTTAAAACATTTTAAATTTATTTTTGATTTGAGAAAAGTAAGACAAAAGAAATAATTCATAAAAATTTTTAAATATTGGATTTTAGTTGAATTTTAATAAAAGCCAAATAATCATCAATCCACTGCAGGATGAATGTCTCTCCAAAATCAAACTATATTCTCTGAATCAAACTATATTCTCTGATCTTTAGATTCTCTGCTCCACATCACCCCTGCACACTTTTTATTTCATCCATCCATCTCACATGTGATCTCTTTCTGGATCTTTTACAATCTCTTGAAATCCAGTTGAAGATTTCAATTGTTTATCTATTATCATCTCTTCTAGCAATATTTCCAATCCAACTCCACTTCAGTCTTTTAATTTTTTCAATGAGATCAATAATACCTATTTGTTCTCTTACCCATATACTGAAATTTGATCTCTTCTTGTTACTTCCAACATGCATCTCTCCATACTTCTTTCAGTGGTCTGAAGTCGGTATTGCTCTTCTTTTAAGTGTCCAATTTTCAGATCCATAAGTAAGAACTGGTAAAACATATTTATTAAAAACCTTTATTTTCAAACATATAGACATATTTCCTTTTAGTATCTTTCTACCAAAAAAACATCATCCAAGTTTAAATCTATGATTAATTTCATCCATTATGTTTCCATCTGTATTAATAACTTGACCAACATATTTGTAGCAATTAACTTCTTCTAACTTATCATATTTTATCTTTATTTTCATATTTTGAGAAAATCCAGAAAACATTACTTTAGTCTTTTTAACATTTATTTTTAGTCCTACTTTCATCTGATAATTCCTGCAACTTTTTAACATTATTTTTAGTCCTACTTTGCTACTTTTACCTGATAACTTCTGCAACATTTCCTGCAGCTCTAAAGCATTATTTGCAAAAAAAAATACATCATCTGCAAAATCTAAATGACTTAAAATTATCTCCATTTACTTTCACTCCTTTACATTTCCATTTTAATCCACAAATTACTTCTTGCAGCACAGCTGTAAAAGGTTTTGGAAATATAGAGTCACCCTGTCTTACATCCTTCTCAATATTGACTTTCTGAGTATCATTATGTAATCTAATTGTTACTGTTGCATTTTTATAAATATTCTTTAAAATATGACAATGTCTTACTGTTGCATTTTTATAAATATTCTTTAAAATATGACAATGTCCTGGATCTATTCCTTGATGATCCAATGCTTTAATCACTGAAGAAATGTTTATAGAATCAAATGCCTTTTCATAATCTACAAATCCAAAGCATAATAGCAACTCATATTAATTTGTCCTTTTTATAACTTCTCTCAATATCTGGATATGATATACTATACTAAAACCACTTTTAAATCCAGCTTGTTCTCTTGGTTGGTGGAAACCCAATGTTCTCTGTAGATGAGTTGTAATTATTTTGGTAAAAAAATTGTATAAAACTGATAAATAGCTGATATGTCTGTAATTTCTAATATCTTCTTTATAACTTTTTTAAATATTAATATTAATACTGCATTCTTCCAATAATCTGGTACATCTTTATCCTTTAGACATTTGGTATATAACTTTGCTAAAAAAAATCAATTTCTTCACCTGTTTCTTTTAATATATCATTACCTGAAGCCTTTTCTTTCTTCATAAATTTAAGTGCATGTCTCACTTCTTCATTTAAAATTCTGGGAAATTTGGGAGATAAAATAGATATATGAGCTACTTGTTTTTATTGCTATATAATTCTTGATAGAAATCTTCTACCCATTTCATGATGTCATCTCTTTTTTATAATAGTTTCATCTTTTATCTTTATTGCAGATATAAATTTCCTACCAATCCCAAAATGTTGTTTTACATTCTTTAGACTTTTATTCTATTCACAGCTTTCCTTGCTAGTTTACAGTTATACTTTCATATATCATTTTCATCTCTTTTCCACACCATTTTACAGAATTAAAGGTATTCAATCCTTTTTTAATGTATAATTTTTGTATATCTTCATATTTTTTTCTTTTCTTCATAAATTCTCTAGTCTCAGTAGAAATTTTATTGGTCAATTGCTGTTATTTTTTACTGGCTATATTTGTTGCAGTTTTTAAAAGTGTATCACTTATTTTCCTATTAATGACATTCAAATCTGAATCATGTTCAAAATCTATTAATACTTGAAACCAATTTCTAAGTTCTAATTTAAATTCATTAGAATGTTTCTGAAGATTAGGAATATCAACTGTAAATGTTTTTTTTAATAATTTTTGTCTCTCTAGTTTTGCATTAACGCATATCTTACATCTTACTAATTGATGATCACTTTCCATGTTAAATTTATTAAGAACATTACAATCTTAAAATATGTATTTTCTGTTAGTCAAAATATAATCCAATTCTGCTGTATCTTCATTTGGATGCTTCCATATCCATTTCCTTCTAATATTTTTTTCAAAAGAGGAATTCATAATATAAAGTTTTTCTTGTTCTGCAAATTCCACAAGTCTATAACCTCTCTCATTTTTATTACCATAACCAAAATTACCTACAGCACTTTCATCTTTCTTTTGTTTACCAATTCTGGCATTAAAGTCTCCCATAACAATTTTAAAATGTTGTTTACTCTGATAAAAAGCCTTTTGTACATCCATATAAAAATCTTCTACTACTTCATCACTATGAGAACTTGTTTGGGCATAAACCTGAATCATCTGTATTTGGTATCTGCTATTAAGGTGTATAACTAATCTTGACACTCTGTATGACACACTATCAATCTCCACAATGTTGTTCTTCCACTTTTTATTTATAACGAATCCTACTCTACTTGTATTTCCAATATTTGTGCCTTTACAGGAGAGTACATGTCCACTTTTTAAATCAATTGTCTCTTCACTTTTTCTTCTAACTTCACAAAGTCGAATAATGTTCCATTTAATATAAGGCAGTTCTTCTAATTCTTTCAATCTTCCTTTACTTTAAAGTAATCTGCAATTGTAAATACCTAAATAAAAAATAAGTCATCAAGTGGCAGCCTGGGTCCACAATCGAGATTCTTAGCACCCTCTGACTTCTGCCACCAACCTCTGCCTTGTTTGATGACTTTACAACCTCCTGGGAATAAAGGCCATGATTTATTTTTGTCTGTCATGATTGTATATATCTATTGGAAAAATATTGATCATTTACACAAACATTTATTCTGCCTTATCAGACAACTGAGAAGAAAAACCATTGTGTTTCTTGAACTTAAACTCAGAGGTAAAATCCAGTAAACTCACCATGCTGGATAATGAATTTTGGTGATCAGCACATCCAGGTCAGTATACTATATAAATAATCACATAGTAATAACAGCTGCAATGACAAGAACATATGGAGTGGACCTTAGGAATTTGCCCTGCTCAGCTTCTTTAAGGCCTCCAAGAGAAATCAAAGGGTCTCCTTTTAGTTAATAGTAAACTTTTTTCTGCAGCCAATGTTGTTTATATATATATATATATATATATATATATATATATATATATATATATATATCTGTATTTTTATATTGGACTATTTCCATCATCTAATATGTGTGTTGAATGTCTTTAGAAAAGTTTAATTTTTAGTTAAATATTCCAAATGCATTCAACTGTTAGTAATATCACAGCAAACAGGTTAGTATATGCACCAACTGTTAGTAATATCACAGCAAACAAATGTTAATAATATCACAGCAAACAGGTTAGTATATGCACTAACTGTTAGTAATATCACAGCAAACAGGTTAGTATATGCACAACGTTTCGAGAGGTATTTTTCTCCCCTCTTCTTCAGGTGTTGCTGGCCTGACCAGTGATAGTACTAGCATGGGATTCGAACCTGGGTCCTTAGATTCTTGATTATTGAAATTTAAGGTAACGCTCTAACCAACTGAGCCATCCTGCCAAAGGCAACAGTATGTAGTAATTTCATATACTTATCTATGAGGTTCCTCCTGATTTCTCCACTTTTTCCTCAGAGCAAAGTTGATTAGTGATTTCCATACATTATGTATAGTCACACTAGGTTGGCTTATGGGATTTTTTGCCATTGTCATGTGAGCAGCTTCTTTAAATTTTCTTCTTTGTACCTTTTCTTCTTTATCCAATATTTTTGTATTTTCCCAATTGAACGTATGTTCATTGGTCCATACATGGTCTGCTACCTTAGACACATCTGTTTTCTCTCTTCTAATCATCAGTTTATGTTCTTGCAAGCGCTTTTGAATGGGACGGCTGGTCTCACCAATATATGTTCTTCCACATTCACATGGTATTTCATAGATGCAGTTTTTTCTTTGCAGCATTTCAAGTTTAGGCTTTGTAGATGTTAGAATTCCTCATAGTGTGGTATGGCTCTGAAAAGCTGTTCTGATGTTATACTGATTGCAGATTTTCCTTAATTTGTCTGCTATTTTTGGAATGTATGGATACACTACAGTACCAATAATTGTCTTTTCTCTTGATGGTTCTTTTTGTTGTCTGTTTAATGTTTTCTTAATAACAGCTGATGGATAACCATTTTTCTTAAGAGTTTGTTCTATATAGATCTTTTCTTTTTCCAAATCACCAGTTTCTGAACAAACTTCTTTTGCTCTGTTCCACAGTGATAGTATAACTCCATGTTTTGTGTTTCTGGTGTGATTAGATGTATAGGCTAGGTATTTTCCTGTATGTGTAGGTTTTCGGTAAACTGTAGTTTTGATTTTGCCATGAGGGAGTCTTGTTACAAGAACATCTAAGAATGCCAATTTTTGTTCTTGTTCTGGTTCTATTGTAAATTTAATTGAAGGGGATATGTTGTTGATGTGTGTCCAGAAAGTTTGTAGCAATGCTTCACCATGTGGCCATACAACAAATGTATCATCCACATAGCGAAGCCAAACTTTAGGTGGATAAGGAGTAGTTTTTATGGCTGTGGTTTCAAGTTCTTCCATGTAAATATTGCTAATCAGGGGAGACAATGGTGAGCCCATAGCCATTCCTTGATTTTGTTGGAAGAACTCTGTGTTATATTGAAAGTAGGTTGTTTTTATACAGAAAGTTAATAGTTCCATTATGCTATCAATAGGAAGAGCTGTTCTGGTTTGTAAACTATTATCATCATTTAACCTTTTTCTTACAATAGACAATGCTTCTTCACATGGTACATTTGTGAATAAACTTTCCACATCAAAGCTTACCAGTAAGTCAGTTCTTTCAATTTTCATGTTCTTGATTAATTCTACAAAGTGTCTAGAATCCCTGACAAATGATTGGGTCTTGCATGCCAAAGGACTTAGAACTTTGAGAAGAAATCTTGCCAAATTCTGGCAAGGTGAATCTCTAGAACTAACAATAGGTCGTAATGGAACATGATCCTTATGGATTTTAGGTAGACCATAAAGATGAGGAATTTTGCTGAAATATGATGTTATTTTACTCTTTTCTGAATCAGTGAAGTACTTGCGATGCTTTCTGAGTAATGCTTGTAACTTTGTTTCCGTACTTGGTATCGGATCTTTTGCCACTTTTCTATATTGGCCTGCTGTGAGGAGTTCTTGTATTTTGTTGTCATAATCAGTTGTATCCATTACAACTGTTGCATTGCCTTTGTCAGCAGGGAGAATAATTATAGATTTATCTGCTTTGAGAGATTTAATTGCTTTCCTCTCCCCATAGGATATGTTTGACTGCAATTTTTGTTGCTTGTCAAGTGTTCTTTTTATTCTCCAGCGTAATTCTGCTGCTTCTTCTAAAGGCAATTTTTGAGTGACTTCCTCAGTGGCTGCCATTATATCTAATAAGGGGATATTAGATGGTGTTACAGCAAAGTTTAATCCTCTTTCAAGAACAGAAATTTCAGTATCTGTTAGATGTTTAGAACTTAGATTTTTAATAGATGAAGCTGTTACATTGCTTGGTACATTATGATTTTTGATATGCCCATGTAGGTTAGCAAGTTTTTTCTTTTGACATTCTTTTATTTTTCATGTAATATAGAATATGATTTTCTTACTGCTTGAAAAACTCTCATGTAGTCATCGTCAGTAAGTTTATTTTTTAGAAGACATTCTACAGTATTAATTGAATGCATTGTTTGATACTTAGAAAACCTTTGAGCATTTATTCTTTCTCTTAACAGAGCTTCACTTGCTCTTTGAGTAATTTTCTCAGCTCTCTGAGAGTGAATTGGAGGTTTTAGTTGCAAACCTTTAGGAATTATCCCTTCCGATTTACATTTACATAAATGATGATAATAGTTTACAAACCAGAACAGCTCTTCCTATTGATAGCATAATGGAACTATTAACTTTCTGTATAAAAACAACCTACTTTCAATATAACACAGAGTTCTTCCAACAAAATCAAGGAATGGCTATGGGCTCACCATTGTCTCCCCTGATTAGCAATATTTATATGGAAGAACTTGAAACCACAGCCATAAAAACTACTCCTTATCCACCTAAAGTTTGGCTTCGCTATGTGGATGATACATTTGTTGTATGGCCACATGGTGAAGCATTGCTACAAACTTTCTGGACACACATCAACAACATATCCCCTTCAATTAAATTTACAATAGAACCAGAACAAGAACAAAAATTGGCATTCTTAGATGTTCTTGTAACAAGACTCCCTCATGGCAAAATCAAAACTACAGTTTACCTAAAACCTACACATACAGGAAAATACCTAGCCTATACATCTAATCACACCAGAAACACAAAACATGGAGTTATACTATCACTGTGGAACAGAGCAAAAGAAGTTTGTTCAGAAACTGGTGATTTGGAAAAAGAAAAGATCTATATAGAACAAACTCTTAAGAAAAATGGTTATCCATCAGCTGTTATTAAGAAAACATTAAACAGACAACAAAAAGAACCATCAAGAGAAAAACAATTATTGGTACTGTAGTGTATCCATACATTCCAAAAATAGCAGACAAATTAAGGAAAATCTGCAATCAGTATAACATCAGAACAGCTTTTCAGAGCCATACCACACTACGAGGAATTCTAACATCTACAAAGCCTAAACTTGAAATGCTGCAAAGAAAAAACTGCATCTATGAAATACCATGTGAATGTGGAAGAACATATATTGGTGAGACCAGTCGTCCCATTGAAAAGCGCTTGCAAGAACATAAACTGATGATTAGAAGAGAGAAAACAGATGTGTCTAAGGTAGCAGACCATGTATGGACCAATGAACATACGTTCAATTGGGAAAATACAAAAATATTGGATAAAGAAGAAAAGGTACAAAGAAGAAAATTTAAAGAAGCTGCTCACATGACAATGGCAAAAAATCCCATAAGCCAACCTAGTGTGACTATACATAATGTATGGAAATCACTAATCAACTTTGCTCTGAGGAAAAAGTGGAGAAATCAGGAGGAACCTCATAGATAAGTATATGAAATTACTACATACTGTTGCCTTTGGCAGGATGGCTCAGTTGGTTAGAGCGTTACCTTAAATTTCAATAATCAAGAATCTAAGGACCCAGGTTCGAATCCCATGCTAGTACTGTCACTGGTCAGGCCAGCAACACCTGAAGAAGAGGGGAGAAAAATACCTCTCGAAACGTTGTGCATATACTAACCTGTTTGCTGTGATATTACTAACAGTTAGTGCATATACTAACCTGTTTGCTGTGATATTACTAACAGTTGGTGCATATACTAACCTGTTTGCTGTGATATTACTAACAGTTGAATGAATTTGGAATATTTAACTAAAAATTAAACTTTTCTAAAGACATTCAACACACATATTAGATGATGGAAATAGTCCAATATAAAAATACAGCTAGAACACCATCATCACAAACCTTCAGAAAAACACTAATATATATATATATCTGTTTTGTTTTTAATTTTTTTAATTATTAAGAACTTTTAAATAAAATACTGTATACATCAGGTAAACTAACAATATAATTTTTGATTAAATATCTATTATAGTAGTTAGGTCTCACTGTGAACTAAAAAAAGTGATCTTTAAAAAAATAGAATTTTATTTTTAATCATATACAGTTAAAGTCAAAAATCACACTTTAAAATTAGAAATCTGTTGTGTCTATTTTGTTTTGTGTGTTTTCTGTTTTAAAGCGGTTATTTTTTTAGAAAGTTGTTCAGATTAAGATATTTTATTCACATTTGAATAAAAAGTTATTTTAAATAAAAAAAGTGTTTGAAATAAAATAGGCAATTATTTTCATTTTAGTATTTGTAAAAAATGTGTGTTGATATTTATTTAAAAGAACATGTGAGATACACGCTTTAAATTTTAAGAAAATTATATAAAAAGTTATTTATTTAACTTATATTTTATTATTTTTGTTAATATTAAAGCAATTTTTAGAAGTAGTTGAATGCAAAACATTCAAAAACAAATATTCAAGATGTGTGTGTGTGTGGGTGGGTGGGGGGAGTATTTATCAAGAACAGTGAAAAATCTTTAGTGGGATGTGGTTGCTAGGAAATGATCTCTTGAGATAACCATAATAATTCAGATGTCATTAGTTTTGCAGTAAAGGGTTTGTTTACCCTTATCAAAATAAAAAACTTTTTACTTGATAAATTTTGGATTTAATTAGATAATTTTTAATACAATTTTTACATGGCAATAGTAATAAAGTTATTAGCCAGGATGGTCAGTTAAATAAAGTTAGTCTGATGAGGACTGTGGAGCCTTCATTTCAGTTGCATACCTTATTGCTGAATCTCCATTGATGGCATATTAAAGCATATCTAACAAAAATCTCTTTTCTAAACCTAATCCTTGAACAAGCTACATTTTGAAGATATCTGGAAGAATGAAAAAAATGTGGAAATTAGAAAAGAGACGCAAACTAGACTAATTATTGCCAACAGCATATAGATTACAATTTTCAAAGCTGAGGTAGAGTAAAATCCTTCGATGCATATAGAGTTCACAGGAAATATTTTAATTTGATAATTGAAAAAAAAGGAAAAGATTGCAACCCTTGCATGGAGTGGCTAAAGACTGGCGGAATCCATTAAAAACTAAATTACAGCTGTTTGGTGACTACAGCTATGCAACAATGCACACCTTCTGGAATGTAGAATGCCAAGATGAGATCCCACATAAAATCTCACAAGAAAAAGTTCAGGGGTACTAGGAGAAACCTCAATGCTTTTATTGACAAGTAGACAAGCTGAGGCCCCTTACTGCCTTTCCATTATTATAAGAGCAGAGTATAAGAACCATTCTATATAACATGCATGCAACTGTGCAGCAAATTATTCTGCACCAAATCCAGCAAAATATAAAAGAAATGACACAGATGTTTGATAACTATATATGTGCAATAATGCAGATTCTGGAGTAAATAATGCCAAGATGGGCTCCTGCATAAAATCTCTAAAACAAAAACAAAATCATCCATACATACTGATGTATGTATATATGATATTAAGTAATAGAAGTATATAATTCAGAAAAAATAAAATGTAAATATCATATCATGGTTATTAAAAAATACTAATTTACATAAAAAAACATTTATAATAACTCTGGCTTATTTTAAGATAGATAAAAGTTTATTACTGATAAGACCTTATAGGGTGATTCTTTAACTGTGGCAATTTATCAGAGAAGTATTCACCTTTGTCTATTTGATATTTCTCCATTTCTGGGTGGTCAGTTGAGAGTCTTCTTTATAGATTGACTTTAAAATGTAAGATTATCATTCTAAAAATTTAAGATTTCATAACATGTTGCAGGATGAAGGTTCAACTTAGAATATGAATTCATCTTGGTAAGATACCTAGCCCAGCATATTTTGAAAAATACCACTACAAAAATTGTGTAATATTCATTTTACAACTGTGACTTGTTAAGAACTATTGGTAGCACATCACTACTTTTGATGGAAGAGCTGACAAGAAGTGTGACTTGTCATACTGAATGATCAATGAACAGTTTTAACGAATGAATAGCTTCTGGATAATTTCTTCTAGCTTGACTGCTTTCTGAATCTTGAATAGCTTCTCCAACTTTTGTATGTTTTCTGAATAAGTGATGCTTTCTGAATAAACTGGATCACTTGAATGGCTTTTCTGAATAGCTTGAATACCTTCTCAATAATTTTTCCGGAGTTTGGATGCTTTCTGGATTCTTGAATAACTTGAATAAAACAATAGATTTTGGGAAGCTTTTATACTTATTGGTTCTATTGTTTACCCACACATTTTTTTTAGAATTTTCAAGATTAGCATCTCAAAATAGATAGTTTTAAATTAATTATTTTTACATTCCATGGTAATTACTTTTATTGCAATGCTTATCTTTTTATTACAACAGATTAAAATTTTATTTATAGATTAGGCATTGTTCTATGAACTTTTAAATAATCTACAAAAGAAAGAAAATTTATTTATAAAATTTACTTTTTAAAAAAAAACTGATGTTACTTTTATTAAATAAAATTATTCTATCAATTCATGTGTGTGTGTACATGTGATTTTATTTTTTAACACACATTTACAAAATTTTTAATTTACAACAGAAATTTTAGCTGAAATTTTTTGTAAGATATATAACTTTCAGACATAGCAAAGCATCCATCTCAACTGATACTTATCCCACAATAAAAAGAAATAAGTGAGATTTCTATTTCTTTATTTCATTTTACATTTTAAACCTTTCAAAATTTAAATATACACAGAAATTAAAAATTTTCTAGCCATTTGTACTCTTTTGTCAATTTCATTTTTTTACTTTCAATTAACTTTTTATTTTTTGGTCTATTCATTTATTGTAAGCCTTGCCTTTTTTTTCAGTTGTTCTTTATCTGAGGTTATTTTTTCTTGTTAACTATTATAACTTGGAGATTTATTGATACAGTGCTCAGTCTATGTATTTAAGCATGATCTTTATTTTTATGGATTTTTAGCTTAGCAAGATTTTGATATTTTGTTAACATATAAACTTCATTTAAGAAAGTCTTTATAAACTCAAAATGAATTAAGCATTTTCTTAATTACACAAAACTAGAATTTACACACCACACTTGTGGTATTGTTACAAAACATTTCACTAACAAATTTTATTCCAACAGTTTTATATCCCATTGCAAACATTGTAAATAGTTGTGTGGCAACAAATTTCCAACATACTTTAATTTGTTTTTTACACTCTTTCTGATTTTTTCATAACTAGTTGCCTTGAATTTCTTTATTAAATTTGCTATCCTGCTTTTATTACATAGCTATCATTATATTAAACTATACTCTGTAAATATCAGCCACAATCTACACCATTCTATTCTTTATAGTCACAGAATTTTTTTACATACAAATATTTCCTATTCTTTTCCAGTTCAGTATGAATTTTTTTTCAAAGTCCTCTTTTATTTTTTTATATTGTGTTTTATATATTTCTTCTTTCTGGTTTATCTATACATTCACTTTCAATTTTTCTTTCTTCTATATTCTCTTTTATAACTATGCCAGTTTTTGTGACCCTATTCTATCAATCTTATAATCTTTAATTTCACTAACATTTTCTTTTACTTCTTTTACTTCTTGCTCTACTATTTTAATCTCACTAACATTTTCTTTTATTTTTTGTTTATTTTGACTGATCCATTCTTTTAGTTCCTTTATCATTTTTATCTCCAGCTTCATCATTTCAATATATGTGGGATTACCTCTGTTCATCTTGGAAAATGAAAGTTGAAACTTAGATATTTTATAAAGTTGATTTTAACTTTTCTTTTTATAAACTAATCTAACATCTTTTCTTATACTCAAAACACTTAGTTTTGTTATATATAATTACTTTTTTATTTATATTAATTGACTAATTCATAATCCCCCTCCCTAAACTATCCTCCATTTTCAAACATATCATTACTAGCACTGATTAACCTCTTATTATTTCTATTTTAATTCCAATTTTTTTCATTTACTCTTTGTGTTTTTTATCAATTGTTTAAAAAAAATCTCCAATGAGTTTAAACTCACTGAACTAATCTATTAGTTTGGAAAATTTATTTTGTGGTGAAATAATATGTTGTAATGTGGATATACTTTGATAAAATACTTGCTCCTGATGCTAGCTCAGCTCAGAGCATGATGACTCACAATTATTAAAACAATTGATAGAAAGACAAGTAAACAAATATCAGCCAAATTTTAATTTAATAAATAGAACAATAGTAAAGTTTATTGAAATTAAAGAAAAAGAAATCTAAAATTTAATAGGTATTTCATCTTTGAATGTATTAGAAAAGTATGGTATTATATACACCTTTGACAGTTAATTTGATTCCTCTCAATTCACTTACTTTAAAAACTAAAATAATCTTTTAGCAGTGTTTTTAAAATGAAATATATAATCTGTATGTATAAATGACTTTTAATAAAAACAAAATAAAAAATTCAATTAAATAAAGACACATGTGTGTGGAAATATAATACCATCTAATGATTATAAATAAATTAAAAAAGACTATTCAGTATGAGAGAGGCACAATAATTTTTTTCTAAGTTTACTGTATTATATCAAGCAAATCAATAATTCAATATTTGGTATAATACTGGTCTAAAAGATGAGCTTGAATGAAGTGTCACATTCAAAGTCTCTGAAGACTTTTCCAATATATAGTGACAATAATAAACAAAATGGGCATAGTAACTATGCCATAACTAGACTACAACCAAATAAATAGACTGCAATTAAGGCAGTAGATAATCTGAGCCATCAGATGAAATACAATAATAACATTGACCAAGTAGATATTTAGGTACCCAGTAAAGAAAAGAAAGCAATATAAAATAACAGGGGTATTCATATGGATGAGTTTTATTTTAGGTACACACACAAATAAATGCTTTCATAATGCACAATATATACAAGCATTAAAGTGTTTCAGTAATTGTAAAATCAAATCATATATAAAATAAATTGAGTAATGGTAATTAAAAATGTTAATTTTCAACATTATTACAATCTTTTTAAAAAATTTAGTGATTGATTAAACTTCAGATTATTTTCTTAAAAGAAATTTTAAGTATTTGAGTTAGCTAAAAGAGAAGGGAAGAGAAGTCAAATTATTTACAATAACAATAAGTAAACTAAAATTAAGACCTCACTTAAAGCTGCCAAAATTTTAAACAAAAGGAGAATAATTTTCAAGTCATATTTTTTAAATATCTTAAATTCTAAATTAAAGTGTACTCTAAAAGAAAAGTAAAACATTCTTACATGACTGATATATATAATATTAAGTAATAGATGCATATAATAAAGAAAAAAATTACATTTAAATATCATGTTATGGTTAATAAATGTAACTTGCATTTATAAATAAAACATAATAAGGCTGGATTATTTTAAGGTAGATAAAAGTTTATATTACTGTTAATTCCTTACAGGTTGATACCTTAACTTCCACAATTTATTGAAAAAGTAGCTATCTTTATTTGTAATTTGTTTTTTTTTCATGCTGTGAGATGAGAGTCTTTTTTCTAAATTGAATTTAGGTCAGCTTTCTAAAGATTTAAGATTTCATGTGTTGGAGGATGAAGATTTGACTTAGAGCATAAAATTTATTTTGGTAAGATGCCTAACCCAGCATATTTTTAAAGACCACCATTAGGAAAATTTTGTAGTTTCATTTTACTACTGCAGACTGGTTGACAATATGTTGGGGATATATCACTAATTTTGATGGAAGAGCTACAAGTGCAGCTTAATGTGCTAAATGATCAATAAATGCTTTGAATGAATAGCTTCTGGATAATTTTTCCTTGCTTGACTACTTTCTAAATCTTAAATAGTTTGTCCAACTCTTCTATGAAATCTGAATAGACTCAATGCTTTCTGAATAAACAGGACCAATTGAATAAACTTGATAGCTTAAATGGCTTCTCTGAATGCCTTAAATGGTTTCTCAATAGTTTCTTTGTAGCTTGAATGCTTTCTGGATTGCATTAACCTTTTAACCGCTAATTAAATCATTGGTTGTATGAGGTAAAAATCAAAGCTTTTAATTGGCCAACTCACAAACTGAAGACAAAGCCTATTGTTAAAACATATTCGCCTATAATATTAAATTCAACTCAGATACGTTTATAAAAAGTATATTATTAATTTTTCAGGTTATGAAGAGAATGAAAGTTCTTTCAAAAATAAATTGCTATTTATTTATTCTAAAATATTCAATTTCGGCAATATAAAAGCTATAATATAAACAAAAAGATCGACTTTTACGTTATAGAAAAGTAAATATTTCTTTTTACTACATCTTCAATATTTGTACTAAAATCTTCAATATTTTTCGAAAATAATTTTGTTTTTTTATTATTCTGTCTGAGAATCATTTTTAGTTTCCATAAATATAATTTTATAATACTTAAAATTGGATTCGAAATGAAAATCTCAGCATTTTTCTTTATTTTCTTTGATCAGGCGGTTTCTTTGTTCTTTCCAGCCAATCAGAATGTCTTTTTCGGCTGAGAGCTTGCTAAGAACCAATCACAAATAATGTTCTTTCTTTGTTTAGGTTTAAATGTGTTTTTTTTATTTTTTACTTGTAAAATAAGTCGGAAGAGGTCACCATCGTACAGAACTTTTAAAAATCTCTTTAAAATGTATCGAACGAATTTTTTAGCATAAGAATCGGCTGAGTTATGTCAACTGCTTACGAGAGGTCACGTTAAAGACAGGCAAAGAGTTAATAGCTTGAATAAAACAATAGATTCTGGGGAGCTTTTATACCCATTGGTTCTATTGTTCATCCACACATTTTTTTAGAATTTTTAAAATTAGCATTTCAAAATAATCATACTTTTTAATTAATTATTTTTGTATTACTTTCATTACAATGCTTAACTTCTTATTACAAAAGATGAAAATTTTATTTGTAGCTTAGTTATTGTTTTACAAAGTTTTAAAATAATCTTCTACAAAAGATAAAAAATTTATTTATAGTTTAGTATTTTAAAAACCAAAAATTTGACATTATTTTTACTATATCAAATTATTTTATTTATTTGTGTGTGTATACATGTGATCTCATTTTTCTAACTCACATTTACTTAGCAAAAATTTTAAATTAAATTATAAACAGAAATTTTAGCTGAAATCTCTTACTAACATATATACCTTTGAAATCCATCTCAATATATATATGATCACTAGATGGAGCTTTACCAATAGCTCCTAACAAGCTTTGTTTACATAAATGCTGAGAGAGCCAGAATTAAATATCTCTTTTGTTGACTCCAACCTCCAGACCATGGTTTCGAGCTAGTTGGCTCACCTTAGTGAAGGTTAGGGAGACTAGAAACTAGATCTAAATACTAAGTCCATAATTAGCACTTATGAAACATGTTTCTATCAGTTTGAAAGCATGAATTTTTCACATATGTAAATGTCTTCAAATCCAGCTAAACAAACTAGACAGCTATATGGGTCTGAAATCAGTTCAGTTTCACCACATAGTAAAAACCTCTGCAATATATATCATTGCAAAACCTTTAAGGGTACATTTATGATAAACAAAACAAATTATAAATTTCGGAACTTGCTCTTAGCTTGCATTTTATGATCACTAGATGGAGCTTTACCAATAGCTCCTAACAAGCTTTGTTTACATAAACACTGAAAGATGAGGTGAGCTAACTAGCTCATAACAATGGTCTGGAGGTTGGAGACAACAAAAGAGATACTTAATTCTGTCTCTCTCAGCATTTATGTAAACAAAGCTTGTTAGGAGCTATTGGTAAAGCTCCATCTAGTATTCATAAAATGCAAGCTAAGAGCAAGTTACGGAATTTATAACTTGTTTTGTTTATCATAAATGTACCCTTGAAGATTTTTGCAATGATATATATTGCAGAGGCTTTTACTATATGGTGAAACTGAACTAATTTCAGACCTATATAGCTGTCTAGTTTGTTTAGCTGGATTTGAAGATATTTACATATCTGAAAAACTCATGCTTTCAAACTGATAGAACGATGTTTCATAAGTGCTGATTGTAGAGTTAGTATTTAGATCTAGTTTCTAGTCTCCTTAGCCTTCACTGAGGTGAACCAACTAGCGCAAAACCATGGTCTGGAGGTTGGAGACAATGTAAGAGATATTTAATTCTGTCTCTCTCAGCACATATGTAAACAAAGCTTGTTAGGAGCTATTGGTAAAGCTCCATCTAGTGATCATAAAATGCAAGCTAAGAGCAAGTTACGAAATTTATAACTTTTGTTTATCATATATATATATATTAGTTATACAACTTAATAGCAGATACCAAATGCAGATAATTCAGGTTTATGCCCCAACAAGTTCTCATAGTGATGAAGTAGTAGATTTTTATATGGATGTACAAAAGGCTTTTGATCAGAGTAAACACCATTTTAAAATTGTTATGGGAGACTTTAATGCTAGAATTGATAAAAAAAAATGAAAGATGAAAGTGCTGTGGGTAATTTTGGTTATGGTAATAGAAATGAGAGAGGACATAGACTTGTGGAGTTTGCAGAAAAAGAAAAACTTTATATTATGAATTCTTTTTTTGAAAAAAATGTTAAAAGGAAATAGACATGGAAGCATCCAAATGAAGGTACAGCAGAATTGGATTATATTTTGACTAACAGGAAATACATATTTCAAGATTGTAATGTTCTTAATAAATTTAACACAGGAAGTGATCATTGATTAGTAAGGTGTAAGATACATGTTAATGTAAAACTAGAGAGACAAAAATTATTAAGAAAAACAATATTTACAGTTGATATTCCTAATCTTCAGAAACATTCTAATGAATTTAAATTAGAACTTACAAATCGGTTTCAAGTATTAGTAGATTTTGAACATGATTCAGATTTGAATGAAATTAATATAAAAATAACTGATACACTTTTGAAAACTGCAACAAAGATATCTGGTAGAAAGAAACAGCAATTGACCAATAAAATTTTTACTGAGACTAGAGAATTTATGAAGAAAAGAAGGAATATGAAGATATACAAAAATGATGCATTAAAAAGAATTGAATATCTCGAATTTTGTAAAATGGTGCGGAAAAGAGTTGAAAATGATATAAGAAAGTATAACTGTGAACTAGCAAGGAAAGCTGTAGAAGAAAATAAAAGTCTTAAGAATGTAAAACAACATTTTGGTATTGGTAGGAAATTTATATCTGCAATAAGAAAAAAATATGGAATTATTACTAAAAAGAGAGATGACATCATGAAATTGGTAGAAGATTTTTATCAAGAATTATATAGTAATAAAGAACAAGTACCTCCTATATCTATTATATCTTCCGAATTGCCCAGAATTTTAAATGAAGAAGTGAGACATGCAATTAAATGAATGAAGAAAGGAAAGGCTCCAGGTAATGATGGAATTATAATTGATATATTAAAAGAAGCAGGTGAAGAAATAGAAAATTTTTTAGCAAAGTTATATACCAAATGTCTAAATGATAAAGATGTACCGGATGATTGGAAGAATGCAGTAATAATATTAATATTTAAAAAAGGTGATAAAGAAGATATTAGAAATTACAGACCTATCAGCCTTTTATCAGTTGTATATAAAAATTTTACCAAGATAATTACTACTCATCTACAGAGAACATTGGATTTCCACCAACCAAGAGAACAAGCCGGATTTAAAAGTGGTTTTAGTACAGTAGATCATATCCAGGTATTGAGAGAAGTTATAGAAATGATAAATGAATATGAGTTGCCATTATGCTTAGGATTTGTAGATTATGAAAAGGCATTTGATTCTATAAACATTTCTTCAGTGATTAAAGCATTAGATCATCAAGGTATAGATCCAGGATATTGTCATATTTTAAAAAATATTTATAAAAATGCAACAGCAACAATTAGATTACATAATGACACTGGGAAAGTCAACATTGAGAAAGGTGTAAGACAAGGTGACTCCATATCTCCAAAACGTTTTACAGCAGTGCTGCATGAAGTATTTTGTGGATTAAAATGGGAAACTAAAGGAGTGAAAGTAAATGGTGATTATTTAAGTCATTTAGATTTCACAGATGATGTAGTTGTTTTTGAAAATAATGCTTCAGATCTGCAGGAAATGTTGCAGGAGTTATCAGATGAAAGTAGAAAAGTAGGACTAAAGATAAATGTTAAAAAGACTAAAGTAATGTTTAATCGATTTGCTCAAAATATGAAAATAAAGATTGATTATGATGAATTAGTAGAAGTTAACAGTTAAAAATACCTTGGTCAGATTATTAATACAGATGGAAACATAATGGAGGAAATTAATCATAGAATTAAACTTGGTTGGAGTGCTTTTGGTAGAAATAACTTGATACTAAAAGGAAATATGCCTATGTGTTTGAAAAGGAAGGTTTTTAACAAATGTGTTTTACCAGTTCTTACTTATGGATCTGAGACTTGGACACTTAATAGAAGAGCAATTCAGAGACTTCAGACCACTCAAAGAAGTATGGAGAGATGTATGTTGGGAGTAACAAGAAGAGATCATAAACGCAATGTATGGGTAAGAGAACAAACAGGTGTTACTGACCTCATTGAAGAAATTAAAAGATTGAAGTGGAGTTGGGCTGGACATATTGTTAGAAGAGATGATAATAGATGGACAATTGAAATTTTAAACTGGATTCCAAGAGATTGTAAAAGACCCAGAAAGAGACCACATGTGAGATGGATGGATGAAATAAGAAAGTGTGCAGGGGTGATGGAGAAGAGAAGTAAAGATCGGAGAAGATGGATTAAACTTGGAGAGACCTTTATCCTGCAGTGGATTGATAATGGTTGATAATGATGATGATATAAAAATTAGTAATCAATATCTGTATTTCAATTATACACAAATATATATAATTCTTCAAAAAACAATACAATAATTAATACAGTAGATAATATTTTAAAACAAATATCTACTATAATAGTCGTTATCAACTATATTCAAATTCAGTTACAAAAAACCATTATAATGACTACTTAGATAATCGAAAGTACTTCTATTAAATTAGAGTAGATATTTGTTTTAAAATATTTACTGTATTAATTATTTGTAAATAAGCATTTATTTTATATAGCGTATGTTTACAATTGTATACATTCAAATATCAGCCTTTTAAGCTAATTGTGCATTTGCTTTGCGAGTGTTAATAATAAATGAATACCTTCTCACCAATACAAGATCTAGTATTTATGCAGGAATAAAAGGAATCCTCTTATTCCTATGACTCAAATGCTTATATATGAGCAAATCTGAAGTACTGGCAAGTAAAGCGTGAAAATGGAACCATCACTTTAAATTACTATATACAATGTGTGAATGAATGACGTGGGTGAAATTGTCTAGAATTTACTAAACGTCATTCCAACTGAAACTTAATTATTCAGATTTGCTCATATATAAGCATTGGAGTCATAGGAATAAGAGGATTCCTTTTATTTCTGCACAAATACTATATCTTGTATTGGTGAGTAAGTATTCATTTATTATTAATACTGGCAAAGCATATGCACAATTAGCTTAAAAGGCTGATATTTAAATGTATTAATTATTGTATTGTTTTTCAAAGAATTATATATATATATCTGTTATTGCTATGCATTTTTATTATACTCCCCCCAAAAAAAATACTGTATACATTAGGTAAACTAATATAATTCTTTTTTGAGTTGAATATCTATTGTGGTAGTTAGCTCTCGCTGTGAAATAATATGATTTTTAAAGGAATAGAATTTTATTTTTAATTGTATATAGTTGAGGTCGAAAATCTCACTTCAAAAATAGAAATCTGTTGTGTTTATTTTATGTTTTATGTGTTTTTTAAAGGGTTTATTTTTTTTGGAATGTTGCTGAGATTAAAATCTTTTATTCACATTTAAGTGAAAGGTTATTTTAAATTTAAAAAGAGAGCTTGAAAAATAATAAGCAATTATTTTAGTTTTAGTATTTGTTAAAAAATATGTGTGTTGATATGTATTTAAAAGAAAAAGGAAAATATGATTTAAATTTTAATAAAATTATATAAAAATTAATTTTTTAAGTTATATTTTGCTATTTCTGTTAACATTAAAGTTATTTCTAGAAGTAGTTGAATGCAAGGCATTCAAAAACAGATATTCAAAGTGTGTATGTAGATATTAAGGAGAGCAATGGAAAATTTGATGATCTTTTGAGATAACCATGATAATTCAGACATCATTAGTTTTGCAGTACAGGGATTGTTTACTCTTAACACAATAAAAAAAAACTTTTTACTTGATAAAAAACATTGAACTTAAATAGATAATTTTTCTTTTAATAAAGTTTTTAAATGGTAACAGTAAAAAGTTATTTGCCAGGATGGTCATCTAAATAAAGATAGTCTGATGGGGCCTGTGGAGTCTTCATTCCAATTTTGTACACTATTGCTGAGTCTCCATTGGTGGGATGTTAACATAAAATAAAAGCCTATATAACAAAAGGGGAATCCCTTTTCTAAACTTAATCATTGAACAAGCTACATTTTGAAGGTATCCTGAGGGAGAATGCTATGTATGGACCAATTAATAGTTTGTCAACAGTTCCAAAAATTCTTAATTTTTACATCCATCTGTAATTGTCTTCAAAAGTAGTTTTGTGAACAGACTTTTATCTAGCAATTTTTTTAAAATGTAATCAGAATGAACTTTCTTTTATAATCGTTGCTTTTCTGTTCTTCAAACAGCATTACCACAGGAAGTCCATGGAAAATCAGGTTGAAATTGAACTTTGAATTTAGGACTTTGGATTTAAAAAAAAAAATTATTTTTATTAATAATGATTTTGTTATGAATTGTTGTTATGCAATTTTTTTAAAGCACTCCCAAAGAAACATTCTTTTAAAACGACAAAGTTAATATTAATTTTTTTTTTCATGTGTCGAAGCATGGGCCAGGAAGCAAACCTGGAATAACTGCTTGTAAGGCAGCTGTGCTGACCACTCGACCACCAATGCTTGACTAAAATTATTTTTTTTGCTTTATATTTACACATATGTTTGCAAACATCCCTTATATTATTTTTGAAGTGAATGATTTGATGTAATATAATTTTAATCAAATACTTATTAAGGGTTATACTGTATATTGACTATTAAAATTTATCATCATTATTAATTTGAAATCTCATAAATATGTCATTCCAGAGTAAAAGAAATTGTGTTGATATTTTGTGAATCACTGGGGATACAAGTAATTGAAGTAAAGGATCGGTAAATTTAATTTATATGAATAATTTGAATAGTGGAATCCATATACTTAGCATTATTATATATAATAATATATGCTTTTTATGCATTTGTATATGTCCTATGACAAAGTTGTTTTATCTGAGAGATAATAAATTACTTTCATTGCAAAACTGTCTTTATATAAAAAATGCTAAATTCCTTTTATTTTATGTTAAATGATATAAGTACATGCAGAAACATATGTCGCAATAAGTTTATTTTATTTTCATCACTTTATTAAATAAGTCATTACTTGTTATCCTAAGTTAGTTTGTTCAGAAGCTTCCTATATTTTATGTGATATAAGTAGATAGATTTGATCTGTTATTAAAAAGAACTTTTACCTGTGGAATACATATAAAAACTATATTCCAAATTAGTTTATTTATTTTATTAGTAAATAATTATAATATTCTTTTATATAACCCTGGTTAAGATTTTTTTTCAGCTTATAGAAAACATAGTAGAACATTAAAGAATCATTTGATTTTGGATTTAAAAAAAAACAATTTTGTAGTTTAAAAGCTGTAGTAACTTCAGAAATATGTTTATTATTAACAATATGAAATCACTTCAATATCAATAAAATGTATATATTTTTTATTAAATTTGGTTTTCGCATATATTTCTTTTATAAGGTCGATACTTATCATTGATTTATGATCACACGTATTACATTTCTATGGCATTTTGATATCTACCCTGATACATTAAACACATATACACTAATATTTTCTTTTGCCTATCCATATTAAATTGTCATTAGATATTATAACATTTTAACAAACTTTAGGATTATTTGTTTACTTATTTTAAATATACTTTGAAATCAATAAAAATGCCCTTTTGTTTCAATGTATATTTATTTGAAATACAGGCACAGTAGTAGACTAGTTTTAGATATAAAATTACATTTAACCTTTTATAAGTTTAGCTAATCGGAGGTGAGGGATTTATTATTATTATTTATCCATTATTTATAGTTACAGTTTCTGACTTGCACAGTTCATAAGAAATATTAAATAAGAAATACCAACCTCACTTCCCCCATTATCTTTATACATATGGTACAGTTTTGCCATCCAAATACGTGGAACATTTGAGGTGTCAGTTTTCTGTATTATTTACCATTATGCTATATATATGCACAAATACGCAACAAATAGTGTGAGTGGATAAATTAACTAGATAGATAGTTCCTATTTCATATTTATGTAGCTCCACAAAAAAACCCCAGAGGATTATAAATATTGGAAATAACATTTTAAGTATATTTAGATATCTAAATACTGTGTTTCTGAGATAACTTGGCTTTAATTCCTTCTTATTGTCTCATTAGATTCATATTTATTTCATATCTAAAGACAGTATTTTATTTAATCTTCTTGGCATCTAGTTATTTGAGGATAAGCTTATTTTATTATTTAATGTTCAAGTATACATAAGTATGTAGAAATAGATAGATCACAAATTTATCTTTATTAAATTAAATGATATGTATCTCTAGAATGTTTACTTAGAACTGTGGTTGATTAAAGAATAACTCTAAATTATTTCAATTCATCTTTTGATTGAGACTTAAAGTATATTGTTGTGTAAATAATTTAGCACAATTAGCATAAATATAAGTATTTAGTCAAGTATCTAAGAAATATGTATATAATAAATCTGACATAAAGTCCAATATATTTAATGGTTAACATTTTAATAGTATCTTTCCTGTTTAGTTTCATACTTCCAGATATTCAACAAGAATTTATGAAAAAGATTTATCTTGATATTTATTTATTTTCTTCATGTAAATATAACTACAAATTACAAAATATAATGATAGTTGGATTATTAAAGTTAATAAAATGAAAATGATTACTTTTTCAAGAAAAACAAATCCCATATTATTTAATTACATATTAAAAGAAAATTATATTTTGAGGGTAAATGAATGTAAAAATTTAGGCATAATTTTAGACTCTAAATTACTTTTATCAAATCAGGTACATTATTTATGCTCTAAATCTTTTAAGGTGTTGAGTTACATTTTAATGGAAGATTACATAATAGAGAAACTTACGAACATCTTTTTATGTCTTTGGTATTACCAATTTTAAACTATGGCAGTGTTGTTTAGAACTCTGACAATCACTCTCACTGTAGAGCTTTGGATGCAGTACAAAGAAAATTTATAAATTATTATAGTGCAAAGTTTGGAGCACTGTGTAATTCTCACTGTGTTTCATTAAAGCTATTAAGGAATCTTAATGATATTTTATTTTTGGCAAAGATAGTCAAATGACACATAAATGTGGTAAACTATATTACTGAAAATTTTTACAGTATTTCAGGCATGTGTTTGAAACCTGGTAAGACTTTTTACTTTTCAAAGTTTAGAACAAATTGTTTAAGAGATACTACATTATTTGGACTTCCAAGAATATTTAATGCATATTATTGTGATGTTGAAAATTATTTTTGTTCATTCATAAATTTAATTCTATTATAAATAAAGATGTAAGTGGGTTTGTTTTTTTTAATTTTTTATTGTTTTATTTATTTTACTCACTTATTATAATAGATTTTAATCACATATCATGCTTATAAATTCAATATTATATTTATCCTTGAAATTAAAGAATATTTGATCACTTAGTTGTATTTTGAAATTAATAAATTAGCCACTTCAATTCCAGAATATATTACTTAAACTCTTTGTGCCTATTAATAAAAATAAATGTATAAGCACCTTTGGAGAAATAAAGAGTCTCATTACTTTATGTCCCTCATGCTCTCCATTATAAAGATTGGAAAAGAGTTTCTTATTTCTGTTTCTTTTAGAGATTATAACTAATTTTTTACACATACAATACAGAATTTGATGCTCTCGTTCACAGAATGTATAAATTAAAGAGCTTATTATTATCATCCTTTAACAGTACAGAATTTGAGATCCAAATCCATGAGCTTATTGAATAAAATTTTTTTTTATCAACATTTACTTTTATTATATATATATACATATTGTACCGGGTCAAACCACTGAAACCACTCACTTATGTTTATATATAAGTTTTGGCCGGTTTCAAACTCCTTCCTAATACATTTATAATCTTATAAATGTTACGTGAACGAACCGGCACGTTCGAGCAAAATGGGAGATCTTATTGATAGCTTTAACTATCAACAATGGCACATCTTGGCTGCCAGATTCAAACCCCTACTATCCAAATACTTTATTTGTTTTGGGGTAAACCCTGGGGCTTCAGCTAGTCTAAGGACTAATGTATTTGGATAGTAGGCTCATAATCCAGTGCTCAAAACATTCCCTAAAACTAGCTCAGTCTAATTTTAATTTCAATAACAAAATTATACAAATTTAGTGGTGGAAAGCATTAATAAAATGTTGGTATAAAGAACTGACCGACAAATAAAGTTTAAGTTTAAAAGACATTTTATTTTAATTAACATTAATTAAGTTTAAAGATAATTTATTACCCAACATTAATTGACTAAATTGAAACATCTTTATAAATCTAATTTAACACAAGCACATTTTTAAAGTAACACCTTATAACATATATCTGGTAAAAAGCATAAATAATATGTGACATCATTAAATTATCTCACATTCCAACACACACACATCAATAGTTCATTTTATGCATGCTTAGGAGTTCAAATTACTTTACTCGGTAAGATTGATGAATTACAGCGGTGGCTACTACATATAAATGATAATAAACAAATGTTTACCTAGGATTTTTGGAATGTGGATATTGCTTGTTGTCGGCTGCTTCTGATGGAGTATATCTAACCGGTTAGATTTTGACATTTCTTGAAGAGATTTTATGCGAATCCATTGGTTTTATTCTTGAAGACAGTTGAACATTTGATGGAGGATTTCTGAGTTGTTATGCAGACATTATTTCACAGGCAGGTTTTGATGATCTTGTTGGACTAAAAGGCTGAAGCACGAGCATATATTTCTGAAAACTGCTCAACAATGCATTTTTATTTCTGGATACATAATAGAAACTGCACTGTTATCTGAACTGAACAAGACTGTCACTGGAAACTAGCCTGAATAAAACTGAACTCCAATAAAAATCTAGCTATTTATATCTGCAAAGTGTTTTTTGTTTTAATATCCTCTGGCAAATGAGTGTTGTCGAAATTTCATTGATAACTAATCCTTCGACAACGTGTTTTTGAAGATTGTTTAATTAGTAATAGCTATTTCAAAACATGTTGTTTTTATATCTTTAGTAGCTCACCGCTGTGTTTTTAAATATATTTCATTTCAATATTTATTTTCATGTGTTTTTCAATATGATTTTAACATGCATTTATTATATCTCTTATTTACAGCTTACATTTATTTACATTCGCACGCACATATATATTTTACTATTCTAAAATCAAAAATAGTTTTAAGATTATTTTTCTTCTTTAATTTAAATGAAGAGATTTATATATTTTTTAAAGCTTTTAAATTGTATTTCAACTAATAATAATAAACTCTTTACTTCCTTTTTATAAAACCTTTACTTTAACTTTTCTAACCAATACTCCCCTCCCCTCTTTTAATGAATCAATTTTAACTTTTATTTCAAAACTAATGATAGAAAACTATTTGACTCTTATCTTTTCGAAAACAAACAGTAATACACTCTTCAACATTTAAATACGTTTTTTTTTGACGAAAGATTATTTTAATAATTTAATTTTTTTTTTAGAACAAAATTATTTTATATACATGTGCCAATTTGGCCTTGGCTCATTACACCCCCCTCTGTTTTAGAGTAAAATGCATCATTTTTGACCATTTTATCACTTGAAATTTTAATTCTTGACTCAAAAAGATTTATTAATTTATTATTTTTCTAAGTTAGCTTTTTAATATCTTTTACTTAACATACAAAGGGCAATCTGTTTTGACTATCCTTTCCTTCTATATATGCCGAATACATTGCTCACAATGATCTAAATCATGGATAATGACCACCGGGACAAACTAATTTTGTGGCACAGGGATCTTTTGGAAATGACACGGAAGCAGATTCGCTGACTTACACTGACTTACACATGTATAAAATTGAAACTTCATTTGCTGATTCTCTTGATCGGACTTGGAAAAAGAAAGGGTCGCTGTGAAATGGCAGGAATTTTCAACTGTCCATTTTCGACTTACGCTTTGGAAAGAGGAATGATCCCTGACAAGTCTGTTATGGGTACTAAAATTTATCCAGTTGGCAGCTTTAAATGTATCTTTAACTAAATTTATTTCTAACTACCCTCATTCCCTTTTGCTCTAGATAAATTCTTACACATGTGTAAACGTGCAGCATAATTCTACACCTAATATTCTAGATATCGAGTTTACTGGACTTGCTTACAGGGAATCTATAATAAATAAATTCCTTTTTGCACACATCATGAGGTGCAGCAGTGCCAAGAACATAACCTAAAAGGATATCTGGATAAATACATTTAAGATGCGCATCATGAGGTATCGTATTTGCCGAATATTACCAGTGTATGTGTGCATATATACACATGTATACTTATACACTCTTAATTCACCTTAGATTGACTTTTATTTTTTTATTATTAATCTTCCAACCTTATTTTTAAATTCACATGAACAATATCTTACACTATTTATTTATATTACAATATTATTTATAACCCTTAAGAAACATTACTTAAAATATTTATTTACACTAATCTTATAATATTATTTGTAAATCATTACGAACGTCTTTATTTAACATGCGTGTATTCAAAAAAAAAAATCAATTAGTTTATTACGAGTCATTCTTCATTATTATTTACTATAGATTTATTTATGCTTATTTATTTAACTTGATTTTATCAATTTTATTATAACTATTTGACCTATTTATTTATTTACAAACATTTTTCTTGATTAACATGTGCGTTGATCACTTTTCCTAAGTATTGACCACTTCAAATTTTTATTTTTCTAGAGTGCATTTTTAGTTTTTATTTTCATCATTAGGTAATAAATGTAATGTTAAGAGAAGTAGGCAGCAAAGTATAAGGCAATTCAACACACAGATAGATCTTGTGCTGATTCAAACCAACCCTCAATTTCTTGCAGAAGTGGTGACTACAGCATGGGCAACTGTTGTGCACAATGGATCTTGAAAAGGGACACATGCACATTTTTAAAGTCACACATTATAACATATATCTGGTAAAAAGCATAAATAATATGTGACATCATTAAATTATCTCACATTCCAACACACACACATCAATAGTTCATTTTATGCATGCTTAGGAGTTCAAATTACTTTACTCGGTAAGATTGACGAAATACAGTGGTGGCTACTACGTATAAATGATAATAAATAAATATTTACCTAGGATTTTTGGAATGTGGATATTGCTTGTTGTCAGCTGCTTCTGCTGCTTCTTGTGGAGTATATTTAACCGGTTAGATTTTGATGTTTCTTGAAGAGATTTTATGCAAATCCATTGGTTTTATTCTTGAAGACAGTTGAACATTTGATGGATGATTTCTGAGTTGTTATGCAGACATTATTTCACAGGCAGATTTTGATGATCTTGTTGGACTAAAAGGCTGAAGCACGAGCATATATTTCCAAAAGCTGCTCAACAATGCATTTTTATTTCTGGATACATAATAGAAACTGCACTGTTATCTGAACTGAACAAGACTGTCACTGGAAACTAGCCTGAATAAAACTGAACTCCAATAAAAATCTAGCTATTTATATCTGCAAAGTGTTTTTGTTTTAATATCCTCCAGAAAATGAGTGTTGTCGAAATTTCATTGATAATTAATCCTTTGACGTGTTTTTGAAGATTATTTAATTAGTAGTAGCTATTTCAAAACGTGTTGTTTTTATATCTTTAGTAGCCCACCGCTGTCTTTTTAAATATATTTCATTTCAATATTTATTTTCATGTGTTTTTCAATACGATTTCAACATGCATTTATTATATCTCTTATTTACAGCTTACATTTATTTACATTCGCACGCATATATATATTTTACTATTCTAAAATCAAAAATAGTTTTAAGATTATTTTTCTTCTTTAATTTAAATGAAGAGATTTATATATTTTTTTAAAGGTTTTAAATGGTATTTCAACTAATAATAATAAACACTTTACTTCCTTTTTATAAAACCTTTAGTTTAACTTTTCTAACCAATACTCCCCTCCCCTCTTTTAATGAATCAATTTTAACTTTTATTTCAAAACTAATGATAAAAAACTATTTGACTCTTATCTTTTCGAAAACAAACTGTAATGCACTCTTCAACATTTAAATACGTTTTTCTTTTACAAAAGATTATTTTAATAATTTTTTTTTTTTTTTAGAACAATATTATTTTATATACATGTGCCAATTTGGCCTTGGCACAATATATATATATATATATATATATATATATATATATGTATATATATATATATATATATATATATATATATATATATATATAGACATGCACATCCATCACATTATCTATCTATAGTATATGGATAAATAAATAAAGAAAACAATTAGAAATCTTTTATGTTCAATAAATAAATTCAAATCTATAATAAATGCTGAGTGAATGTATGATTTATTTATTTAAAAAAACATTAGTTTATTGTATTGAATAATTAATAGGAGACTTTGCTAAATTTAAAAGAAGAAAATTCATGTTTATGAACCAGTTTAAAAAATGGATTGTTGTCAGGTAATGGAAAATTCAACAAGAAAATAACACAAAAACTTTCTTTTTCTTCAGAAAGATTTTATTTTACCTGATTGCTTTAATATTTTGTGGGCTTTAATATAAACTATAATGCATTTTGAGTAGAGATTATAAAGGAGAAGATATGAGCTCTTTTCAGTTAATATCTCCAGAAAAAATGAGATGGATAACAACAAATCTTGTGCTGAACCACTTGAATCCATTGAATGTTTAGATTTAATATGAATTGTAGTGTTTAATAAAATGGAATAGTTGGACGCTATCTAGTGATACTGCTGATAGAGTCCTATATCATAGTCTATTATCAAGTGAATATTGTGGAAAAACTGCGTAAAAATGGAAGTACAATTTGAACATTAAAACAGGCAAAACTCACTATGTGATGTTTATTGAAAATTAAAGATATTGTCCTTGGTAACAGACACTAATTTAAACAAATAATTTCTGAAAATTCTTTGCTAAACTAACTTTTATTTTATCTTTAATATTCAAAAATAATAATAATAATATGCTAATAGATATTTATTCAAATTTCTTTCTTTTAAAATTTAAAGTAATAATGTGATTTATATTGTTCAATATGAATTATTATTGACATTAATATTTCTAAAATAAGTTAAAATTAAAATATATTTAACATTTAAATTTTTTTTACTCTGAATATATGTAATTGTGATAAAAGCTTTATTTGATTTAAAATATATAAAAGATATTTCACAAAGAAAATTTTTATACTGTGTGAAATATGAGATGTATTCACCCTCTTTTAACAATCTTTAAGACAGATATCGCAACTTAGTAATTACAATCTATCATTATCTAAGAACATCCATTACATTTTGGTTGCCCAAGTGGGGCTTTATCTGTTTTAGTATAAATATATATATATCATTAAAAGCCAGTCAACACTTAGACAATTCCAATATCAATAATAATAATAATAATAATAATAATAATAATAATAATAATAATAATAATAATAATAATAATAATAATAATAATAATAATAATAATAATAATAATAATAATAATAATAATATTTCATTTGTAAAAAATCAATATATGACTCTGTAACTTTTTAGTCTCAATAAAGTTTTGCTTTGAAACATAATAATAATAATAATAATAATAATAATAATAATAATAATAATAATAATATAGGCAGCGCCACCATCTGAGAAGAAGGCACGCTAAGCTCATCGTCCTAAGAGGAAAACTCAGTAAGCATTTTTTTAAACTCTTTTTTCACAAATGTTATATATCATCTTTATATATAAACACTAAGTGTATGTTTATAGAATTAAAAAACAAAAGAAATTAATCAAATTTCAGCAAAAAAACGGCATTCGATCGCACGTTTCCAATATGGCGATCCCCAGTGAAGAAACGTGTTTTAAAACAATTTCAACTTATGCAGAAATAATCAAAAGTGATCAAAATAGAACCAATAAAACGGCAACCGCCACAAGGAACAATGAAGTTTTAATACAGCGTTTTCATCGATCGACAGAGAAGGATATTAGTAAATTAGATCTTTTTACTCCAAATAACGATGAATGCGAAAGTATGAACGAAGTTAACTGGGATGAGTCTAGTTTAGAAAAAATATCGGAAAACTTTAACTCGACAGTCCCGAAAGATCTCTTTCTGACATTTAAACGGTTTTTTACTAATCGATCAATAATATTAGCTATAACCGATCAGCACTGTTCATTATTTAAATTTCCCAAAGAATTGCTTTTTGACCTATTTACTAGGGAAAAAATATGGCCATACGTTACCTGTATAGCAGATCATCCGAACTCCAGGTACGTTATAATAGAATTCCAAACAGAAATGCAAAGAAACAATTTTAAAGATAATCAAAAGACTTTAAATAATTATGCGCTGGTAGCAATCGACCCTACAAGAAATAGTATAGTAACAGGTATAATGAAAAACATGTATCTAGGATATCAAAAAGTAGATTTTATAAAAATGATGAAACCATTTGGTGAAATACTCGATTTCCAACCTATGTATTATAGTAATACACCAGTTCCGATACCCAGAAACAGCTATAAATTCAAAATAAAACTTAACGAAAATATTAAACCAATAGACATACCAACACTTGTAACGGATCAAGAAGCGACGTTGTTTCTGTCGATTAATGGTTTAAAGCCTCAATGTTTTCACTGTAAACAACGTGGCCATCTAATACACAATTGTCCGAAAGTATATTGCAAAAACTGTAATTTAAAATTAACTCCAACACACCAATGTCCACGGATAAATCAGCAAATTGATAACAATCCAGCACCGGATGAAAATACAAATAACAGCCCGAAAGAAAATAATGAGGACATAAATCAAGATATTATCTTGAATAAGACTTCCCCAGAAGTAATGGATTTTCTTACCTCCACCTATGACCCAGTATCAGACTCAGCCTCCGAAATCAGAAGAAAGCCAGGAAGGCCCAAGAAAACAAAGAGAGGCAGGAAACCTCAGAATATTAGCTTAGATGAAAGCGATAGTGATTCCCCCTCTCCCGCAAAAAATCTCAGCAAGAAAGTTAAAACTAAAAAAAAAGAAGAAGATTCGGAACTCTTTGTTTCCGCGGGGGAGAAAGAATTAAGTTCTAATCAGGCAAGTATACCATGTTCGCATTGTAAAAAAAAAAATAAAAGCGAGTCGAACAATGATAAAACAATAAATAAAAGCGAGTTACACAATGGTAAAACAATAATAAATAAAAGTGGAAATTTAACTAGCTAGTTAAATGGGGGCCCAGTTAATCCTTTGTTTCTTTTTTAAATTTCCAGGTAAACAAATGCTTTTTGTTTTAAACATATATAATTCTCTCTTTCACCTTAATTTTTGTTAGTTTATATAATAGCAATGAAATTAAATAGGTTAAAAAAAAAAAAAAGTTTTTATATTAAAAATACTAACATGAAATTTAAAGTTTGTTCGTTAAATATTAGAGGTTTAAACGCCATAGAGAAAATATACCAATTGAAAAAGTTGCATGAAATTATTCAGCCACATGTATTAGGTATACTCGAAACAAAAATATATCATGATTCTACAACTAACCCAGCACTATACACAAATAACATAGGCTTTACAACTTTCTCCACAGACACTTTCTCACCATCAGCTGGCACAGGAATAATAATAAGTAAAAACAATCCTTTTTCGAGTTTCAAAATACTATATATGGATGCACATATAATAATTATAACTTTTTTACATCTGTCAAATGCAATAAATGTAATATATGTATACATTCCACCTAACACAAAAATGATCAACACAATTATACAAATTATAAACACTAGGTTAGCTACTTCACCTCATCCATCTCTACTCCTCGGTGATTTCAATATGACATATGATAATTTCATAAGAAAATGGCTTCACATGATCGCTTTCCCTTTAGTCAGTGGGGAGAGTTTTCTGCCAGATGGAGCCATTTCTTTCAACAATGGTAGATTTACATCATTAATTGATTTAATGTTCTACTCACCTTCACTTCATCACATGATCAATCTCTCAATAATTAATACTCCCATGTCAGACCATGCAGCATTGATGATTGATTTAAACCTAGAATTCATCACACAAAAATATTTTAACACAGGAAAAACCATGAGGATCCTTCTACCATCACAAACAACAGAATTCCTATATTCTGAAATATACATACATCTCAATAAAATTAATAAACTAAAAATTGATCCCGCACAAGCATGGCTAACATTTATAAACATTATTTCACACACAATTCAGCATGTTACAAGAAGAGCACCAACACCTACAGGATTATATACATTAGTTGAAAAGCTGCATAAAGCAATCATTAATACAATAGACAATGAGAATAATAAAGACAGAACTATAGCACTTAAAAGAACATATAATTTAGCAAAAGACAAATTAAAAGAATATATAGCATTAAAGAAAAAAAAATTATATCTCAAACAAACACATGTATGGACAAAACAATACATTAGATGGTGCCTCAGTCAGCCACCTAAATATAGAGTTCCAACAGCAATATCACAAAATAACAAAACAATAAGTGGTCAATTCATGCTAGATACAATATATAGTTACTTTAAAAAAAAATTACAATCATGTGAATCCTTTGACCCAGCACCTTTTTTTTTAGGAACAGCAGAAGAGAACATAGGGTTTGGAAAGATAGAATTCAAACAAAAAATAGACCAAATCCCAGATTCCTGCCACCCAGGTATGCCTGGGATCCCAAAAAGAGTTTTTTCACACTTAGAAACTCACACTACACAATATCTAGTGAATTTAGCGAATTTGCTTACAAAACAAGTATATAAAATTCCAAACCTAAACCCTATATCAATAGTCCCTTTTTTAAAAAAACAAGAAAGTCCAACCACACTTAAAAATCTTCGTCCAATATCGATGAGCTCACTAGGCATTAAAATACTTGAATCTGTCATCAAAGACAGAATAGAGCCATACATCACTCCAACTATATCCAAACATCAATTTGCCAAAAAAGGCTCTTCAGTTAACCAGGCAGCATTCATCTATAAAACAGTCATAGACACAGTAAGAACTAACAAAAAGTATGCACCAGTAGTAGTACAATTAGACATAAAGTCAGCATTTGATAATGTACTAATAAACAAGCTAGTAGAACTGTTAATAAACTCTACAATCCCCAAAGCATATATTTACATAATCACTAATTTGTTACTCAACCGAGAAATATATATTACTTTAAATGGTAAAACAGCTACATCAATAGTACCAAACTGTTCCATCCCGCAAGGATCTCCACTAAGCTCACTACTATTTGCAATATATATCAACCCACTAATTAAGGAAATTGAAAGAAAAATAAATGGAATATACATACAACAATTGGGCTCCTATGTTCCATGCATTGCTTACATGGATGACATATCTGTCTTCTTAAAGAGCAAGAAACAGATACCCAAACTTTTAAAAATAATAGCCAATTATTCCAACACATATAACCTTAATGTTAATGTTGAAAAGTCTTGTGCCTGGAAAATTTACACCTCGACTCCAATTACAGATTATTTCAAGGGAAAGCCTAGCTCTTTTTTAGGTTTCCCTTTCCATCTCAGCGCAATTGCAATGAGAACCCAAATTCAAAATAATTTGAGGGAAAAGATTGTGAAATTGATAAATTCAATGGAAAAGGCATATCTATCACTATATGCCAAAATATCACTGTTTAATATGCTAGTAATAACCAGAATAATTTATTTCTCTCCGATTGTGTTTTTCACAAGGGGTTTCATTAACAATATTTATACTTTATGCAGAAAGTTACTGTGGGGGAAAAAACAATATCTGTTTCCATCAAAAAACTACAACTGCCATTGTCATTGAATGGACTTGGTTTACACAATTTACACATTTTCCGTATACAGAAAACAATAAACATCATAGTAACTTGTAATAAAATATATCCAATAATATCACATACAATGAAAGTGATACCAACAGATACACCACCACCATTCAAAGGTTATTGGAAAGCACTTCTGAAACCAATAATGAATACAGATATACCTCCTATACAAACAGATGGTACTAAATATAAATACTGGCAAACATATAAGTTCATCTATCCAGGAGTACAAAACACGGTAGAAACACTATTGGCAATTAATAATAAGCAATTAACCAAAAGATATAAACATTGGTCATTAGAACCAAAATATTTTGACTTCCTGATTAAAATAAATCTGGAAGCCCTTCCGACATTAAATTTTTTAAAATATAAGAGATACTACCATAACATAGATGACATATGTTCCATCTGTCATCGAGAATCAGAAACAATAAATCACTTCCTATTCACTTGTCAAGGACTTGAAAACACTCGCAAAATGATCTGCAATATCACAACACAAGAAAATACAACAATCAGATGTTTGCTACAGGCATATGAAAAAGGTATATTTTCCAGTATTAGGGCTAGTACATTTATCCTTTATGCTTTCTGGTGCACAAGATGTAATTTTAGTATAAACACAAACACCAGAAGACATCAAAACACAATTAAAAATAAATTAATACAAATCCAACAAAGAGATAAAAAAATAACAGGAACACAAACATACATTGACACATGGTCTCAAATGCGACTCGCCTCAAATCTATAACATGGTATATTGCCTTCAAAAAAAAAATGTTTTTTTTTGTTTTGTATGCTCTGGTAGATAATTTTTTTTTTCTATCCATCTTTGTAAAAAGTTTTGCAGTTTTGTTTTTTATTATTGTGGGACTTTTTCCTTTTTTTGTTTATTTGATCCAATTTTTTTTTCTTTGTATATATATATTTTTTTTTGTTTTATTTTTTTGTTATCATAATAATAATATGATGTATATTTTATATGCTCACGTAATGAATTTTTTTTTATTCTATTATAATTTTAATAGATTTGTTTTCAGTTTAATTTTTTTGCTATTGTAGTTTTCTTCCTTCAGTTTTATTAATCCAACCATTCATTGTATACAATTTATTTTTGTTGCTTCCATTTTTTTCTGTGTGTTACCATTTTTTTTTAACAATGTAATACATAATTTTTACTATGTGTGTTTTTTTCTATTTACAAAAAAAAAAAAAGGTATTGTATAAACTCTGTAACCCATTGTAACCTTTTTGTTTTCTTTGTGAATAAAGTTCCTTTGAAACGTAGTAGTAGTAGTAATAATAATAATAATAATAATAATAATAATAATAATAATAATAATAATAATAATAATAATAATAATAATAATAATAATAATAATAATAATAATAATAATAATAATAATAATAATAATAATAATAATAATAATAATAATAATAATAATAATAATAATAATAATAATAATAATAATAATAATAATAATAATAATAATAATAATAATAATAATAATAATAATAATAATAATAATAATAATAATAATAATAATAATAATAATAATAATAATAATAATAATAATAATAATAATAATAATAATAATAATAATAATAATAATAATAATAATAATAATAATAATAATAATAATAATAATAATAATAATAATAATAATAATAATAATTGCTTTTTTATTAATGATTAAGATTTTCCAAAAAGATTAGGGTTTAATAAATTCTTCTTTGGATGATATTATTAAATAAAGATTAGCTTTAAAATTTATGAAATATTTGTTAAAAATCATAAAACATTCTCATATTACTTTGACAATTTGTAATTGCATTTGAGCCTCTATATCAATTCTAAGTTTTATTTTTAAACCATTGTTAAAAAATAATAATTTTAAATTTCCAAATGTTTTTGGCACAATATATGTGTTTCTTTATTATTTCCCAAAGAGTGTAAAGATAGCCAGTATTTAATAGTGATGATGATTTTATTGCATAACAAAAAGATTTTCAGCCATTTGTGTCACATAGTATCACTTCAGTGCTTGTCATATTAAGTTTAAAACTATAACATGTTTCATTCTCACTCCCCTCTCTCCCCAAAAAATAACTGTTGTGGGATTCATTTACTAAAATCAAAAATATTATTGCTAACTCAATTTACTTTATATTAAAAATTGTTATGACAATAAAAATTAACTTTATTTGATTTATTTTATTCTTGAGTTAAATAAAATTGATTTAAGATTAATTATAAACTTATTTATGTTTCCAATTTATTTTAAAATTATATGTAAAAAC
The DNA here is from genome assembly GCA_028023455.1 of Epiperipatus broadwayi. Taxonomy (NCBI): domain Eukaryota; kingdom Metazoa; phylum Onychophora; class Udeonychophora; order Euonychophora; family Peripatidae; genus Epiperipatus; species Epiperipatus broadwayi. The sequence continues at coordinate 6,177,371 of JAQFVV010012423.1, forward strand.
ATTTTTGTTTAATATTAATGCAACTTAAAACAATGGTGGTATGGTGACCTCAAAGTTAAGCATTATAGAATTATTTCGTAATTGACTAATGTAAATAGTATTTTTAGAAAAACTTATTTCAAATTAACTGGAAGGAATTCTCAAATACTCAGTCTGTCACTAGAATCTGTTCAATCTTAAAGGTTTCTAGATAAATGTCAAATGTACAGGTGAATCAAAAATTCTATCCTTGTTTAATCTCTACTGCTCACTTGTGAGAAGAGTGCTATGTTTAAACTTTAAGTTTTAATGTTCTGGATTGATTTTTTTTTTTTATAAAACATTTATGTATAGCAATTATTTTATAAAATTGGATAAACATCTTGATAAGATTTTATTGAGAATATAGTATTCACTTTTCTATCTGTGTATAAAAATATAAAAAAAATTATTTTTTATAGTATAGATGGTAACAGTAGATAATGAAAATTGTATCTTTTCATACTTCTGAGACCACTCTTACTTACAAATGTAATTGGTTGATAAATTTAATTCATTAATAGTAAAATATCAAATAATATGGTAGCACCCTACTAAAATGTCGAGTTTGGGAAGTTCTATCAAGTATTGGCCTATTCCTATGCTTAGTATAATACAGATTAAATATTCATTTTTTCAATGATTACTTTCCGATGCAAAAATTATTTATATTAAATGTTGATTGTTAATTTGATATTTTTAATATATATACAATACTCAAAATATTAAATAAATATATATCTAAATCATATTATTTTGCAACAATGGTAGGCAGAGAAAGTAACGTGTCACAAGGTAAAGACCTTTCCAACAACTCGTTGTAAAGAAAAAATATTAGACTAAATGTTGCTCAATAGACATGCTAATAAGCTGTTTATTAAGATTTGATAGTTTTTAACAGTTCGGTATTACCGCTTATCTAAAAATAATTAGACACCCATTTACTGACTAATAATGGGTAGTTAACTAGAATAATAGACAATTCCATAAAATAAAAAAAAATCCTAAGTTTGACTAGAATTAAGTATCTATAAATTATTATCGCTGGACAAAAAAACATTTTAATTAAAAAATAAAAATCCTTATTTGAAAAACAAAAATATTACCATTTCAATAAGATTTCAAAGTGATTTTTTAAATAATTATTTGCAATACTTACACAATAAAAGATTGATTTTTTAAAAATAATTTGTAAATATAAAGCAAAAAAAAACATAGATTTTATAATTGAGATTTAAATTCTAATTATGAAGTTTGTTTTCCTGATAAATAAATCCCAACATATTTTTTTTTACTAATATAATTTTTATTAAATAATACCGCGAATTAAATCTTACGTTTATTGTATAATAAAAATAATAAGAAATAAAATGCACTAAAAACAAAAGCATTATTTTGTTTGTTTTCTTTAAAGCAGACTTTTTTTTTTTTAGCAACGTCTTATTAAATATTCAAAAATTTACTGCACGCATTGTAAACAACTAAAAATAAAATCGTTAATAATATTTATTTCGTGTTACAACTCAGTTTTTTTTAAAAGGCAAAATTATATGGCTTTAAAATATTTCTGTATATGATAGAATCAACAAGGTAAATTAAATATCTATATATGGCAAATAAAACTATTCTTAAAAAGAATCCCATTTCATGGACAGATTTTTGCAGTAGGTCCTCCTAAAGAAACAACGAAGAATTAGTCTTTTCTAATTACCTGACAAAATTAATTATGAATTGTTTTTATCTGTGTTTTACCTGATAGCTGAAGATGTTGAATGGTTAGTAAGATTGTTAGGGAACCGTTTTATTCACTTGGCAATGACAATTGGTTTTCTAAAACTCGACGTAAAGCAGGTCAGTTGTATAAAACGCAAGGGATTATAATAGTTTTCTATGGGTAAAACTTGACCTCATTCCTTTGGATAAATATTAACAAACAACTTAACCTAGTATATATAGTTTTTTTTTAAAAAACCCTAATGTCAATATTTGCATGCATAAACTATGCTCCTGTGTAATATGAGGGTATGTACTTAAAAATATGTAGATAATGCAACTTAAATCTATGTAAAAATAAAAAAACACTTAGCTTAAAGTTGTTGTTTTTTCAATCCCTTCAGCACTCATCATCCAATTATCTGAATCATCATTGACTCATTGTAAGAGTCTTTCATTGTCTTTTAAAACCTCTGATGATCTTGTTTTTTTTTTTCAAGATGCACCAAATGTCGATGATAAAAGATCTCTAGTAAAAAGGTTCAGAATAAATGGTAGACTTACTTTTTTAATTTGCTTTTCATACATGTGTGTCATAAAATCTCATTCATTGACTTAAGGCATTTTTAGATTTGATGAAGCATACTAAGTTAGGTCAAATTTTTCAAAATGCAGTTCATGGCTCCTTTAGAGGCATTTTTCTTTTCTTTATTGTCTTCCTTTTCTCTATCCACTTGCATTAATTCCTCATTACTTAATTCTTTCACATGTGATTGCAAAAGTTTTTCAATGTCAACATCATCAATTTCTTATCAGCATCTATATTCAAAATGTTAACAAAATGTTGCATTAGTTGTTGAAATTGGTATGTTTTGAACATTATGATGACTCTTTGATCCATAGGATGAATAAGTGATGTGATATTTGATGATGCGAATTACTGCTATGAAGTTGCTGTAAGCTTAAAAAAAAATTCAATATCAATAGAAAAAAATATTTGGGGTTATTCTGTAAATATATAGAAAAATGGACCAAGGAAAGGAGAATAAGCTTACAGTTAGCAATATTTTGTGTTCTTTCACAAAATTGTTAGTCATTGTGTCTGCCAAAAAAGATCTCATACTAATATTTCATTAATTTTAAATTCATAGTTTGTATTATTTATGTGAAAATATTTAGAATTAAAAAAGCAATGATAGTAATACCTCATTAACTGTATTGTTGTGACCAAAAAAGATTTGTTATTTATAGCCAATTAATAGAAGTACTCCATATGCAACCTAATTAACTTTAAAAAAGGAAAAATTCTGACATATTAAAAAAAATCTATCTAATGTTTACATATTGTAATAAATATTTAGTCTATGTAGATCCAAATAAACAGCCATTTATATACAAATATGCTTCCCATAGTTTTTTATGGGATGAGATATCATGTTTTATTAAGGTAGCCATTCTTGAAATGACCTTGCAATTTTTTAAAATATAAACCATACACCAGTCAAAACATGTTGATCCATCTAACATGGGCTGGAACTGTTACACCAATCCCCACCGAGAACTACTTTTATATCCATTGCTTATGGTAAAATAACCATGATATGCAGTCTTACCATTGTAAAAATAGAAATATGGGTGATTTAAATAGAAATTAAAAGCATTAAACTTCATCAAATTATTTGTATTACATTTTCAACTTATAAAAATTATTATTAAATGCATGAAATAATTTCCTGCCTTTTTTTATTGAAAATATTTGAATAGTTTTGATTTGACTGAAATTTATGATAAGTAGTTTTTGATTTGACTAATATTAGTATTCATAATGGATTTAATTTAAAATTATTGGCTGAATATTTTGCTAATATATAACAATACACAATCTAAAATTAATTGTTAATAATATATGACAAACGTTAATTTTAGTTTTATGCTCAATAAAATTTGTAATTTGTTTATACTAAAATTTTTTATGTTTGCAATAACATCACCATTGTTTTGTATACATCTGAAACAAATTATGAGATTATGATTTAAAATCTCAGAAGTAAATATTATTTTTTAACTTAGATTTAGTAATTTTTGATTATATAAAACAGATTATTAATTGCATAATTCATAAAATCATTTTCTGTTTTTTTTTTATTGAAAATACTATAGATTAATGATAATAGCAGTTTTAATGTGTTAGTAAATTTTAATTCAAAATTAGTTGACTGAAAATTTTAGCTAATATAATACACAATTTAAAATAATTTATTAATAGTATAGTATATGACCAAAACTTATTTTTAGTTTTATACTGAATGAAATTTGTATTTATTTTTTTGCCACTTTATATCTTCAATAATGCCTTTTTTTGCTTAGATATTTCTAAAATAGATGACAATATTATGATTTAAAATATTTTACACTTATATTTAATGGCTTTGATTTAATGTATGAAATGTTTTTTTATTTCTTAAAATAACTTACAATTATGGTAACTAAATTTTACAATTATGATAATTTTTGCTGTCAGTAAAATATCATTAATACAAATTTTAATCCATAAAAGTGAGTGAGTCTACAGGTTTTAAGTTAATATACTCATTTAAAAATATATAATATTAATGCATTTGGTTATTGTACATTATCAAAATAGGTTTCAGATAACTTATATTGAATGAAATACTTTCTTTTCTTTTTGTAGTTATTAAATTTAACTTAATGTAAATATGTCATTAATTAATGCATTGATTTGTTTTGTAAAGACACTGGATAAAAGTTAATATACTGTATATTAATTACATTTCAGTTTTATAATCAAAATATTATATAATATTGTATAATGTATTATGTTTAATGAATAAACTCTGTATTCTACCTTTTTAGCATGAATTTCATCATTTTCTTTCAGATGACATAATGTCACCATTTTATGACATCATCAATCTTAAAAGATGTTGCCATTTTCAAATGGCCATCAAAAATCTTTTTTTGCACTTGTTATAACAAATAATCATTGTGAGTACAAATTGATGATGATTGATATGATGGATTCTTGCATAAAGGTCCCACACTATGTAAGGTATGTGTATATTTATAAATTATAATTTTTGGATAAAAAAACATGTTAATTAAAAAATAATTCTTATTTTAAAAACAAAAATATTACCATTTTAATAAGATTTCAAAAGTGATTTTTTACACAATTATTTTGCCATTCTTATACAATAAAAACTTTATTTTTTTTATTGGTAAATATCAAGAAAAAAACAAAAAGCAATACTAATTTAAGAGTATACACTCTACCTCTTTATTTTTTAACTTTTCATGGAAATTGCAATTTTTAATCTAATGATCAAGATAATTGAAACAATACCAATAGCATCTTGTATTATCTGATTTCATTTAGCACTTGGATGTGTCAGTGGTAAGTTTGTGGCTCCCCTTAGAAACCAAAATGGCATAGAACACACTCTAAATTAGTACCAAAAAAGCAATAGATTTTACAATTGAGGTTTAAATTTTAATTTATTAAGTTCATTTTCAATGATAAATATGTCCTAACATTTTTCTTTTTTATGCTAGAGAAATTTTTTATTTAATAATAGCCATGAATTTAATATTGTATTCATTGTTTAAAGATAATAAAAAATAAAATGCACTAAAAACAAAAGCATTATTTTGTGTTTTCTTTAAAGTAGGATATTTTTTAGCAATCTTTTACTAAATGTAATAAAATCATTAATAATTTATTTCATGTTACAACTCAGTTATTTTAAGACAAAGCTATATGGCTTTGAAATATTTATATATGCACCTGAATAAACAAGATAAATTGAATGTCTATATACATGGCAAATAAAACAATCTTTTTTTAAAAAAATCCCATTTCATGGACACATTTTTGCAATAGGCTCTCCTAAATAAACAATGAAGAAAAAGTTATTCCTTATCTGGCTTTCTAATTGCCTGACGAAAAGAAGTCTAAATCGTTTTTGTTGTCATCTTCTAAAAATGTTGAATGGTTAATAAGATAGGTTATGATCCTGAAAAAAAGGTTAGCTTGGATTCATACTTCAGATTATAGTAGAAAATAAATGAAATAAATACTACACCTAAAAATTTTTTATAATTTATTTATATCTATTGTATCCTACTCAGCTAGATAAATCAATATAATCACAGTGTTATCAAATTACTATGTGCAATCTTTTCATTATATTTTTTCTTCTGAATTTGTTTATTTTTATACAGTTTATTTTTTTTATATATTCAAGAATCTAAGGATCCAGATTCAATTCACATACTAGTACTGGTCAGTCCAACAACACTTGAATAAAAGAGGAAAATAATATCTATCAAAATATTGTGCATATTCTAGACTAAGTGCTATATTACTAACCATTGAATGTAATTGGAAGATTTAAATAAAATTAAATTTTTTAAGGACGTTTAATAATTAATACTAAATGATGGCAATAGTCCAATATATAAATACAATTAAAATTATCATCATCACAAATCTTCAGGAACACACTAAATATTTGGTATGGACCTGATATACTATCAAATTTTAGACATAATGAAAAATTATGTCTAAAACTAGTCCAAGGAATCATTTAACTTTCTTATGCAAATGTAAATCTGAAGAGATAGCTCCTAAGGATTTGCAATCAAAACCTCTAATTCACTCCCATAAAAAGTGAGAAAATTACTCAGAGAGCAAGTGGGGCTCTGTTAAGGGAAAGAATAAATGTTCAAAAGTTTTTCAAGTATCAAACTTTTCATTCCATTGATAATACAAAATGTTTTCTAAAAAAATAAATTTACTGATGAATACTACATGAGAGTTTCTCAAGCAATAAGAAAATCATGTTCTACATTACATGAAAAAATAAAATAATGCCAAAAGAAGGAACTTGCTAACCTACATGGGGATATCAAAAATCATAATATACCAAGCAAGGTACCAACTTCATCTATTAAAAGTCTAAGTTCTAAATATCTAACAAATGCTGAACTTTCTGTTCTTGAAAAAAAATTAAATTTTGATATCACCCTATCTAATATCTCTTTATTAAATATGAATACCAGTTGCTGAGGAAGCCAATCAAATAATGCCTTTAGAAAAAGCAGTTGCATTACACTGAAAAATAAAAAGACCATTTGAAAATCAGATAAATCTATAATCACTTGTTCTGCTGACTAAGTCAATGTAACAATTGTAATGGATACAACTGATTATGACAACAAAATACAAGAATTCTTAACAATAGGCAAATACAGAAAAGTGGCAAAACCTCTGATACCAAGTACAGAAACAAAATTACAAGCATTATTCAGAAAGCATTGCAGGTATTTCAGTGATTCAGAAAAAAGTAAACTAACATTATATTTTCTCAAAGTTTCTCATCTTTATGGTCTATCTGAAAATCATGATGATTTTATTTCATTAAGACTTGTTGTTAGTTTTACAAATTCACTTTGCCATAATTTGACAAGATTATTTTCTCAAAGTTCGTAATCATTTGGCACAAAAAATTCAGTTCTTTGTCAAGAGTTTTAGATACTTTGTAAAATTAATCAAGAACATGAAAATTGAAAGAAATGACATACTAATAAGCTTTGGTGTGGAAAGTTTCACAGGAGTATTTTAATTCTATTAGAAGGGATTTATATAGTGGGCATATCCTGTTATTATGAGATAGTGATATTAGGTTTTCTTGCTTTATCTTTGGTTTATTGCAAATAATGCTCAATAGTAATGTGAAATAATTATTTTGCTTGTTTTTTATTCTAAATGTTAATTGAATTTATGGGGTTATGATGGAGATTATTATCACTGTTTTATTAGCTTAAGTGTTTGTTTATTATTCATTGGTTGATATTAATTTTAGTTCACTTTATTGTTTTAATTCTGTTACAAATGACACAGTTCATGGGCATTAATAAATTAGGATTGCTCTTACTTTGTTCATATTTATATTTTGTTGTAAATGGTGTTCCACTTTAGAGTATTCCTACTGTTATTATAGTTATTTAGTTACAAATGACTCCCATATATGTGAGGCATTAAAAGAAGAACATACCCATATTTTATTCTGTTATAAATGGTGCCATAATTTGCAGGCATTATCAAACCAATACCATTCTTTTATGGTCCACATGTTTATTAAGTTACAATATATTGTAATTAAATAAATATGTGATAGCTCTTATTTAATAGCTTCCCAGATTTGGGCAGCAAATTGTAATGGAATAAAAATGGTAATAATGATCAAGTGTGCAAGATCCATTGACTATCCCACATTCAAGCCTTCCACTAGAAGTGTCAAATTATAATGATACAAAAATGATATGCACAGCTCACTTTTATTTAATAAGTCTCTCTGAACTTGTGCAAAGTATTGATGAGTTATTCATCCTATGTTCCTTAACTGAAAAAAAAAATAGCAATATCAAGCAATCATCTCCATGCCACTGCCAAAGAATGGTGGCAGTTTCTATTTGATTGGCCACATATGTATGGAGAATTAAATATTTTATTATGTCTAATCTTCTGGATATGTAAGATAACCTTTGTTATCAAATCTCCCAGGAAAAGTATAGCATGAAGTTGTACCCAGTTATTCTGAGGAAATGTGGTCAAGCTAAAAACACTGATAGCCTTTCTTTTGTCAGAGCATCAAATTGTATAGATCAAAATTGGAAAAAATAAATATCTTTATGCTGTTCTTCCATAAAACAATAAACAGAAAATACTAAATTCTTTACAAAAGCTATATTTATATAGCTGTTGTAAAAAATTTATTATTTTCTGTTTATATTATATAGATCATATGGCATATTTTGCCTTGCCAAATCAAATGACTTTAATCACTACTTATTCACTTGAAGAGGTGACTGAGGTTCTAAATACTATATAGGTAAAAAAAAAAAAAACAATCTCAATGCTAGACATAAAAAATATTAAATCACTATCCAGTGGCTAATGTTAATTTTACATTATTGAGAAACCCAAATTTTAGAGTAATCCATAAAAGTATGGATCATAATAGTAGAAAAGATGCCCCTTATTCTAAGCACAATAGTGATCATCCTAATATTATAAGTAGATTGTCAGATAATAATCTATACAAAGCATCAACTAGTAACAATCCTACAAAAGTGCAAAGTATCTGCTAAGAATAGAGCATTAAAAACCTTGTTGAACAGCAATAAAATTTATTTATTAGATACTATTCATCTTGGAATAGACTATTTGGAATCCTATGATATACCAGAACATCCAAGTTTATACATTTGCCCCATTATAAAAGTGTCTATGGAGTCATTAATGTTGATGCATTGCTACACTGAGGAAGTATCAATATTGTCTTTAACTACATATGAAAAAGTAATTAGTGTTAATGAATTTGTATTCTTGTTTCCTGTTAAACCCATTCAGGTTATATTATCAAATGGAAAGAGGACTAAGCTGTTCAGCAAGAAGATCTGGATCAAAGTGAAAATTAACAAGTTTGAACATGGCCATGTTTTTTAATAATGCCTGGCTTGATTCATGAAACAATAATTGGCTCACACTTCATGAATCTGAAGATATGTAGTTTAGATTATAAAAATATTTTTTTTTATCAAAATAAAATTTATAATTTTAGTAACAGTGTAGATTATAATTTGGGTCAATTATTGTGTATATTTGAAACTTCAATTGATTTGGATAGACCATCTATGTTGGAAATATGTTTATTCTAAATTTTAATCAGAAATATCAATTATATCAATTGATATTCAAGTATAGAGGCATTTTCTCAAAGATCCTAGGCATAGTGAAAGGGTATGTTCATTGTATTAAATTAAAGAGTGAAATACTTTTCCAACAGCATAGGTATCCTATTCCTTATCAATATTAGACAGAGGTACAATAGAAAATAAACCAAATGATTGAGTGACATAGTGTCAAACAGTGCTCATCAGCCTATGTCAATCCATTAGTCATATTCAGGGGGGGAAATGGATCAGTCAGGGTTTGCTTTAATGCTTGTATGTTGTCAACATTCTACTCCAGAGCATAATAACCCATCTTCTGTTCATGAACTATTAATTAAGTTCAAGAACAATATCATTTTTACTACATTTGAGTTGACAGTTGTTGGCAAATTTCACTGCATATCGATAATCAAAATTGTACTTCTTTCCGATATAGTATCAAACTTACATTTTCAAAAGAATGCTTTTCAGTTTCATCAACAATGCAAATTACTTGATCAGATGATGGATTTTTTCAGTTAATTAAAATAAAAAAATCATAATGTATGTGTATGATATTGTAATAGCCTCTAAGAGGGTTGACGAGCATTTAAAATTATTTTTCAAGGAATGTTCTGTGAAATAATATCAAAGTGAATCTTGAAAAGTGTATATTTTCTACCCCAACAATAACTTTTCTAGACCATTTAATAAATAACCAGGGATCAAATCTCATACAGAAAAAGATTAATCATACAGAACAATCCTTTATCCAAAACAAAGAAACAATATTCTTGATCTATGTAACTGTTATTACACATTCTATCATAACATTGCTTATGATACAACATCATTGCCAATGTTACTTAAAAAAAGTGAGAAGTGAAATGATAAGAATTCATGAAATTTCAATAAAAATAAGGCTAAATTCTTAGAAAAGGTCATTTTGGCCTTTCCTGATTTTCATAAAGAATTTTACTTGCAAACTGATACCACTAATTATGGGATGTAAATAGTGTTATATCAATTAAATCATTCTCAGAGGCTCTAATTTTATATTTCTAAGACAACACTTAACACTGAACTACTCCCTTACTGAAAAGGAAGCCTTAGCTGTAATCTCAGCCTGTCAAAAGTTTTGTCAGCTTTTGCTTGGATCAGAGGTTATAGTCTTGACTGGCCATAGGAGTCTTGAATTCCTCAGTAAAAGTTGAATAATGAGAAACTTATGAGATGGAATCTTTATCTCCAACAATTTAATTACAAAATGTTGTACTACCAAGGAAAAGGTAATATAATAGCTGATCTTCTTAGCAGAAATCCCATTGATATTATGTATCAGCATCCTGATACACAAAATATTGTTAATTATTAATGTTAACTTAATTACTGATGAATCAATAGAAGAGGATTACAAATATTTAACCATAATACAAGCACTGGATATTCAATTAGGTAATATTGTACAGTTATTATCTAATCCTTCAATTACTGTTAATCAAAGTAAAAATGTTAAGAGAGTAAGGGGGAAATGCTGATTATATCATAACATCCTGATGTACAAAATTAATCCAAATAATGACAACTTCAGGAGGATAACTATTCCTAAGAGCATGATCAATAAACTAATTTATTATGCTCATTGTAAATACGGCTATTATGGCTCTCAAAATATAGAATATGTGTTAAAAAAATTCCTTTATTAGCCAAGCATATATGTGATAATTTTCAATAGACTTAAGTGTTGTGAGTTATGTTTAAAATCCAAACATTCTCACAAATCTTATGAAGGGTTACTTCAAATAATTTTCCCAGATAAACTTAATGAATTGTTATCACTAGATTTCTATGGACCTCTTCCTTTCTTTAATAGACAGAAGTTCATTTTGGTTACATAAATTGGGTTTACAAAATATGTGGCAACCTACCTCATTCCTAAAATAGATGATAAAAATGTAACAAAGCATTTTACCCAAGCTTAATTTCTTCTAAATAGGTAAGCCATCGTCTATTCTTACTGATCATGCTACTGTTTTTATTTCTAGCACATAGAAGAAATGAATCCTGAAGTATAATATCAAACATATTATGAGTTCCATAAGGAATCCTCAGTCCAACCTGCATATAAAAGTGATGAGAAAGTTAAGTAGACTCTTTAGGATTTTTGTAGACAGTAACCATATATTATAGATTAATAAATTTCCTGAAATAGTCAACTACATCAATGTGACTATGTATGAGACAACTAAATTTGCCTGTCAGGTTACAATTTGTAAAACATGAACTTGTGTTTATAAAAACTCTTTTGGCCATCATCCTGAAGAAATAAAGGTTAGTTATGATTTAAAAAAGCCTAAGATTAATTTAATGATAGTTGCAAAAAGATCTAAACAATCTAAATCTAACTGCCATTCTTTTAACAGTAGTGAGTTTGTTATTGGCCATACACCTCCTGTTATAATCCACAGAACAAATTAAAAAAGTTCTTAAATCTATATGGTGGATCTTTTAAAATTGTATCAACCAGGTAAAAGATTATGCTTTTATGATCTGAACTCCTAAGAAAATTTGAGGTACATATAATGCATGGAGCTTAAAGCCATCCTCATCAGTGAATCTACTGTAAAACTTTGTATCTTCAGTAAGTGTTGAAATATTATTGATTTAAATAACATGTTTTGAAAAAAATTCTTAATTTAAATAAACTTTATTGTTATTAAGCTATAACATCTTACCTAAGTATTTTAATTTAGTAATGAAAAGGTTTAGTAAACATGTTTGAATATTGATTGCTTAATGAATATTAATTAGTTTATTTAATATTTATTTTAAAAATCCAAATTTAATAGTTTAAACCTACATAGAAGTTAATATGAAGTGTGCTGTGTTTTAAAAATAATGGAGTTATTATTGCTATTTGTAAAGTATGGATAATTTATGTTAATGTTTCTATTTTAACTAGTTTTTAAAATATGATACATTTAAAATAGTATTTCATAAAAATATTAATTAATCTGATATTTGTATAAAGTTTAATTTGAGAGACATTAAACTTAAAGATAACTAATTAGAATAGGTTTTAACTTAAATAAGTTGTTAATAGGTAAAAGTTGAGTTTTGTTGTTTTTAAAGTATTAGTTATACCTAGTATTTGTGTATTAGGGTTTGTGCATCTGTCTTGAAAGATTGGAAAGTTTAAAAAATGATTATTAAAAGTAATATATTTTTAAAGGGTACTTCCACCAATCACAATCTTAAGAAACTCTTTAAAGATAAAAGAGTGTTTATTTGAATAAAGTTTGATTTAATTAAATCAATAATTTTTATTAGAATTAAATAAATGGTTTATTTGATAATTAAGTAAAATTAATAAAAAATTAATTCATTTATTGACTAGACATCACACTTAGAAAGTCTTAATTAGTAAATTCAAGGTCAAATATCTATAAATAAATCATCTATATAATTAGAAGGATTAAAAATATGCCAATGTTTAAAGATTCCACCCTAATACTTCAATTAGATTGTTGAATTATACCATGTAACACATATTGCAGTGATAAAAACATGCACAGGTGTTTATAAAAGGAAAAATAAAAAATAAAAACACATTATCTTTAAAAAATTAGCTTTATTTTTATTTAATCAGTTTTAAAAGATTTTAAATTCATCTCATTTTAAATTTCTTATTATTTTTAACAATTTAAATGTCCAAATAAGAAGTTAAAGTTATCTTTGCAGTATGGCTCAACAGTGTATATTTCATCTTTTCATGAAGTAATAAATCACTGGAAATGCAATAATATTTTTTTTAATTATAAAGCATCTGAAATTAAAAAAGTTATTGGAAACCAATAACACATTGAGATGTGTGTGTGTTTATTTTATCCTATTATAGACTTTTAGGTAATTCAAACTTTTTGGTTATTAACCATTGCCTATAATATTGCTTTAGTGTATAACTTTTAAATTCATTTTTCACACTAATTCTGGTTCCTATTTTGATAAAGCTCTGATCTTAGAATAAATTATTCATGCAGACAATTTAATTGATGAAAGACAATTGTTATTAATTTATTAAAAATAAATTTGAAAACTTTTATTTTTGCCAAAGCAGAATAATTGCAATAATGAATTATCATAAAAGTATTGATAGTCTTCAAATCAAAATACCCTATGATAGTTTTAAACTGTATTATATAATTCTAACAGAGACCATTAGAATCAGATTTTTCAATTCTTTAGAAAAGTTTCTATTAATCTGTTTTTCTGACAATGCAAATAAAATAATATTTTATTGTTATTACAATTTATTAATCTTGAATTCATCTATCTATTTAAAACATATTTTTGTTGCTTTGTTAAAGAAAAGTCAAGTCAATTCATGCTTTAATATTAACAAATTAATGTTTATCTTTATAACAGAACCGTTTGTTACTATATCTGCTCTCAGTTCATTTTTTCTTAAATTTATATTTAAATTAAGGACAATGCTGTGAAAGAAATCCTGCTCTAAATGGTTGTGTGCATATTTATTTTATCTACCATAATGAAATACTGTGTTGTGGTATATTTCATTAAATAAAATAACAAAGGACTCCTCAATTAAAAGGATTAATTTCATTTTAAAATGAAAGAACTTTTTTTAATCCTTAATTTAATGGATAAACAAAATATAGTGTATATTTATGTTATATAAATTTGAAATTATTTTTATGATTATGTAATTATAATTTATTCATATCTATTATTGTTATTATTATTTATGATGTTATAAAATATATTTATAATGATGCACATTTGTGAAGTGAATTTGGTAAGAAATGTTTAGGTAAATGGTTTATTTTGCAAGCTATTATTATTATTGCTGAGAATTCTCATCATTATTATTTCTGTATAATAGAATACATTATTGTACCCAGGATAAAAACAGTCTTTTGTATATTTGTAGGACTGGGTAGATGTGTTATTGTACTTATGAAAGTGTGTGAGTTGATTACTTATTTATTTGTATTATTATTATCAAATTCATGTCTTATGTAGTTATTAACTGGTATGCTTCTTGGAGAGAGGTTTCAATTTAAGCATTTTATGTAGATATTTTTATTGCTTTTTTATATGTTAAACCCCTCCATGAAAGGTAGAATGGTTCACTGATTATTGGCATTGCCTGCCCAAAGTTACTAGATGCCTTTTTATATATTTTCTGTCATTCACATTGCCTATAATTTAGGATTAATGTGTATTTTAAATACATTAAAACATTTTAAGGCATGTCTATCATTGAAATTATTTTATTAATCCTACTGCAATTTAAATTTATGTATATTTTTAGTATTGAGCATATTTATTACCTCACCTCTCATAGGTATTAATATAGTTGTATTGTTTTAATTATTTTTTATAACATTTTGCTATCTTTACTAAATCTGAAGAAGGATATTTTCACACTGAGTTTTAGACATCTGTAGTTCTGTAAAGTAATTAATATCATTCTAGTGGTCTGAATATGGACATATATGTGTGTGATTTTGCTCTGTGTATATAATAGTAAGAGAGATGGTATCAAATAAAATGTAATAACTTCTTGAGTAGTATAAATGTTTTATTATAATTTTTGAAGGAATGCTTCAGAAGAGAATATTTTATTGTAAATTATATCAATATTTCTGTTAATATAATTTGTTAAATTAATGATAATACTTATTGTAAATATTTATTATATTAAATACCATATTATATTATAAATAAATATTTTTTTGTTATTTATGAAATACATTTCTGTTTCATTGCCATAATTACATTCATTATACAGAAAATGTAATATAATAAAGTTTTATTAGTCATTATTTTAAAAGAGTACATTTCAATGATCATATAAAATTATTTATCTACTTTATATATTACTTATTTCACCTGCATTGTAATAAGACACTTACTATGTTAATTTGTCTTTATTTCAAATGTACTTTGCAATGTAGTTGGTAACATAAAATTATTTTTTCTACCGTCTGCATTATTTTATTTTTAGTACTTGGTATAAATTCATATTTGAAGATAATGGAATTAAATATGTTTATAGGTAATATAAATTAAATATTTAACTAAGAAGAAATTTCAAAATATTTAAAAAGTGTTTTATATGCTAGCCATGTGTTATTTAAAGTGTTAGGATACTTGATTTTGTATATTTGCATTTTCTTTGCCTAAGTAATAAGATAGAAGACAGAATATTTACTGTGTAACTTAAATAGTTGCAGTGTTTAAGAGTGTTAACATGTATAATATAATAATATTTTTTTCTTGAGAAGTAATCATGAAGTATAGATATGATATAAACCCTGAGATATGATTTACAATTTTAAAGAAACCTGACTTTAAATAGTAAGACCCTAAGATAAATTTTAAATGCAAGATGAACATGGTGTTTTATCATTTGTAGTTAGATGATATTTTTTTATAAGACCACTTTTACTCTGTAGAAAATACATAGGTATTATAGTGACTGACCACATGACCAATTGAATTTGTTTAGCTGAGATTCCATATGTATATAAAATGTTCCATGCATGGTTACTATATATACAATTGTTAGTTTTTGCTTCCATCCATTACTAAAGTAGTCTCAAGATTAATAATTTGGTTTCTTATATAGATTACTGGTGTGATATATCCTGGCCATCTGATATATAAAATAAACACTGGTTGTTTTCATTTCAGTTTAGCTTTTACATTTTTATGAAACTTCAACAACAGAGTTATAAAATGTGGAAAAGCTGCCCTGTTTTATTTCTTTAGGAGCTCAAATATGACCAACATGAAAATTTGAAGTATCTGCTTGTCTGAATTTCTACTCCTATAACTATTAGTTAATCTGAATTCATTATTTATACGAGTTGCAATGGAGTATAAACAGAAGGATTAACAGTTAAATTTTTTTCCTTTTCATTAATAAATTCAAAATAATAAATAATGATCTGTTTTCTAATTTACTTTTACACAAAACTATGTTTTCAGTTTTAAAAAATGATTCTTTCTTCATCTTAAGTAAAGCCAAATTATCCAATTAACTTTATAATTAATATTAATATTATCTATATTCTTTATTACTTTAATAATGCTTTTTTGACAGTTTCGATAATTAATGTGTATAATTAATGTGTATTGGAAAAAGTCATTTTACACAAAAATATTTTTTGTTGCATTAAAAATTTAGATTTTTATCAAAATCATAAATAAAATATTTGCATAAAATATAAACCTTTTTGACATAATTTGAAATAATATAGTATTTCAAAAAAAATAAACAAAAAATATTTCTCAATGAATAATTTATTCAGACGTCATATGCGCACATTTCGTCTATGTTCCTTTTAAGATTTAAATATATATGTGCTACACACACTCCATGATGCCAGTTTATCTCAACCTAAACATATACAAAGCCTAGATTTTTCAAATTTTCTAATTTATAATGAAATTATTTTTTTTATAAAAATATTTAAATATAAATGTTTTTTTCTATTCTAAATGTTTATTTTTCTTTTCATCAAATATTGGAATTCTTAAAAACTTGTTATAATTGAGTATTATACAAAGGTAATTATTAAAATTCAAAAGTTTTACAGTGCACTAACTATGCCTCTCTCTCTCTCTCTCTCTCTCTCTCTCTCTCTCTCTCTATATATATATATATATATATATATATATATATATATATATATATATATGTAGTTGGATATGTAAATGAGGCTTAATATGTAAATGTGGCATTTAAAGGTTTCATTTTTTTTGACAATGGAATGCTTGAATTTTTTCTGTTGATAGAATGTGGATCCTTTGCAATTGCCCAAATCTTTTTGTATTTTCTTTTTCTGCTGTCTCTTTTTGCAAAGATTGTTCACACATCGGTGGAAGAGAAAGTGTGGTTCACAGTGACCTCACGATTGTAAAAGATTGATTTGTATTCATTGTTCTGTTCGGCTCTGTTGTACAAGTATATGTTCTGAGCATTTCTTATGGATCTGTTTGCTCAAAATTTATCATAATATACAGCACTACAGGATGCGTTACTGCATGTAATTTTATAGACAATTTGTGGAATGAGCTCAACTGGTATTTTGTCTTTTGAGTTGTTTAGTAAGTTGTTTTATGATGGTGATCTAAAGCTTACTTTGGAAGTGTAGTGCAATAAAGCATACACATATCCTGCATATTTATTAATGTGCCCAGCAGTGGCCACACCACCATGCACATTTGCATATACTAAATTATATAAAGATGGCTAGCTGCCTAGACTTATGATAGATTTTAGTAGAGCATACTACTATAAAGCAGCAAAGAATATATTAGACTGATTAATCAAAGACATTGATTTTTGACATCTACACAATAATATCTTTTGAATGTGATGAGAAAATTAAAAAACTAAAAATCAATAAAAATCACAAGTTAGTCTCAGTAGATATAAAAAAAAATTATGTTTCTATGACTTATGATCTATCTATTAACATAATTCAAGATGCTTTGCAGCAAATCAACTACAATTTAAATAAAGATTTTATAATAAACATGCTAAAATGGATTGATAATGAAATAGTAGCATTAGCCAATGAAGAATTTTATCAAATGGAGAGTGGATAGCAGCCTATGGACTTCTACTATCATTGTGCTTTCAAAATTTGAGAATAATATTTTACCAAAATATTTATACCTTGCATCTAAAGACATCTACATGAGATATAATGATGATGTGTTTATATGTACATCAGAAAATCAGATCAATAATATATACTTCAATTGTGAAAAAACATCTCCTCTAAAATGGGCTATGGAAATTGAAGACAAAATAACAGGTTTAATTTTCTGGACAAATACATTTAGAAACACAATAATGAGCTCAACATTAAAATGAAGTTAAAACCTATTCAAATAAGAGAAGCCATTCATCCCAAGTCAAGAGTTCATTAAGAACACAAGTTTGTAGTTTTCTAGTGTTTCTTGTATAGAAATAAAAATTTATGTAAATATAAGGCAGATAGGAAGAACAACATTGATGTTTATATCAATGATCTCATAAGACTTGGATATAATTGTAACATGCTAATAAAGACAATTAGAAAATTTTATAACAATTCAAATAAAAACAAAATCATAATATGCCTAAAGCATGAATAAGCTTTTCATACATCACTAAGATTACAGACAATATAAGGAATAGATGTAATAATACTTACAAAGTAAGTTTTAGATTACTTCCATTATTAAATACCTTACTAAATAAGTCAAAAGACAAAATACCAGCTGAACATGCTCCACAAATTGTTTATAAAATGACATGCAATGTCTCATTCTGTAATTCTGTATATTAGAGTAAATCTCAAGCAAATACATCCATGATAATTGCCCATAATACATACTGCACAATAAAGCTAAATAGAATAATGAATCCAAATCAATCTTTCTTGATCATGAGAGCACTATGGATCATATGTTCACTCCCACCAGTGTGAGAACAATCTATGCTAAAAAAAAAAAACAATAACAAAAAGAAAATATAAAGAGGATTGGGAAATTGCAAAGCATCCATATTCTATCAACAGAAAGAATTCATGCATTCCATTGTCAAAAATTTGAACATTTAAATGCCACATTTGCATATTAAGCCTCGTTTACATATCACCCTACATCCATATTATATAAGCGTAGTTCTAACTGCAAAACTTTAAATAGCACTATGATTTTTGACAGTAATCTTCTGAAAGATATAAAACTTTTGAACTTTAGTGGTTATATTTTTATAATACACTATAATTTGTATATTTTAATAATAAAATAAGTGTTATATGCAACTTATCAATTTGTAAATTAAATGTTCTTGCAAGTATATTTTGATTAATCCTTTTTTTTACATTTTGTTATTTTCAAAGTAATGTTTGTATATGAGAATAACTATTGTATAAAAAGATTGGCTTCTATTTATATTATTTAACATGTACTATTACTAAATAAATATTTTATTGCTAAAAATTAATCTTATAATTGCAATTTTAATCTAATATTTTCTCTTAATTTTACTGATTCATGCTGAGATTTCATAACATTTTAACTTTATATTGCCACTATTGCAGTGAAGCATTTGAAAATACAACACATATTTATAAATGTGTGGTGGTTATTTTATAAAGCCATTCAACTCAAAAGGGCTGTAATTATGGTGCCTGCAAAATAAGTCATATTTCTAAAAATTAAATGGTTAATGTAAAAAATAACTAGAATGAGTAGCAATGTATTTTCTTTTATAATTTTGGGCATTCTATTTTTAAAATTTAGATTTCAAATTCTTTTATCATTATAAAATTTGATAACTCAAGTTTTAGATTTAAATTAACCATCGTTTATTTATACACATGGCAATAAAATATTAAGTAATAAATGCCAGAAAATTCCATTTTAATATTAAAATTGATAGTTTGATCACTATTTTAGCTAGCCAACCATCATCAACTAAAACAAGGTTTAGCTCCAATACACACTTATCATTTACATTTTTATTATGGAATTTAATTCACTTTTTTTTTTCATTTCACAATTTAGTGACTCAATGCAAAACTCTGATACATCATTACATATGACAGAAAAAGAGCTACATAAAATAAGCTAAATTTGAAAGCAATAAAAGAGTAAATAAAATGTTACTGCAGTAGTGTATAATTGGCCTAAAGTTTTTATACTGTCAAAATCTTTGCTTTTAGCATTTGCATATTTTTATTATTATTAAAATGCAGACATGATATTGTAGAAAAATCTAAATTGGGTCATAATATTTTCAAAATATGTTTATCTTTGTCTCATATCACCTAATTCAAATACTGGACCAAAGCCCATGTCATATCAAAAATGCAGATAATTCATGATATACATTTACACAATTATGGTTAAGTTATAAATTTAAAAGTCATTTCAAGGATTTTAAACTAACTCACCAGCTATATACATATTTATCCATGCTTTTTCTGTATACAACTAAAGTAGTATATGTATAATTACTTCTTCATCAACTGATGATTTCTGTTGATGCAGACCAGTCCAGGTAATTGTTGTTCTGCAGTTGGTTCCACTTAGACTAGGATTTTGTAAGCTTCAGGCCTGCAAACTATTTTGTCTCAATTTTTTCAGACTAATGACTCAGAACTGACCCAGCTTCTTGTAAATCAAATATCTTGTGAAGAAAAATAGTAGCAGCTCCTGCATCTATTGTCCTGTATTCAATTAGTTCATGTTCATTCTCTAACTCTGGAAAACCAATTTCAGCAGTACTGCAAACTATAGAAAAACTTCTAGCCAACTGTTCTGCAGTTAACTATATCTTGCTAACTGCTTCTCAAAAATATTATTAGCCGAACCTTCTGGCCAGCAGTTACAAAATATATTTAGCCAAGGCTGAAAATCAGGCTTTGCAGTTGGCTTCTTAAAAATATTAAAGCCAACTGAACTGATATTTTTATCAATACTTTTTGTAAGTCATTTGAGAAGACAAAAATACCTTAATTAAAAACTGAGTTTTTTTTTATCTTTTCAAAAAGATCACTAATTCTTTCAAAAGCAACTTTGAAATTTTACTAAGGTGTGGTCTAACATGCTTTTACTCTCTTAAAATTACTTTTAATTAAAAGCTACTTTTGGAATTTTTAATCTACAAAGATTTTTAAAAATAGATAAAGAAATGAATACAAGCATTATTTCAAAAATAAATCATGCTTGTTTTTAAATTCAAAATCAGAATTCAGAATACAATACAAATTTATTTATCTGAACTTTTTAAATATTTATTTATCACAAAATTTTATTATAAATCCAGAGTTATTTAACCCTTTATTTATTATTTTTATTCCAGGAAATGTAGAAAATATCTACAATTTTTTTTGTCTGTGTTTATTTCTATTTTTCCATTACTTTATATATATGTGTGTGTATGTGCTATCTAACACAACTGGTTGCAGTATATATATATATATATATATAATTATTCATATATATATATATATAAGTATTTGAAAACCAGGCACTCTTCACAAACCTGGGAGCTTAATTGTAAGTATAGAGGATTTGAACTCAGATTTTCAAGCACCCTTCAACTATCCACACTATCTCATACAACTGATACACATGACCACACACATGTAGAAAAGATTTATAATGACCAATATAAATATTTCATGCTAAACCAGCACTCATCAGTTGATCCAGATTATCATCTCTCATATATTGAAGCAGTCGGATCTGAGTTCGATCCTAGCTTCATGTTATTTACCCTAATACTAACCTTAAATTTCCGATGCAATGGGGCTTTATACGTTCAATCCACGCTAATTTCCATAATGAATAACTTGTTTCAAATACGTAGTAAAATTAATTAGTTTAGTTTAAATTGGATCAATTCTCTAAATAAATTCATGATAAAATATTCATGAATTTATATATATTAAATTGCGTGGATTGTGCGTATATATATTTGTAAATATTAAATGTATATAATTGTTCGAAAGTTTCATTGCGTCGGGAATACTTGTTTTTTTTTACTTTTAAATAATTTGTAAAGTTTTGCGATTAAAAGCTACATTCCTTCCAAAGGCTTTCAAATTCTCAAAAACAACAGTAAAGTTTTATTAATAAAAAAAAGATAAGAATTCAATTTTTAATTAAAATCATTTCAGACTTTAAGAATTCATTTTCTAATTAGGAAAGGAATTCAAAAATTAGTTTGAAGGCCTTATCGAAGGAATGTTTCTGAAAACAACTAATGATAAAAAAAAAAACCAGATTGATAATAAAATGAGCGCTAGCCGGAGGCGTGAGTGAACAGTAGATAGATAGCCCTGAAAAGAAAAGAAAAAAAACTAGTTTTTGGTTGTAGAGTAGTGCAGTGAACTCTGTGTGTATAAAAATTGTATTTCATCATGATAGAGGGCTAGAACATCAGGGATCTGGCTACGGTTCCTAAAGTCCCGAGGAATCTTCACTGGAGCTGCTGAACCGTTTTCCGGATCGATCATTCTGCTAAAATAATGAAAGCTACTAAAATACTGTTCCAATAATCAATCAATGGTGCCTACGTTTTCAACAACTTGGAGGAGTAACTTAAGGACAAGCACGGAAGGGTAATATATTTCTATAATGAACGTTAAACTTTCTGGCCAGTTCGAACTTTATTTTACTCTCATCCTATTTAAGAGCTCTTTATTCTTTAATGTAACAATGTTTATAAAACCTTTTACTCATGCTACTATAAATCTATCTCGTAATTCTTTAAATCTCTAGTCTTTAAACTTTTTCTTTTCTAACTTGGCGGTTCATTTAATATATATATTTGTGTGCTTTATTAATGTCATATTTAAAATTATATGCCAATAATTTTTCGACTCGATGAGCTCCTTGGTTCTATTTGCCTCACGCAAATAATATAATATAAATTTTAAATAGTTATTCTCGCCCATTAGAACTAAATTTATAAGTTCTATTAATCATCGAGTCGAAAGAAAATATTATACGTTTACTATTTTTATAATTAGCTAATAATAAATTATTTGCTCCGTTTTCACCTATGTCCCCAGCTCCTAAGTTACAAGTGTTTATATACTCACGTAATGTTAAAATGTTATTTCTTGCTTCACTAATATTGATTTATTTATCCATATATATATATTTAAAATGTTTTGCAAAAGGGTCGATAAAGGGTTAAATGTATTTTAATTCCACTTTTGTTATTTTATATCAATATTCAGGAAGGGCACGATATTAGGGCATAATTAATATAGTTTATAAATGTTTTAAAATAGTTCGATAAAAGCTCGTTTGGCTTTAATTAATTGGTCAAGTCATCACGTAGAGCATTCGACATGGGTTTATTTTTCAACGATGACTATCAAGTCATCATCATCAAATGTTGCTGACGTAGGGCCATCTTCCGCTCCGTTAGGCTGGTCGGTGATCATATTCTCTTATTTAAATTTCTCGAGGAAGAAAGTACTTCCTTTCCGATTCATTAGTCAAAGGGCGTAAGACTTGCCAAATGCAAGCCGCCATAGGACTTCGATCATCGACTAGCGATCATCTTTCAATTTTACTCTCTGCCTTGTAATTCGTCAGTACCATTGCATCTTTGTTCCGGTAAAACCCGCTCCGTGCTCGTAATTCGTGGTGAAGTGATTTAAATTAAAGTCGAACCAATTCTCAAGTATATTTAGTTTAAATCAGTTTTCAAATCAAGATTAAAGTTATGCCTTAAAATACGTTTTGCTCTTCATGAATAGATTCCCGAATGTGAAAATAAATCTCACATTCCACCGTAATAAAATTAGAACAATCATTTCCGTTCTTAATGAATACCTTTATCGGCCTTTATATTTCTCGTTGGGGGCATAGACATAGAATCCCATGTTGTGTAATACTTGTTGGCATATGATAAGGACTGCCACTCTTGTTATATTTATAAATTATTTTAAAGACTAGAGGTAACTAATGCAATCTATATTTTATTGAACAAAACAAATTATTATTATTATTAAATATTTCTAACATACTTGGTTTCTTAGTTCATCATTCTGTTTATAATTATTTAAATGTTCATACCTGCTATCTGTGTTGGCAACCCGAACATACATATGATTTGATTTAAAAAGTATTCAAAGTAATTAATTATTAGATATTCGTGTCAGTGCAAGGGTCTCTAGTCCTCACCAACCGTTGAACTAGTTCTTGGCGCATAGCACTGTGCCATCGATTTCTGCTATCTGAGCTGTTAAGTTGGGTTTGAATTCAGTTTTGAACCGCCTGAGTTTGAATCCGATTTGACATGCGGGGTGGTGGTTTTTTGACCGGTACATGGTTATGTTTTTGGCTGCCCAATCGTTGTGGCTCGCATTAATAAACCCCACACATGCCCTGTAGATAGAAATTATGGTTTTCGTACTCAGATCTCAATAAATTAAATGTTTAAAGTGATATTTTTGTAGAATGTTATATATATTTGAAAAAGTTATGCGATTTATAATGCATAACTGGAATGATTTAATAAATTAAAATTTCACTTTCTAATTCTCTTCCTTATAATTAAATGTATTCAAGATTTTTTTAAATGCAAAAAAAACTGTTAGAATAATTATTTAAGTATATGTGTAATTAGTTATACGGGTACTATATATCCATATATATATATATTATACGTTTGTTTATACGCGTTCGTGACAATAGAAAAAATATCGTTAGCAAAGTTGTAAGAGTCCATAGATCAAAGCATTGGGGTAAAAATAAATGAAATGTTTTCTGTGTCAAAATTAATTATGTTCATCTCAGTTGTTATAATATAAAATATCCAATATGATATCATAAAAGTCTTAATTTCAAAGTATTGCTTGCTAGCATATATATTAAATGTTCGCTCCGTATTTTTAGTAGTCTCAAAGCAAGGCGAAGACCTTCAAACTGGGAATTATCTGTCAAGCGGTCCGATGCAGTGTGACATTATGCTTTAATGACAATAATTTCTAGAGTAACCTCAAAGCAGGTGAAGACCTTTGTGTACACCAAGCAGCCAGATGCAGTTGGCAAAATGCTTAAATGGTTTGCACGCTTTCATGCTAGCAAGATTTAGAATAATATCTCCAATAAAAGTTCTTGTAATATTAATTTTGACATTTTTTTTTGGTGTTAAAGCCTCATGCTTAGTAAGAATGAAGTAGTGAACTCCTATATTTAAACTCAGGTCATGAACGCGTTAGCTGTTATTAAATAATATTACTCATCATCAATTCAATTGTTTTATTAAAGGTTAAGTCTATCATATGTGGTTTGGGGGTCAATGGGTTATATCACATGCCCTATTGATCTCATTTTGCTCACTGGTGCCCATGTAAATAAATTTGTCAGCAAATTTGATTGTCAGCACAGTAGTGGGTCAATCGCCATAATAAAAAAAACCAAGTGTGTTCAATACAGAATGATTTGTTGTAACTGCTAATACATAATATTTGTATATCACTGTATAGTTTTTTTTTCAGACATGGGAGAACAGAACAGTTGAACAAAGGGAAAGTGAATAATGTTTTTTTTTATATTTTTGAATACATGTCTCACTCAAACAGTTAAAATAAAGAGCTAACCAAGAAAACGTAGGTAAACTAAAAAAAAAAAGGCAGATTACATAGATTGGGGAAATAATATGAAGCAGCTAGTGAAGATTAGGACAATGGACCTGTAGTCAGAGACCTCATTAAAATTTACTAAAGAGAAAAAAATATTTTAAGCATACAGAGAGTACTCTAAGTGAATTCACGTTGTTCATTATATTGATTGTTTATTACATTATTTTCTTATTTTCAAAAATGGGAAAAGACACTTTACAAACGATCCTCAGAGAAATGAGAGAAGATCGAAAGGTACTGATGATGATGATGGAAAGGCTGGTAAGGCTCGAGGAAGCATATGGCATCCAAGCCAACTCAAATCTAGAAAATGTAAAGCTTCAGCAAGAAATAAATCCCTCTGAAGACCCAAAAATAGAAAATGAAGATGATCAGGCCACACCAAAAGAAGTTGTGGACAGCAAGGAAAACAACAGTGGTGAGGATGAGTCCAGTTATGAAGCAGTGGAAGAAGTGGATATAGATACAGAAAAAGATGTTCAGACCACTAGTCCAATGAAACTAAAAGTGGAAATGGGACAGAGGATGAGTCCTCAACTTAGTATGAAGAAGTTACAGATGCCAATGCCTGGATCCTTGATACAGATTCAAATTTTCAAAGATGACCCAGGAGAGAACCCCATCGCTCATCGAGATAATATTAAAGAATTGTTGTTTGTGCATTCGGTCGCAGAAAAGGCCATAGAATTAATGACAGCAATAGACTATGGGAACTTGACGACAACCAGGGAAGACCGGGACTATGACCATTACAATGCCAGACAGTTAAAACAATATGTACCACCTGATCCAGGGAAACAATAGGACATCCATTAAATGACAGATATATATACAGATGACCGACTGACACAACCATAGGGAAATGAGACTTGATTATCGGACCGATTTATTATAAACCCATTTATAAGTTGAATATTCAAAAAAATGGATCGCAGTGAGACATGTATAATTTGTAGCTTGGGCAGGTTATATTATTCACGCTCATGCTGTTCTCCCAGAGTCTATACACTTATGCAACTATATCCTGCGTAAGTAAAGTCTTTTTTTTTTCATGTTTTTTTTTGAAGTGAAAAGAAATGAAGCAGTCGGATCTGAGTTCGATCCTAGCTTCATGTTATTTACCCTAATACTAACCTTAAATTTCCGATGCAATGGGGCTTTATACGTTCAATCCACGCTAATTTCCATAATGAATAACTTGTTTCAAATACGTAGTAAAATTAATTAGTTTAGTTTAAATTGGATCAATTCTCTAAATAAATTCATGATAAAATATTCATGAATTTATATATATTAAATTGCGTGGATTGTGCGTATATATATTTGTAAATATTAAATGTATATAATTGTTCGAAAGTTTCATTGCATCGGGAATACTTGTTTTTTTTACTTTTAAATAATTTGTAAAGTTTTGCGATTAAAAGCTACATTCCTTCCAAAGGCTTTCAAATTCTCAAAAACAACAGTAAAGTTTTATTAATAAAAAAAAGATAAGAATTCAATTTTTAATTAAAATCATTTCAGACTTTAAGAATTCATTTTCTAATTAGGAAAGGAATTCAAAAATTAGTTTGAAGGCCTTATCGAAGGAATGTTTCTGAAAACAACTAATTATAAAAAAAAAAACAGATTGATAATAAAATGAGCGCTAGCCGAGAGGCATGAGTGAACAGTAGATAGATAGCCCTGAAAAGAAAAGAAAAAAAACTAGTTTTTGGTTGTAGAGTAGTGCAGTGAACTCTGTGTGTATAAAAATTGTATTTCATCATGATAGAGGGCTAGAACATCAGGGATCTGGCTACGGTTCCTAAAGTCCCGAGGAATCTTCACTGGAGCTGCTGAACCGTTTCCCGGATCGATCATTCTGCTAAAATAATGAAAGCTACTAAAATACTGTTCCAATAATCAATCAATGGTGCCTACGTTTTCAACAACTTGGAGGAGTAACTTAAGGACAAGCACGGAAGGGTAATATATTTCTATAATGAACGTTAAACTTTCTGGCCAGTTCGAACTTTATTTTACTCTCATCCTATTTAAGAGCTCTTTATTCTTTAATGTAACAATGTTTATAAAACCTTTTACTCATGCTACTGTAAATCTATCTCGTAATTCTTTAAATCTCTAGTCTTTAAACTTTTTCTTTTCTTACTTGGCGGTTCATTTAATATATATATTTGTGTGCTTTATTAATGTCGTATTTAAAATTATATGCCAATAATTTTTCGACTCGATGAGCTCCTTGGTTCTATTTGCCTCACGCAAATAATATAATATAAATTTTAAATAGTTATTCTCGCCCATTAGAACTAAATTTATAAGTTCTATTAATCATCGAGTCGAAAGAAAATATTATACGTTTACTATTTTTATAATTAGCTAATAATAAATTATTTGCTCCGTTTTCACCTATGTCCCCAGCTCCTAAGTTACAAGTGTTTATATACTCACGTAATGTTAAAATGTTATTTCTTGCTTCACTAATATTGATTTATTTATCCATATATATATATTTAAAATGTTTTGCAAAAGGGTCGATAAAGGGTTAAATGTATTTTAATTCCACTTTTGTTATTTTATATCAATATTCAGGAAGGGCACGATATTAGGGCATAATTAATATAGTTTATAAATGTTTTAAAATAGTTCGATAAAAGCTCGTTTGGCTTTAATTAATTGGTCAAGTCATCACGTAGAGCATTCTACATGGGTTTATTTTTCAACGATGACTATCAAGTCATCATCATCAAATGTTGCTGACATAGGGCCATCTTCCGCTCCGTTAGGCTGGTCGGTGATCATATTCTCTTATTTAAATTTCTCGAGGAAGAAAGTACTTCCTTTCCGATTCATTAGTCAAAGGGCGTAAGACTTGCCAAATGCAAGCCGCCATAGGACTTCGATCATCGACTAGCGATCATCTTTCAATTTTACTCTCTGCCTTGTAATTCGTCAGTACCATTGCATCTTTGTTCCGGTAAAACCCGCTCTGTGCTCGTAATTCGTGGTGAAGTGATTTAAATTAAAGTCGAACCAATTCTCAAGTATATTTAGTTTAAATCAGTTTTCAAATCAAGATTAAAGTTATGCCTTAAAATACGTTTTGCTCTTCATGAATAGATTCCCGAATGTGAAAATAAATCTCACATTCCACCGTAATAAAATTAGAACAATCATTTCCGTTCTTAATGAATACCTTTATCGGCCTTTATATTTCTCGTTGGGGGCATAGACATAGAATCCCATGTTGTGTAATACTTGTTGGCATATGATAAGGACTGCCACTCTTGTTATATTTATAAATTATTTTAAAGACTAGAGGTAACTAATGCAATCTATATTTTATTGAACAAAACAAATTATTATTATTATTAAATATTTCTAACATACTTGGTTTCTTAGTTCATCATTCTGTTTATAATTATTTAAATGTTCATACCCGCTATCTGTGTTGGCAACCCGAACATACATATGATTTGATTTAAAAAGTATTCAAAGTAATTAATTATTAGATATTCGTGTCAGTGCAAGGGTCTCTAGTTCTCACCAACCGTTGAACTAGTTCTTGGCGCATAGCACTGTGCCGTCGATTTCTGCTATCTGAGCTGTTAAGTTGGGTTTGAATTCAGTTTTGAACCGCCTGAGTTTGAATCCGATTTGACATGCGGGGTGGTGGTTTTTTGACTGGTACAATATATATATATATATATAATCAATGTTCAGTTTATATTAAGATAGCAAATCTTCATACTTAAAATCTGAGTTCAAATTATATATATATATATTGTGCCCTTTTGTATGGGTCTCCATAAATTGTTGTATCAATCTATTTAAAAATTTTAAATTTAAGATATATTTAGCTATATGATGTTAATTTTATTTATGATAATTTTTTTTTAAAAGTGTAATTAAAGTAATTCATGAGTATTTGATATGTAAAAAATTGTGCTGATGTTGAGAGAGACGTTTCAATAGGGATGATAATGGTATATGGTTGGGAAAACTGGCCATAAGCAATACTGCATTAATAAATTTAATAAATAACTGTTTAAAGTTAAAGTTTTAAAAGACAAGTTAAAATTAAATGCATATATTTATTGTTGATAAAGATTAAAATTTAATAAATGAATATAAATATTTTAATTATTAGTAGTACATGATAGAAGATTAATATTTGATTTTAATAATATCGAATTATTATTTTAAAAATTGTTATAAGATATTATTTATTTTAAAAAATATTTATTTTTAAAAAATGGATTGTTAGTTTATTTTTAGATTATTACAAGCGTTTGTAGCTCTGTTGTAAAACAGATGTTAGTTAGACACATACACACATGCTTGGAAGTTTTTTAGTAAAGTTGCAAAGCTATTTTAAAAATTCTGTTATAAAATTTATAAATATTATATTGGCTATCATGAGATAAAAATAAAAATAATTAATGTGAAATATTAAATCTGATTTTTAAAATACTGTTTAAAAAAACATAACGAATAAAAATAGACTTAATTTGTTTATAAAAATAATCTTATAAAAGTTAAAAGTGAAATAAAGTAAGAAAGTATATTTTAAAAAATGTTTAATGGATTTAAATAAACAATAAAGATTAATTTAAGAATTTAATAATGTGATAAATAATAAATATTAAATACGTCATTATTTATTTTTAATTCTGTCTTGTTGGTAAAATATGTAAATAAGCTAGCAAATTGATTGTTTAATTCACCAATCAAATGGGAAGTTTCTTCGGGTATAAAACCAAGGTTCAATTGTTCGGAGGGGATAGTGATTGAAATTTTTAAAGTAAAGTGTGCTATTAGAAATAGCTAAGTAATTATAGACGCTCTCAAAAATCGTTTTAAAATTATAAGAGAGTAGTTTTTTTTAAAATAATTTATAAAAATTTATCGACAAATATGCAGTGTTAATTTATTATAATTTCCTATTGATCGTTTTCTTATTGAAGCTCAATTTACTATCGAATAGTCATGGAAACATCGTTATAAGGATGAAATGTATTGGAGACTTTATGCTAAAAATTTAACAAACGCTGGATTAACTAGGAGAGTTATTAGATGCAGAAAAGTAATACGTTGGACTTTGTATAAATTTAAAAGCTAATGGTAATTAATTTTTATAAAATAGATATTTAAAAGAATGAGAAATACTTCTTTATGAAGAAAGTATTTGTGAATTATAAATCTAAGTATATAACTTAGTAAAGATGGTAAATAATAATGATTACATAAATGTTTGCCTTGTTAAGTCTTTATGGTGTAAAAAGACTAAATTCTGACAGTTTTAAAAGGCAAATAAATTGGAAATTTAATGGATAAAAAAAAATACTTATAAGTAAAAATTATTATAT